>CM063502.1:77331508-77371508 GCA_032207245.1 Pardosa pseudoannulata | reverse complement strand
TGTTCTGAATGGGATAAATCATTCCCAACCGTCTTTTAGAACTGTTTTACATACATAAAAATTAAATTTTAAACAACAAAGCCTAAAATGAAAATTTTTTCTTTAAAAAATGGCAATTGTGAAATAAAAACAAATATGATAGAACATGGCGAATTTCTAAGTACTGAATATAAAAATCACGACAACATATAACAGAAAAAATATCAACTTCTTAAAAAATTTGAGAAAGTAAAATAAAGATTTACATATTTTGAGGAAATACAAAATTTAGCTATTAAAAATAAAATGATTTTGATACTGGGATATTTCAAAGAGAAAAAGTTATTGCGTATGAAAAATTGTTCTAACTACAGGCAATAAATGGCACCACTCATTACATATTTTAATTAATATATTTTTAGCTGATTCTAATTACGATATTTTGATGATAAAATAAACTAAGCACATAAGGTCAAAAGCCAAGAACTTAAAGCGTTATCATAAGAATGAAGTTACATAAAGGATTTCAATTTTTATAACACGAAACATATACCATAAAGTCGCCAAGTTTATTTAAGAATAGGTGAAGTACAGAGTGACGTCTTAAAATTGGATTAATAAAAATGGCGCAATTGAATTTAAAATGAAAGAAATATACCAAATTAATATTGATAAAACAAAATAAGTATATAAGACTAAAACACCGAAAACAATTATATTATTTGAAATCACATTTTAAACTTTATTCAAAAGTGGCTACAATATCTCAATATTTCATAGTTTCAAATTTATTTGTTCCCTGTATATCACTTGCCAATTTATTTTATCTCTAGTGTAGTTGAGTTAACAATAGTTGAGTTTTAGATAACAAAACCTATAACCATATGATAGTTTTTATTTAATAAATGGCAACTGCGAAATGAAAACAAATTTGATAGAACATGGCAAGTTTTTAATTATTGAAAATAAAAATCTCGCCAAGCTAATAAAATAGAAAAAAGAAGTGATTTCCTAAACAAAAATGAGTTTATCGTTTATCAGATAAGAATAGTCTTATATACATAAATGCCATCATATATTTCTATACTTACACTGGAATTTAAAATCGCGTAGATACGTTTTTATGTTTCCCGAATACCAAATATGTGGAGATAATAATGCCAACAATGAATAACACTGCCATATTTAGACGCCAACTCAATAACAGAAAGCTCGTGTCGCAAAATTAAACTGCCATTTTGTTTGGTTTTTCGTTAATATCTTTCGAACTAATTGGTATATCGGAACACGAATGGGCCAAATACCATCCCTGGATCTCACAGTCAGATTTTAATCTGGGAATTCAAGATGTATTAATGTGGAATATGTTCATTTGGCGGTATCAAGGATTTCTGTCCAAAGAAGATACTCTATGACTTATCGGGTAGATTTGTTAAAAAAGCATAAAAATGAAAACTGTTCTTAATATCTATAAATAAAAATAACAAAATATATGTTTACACGCTAACGGTTAAATCTGCATCAAATGTGTGTCTTATATTAAATTTGCTCAGAACTGTATAGTAAAATATAAGTTTAACCCTAAACTGTATTACTACTGTACGTTGATTAGCAACGTTAATATACCTTGCCAAATTACATGATAGAATAGGGAGCAGAGGTTTTGAAAGCAAAAGTGCTAATTTTGTTCGTAGTAATAAATGTTTCCAAAATTAAGGAAATTTATGACAAACCACATAGTTTAGTATGAAACAGAAGCACACATTCATATTGTCAAATATGTGAATATAAAGATAACTATATAAAATGATAGGAATTTATTTGCCCATGAGAGTCACTGAAATTTGTACTTTTTGTTGTTAAAATATTATTGATAAACATTTCATTGCAACTTAAAAATTAACCAAGAATTGAATTTAAAATGAGTTCTCATATAAAAATGCTATAATTTGCGTCACATAGAAATGAAAGTGAATCACTTTATATCTTAATTTCCAGGTCAAATCGAATTGATACTACGCAGACGATTATATAATAAGAAATGAATAAATTAAATATTTAAAGGAATGACGTCATAATGATAGAAAAATATCATTTTCACCTATGTATTATGTAATAAATTAAAAATTTTAATCTTCTACTTTTAACCGAGGAAAACTGCGTTTAAAACAATTACTTGGGATGACGTCACATTTCTAGAAATAATGCTTCTTTCACTTAGTTATCACGCGATAAATTAAAAATTTAATCGTTTGCTCTTAACCGGGGAAAATAATGCTTAGAATAGTGACATAAAATGCTCGAAAATGGGGGAAGGAATGGATTTCGAACGTTAAAAATTTACAAAAACCTTCCCAGGGATATACCTAAACATTTCCCAAATTTTCACGGCGATTGGATGCATGGTTTTTGAGTCTATTGAGTACAGACAGACAGACAGACAGACACACACAAATTCATTTTTATATATATAGATATATATATATATATATATATATATATATATGTTTATATATATACATACATATATATATATATATATATATATATGTGTATATATATATATACATATATATATATACATATACATATATATATATATATATATATATATATATATATATATATATATATATATATATATATATATATATATATATAGCTGCTCGAGTGAGAAACTATATTTCCATTGAAATCTGAAGACCAATTGTTCTCCTGTTTACACTAACTCCATTAACTCATACATAGAAGTAGAATATTGAAAGGAAAATATATCATTAAATAAATTGTAAACGAGTTTCATAAATCCTGATTCCGGAATACATACTTCCCCAAACAATGTATACAAGTTACGAATACTCATACCTCCCTATATGTAAACTTGTTCTTTCTGTTTCCCGCTACTACTTTAAAACAATCTTCATACTTATTAAAAGAAATTTTCTTCTTTCTCATATAATTTATTTTTTTAGCTATTTGTACTTAATGCTAATACGCATTAGTTTATTGTAATCACAGGTACTACATTCTTGAAATGTTTTATGTCCTCAATGAACACAAAATAATTAAAACAGAAACTTAGCAATGAAGTAAATACAAGCATGCTTCACTTATCTCTGAAACTCGCATGCATATATGCCTAATATCACTTACATGCGTACACAAGTATGCATATGACAAATGAATAGCTATATGTTTGTACTAACTAACTTGTAACTACTAATTTACTTTTAACTACTACTACTTAACTTGTAACTACTAAGTTACTAATTTACTTGTAATAAGAGAATAATTTACGTCTTTCACATATATGTTACTGTATTAATGCTAATAGTACGAGCTTTTTATTCATATTCTCCAGAACATCTTCTTTTAATTATTGTTAGTATTTTCTTGTGATAAGTTGTAATGTCCTCAGTGAACACACAAAAAAATTAAAAGAAAACCTATTAACGAATGAAATGTAAACGCTCTTCCCAAATCGCTGACACCCAAACACAACTTCTATTAAATAATGAAGGGGAATCGATTCTCAGATAATCGATTTACCGATCCATTGTCACTAAGACTCTATGCATAAACTAGAATCTATATTCTGGCTTATAGGTTTATTGTTCAGTGTTGGACACTGAGGATCTAAATTCATGAATATCAATCGATTAGTCCTCCACTCATGCATTAATAAACTCACAAACAAATATTCATTAATATTCATTATTAATGTTTAGTCTGGTGAACATACGTGTTTAAGTGTTGCATGCCCATTTCTGTTGGTTTTTAAGTGTACATGATCCTCAATGAACCCATTTCAGCTTTTCCTAATTAATAAATGATTGGAGAGAATTTTATGGTATTACACATTGTATCATGGTATACATTATTAAACTTGAATTCGAACTAAATATCATGGTTATATTTGCAAATGATTTAATTTAATTTTCTGAATACCCTTGCCTACATTATAGACTATTAAAAGTTACACATATTTTTTAGAGTTAATTTTGTTTAGCTGACTATGCTTGTTTTAAAAGCATGGATATTTTGGTTGGATTTTATGGATTTGGGTTAGATATTAATTTTTCAAAAAAGCCAGTGTTTAGATAAAATTTTATTTCTTTTCCATTACACGAGGTTATGAAATATTATCTCTCTAACTGTATATATATATATATATATATATATATATATATATATATATATATATATATATATATATATATATATATATATGTGTGTGTGTGTGTGTGTGTGTGTGTGTGTATGTAAGTATATATATGTATATGTATATGTATATATATATATATATATATATATATATATATATATATATATGTATATATATATGTAATATATCAAAATCATTATACTTAAACTATCTGATAAAAATTCTCCTCTTTCCCATTCTTATCTTTTCAATTCTGTTTTCCCAGCCACAAAATATCTTATCTTGTCCGCAGATTAACATTCTTTTAGCAGTATCTGAAATAATTGTAAATTTTCTGTCCAAATTCTCCAGATGTCGATGGCGAATGATTCAATTTTTTTACCTGATCTAAGATCCTTTTTACTGTTAAATTCTCTGACTATGTTGCCGGGTCCTTGGAAAAATTATATGCTAGCTGTGGGGTCCAACCTTGTAATCCACACGTATTTCGTGATCATTCCATCTTCTGCCTTTCACAGATGTCGTTTTCGTAGCTCTGAAATAAAAGTTCTACTACGGTTTAGCCGCCTTTCTCTCTCCAATGTGCTGCGACTGTTTATTTCATTATTGCTAGTTGCGCAGATTTATGCTTGACCAGCAAGTACGAGCAAGTAATTACGATAGAGGCTAAATTTGCATTTCAATCTGCGGAATTAATTTTTGCAGCGTTACTTATATATCCTATATATGTCAGATATATATATATATATATATATATATATATATATATCTGACATAGACGAGTGGTTAAGGCATGGAAGACACATTTCATTTCACATATAAAAACTTCTTTATTGTAATCCTTCTGTCCATAGCTATACCATTTAGAAATCCTTTGTTCTCATACTTTAAAACGACAAGCGTGGAGGATGTTATCAGCCCGAGTTCTCGCTCAGAACTGTCTTTGGCTTTGCTACCTAAGCAAAATTCCTATGTCTACTTCCGCATCGGCTTCTTCACTCTGTATAATTCCGCTCGAGGGTGTGTCTTTCTCCTATTACGTTATCGTTAATGAGTTCTAACTATTTTTAATTATAACTCGCTTAATTCTTAACCCCCATTTTTAAACCTGACATACATATATATGTGTGTGTGTGTGTGTATAAATATATATACATATACATATATGTATATATATATATATATATTAATATATATATATATATACATGTAATATATATATATACATATGTATATATATACGTGTGTTTGTGTATGTATGTGTATGTACAAATAGATAGACATAAAATTAACGAACAGAAAAAAATTGAAATATGAATAATCTTTAAATCTTACTACTCAGTACTTGCTCTCAGTATTTATTACAAATAATATCAAATTTTGTAACTACGCTATGTTTAAGCATTTTCAGTAACAAATCATTCTTTTATGAGTTTTATGTAATCCCTTTAAATTCAGCCTTTCCTCTCTCGACATCAAAGGGTCTCTTAAAATACATCTTCTTCTGCTTTAAAAGTATCGTCAGAAATTAAAATGTAAATTATCTCCATAATGTAAGGTTATATACTTCTGAGTCATGAAATAATTGGAAAAATTCTAGTAACATTTGTCTGAGTAATATTTTCTTGAATGGCAAGAGTCTCGTTTAGAAACCAAATTTGTATTCTGTTACATACAGCAGTATAATTAGTTTCGGCTTTTACGTTTCAAATGTTTTGATCAGTTTAGTCTATCTGACGGAATTACCTATTATGAAGTCTTAAAATATATTATAATATAAATTGGAAATTTAGTATAATCATTTAATAAATGATAATATCATGATAATAATATAATACAATTAGCATGCCAAGAGTCTTTTTAGACAGACATTCAAACTTAGTTTTAATTCATTATATATTAAAAAAATAAATATGTTTTGATAGCTTTGAGCTGATAAGTTCAGAAATTTTTTCTTATCGTCACACATTGTATACAGAATAGTTATAAAACTATGCTAGAGGAAAGATGCTATTTAACTAAGTACAAATGGAAGGCAGATGATTTAATATTTATTTTTATTCATATTTTTCTTAGTTTAGATACTAAAAGTTTTTTTTTAATAAATGGATATAGAAATTTCAAAATACATGTTACGTGACTGAGTCCAAATTTTTTAGTCGGTGGTTTAAAAGGGGAGATATTTAGAATGCTTTGGTATATTCTATAATTAAAAAAATTTATCAATAGAGCTAATATTTACACATAATTTATAGGGAAGAATTTTTATTTTATTTAAATAACTGCTATTATTTTTTATGTAGCATATCAATCATTTAAACTTGAATGGAAAAATATCATCCATTAAACAATAAACCAGTATTGTTTTATATTACAAGTGTATTTTTTAAGTAGAGAACATTTAGTTTCGTTTTATTTTTCTTAAACATATAAAAAAAATTGTAAGCGTTTGTTGACTCAAGGATTATATTATTGAAATATTGTGTTTGCTCATGCACAAAAAGAACCTTTTTTAAAAAAAATTCAATGCTAAAATCACAGTGCGCGTTATACACACGGTAAATTTTATTGCTTCTGTAATCGCATATTCTTATGAATAGAGACAGGTATTTAAAGGAAAAAGTATATATATATATATATATATATATATATATATATATATATATATATATATATATATATATATATATATATATATATATATATATATATATATATATATATATATATGTATATATATATATATATATATGTATGTATATGTATATATATATATATATATATATATATATATATATATATATATATATATATATATATGTATTATATATATGTATGTATGTATATGTATATATATATATATATATATATATATATATATATATATATATATATATATATATATGTATGTATATGTATATATATATATATATATATATATGTATATATATATATATATATATATATATATATATATATATATATGTATATGTATATATATGTATATATATATATATATATATATATGTATATATATATATATATATATATATATATATATATATATATATATATATATATATATATATATATATATGTATATATATATATATATATATGTATATATATATATATATATATATATATATATATATATATATATGTATATGTATATATATATATATGTATATATATATATATATATATATATATATATATTATATATATATATATATATATATATATATATATATATATATATATATATATATATATATATATATATATATATATATATATATATATATATATATATATATATATATATATATATATATATATATATATATATATATATATATATATATATATATATATATATATATATATATATATATATATTACTCATTTGAAGTATTTGCAAAGAATTTATATTTAATTCCTAATGGAATTCTGTAATACAACAGTGTTATAAGCACTAATGATTGGCTTTGAATGCCGGATTTCCGATTCGAAGCAGCGTTACCATTTTATGTCCCACACTACTCTGTTTGAAACTTAAATGCTGCAGTATAAATATAGCTCTTTTTTATCTTGCTTGCAAAAGGTCATAAAATACGCTTTTCTTATAGAATGAAGAAAAATAAAGAAAATACGATTTCCCGTATAACACACCCATAAATGGGGAGGCGTACGAGATTTTCAATTTCAGCACTCGCAGATTTTCTAGGTGCTTAAACCTCTCCTCCAATAACTTCAGAAAACCGATAACAAGAGTGTATAACTTCATTAAGAATTTAATCATTTTTAGATTTACTCTGAGGGAGCGTTAGACCTTGATTTTTTGGACACGCGGGGCAATTGGTTTACAATCTCAAAAGTGTATATCAAGTGTTTGGTTCACCTTATTAGCTACATAACTTTTTTTTCATTTTTCCTTGTAAAATAATCGGTGAATGCTATACACGTACGCACATTATACAGAAGCATGTACAATATTAATCATTATCACACAAATTTTAAATCTAATTAAGCTTTCAATTACACCATGCCTTGTAATGTAACATTTTAGCATCGCAGAAAGCGCTGATGTTTAAAATTCTTAAAATTTTCAAAGCGTAAACGATAAGAAACACATATTTGTTAAAAAATTATTATTTTTACAAGTAGTGGTATTTATAAAGTGTTTTATTTGTGCTTTTCTCTCTAAATCTTTGAAGTTGTTACTAAATATGATTTTTTTTTCATTTCAGGTAAGACATTTTAATTTAGTCTGCTAGTGTAAAGTCTACTTCTTGAAGATGAAGCTAAAAACATCAGCTTATTGATTTTGCTGTGAGTGAAATTTTTCTTGTAAGTAAAATAATGAAAAAATATTTCTAACAAGTTAAACAAGTGCAATTAAACATATCCTGTAATAAGGCTTAGGGAAGTAATTGATAAATAATTTGTCTTTGAGCTGTCATTAGCACACCCTCTTTAACTAGAACCACTCATTATTTTCTAATAGTTTTTGGAAACATTATCGTATTCCACTCAATAAAAACCCTTTAGCCGTTTAAACTGTACTCATTTACATATTTTTAACGATCGTAAAAATAACGAGTTCTTTTTTATGACTGTTTTTTATAATTTAAGTATTGTACATTTTAACCGTCTAATAATTATTGGATTGTATACTTCGTATTAAAATAAGTAAATTGATTCGTTGCTTTGTATTCATAAAGTTTTTCGCATTTTTAAACCTGTAAAAAACTGTTATTTAAAGATTAATGTACATCAAAGATATTAATGCAGTATAAAAAATTAAATGTCACTGAATTGTTGTTACTGTATCATATTGTATAATGGTTTATAAATTAAGTTATTAAAGTATGTAAGACGATATTATTTTGAATATTTAAATTGATTTAATTTTGTTACTAAAAAATCATGGGATAAAAAAAGACAAAGGGTTAGTACATGGACAATTTTTGTCAATAATTCTTTAAACACAAAACGATTAGCTATCAGATCTATTGCTATCTTTCGTTTTTAAGTATAGTATAATAAGTATAGTATATTAAAGTATGTAAAACGATATTATTTTGAACATTTAAATTGATTTAATTTTGTTACTAAGAAAATCATGGGATAAGAAAAGACAAAGGATTAGTATATGGACAATTTTTGTCAACAATTCTTTAAACACAAAACGATTAGCTATCAAATCTATTGCTATCTTCCGTTTTTAAGTACGATTAGCTATCAAATCTATTGCTATCTTTTGTTTTTAAGTATAGTATAATAAGTATAGTATATTAAAGTATGTTAAACGATATTATTTTGAACATTTAAATTGATTTAATTTTGTTACTAAAAATCAGGAGATAAGAAAAGACAAAGGGTTAGTATATGGACAATTTTTGTCAATAATTCTTTAAACACAAAACGATTAGCTATCAAATCTATTGCTATCTATCGTTTTTAAGTATAGTATAATAAGTATAGTATATTAAAGTATATAAAATGATATTATTTTGAACATTTAAATTGATTTAATTTTGTTACTAAGAAAATCATGGGATAAGAAAAAACAAAGGGTTATTACATGGACAATTTTTGTCAATAATTCGTTAAACACAAAACGCTCAGATCTAGTGTTATCTTTCGTTTTTAAGTATAACTGATTACAATCGAGAATTTAAAATTCATTTTCAACGACACGATCATCTATAAAGAAAAGATGGATTCACGAATTAACCTTTAATGTGAAATATTGTGATGACTAATTTTCAGCATATAATATACATACTTATTAACCCCTTCCTGGTTTTTCCGGAGCTGAACTCGGGCAGGGGAAATGTGTTATCCTGGCTCATTCCGAGTGTAGTTCGGTCACTGTGAAATTTAACACTTTGCAATCAGTCTTTCCCGAATTATTTCACATGTGCTTTTTATGGTTTCAAATACTTTTGTTTACTTTTCTGGCTACTAGATTATTTGCTGCTGAAAGAGAGACAGTAGAGGGAAGAAGGTAAGGAGAGCAACAAGGTTCTACTGTCCAGATACAATGTTGTACTCTGTGCAATACCGAGTTTTCGATTGTATCATACAAGACCAAATTTTGATTAATAATTTCATAATCATTAATGTAAATGCATAGGATATAAATAAAATTTAATTCAAGATAAAAGCTAGGTATTCTAAGCTTAATATTTATAGTTAGTGTGAATTGACTCCAAAGTCTAATGATTTCTGCCGTACAGAAAGCCAACTATGCATGTAAATTACTCATTTATTTAAATTGATTTTTTTACATTAATTTTTAGAAAAGTTTGTATCCGAATGATGCTATTATGTTTAAAAAGCTATGTATGTCATAAAAATAAGCATAAAAAATTGACATTTTTGACCCCTAATCCCGAAATAAAATGAACCTGGAAAGAGTTAAAAATTTCATCTCGAATAATGAAATAATACTTAGCACATGATAACAGGTTTAATTTCATCTGTAATTTCAAATCTTCCATTTTTCGTGAATAATAATCTTGGATGATATATCACATTTTCCCTCATATTTTGCAAGTCTGTTTACTCATGGAAAACTCCAAAGTCTTATTTATATTTATAAAACCTTCTGCAATCTTAATTAAAGAAATCAAAGGAATGAGAAAAATGATTATATTGAAGACGATATAACTTCTGTACTACTATTAGTATTGGAAAAACCTTTGTTCACGCAGTGCTCATTTTGAAGTCATACTAACGCCTTAAATGATGGCACTAACTTGTGGTATTATTTTTAATAAGCATTAAGAAATCCTTTGTGTTTTATAAGTAATTTTTATAAAAATTTGTACTTAATTATCTTTAATCTTCGATAACCTTGAATCTTGTAGATTAAAAAAGTATTTAAAATGATCATTTCGCATTCGAGTTCACTCTTCAGGAATTAAGAATGATGGTTTCCTATCGCAAAACTTTTTTTAAGAGGATCAATACATAATAGTTTTTATTGCTCTTAAATGAACATTTAACTCAAAGAACTTATTTCTTTCACACTGATATGCTTTGGGTTATGGCAACACTTCTCAAAGATGGTTTTGTTTTGTTTTGGAACGTTACAATCTACTTTTTGCAACACGAGAGCTAATGAGACCGGGACCTACTGCTTAAAGCCGATTCCGAATGGCTACGAACATCCATGCCTTAGTGGTACAAAATGCCATACAAAACTCCGGTTCCGAAGGCCAGCACCCTAACCATTCGGGCATCGTTCGGCCTTTTTAAAGATTCCTTTTGCATTTAATGTTAATAATTTATGAAAAAAATCAATGTTTATTCAATTCAATAATCTTTCATAGTATCAATTTCTTACTAATTTTACAAGCAAATGCATCCTAAATTCATATTATTTTTCAAAATGCTTTCATCGGATAGGTTTACATGCTAGATGTTTTGTATTAGGGAGCCTTGTATAAAATTCCTATTCAAAATATTGAGAACTTATAATCTTTGGCTCGCGAAAATCCCATAGCGGTACATTTTCCTTTGAAATATGGCTACAAAGATATTTTGTTGCAAATATTTTTTTTCGCAAATTGATGCAGAATAAGCTTCGTCCCTGAGAGAGTTTCTCAACATTTTCATCTCTTGAAAGAAACGCGCTTCTTCGTCCAAGGCTCAGTGAGAGGTGTTTTGAGTATTTTCTCTTGAACCCTTTGTGATAAAAGCAAAGAAAGAAGAAACTTTGTACTTAAATGTGTTGAAGCCTCCTGATGTTTTATTACTCGTGTCATATATTTTTTTAAAATTTCATGGAGTGAAAAATATTATTAAAGATATACTAGAGAAAAGTAGCGCTTTAATAAACGTTGCAGACAAATGTTTTTTCTAGAATTTTTTTCGCTTTCCGTAAAAATGTGTGGTTTTTAACAACCATAAATGCAAAAAAATAGCGGCCTTAGTATATAATACAATGGTTTAAATATGACTTTTTTCTCTATACTTTCTGAAGTACGTAGAATGGATGCAATGGTACAAATGTGATTGTTTTAAAGATAATATTCCTGTTATTGATAGACATAAATTAATCATAGTTTGTTATTTCTTTATTGATATAAAGCTTACTTATATTAATCTAGACTAAATATTTTTTAGATATTCTATTTAAAAGTTTTTTAAGAATAAAATTAGTCTAAAAATTAACATTGTAGAATCATTTGTTTTTATAATTTTTCAATGTAAATATAACTGTTAGACAATGACGAAACAAATAAAGTGTAGGTATTCAGATCATAACTATGGTTTTAATTTTACTGTTGGTATGGATGATTGTAGGCTTTCCTAATATGCTTTAAGAAAATGATTGTCAAAATATTTACCTCAGCTCTCTGGGTAACTTTTATTTCATACCAGGAGAGCTAAGAGATATTGCTTACTTTCACAATTTTAGTTATATCTACAATTCAATTTCAAAGGTTAGATCAGATATAGGTAAACTACAGGGTAAAAACTTCAGGCTGGCCGGCAGTCAAAGATTAGCATTGCATTAGCCCAAAAATTATCATTGTAGAATCATTTGTTTTTACAATTTTTCAATCTAAATGTACAGATATTAGATAATGACGAAACAAATAAAGTGTAGGTATTCGGATCATAACCATGGTTTGAATCTTACTGTTGGTATGGATGTTTGTAGGCTTTCCTAATACACTTTAAGAAAATGGTTCTCAAAATATTTACCTCAGTCTCTGAGCTACTTTTATTTCAGTACAGGAGCGCTACGAGATATTGCCTACTTTTCACAATTTTAGCTATATTCAATTCCAAAGGTTAGATTAAAGATAGGTAAACTACAGGGTAAAAACTTCAGGCGGGCCGGAAGTAGCTCACCTGAAGTTTCAATCCCGCCGGCCGGAAAAAAATGTATGACATTTATATAATACAACAAATTACGATAACAAAAATGATTATCTTCAATTATATCATCAACAAGTGCTGTGGTAATCATTTTCCACTCTGGTTTCTATTATATGCATAATGGGGGTTGCATTTAAAATTAGAACACACGTATGGAAATGTTATTTTCGCCGTTAACTAGTAGAATCCAATATAGTTGATCTAAAGCTTGTAATTGAGAGAATGGTCATTTTTAGTTCCACCTACTGCCTGTCCCTTTTGTCACAAGTTTTAATATAGCTTTATATGGGAAGTCGGCGGACAGATAGCGATAATTTGAGACAGTGGTGAGGCTATTAAAAATGGTGTTACTAGTTTCATTTATTTTTTCTTTGAAAGGGTTATAAAATATTTAAAACTTTTCAACGAGAAAATGTGTACTAAATATTGTGAAGTTGGTTCTGACATATTTTTTACAGTTTTAAAAAATTTAAGATAATTATATTGTCATGCTATTTTTTTTTACTTTTGCGTTTTAGCCGCTCTCCGCCCCCCCCAAAAAAAAAGGTTTTGCCATCTATGATTTTGATATTGCGTACTGAGTGAATGTTTTGCATGAGCTCCGCTAGTTGCATACTTTTTCTTTTCATATAAATGGATGTCTGGGGTCACACGTTCATTGTGTAACTCAATACAGGAAGACCATTGCCTTCATAATGGATTTTCTCAATTGAAATATTTGTAATTGGATGAGTACATTCCTATAATGACTTAAAAAAGGGGTTTGTTTTTTACTTTGCAACAATAAACATTCGAAAGGAACCCGTCGTTTATTATATTTATTAAAATTTGTCCAATAAATTTTATTTGATCTATAACATAATTTATACAATTTTTTTCCAACCTATACATAAAAACTTTCCATGGTAGCCAACTTTTATCAAATAAACCATTGTTGCTGAAATACCTCACAATTTGATTGTTTTGCAAAAAGCACTTCTTAAAGTTTCACATCGGTCACTTTGGAAGAGTTTGGATTCAGAAAAGTTGCCACAAATAAAAAGCTTGACAAACATTGCTACAAATCATAAGTTTAGGTTAATATTTTTTGGTCAGATGCAAACATTGACAGCAAATCAATAAATAATATAAATCTATGATGTTAAACTGTTGTTGACTAGTTAATACCATATTTTCTGATTATGCGTTTCTGATAAGTTTATTTTCTTCCTATTATCAGCTATTGAGTATGATATATTTTGTATCAATATTTGATCTAAAAGGAATATCTGTAGTAACTATGAAAAAGGTTCACATTTACTAATTGTTCAAAAATCACAAAGATTTTACACTTTGTGAACATAAGAGACATATTTGAATACATTCAAAATTCAAGGTTATCTCTCTCCTTCTCCGTATATATATATATATATATATATATATATATATATATATATATATATATAGTGTGTGTGTGTGTGTGTGTGTGTGTGTGTGTGTGTGTGTGTGAGTGTGTGTGTATTTATATATGTATATATATATATATGTGTGTGTGTGTATTTATATATATATATATATATATATATATATATATATATATATATATATATGTCGGGGCCCCAGTAAACGACACTAGTAAATATATAAATCAGTCCAATCTCAAGTAATTCTTTTTCTTCTCTTTATTAATCCACTTCACACGCTACTCAACAATGGCGTCTCATATTGGCGCCCAACTGCTAACAAAGGCAGTTTTTACTGCTTCGAGGAGCCACAGGTCTGCCTATAGTAATTGCTTATCGCTCTCTGCCCATATCACTGCGCGTGAGCCGTATTTATGTGACTAATAACGCGAGGCGCGTTACTCCCATTAAAAGAATCCCTAATTAAATGTCTTAAATTACTCTATATTTTAAATCCTGACATATATATATATATATATATATATATATAATTGGAATACTCTATTCCAATTGCCTTAAAATGTAATGGTGTTTATTTCAGATTAATAACAGATATGATATTAATTTTTAGACAAAAGGAGAACTAAATAAATTTATAATATTAAAATACCAAATACATTTGTTATTAAAAATTATTGCAATAACACGCATTTAAGATTTAATCGTTAAGAAATAAGGAAATGCTCCTAAAATGCGTTTAGTGTTTGGAATAATCAAAGGAAAATACTCTTTTAATAAATCCTCTAAGGTGAAATACTTCTTTATCATAGCTCCCGTTATTAGCCGGATTTATTCTCCATTGTTACATGATATCGAAATGTCACAAGTTTTCCATCCTCCTCACGTGTTACAAACAGCATGGAACATTCAGAGACTAGAGCTCAGCAAAAGACCCAGAAATACGACGCTATTTGAAAACTCAAAGGAAAAATTAATATTTATTTTAGACACCATAACTCCCTTTTCTGTAAAATCTGAATAAACACATTACTGATAAAACGCCCTCTGTTGGGACAGAGATAGCAAATTTAGTGGGCAAATATGTCGAAAACCCTGAATTTACTCTGTAAAGGGCGCATAAATAAACAGCATTGCTTTAAGCTTTGTGCAAGATTCTCCACTTGCTTTCTTAATGCTACTCCGTTCTGCAATGAAGTTACAAGGGCCTGCCAGTTGGTGTGTATTTGTGCCTAGAGAAAATTTAGATAGAGAATTTAACTTTAGATCTCGACTGATTTTCCCCGCTCTCTTAAGAGAGACAGGATTTCCACCGGAAAAAAAATGGGAAATACTAAGCTGCAGCAAGAAATGTCCTCACATTTTAGAACTGTCTCTAAAAAAATATAGAAAGAGTATTTTTCTTCTTTTATATTTACACGGCTTTTATGTTGAGAAATATTTTTCATTAAGGTAAATAATATTTGATTGAATAAAACTCTAATAAATATTTACTTCTATAACATTTAATTATAGTATATTTTCTATAAATTGGAATTATATTTTCGGAGACTATTAAATTCTTCGTTGTAACTAGAAAAACACCTGTGTACATTAAATTAGTTTTTATGAGTTATTTAATCATTCAATAGAAAATATTCATAACAATCTTTCAAGTATCTATTGCAATTTAAGTTAAGGTAAAGGAGCTATTTTGTATTTTATAAGGGAACAAAAATTTTTAAATAAATTTGGGCAATTAGCCGTAAACAATGACTTCCTTATTGCAAGTGGGTAACAAGACTTGCATTCACATTGTACCTATGCGTTTTACTTTGCAGTGGTTCAAAATTAGCTAATAATTTAAATATTTTTTTTAAATATTTAAAAAATAAAAAAAAATTATAAAATTATATCTTCTGAAAACTGTATCTAGATTTAAGATATAATTTTTTTATTACTTTTTCTGAAGAAAAAATATTTCTGGAAGAATACTGCACATTTTTCCACCCTCAAATTTGGAGCTATATATATATATATATATATATATATATATATATATATATATATATATATATATATATTAAACATTCAGAAAGCTATATCTATAATTTTTTTGAAGGACGACTGAATAAAAAAAACGCTGGGTTTTTATTTAATCAACATATAATTGAAAAAAAAGGCCTTGCCTTATTTTCTAAAACTTCTACACCCGACTGCAAAATTTAAAGCATGAAAATGGCATATCGCTGAAAAAACAAAAAAATCATAATGAGTAACCTTACAGAGAGAAAGTCAGAATGGAAATAAGAAAAATCTTTAACTTATGAGTAAGAATAGATCAAATGAGGAATTAATTTCTTATACCACTTAAACAGTGAAAAAATTTTCAGTTTTTCATGCCTTTTGAAGGGCAAAATCGATAAAATATGTTGGGCTTTAACAGCTTTAATACTTTTAAAGTTCCTCATACCTTAAAAAATTCATTGATTCATCTAGTATAGTGTAAAAAATTAAAAATATATAAAATAATTAGAAATGTATATAAAAATATTTTTATCAGGATTGCGTCACTTAATACTTTTTATACAACACCTTCTTTAATTCATTTGCCCCAATATTTTTTTTTAGAACGACACAAAAAAAAGAAAATGAAATATATAAATAGCAATATTTAAATAAAAACGAGGAGGAATTACTAATACTGCAGGAAACTTTTAAAATAAGGATCTGTGGACGTAACGTTTAGTGAGCGTGAAAAAATATTTTTAATGATATTAATGTTTAATGATATTAATGATATTAATGATTTTAAAAACACTAATGATATAAATTTCAACTTATAATATTGAATTGTATTATTTATATATTTACTAGCCGACCCGATGTCCTGTTTTAACGCTGTAAATCCAAAAGTTGCAAAATGTTTTTAAATAAATTATAAATTTTACCATTTTGAAGGAAAAGTAAGAAAAAAATATTTTAAAAATGATTGACACAACCACGCGTACAGTCATCACAAACGTAACTAAATTAAATTAAACCTCCCACATCGTCTGTACTGGAGCTCGATCCTGAGACTTCTCGTACTGAAGCCCGTTGCGCTAACCACTGAGCCACAGATACGTTAACAGTGGAGCGTTTCAAGCGGCATTATAATAATCTCAACAGGTGTTCAATTCGGGATTTTTAATTGAAAGAACATTTCCTATTGGATCAAATTGTGATTCTAAACCATTCTTGAATCAACTTAATTACATACATGAAACTTCAACAAAATCAGTCTAGCCGTTTAGGAAGAGTTCTATTACAAACACACGGACAAAAGAATCTTATATATAAAGGTATTCTAAAATACTTAAAGGATGATTTTCTGTGAGTATTCAGTATGATGATGGAGTACTGTAAAAACTACCCCTGAAATTGAATGAGAAGACAGGTTTTAAAATGTTTCATATTTTTCAGAATTTTAATATTTTTAATAATCTACCCAAGATTTTTTTGTTTCTCAATATCTATCTACGTAATAATATAATTTTATGATATGCATAAGTATTTAATAAAACAACTTTAAATAAAAAAAATCCAAAAGGTACTATGTCCCCTTAACTGCAATTCCTGCTTGAAACCCTTATAAAATTTGACTATTTTAATGCATGAATAAAGAGATAAATGAAGATCTATTATGCACGAGACAGAAAAAAAATCCTATTAGTAATTCATTTTTACTATCACTTACAAATGAATATGTCCTTTTTTATACAACGGAATCCTATCCTGAACAACAGGTGTCGCCGTATTTAAACATTTTAATGACTCATTAAATCTAAATATACAAAGCTATAAAGAAATTTTCCTCTTAAAATGGCTACTTATAGAAGAAAATCGTGTTCTGTAAATAGATAGCACTTCTCTATGCGATCGTTTCATTCAAAAATAGCAACAAATTCGTAACCAGAGATTTTACAAATATCTAGCTGAAAGAAAATCTCGTTTATAGAGAGACATAGTGTAGAATGAAGGGGAAAAAATGCATTCTTGTTGACTCTTGGAGAGCGATTTTTCCGCTCAGGTGAATTTTCCATTTCTGCTTCTTTCCCCCTATCTTTGTCCCTAGACATAGAGATGCCTTTCCCCATTTTTTATTGAGGATACATGTTTATATATTTGGGTCGCATTCCCCTGTCAAAGTCATCTTGTCACCATGGTTACCTAAATTCAAATATCTATTGAACTATTTGGTTTATTGGTTGCATGTAACATTAAAAATACCAGTAACGTTACATCATCCCAATACCTCGTCATCTTAGAATGAACAACTTTCTTAATAACGCTATTTCGTACTTTGATAAAAGCAAAAAATCACTTTTCTATACTTACTATTGCTAAATGCTTTTATATTAAAGGTTGCATTAAGATATTATCAAGAAACATTAAAGTTTTGCTTTATGGTTGAAAAGTTCTTTATAAAATATTATCAAAAATTTACATTTCTATAAACAAAAATACTTTTTTACCATAGTCTGATTACTATAAGCGCACTGCAAAGATTAATGTGGGATAAAATGACGATTCAAGTCGAAAGAAAAAGCAAAAATGAGGAGATTTTTCAAGAGTAATTTTGCATGAATTATTTAAACCAAAAACGATTGAAGTATCATTATCTATAACTTGAATTAAACAGTCATTTATTAAACAGGGAAATAATTTTTTGTAACAAGAAATATTTAAAGACTTACTGGTTTCAAGGTTTTAAACCTAATTTAAAATAAGTTTCAATTATCTAAATTCTATTCGTCCAACAGTATTTATGACTTGTTTTCTAAAAACAATGTCTACAAAAAATTTACATTTCTATAAACAAAATTGTTTTTTCATAGTCTGATTACTGGAAGTGCCCTGCAAAGATTAATGTGGGATAAAATGTTGATTCAAGTCGAAAGAAAAAGCAAAAATGAGGAGATTTTTCAACAGTAATTTTGCAGGAATTATTTAAACCAAAAACGATTGAAGTATCATTATCTATAACTTGAATTAAACAGTCATTTCTTAAACAGGGAAATAATTTTTTGTAACAAGAAATATTTAAAGATTTACTGGTTTCAAGGTTTTAAACCTAATTTAAAATAAGCTTCAATTATCTAAATTCTATTCGTCCAACCGTATTTATGACTCGTTATCTAAAAACAATGTCTATAAAAAATTTACATTTCTATAAACAAAATGTTTTTTCTTCCATAGTCTGATTACTGGAAGCACACTGCAAAGATTAATCTGGGATAAAATGATGATTCAAGTCGAAAGAAAAAGCAAAAATGAGGAGATTTTTCAAGAGTAATTTTGCATGAATAATTTAAGCCAAAAACGATTGAAGTATCATTATCTATAACTTGAATTAAAACAGTCATTTATTAAACAGGGAAAAAATTTTTTATAACAAGAGATATTTAAAGACTTACTGGTTTCAAGGTTTTAAACCTAATTTAAAATAAGTTTCAACTATCTAAATTCTATTCATCCAACCGTATTTATGACTCGTTATCTAAAAACAATGTCTATAAAAAATTTACATTTCTATAAACAAAATGTTTTTTCTTCCATAGTCTGATTACTGGAAGCACACTGCAAAGATTAATCTGGGATAAAATGATGATTCAAGTCGAAAGAAAAAGCAAAAATGAGGAGATTTTTCAAGAGTAATTTTGCATGAATAATTTAAACCAAAAACGATTGCAGTATCATTATCTATAACTTGAATTAAACAGTTATTTATTTCTTAAACGGGGAAAGAATTTTTTGTAACAAGAAATATTTAAAGACTTACTGGTTTCAAGGTTTTAAACCTAATTTAAAATAAGTTTCAATTATCTAAATTCTATTCGTCCAACCGTATTTATGGCTTGTTATCTAAAAACAATGTCTCAAAATGCTTTTAAGAAAATGAAATGGAGAGAGAAACATACTTAATTGTTAGAAAATTGAATAGAGGATCTGTGCAATTTTATCAAAATGTTACTTATTTTAGAAATTGTCGTTCTCAGAGAAATGATCATTTAAGGGTATTGAGATGTAAAATAACTACTTTTTATAGCGTCTATTTTCTAGAAAAAATTCATTTAGATTACATAATAAGTCATTCAATTTAAGAATTAAACCATTTTACAGAAAAAATAACAGTCATAAAACTTCTTAAGGGGTCTCATATTAGAGCTTCTAAATTTAGCAACTTCTTTCATTTAGCGGTAACTCACTAATTTAAAATCTGAATACTGGTTTACCCGTAATTTACACATAATTATTTCAGAAAAATTACTACTGCTTAATATTTTTTAAAAAGTGTGTTAGCATAAATATTAATTTGTCCAAAGTTTTATCACTTAATGAAGACCAAATTTTCACCAAATTTAAAACTGTTTGTCAGAGAAGGCCTGGTTTGGTTTGGTTTTGGAGTGCTACGGTCTACTTTTTGCAACACGAGGGCTAATGAGACCGGAACCTACTGCTTAAAGCCAATTCCGAACGGCTATGAACATCCATGCCATAGTGGGATTCGAACCCACGAACTCCAGATCCGTGTCAGGGAAGGAATTAATATTATAGAAATCGTTTTGATATAAAAAGTTCAAATTATTACAAAATTTAGGAAACAAATGTGGTAGTAGAATGAAATTATAATTAACTAATCATCATTAACAGCATAATTGTTTGATTATCTATAGATTCGTTATTCTATAGATAATATAAATATATACAAATAGAAAAAATAGACTTATGTATTGATTGGATAGAAATTTTACAGATAGGGATGTAACATAGCTTTATTTGTTTTACTCTTTTATTTCAATCCTAATGTTAGTAATACTTTAATATTTTTATAATAGATAAAATATATATTGAATATCTCACTTTTATAAAATTTATTAAGTATTTAGATACTTATAGTAGGTCAAAAAAGATATAGTTTTAGCATACACCAATTTTCTTTCTTAGTAAGTATAGGACACTTAAAACTGTTAATTTAGTATGCTTCTTTTTACACGTAGGACAGCTTTTAATAATAGAGAAATATAGTGCTGAATTTCAAACTGTTGGTTGGTTTGGAGCGCTACGGTCTACTTTTTTGCAACACGGGGGCTAATGAGACCGGGACCTACTGCTTAAAGCCGATTCCGAACGGCTACGAACATCCATGCCATAGTGGGATTCGAACCCACGATCTCCGGTTCCGAAGGCCAGCACCCTAACTATTCGGCCAGCTCTCGGCGAATTTCGAATTGTAAAATTTAAACGGAACGGCAGACATCTTATTCAAAGATATTTACTGTTATAAAATCCATTTGTTTGCCATAAACTAACTGAATACATAAATTGCTGATTGTTAACGGAGAAATTATGTTCTTTGATTAAACGCATCAATAACCATTTACTAGCTTTTATATAGATTTATAAGAAATAAACGAGACTAGTAAGATCTATCCCATTATATCAAGAAAATAATACATTAAATCCTTTTCATTTTCACACAAAACATAAATGACGATTTTCTAATCCTAATTCGATATTTGTCCCCGAATATTACAAACTAATTTATCCCCCATTCATTATTCACCTTTAACCATTATCCGTCATTTAAACTTCAAAATTAATCTCTCTAGCGCAGTAAAAGCAGCATTTAGGAGCCCATTGCTCACCTTTATTTAAACTTTTAGAATCGATGAATAATGTGAAAGGAGTTGCCCTGCAGCCAGGTGAACTGAATGAAGCGCCTTTGTTCAGATCCTCATCAAGACTGTCAAAAGGCTAGAAATGCTGCCTTTGCCAAGTTTAGGCTCTTTGCATTATAACCCGCTACTCGTGGGTAGATGGCAGATAATTTTCATTTCTTACAGCTGACGAATGCTGGAGTTCAAGTGATATGGGTCGATTCATTGATGTCCCTTCTTAAACCCAATATTTGAATAAAAGGTTTTCTATAGTAGATGAGAGATTCATTGTGTCCGAACAAAGATACTTTATCAGCTTGATGAGAGATGTTTGCCTTATGCTCATTAGAAAAAAATACGTTTTTAATACGTAGTTAAAGTAAAGATGGCGACCTATCTTTTATCAGGCGTCGGGCATCAATAATCAGTGTTAATTTAATGCAATTGGAGTGATCTTGGTAGTTCTTTATATTAGATTGACAGGGATCTTAAATGTTATTTTTTTTAAGAATTCAATTTTTAAATTCTTGAAAGAAGAGTAAATAATTTGTTTGATTAAGTAAATAAACTAAAATCTACAAGAATGTTAGAATAAAATAGATAAGATTAAAATATAAAAAATTTCATAAAAATTGCTTAGTATTACATCCATTAAAAATAGTCATAATGATAATTTAATATATTTGAATATTTGAACATTTTCTAATTGGTTTTATTCTCTGTTGTATATAGCTGAACGATGGCCGAATGGATGTTCGCATCCCTCGTGTTGCAAAAAGTAGACCGTAGTGCTCCAAACCCAACCAAAATCTCTGTTGTATAATAGCAAATTATATAGAAATAAAACTGACCATCAATTTTCCCTCACCTTAAGTATATAAAACAAGTATTTATACTTACTGCTTAGTAGTTTTTTGGCATTGTTTCGGGGTATGATAAACTGTGTAACCTAACGTTTTCAAACACCTAGCGTTTTTATAACCGAATGCACAATTTTATGAAAAAAACATTAATTGAAAACACCCACAAGTTTGTTGATTGATTTGGTTGGGAGAGCTACGGTCTACTGTTTTGCACACGAGGGCTAATGAGACCGGGACCTACAGTTAATTTCTGATTCCGAACGGCTACAAATACCCATTCCAGCAACGGGATTTCAACCCGCAAACTCCGGTTCCGAAGAGCAGAGCTTCGGCCACAAGTATGTTGAGGGATGGAGAAAAAAGTAGTGTGCCTGAAACATTTTGAAGTTATGGATAAAATATAAAAAATTGAACAATTGATGAATGGGTAGAGTGCTGTTCTTAATGCCTCAGTTCATGGGATTAAATCCTACTGCTGGCATGGATATTCGTAGCTGCTTTCTATATACTTTAAGCACTAGGTCCTACTGTCGTTAGCCCTTGTGTAATAAAACAGTAGACTGTAATCTTCCAACAAACCAAATGTAAAACCCCGAAATCTAAAAAAATGGTTATTTTAATAAGGATGTGAAACAAAAAAACAGTACTTTAAGCACTAGGTCCTACTGTCGTTAGCCCTTGTGTAATAAAACAGTAGACTGTAGTCTTCCAACAAACCAAATGTAAAACCCCGAAATCTAAAAAATTGGTTATTTTAATAAGGATGTGAAACAAAAACAAAAAAAAACAGGTTTTAATAAAATAAACTAATCTCTCAATTACAAAATTTCAACTCAGTTACGAAAAGTTCGACTTTCCCTTTTTAGAAATTTTTTTTTCCATATTTGATCGAATTTTAGCATTTTTAAAGTCTTTTGTCCCTTTAAAAGAATTTTTGAAATACTCTGAGACACATACAGCTATCAATACCAGCCCTCCTTTTTGGAGAATAAAATTAATATTTTATCGATTTTTGACATTATCCCTTTAAATGAATTTTTAAAACACTCTGAGAAACAGACCGCTATCAGTTTTGAATATTTTTCCTGAAAATATAACACAATTGTTTTCTAAATTTAAATATATTAAAGATGTATGTAAAAGCAATTAAGCCGGTATTTCGACTTTCAAAATATATAAATTAAATAGTTGTATTGCTTAAAAATTATTTGCTGACTTTAAGTTACGTCAGAAGTTATTGGTTGACTTTCATTTCCGAATCTACATTTTCACGTTTTGAGTAAGCTTGAGTTAAATCAAATTCAACCCGACTGTCTCAGAAATTCCCCTTTAAATCACGTTGACAATAATTAGTTAAACCTGATTAAATTATGTAATCCACGAGTTTCATGTATCCACTTAGACTGGTTTGCTCCTGAGTTCGTCTCTAGATGTTTTAATGCAATTAAGTTAATTCAGTTGATAACGTAAATTAGAAATGTTTTGTTAGTACTTTAAGTTCGTAAGCTGGAAATCAATTTTATATTAAATAAGCAAATATTTTGCCTGAAACAAGGTTCCATTCTCTGATTTAAAGGAAATATATTTGTATGGAATCGGCTGAAAAATATTTATAATAATCAGAAATATATTATTTATTATATTTGAACTTTTCAATGTCTCTGAAGTAATTATGAAAGAAGATTTAAACGTACCGATTTTTTATTCCTTTGATTATAGTTTAACTTATAATTTATTTGCACTAGATGTTGCATGATTAGACTGGTCAATTAAAAAAACACATATGTAAGAGATATTATTATTAATGTCACAAACATGTACATTGTCAACATGTAGAGTAATCGAAGTAAAAAAATTAATAATTATTTTTAAATACACCATAAAGCGGGCTCTAATATAAATAGAATCCATATCTAATATAAATAGAATAGCTGGTTCTAATATATCCTGATTAAAAAATGGGAATGCAGCACATTCAACATTATTATTACCCCGTAGTCAGTAAAGTTAAGACAAGTTAACATGACAAGAAAATAACAATTTATTTGCAATAGACGTTGCATGATTAGACTGGTCACTGAAAATGACAGATGCAAGAGATATTATTATTAATGTCATAAACATGTATATTGTCAACATGTAGAGTAATCGAAGTAAAAAAAAATATTAATTATTTTTAAATACACCATAAGGCGGGATCTAATATAAATAGAATTCATATCTAATATAAATAGAATAGCTGGTTCTAATATATCCTGATTAAAAAATGGGAATGCAGCACATTCAACATAAATTATTACCCCTTAGTCAGTAAAGTTGAGACAAGTTAAAGAAAATAGGGCATATATTTATAACCATTAGTTAAGTTTCATTCATGTGTATCAAAAAATTCTGATACATACAATTCAATTCAAAGCATCGGTCACAGTATTGCAAATAGATTGTTGAAATACACGCTGTTGCAAATCCTGGATAGTCACTAAGTTTGCATCTGGTCATTACAACCATGGTCATTTGAAGCGTAGAAATTTCATCCATTTTTGTGCCACTTACCTACGGGTTTTAGATAAATGTAGATAAAAATAATAGGGCGGCAAATGAAATAAGCAAAATAAATTTGATTTTATAATTTTAGAGGTTCCCATTATCGTATAAAACATACATTTAGATACATTTTGAGTTTTACAAAGTATCCCAAATGTGAATTAAAGGTTATTGAAATGCCAATAAGCATCTCAGATTTTACAAACCACTTTATGTTTCAGTATTAAAAAGAGTATAATCTCAAATATAATTCATCATGTGCTTTGTTTGAATTAACCATTCAAAAAATTTTCTAATTTCTTACAGTTCATTAATTTCACTAACTTTAATGTATTCCTAAGTTTGCCTCTGTAAATTTGAAATAAGTCCTGATTTTTACTAAGAAAATTATACAAACGCATACATATATTTTCTTAAAAATCCGACGTATGCACACACGCATATGTGTGTGTGTTAAAATATGAATTTAAATGTATATGCATGTATATATGTATGTATGTATATACACACACATATATATATATGTAATGCACATAAACTTACATAAACATATATAAATTCGTACCATAGCTTTCCTAAATAAAATTAATTATACTTTTAAACGTTACAAATAGTTTTTACTTTCATTATAACAGATCAACCATTTTTATCATACTTTATTGCTGGGCAATATTTCTAAGCAAATTTTATTAATAACGTATTATATATAAATTTCTTGAAATATGTCTTCAAAGAATAATTCAATATTACTCGAATATAAAGTATTAAAAAAGGAGATTCTGAAATCAATATATAGATTTCTGTAATGTACCGCAACATCATAAACAATTCCTTTTTTTCCCCGAAAAAGTTATTGATTATCTTTGTTAAAAAGACACAAAATAATTACACATAAGTATTTGAATTTTATCAAAGTGATTTTAGCCGAGAATTTTCATTCATTTTTTTTTCATCTTCAGTATAAAAGATAACAAAGAATGCCACTAGAAATAAAAATAAATTGAAATGTCAAAAAGCACGCTATGTTTTACAAAATTATTTTCCCTAGCACTGTGCATCTTTAGATTCTTTATAAAGAAATTATTCTTAATCTATACAGTAGGGAATGAAAAAAATAAGAAAGAAATTCTTTCTTTTGTTAACGTGTTATTAATCGTGATTAGATCTTAATTCAATTTGTTTCATTTTAACAATAGTAATGACAGTTTTTAAGTCTTTTTTTTTATCCCTGGTTCTCAATAATGCAATAAAAACTAAAATCATTAAGAACTAACAACTTCAAATAAAAGAAATTCGTCAATAAAAGAAATTCATAAGATTCTTTGGAATTTTTGCTAATGAAATATCCATCTTCATTATAAGAGGAAAGAAAAATGACGATTTGCAGTAATTAAACACACACTTACTTGCTTCATTTGACCACGAGAGGGCGCTATAAATGCTTCGTCTCTCTTCACGTTGCTCACTGATTGTTTCCGATTCGTTGAAGAGCCCAGACACTTATTCCTGTCTTTCTTTTCCGATCTCATAGACTTTTTTTTTTCTTTTCTCTTTTTAACCTCCTGTGTTCTCAGCTTCCCTATCCCTTTGATTCTCTGTTTTCTCAGGCTTTCGGGAAGGACACAAACGAGTGATCTTCATTTTTCTAATCTCCTCTGCATAATGCATTACTTAATTAAACAGTAAGGTCGTCTCTAGCAGTTTTGCCGCCCCGGATAAAAAGGTAACATGCCGCCCTCCTCTCCCCAAGGTAAAAATTACTAGAAAATGTCCTCATAGAATTCGGATTTCTTTTAAAATTTCTTATGAACATACCATAGATATTTATTTAATTCATGTAAAAATTTCATAAGAATTCATTTATTACCATGCATTGCTTAAATGAAACACTCAGTTTTGTATGCCCTTGTCACATTTAGCTTACTAATAGCACAAATAAAATTCCCCTTTTCTCTTTTAAAGTATAGCAGTAAAAATTTCCTCAAACAAGTATATTAACCTAAGTTCTATTATACATTTGTTACAACAATCACGAAGCAAGTTGATTTTTCTTAAAAAACAATATGCTCTTAAGTTGTAAGCTTTACTTGTAATCATTTTCAGTTAAAACTAATAAAAAGATATAAAATGATTGTGTTCTAGTCTTCCAAAATATAAAGAATTATATTTTATCAAACGTCTTTTCACCAACTATTTTCTTATAAAACAAAGTATTATATTAAAGAGTATTACATCCAAAATGTCATCCCTAAAATCTGTTGCCACATACAGAGCTCTGGTTTATCTGTCAGCTCCTTAAAAATAGCTCATGTAGTGCTTTGAAGCTATTCATTCAGCCAGGATCGTTTAAAACAGACATTTAAAGTTTCAAAGTTGTTTTTATTTTACATACCTACAGACGTAAAGCCAAAACTATTCAAAACTGATTCAGACATGGCCAAAATTGGTATTTCAGTTGATATATGGACAACTATTTTCAAGCAATCTTAGATCATTTTGCCATAGTTAAAAAAATAGCTTTCAAGAAAATATATTAAGAGTAAAAGTTTTTAAAATTCTTATATTGTACATTTTAGGAATTTTAAATTCTTTAAAAAAAATCCGTGACTATGGCTGTTTTCGGTTAAAATTTACACACATTCTTACATGATAAAATCTTTGTTTAATAACACCCATTCCCAGTAAACGGAAAAAAATTATTGTCTACTCTGGTTGTAAAATTCACGAAAAATATTTTTTGAATATAATATTGCCCTATTGCATATACAAAAAATTTTAAATGTAAGTTTTATATTACAAATGGGAGAAAATATTTTTAATATTCTTTCCTTTCTTTTAGAAGGGTTTTGCTAACTTCTAAGAAATGTAAGAAAATGAGATAATGTATGGATAATTAAATATTAAACTATCAGTAATATGTATTTAAATAAATTTGCATTTGAGAATCAGTTTCATTTTTAAAATATGAATCGTATATTAATTAGATACAAAAAGTTTGTGAACACTATACGTTTTAGAAGATTTTTGCTTAACATTTCAGTTCTACAGCAATTTCAGAAGTAACATAATGATATGTTACATACACACAATGAAATAATGGTGATTTACGATAGAAATACTTTTTTATTGTAACCTAAAGAGAAATGGTGTAAAAGGGAAAAATAGGTAGCAAATGCTTAAAAAAATACGTCCGCAAAATTATAATTTTTTAGGCTAACTTCCGGCAAAGAAGCCTTTTCTCCGTTCCAACCTGTTACCATATCGATGCAAGAATGAACAGAGCTACGCAGGGAAGCGAGCTTATTGACCGAAATTCTCAGAATTGGTTGTTTTTGTTTATTTTTTTGCTTATTTTTTTAAACGGAAACAGAAAAGACGAAAATTGACTGGGAAGCTCTTTTGAGTCAAATTTCTGGGCCCGATCGATATTCCCTGGTTGCATCTCCTTTTATTCCTATTTATTTACAATCGTGGAATAGGGTAATTACTACTGCCACTGGAATTTAACATAACGGCTCGTAATCTCAAAAATGCAAAGGTGTCTTTTTGAAAGGAAGTCTTATTTCAAAACAGAAATCACTCATGAAGAACAGTTTGCGGGTGTTTTTTTTAAACGGGAAGAAACACTTAAATGTTTGTTTACATGAAATATATGGATAGCTTTTAATAAGCGGTATTTGTAAACATTTTATTTCAAAGAATAAATGTTGAAATGCCGATCTATGCCGACGGTTGAAAGTTTGGAAACGTTAAAAATATGCATTTTTACTCTCCTTTATTTTCTGGACAAAATAAGTGATGATAGTGAATGCCACAAAAGTTTGTGTACATTATGTTTTTAGTAAACAGTTGCTTGTTTCTCTAAATTGTTGACATCCCTTTACAAGATTGCATACATGTTTATTTCAGAGATTGTATTTGAATATTTATGTGTATGTGTATATACACATATAAACATATATAAACTTTATGACGTGAAATTATTTAAATACACAGTGTTTATACATTTTTGAACGATTTTGAAACTACTTGAAATATTTCATAAATAATTCATTTGATAACCTTTTGGTTGAAACTATCAAACTACATAGATATTTTAAATATAAAAGAGCTGTTTTTCTTAAAGTTGAGTACTTTAAGGCACTTTTGTTTTAGGGCTACCCACAATTTATTCACTTGCTTGTATATGCGAAAATATCATTTTAAAAAGTCAAATGAGCAAAAATATCACTTGTACATTAGATAACTTAAAATGATAACAAAGCAAATATTTAATATCTGTTATTCATTTTCTATTTCAAGAATTTTTTCAGCAGGTTTTAATCTATAGTTCTGGATTTATCCTGCTAAAGTTTTTCTTTTCGTCGCAATTAAATAAATGATATTTTTATCAATTAAAAGCACTTACCAATAAAGATACGATGTTTTAAAAATAACTAACATTTTAGCCAAAAGCAAATTCCTTTTTAAATAGTGCATTGTAAAATAGTACGTTTCAAAACTTAAATAGCATAACCAGAAAAAAGTAAAATATACTGAACCTTAAATACAAATTTTATTATTTACCGTATAGTAATTAAGAAATGATTAAAACTTATTTTACAACTAATCTTTTAAGAGATTACTATAGTTTTATTTCAGTGATGTATGTTATTATAGAAAAATAAATATTAAAATTATGAATATATAATATAAAGTTAATATGAATATAAAGTTATATATGAATATATATGACTATATATGAATATAAAGTTATATATGAATATATATGAATATATATGAATATAAAGTTATACAATATAGCGATATCAGTAAAGTTAATAAATATAAAAATGACGAGACAATAACTGAAATTATAAATATAATTACAATATGCAGTACCATAATTAGCCTTTAAAATACTATCTTACAGGAAAATGTTTGTACAACCATTAAATATCTTTTAATTCAATTTATTAGTAGAAAACTTGATTATCAAAGTTTGGTTTAGTAGGGAAAGCGTTATTAAACTAACCTTCATTTCAAGTAAATATATTTAATTAAAATTTAATATGTCGGTAAAGGCAATGTATACTTGCAGTTATAGAGGCAGGAGGTAAAATGTTCCCCGGTATCTCTTCATAGGAATCATTATCAACAAAAATTGAACAGAAATATGCAATTAACTTTTATTTAGTGATAATTAAACAGGTAAAAAGATTTGGGAAGAAAAAAATATTTGACTAAAGAAAAATCAACTTACATCTAACAGACGCCCGTATGTTTAAAACTTATAAATCTGCATATTTTTTATTATAAAAATGCATTTATCTGTCAATAAAAAAAAATGCAAAAAGAAAAACTCGCTAGAAACCCTAAAGTTTAGGTTGGCTTACAGAAATCTGCAGTTCTAAAATTACACAGACACTTGTTAACATTATTTGTCTCTGTAGAAGCAGTTGTGTTCTTACCCGTAAGTCTTGTTTTAAGTTACCTACTTATTTTTCAGTCCGCGCTATTCCCCACTGCACTATGTTACGATCCCATACGCTTACAAACTTACGATTCATCGGGGGATCTCTGATTAGAGGTACAGGGAGGTCCACTACCAAACCTCATCCCGCTCGGTACGCCTGCGGGTAAAGGACACATTAAGGAAAAATGAGGAGAGGAAAACTTTATGAAGCGAAAAGTAGTCTATTTACATTCCCAGTATATGAGAAAACTTGTAATCATGACTATTCTATTGAGAACAACTTTGGATATTTTTAGCAAAATTATAGTCTACTTGTCCTCTTTTCTCTTAATAAGTAAACTTTTTTTATTCAAGTCATTTATCATGATCCTAGCTCCATCCGTTGTCATAATGTACTGTCATTTGACTCCCATTAAATGATTTCAATAAAATTTTCAGTGGATTATCATTCACCTGCTAAAAGAAATTTATTAAAAACTACATTTTTATTTTTTATTTAAATATTTATTTATTACTTAGTTTAGAACCGACACTTCAATATGTTCTATAACACTGCAACTGTTTTACGAACAGAAAAGTTTACTTTAAGAAAGCAATTATTATTTTAAAAACAGTTGGAAAATTAACTACCCTATACAAAATTGAATTATCTCTTTTTTACCTGATCCAAGGTTACTTTTGATGATTTTTTCTGCTTTGTTAAACATACTGCTGGTTTTACTGTAGCATGTAGGTCCAATTTCATAGGATTTTTATTTATTTCAAAACAGGAATTTTTCTCTTCCGAAGTAAAAACTTAATCTTCGATCAACCGTACATTTTCTTCTGTCATTCGGAAATCAAAATACAAAATTTAACCATACTAGACAGTTATTTTGTTTCATTAGACTATTTATATCAGATAAATTTTTATTTTATACTGTTTCAAGCGTTTTTCTTGGATTTTTATAAGCAACATATGTGCTTTAGCATTTTCTTTGTATACTTCACTAATTTCATTTTTAGAATAATTACATAATTATCAAGAAGCAAATATTACCTATTTATTTCTCTTGTGTATTATTTATAAATAAAGCTAAAAGTAGTTAAAGGAAAATAAACTAGTTTAAGCTTTTGTTTACGGCAGTAGAAAGGTCTCTAAAAATTATAGTTCTTTAACACTTAACAAGAGCTCGAATCTCGCTACTGGCATGAATATTCGTAATTGTTCGGAATTGGCTTTAAGCAGTAGGTCCCGGTCTCATTAGCTCTATAACAAAACAAAAGATCGTAACATTACAAGCCAATTAATCAACAAGGAATGAAATGCCACATTATTTATTTCCATTTTCAAAGCGTATTCTTTGAAAAAAAGCCATCGATCTTAAGCTTTATCATTACCTTAATCGACAGTTTCATAAAATGTTGACGTTGACAAATGTTTTCCTGTGAAACACTTAGTTCAGATTTTAAAATAAGATAAAACGTCTGAATTGGACAAATTGGAAATCATTAACAGAATAGTAAATATAATTAGAATCGGAAAACTACAATCATAAAGCAATTGAGGAAAAATAATTTACCCATTATAATAATGGAAACGAATGAATCATAATTATGAATGAATTATTTTGCTTGAAATTAAAATAAAATTTACATCAGTTAAGGAAACTTTGGGTCATTGATACGAAACATTATTCTAAATTAAACCTAATTCTGTCCTAAGAATTAAATAAGCCAATGACCTAGAGAGTAGGGTGCTACTTAACTTTACTAGTATTCTTGGGTTCGAATTCTGCTGTTGGCATGGTTTTTCATAGTCATTTAGGATGAGATTTAAGGCTTCAGGCCTCAATTCGTCTCGTTAAACTTCATGTATCAATGAAGTTTACCGTAGTGCTTCAATTCAACCCCAGAGTAAGAAGAAGCTATCGTTGTAATTCTTAAATAAGGTATGAATTCTTTACTTACATTGCATATTAAGGAAAACGGAAGTTTAAATCTATTATAATATAATAATAATTTCTTAATTCAAATTACTGTTTATTTACGCATGATTCAATACTATGTGTCTTACCATTGCAATGAAAGATTATTACTATTACTTCCACATCAAATACATAGACGCTTCCACGCAGTGAAAGACGTATTAAAACAATTGTTTTATATTAGCTAGTTTTATATTATATTAGTTTTATATAAACCTATCAAAACATTTGCAAATATTTTTTTTTTTTTTTTTATTTTTTTTGTGTAGTGTTTTAATTTTTTTGTGTTTATTTTTTTTTTTTTTTGTGTGTGTGTATTTTTTTTGTGTTTTTTTTTTTTTTCTTTATTATTGTTTTATTTGTTTTTTGTGTGGTTTTTTTTTCTGTCTTTTTTTTTTTTTGTATTTTTTTATTTATGTTTTTTTATTTTTTTTTTATTTTATTTTTGTGTTTCTGTTGTGTGTGTTTTTTTTATTTATTTTTTTTATTTTTTTTTTTTTTTTGTAAATTTTTTTCTTTGTGTTTTTTTTTTTTTTGTGTTTTTTTTTTTATTTTTTTGTGTGTTTTGTTTATTGTTTATTTTTTATTTTTTATTTTTTTTTTTTTTTATTGATTTATTTTTGTTTTTATTTTTTTTATTTTTTTGTTTTTTTTTTTTTTATTTTAATGTGTTTTTTCTATTTTTTGTTTTTTATTTAACTTTATTATGTGTTTATTTTTTTTTTTTTTATTTTTTTTTTTTTTTTTTTTGTATTATTGGTGTTATTTTTTGTGTGTGTATTTTTTTTTTACGTTGTTTATTTCTTTTTTTTTTTTATTTTTTTTTTTTTTTTTTTTTTTTTTTTTTTTCTTTTTTTTTTTTATTTTTTGTGTTTTTATTCTTTTGTTTTGTATATATTTTATTTTTATTGTTTATTTTGTGTTCTTTTGTGTGTTTCTGTGTGATTATCTTGTTTTTTTTTTTTTTTTTTTTTTTTTTTTGTTTTTTTTATTTGTTGTTTTTGTTTTATTTTATATGATTTTACTCTTTGTGTGTGTGTTAATTTTTTATTTTGTGTGTGTGTTTTTTGTGTTTTTTAATTGTCTGTCTTGTTTGTGTGTTTTTATTTTTTTTTTGTGTGTGTGTGTGTGTTGTGTTTTTTATTTTGTATTTTTTTTTCTGTGTTTGTTGGTTTTTTTTGTGAGTGTTGTGTTTTTTTGTGTGTGTTTTTTTTTATGTGTTATTGTGTTTTTTGTTTTTTTCGTCTATTTGTGTTTTTATTTTGTTTATATTTTTCTTTTTATTTGTGTGGTTTTGGTGTTTTTGTGGTGTTTTTTTGTTTGTGTTTTTTTTTTTATGTTTTTTTTTTTTTTTTTTTTTTTATTTGTTTTTGTGTGTGTGTGTTGTTTGTATTGTTGTGTTTTTGTGTTGTGAATAATATGGGCGAGTATTCAAAATCACAATATGTATATCTGATATATCAAATCCATACAACAGTCAAACACTTTTACAACATCTTGCACATAGACAATGTGATCCCGCACATACGCTTTTCAAGTAGGGATTCCTAAGGTAAAAAGACTACGAATAATCCCTAAGAACAATTGATCACGTGATAAAATATACACATGTTGAAAAAGAACGAGCTAATTATTGCTAAAGTAGTACAGACAAAGGCTGAATTAAGTCTATAGCGTGTCTATAGGGCAAAATCAGAATTACCGCGCAAACCCCGAACTTACTTTATGAAGAAAAGTTATTAACTTAATATTAAAATACGTAAATAAGGGATTTTAATATTACATATATATATTGTGAGTATAAATAATAAGACTCTTGCTTGCATAAATACACCACCAGAAAATAATTATAGTAAGTGCGTCAGATATAATCAAATTAAATAAATGACTACATTTAAAGGCTTGGTAAAACGAATATGTCTTGAGAAATTATTTTGAATTGCATATTAAATTATTTTCAGTGGTTTTTATGTACTTAGATACTTATCTGTCATTCAAAAGCTTAAAAGAATAAAAAAAGAATCTTGTCTACTGCATTGCAACACAAATGCATTTAAAATAAGCTCCCTCTTATCAGTATATCCGTAAAATGGGTCCATAATTCCATTAAATAATCCTGTTAACATTAATTAAGAAGAAAAAAAACATATCACAGGCTTTGTAAAATTGCTTTAGGTTCAATAGCAAAAAAAAAAACATATTCTACAGCTAAATTAAAAAAATAAATAAAAACATGGTTGTGCAAAAGTTTTCTTGCACCTTAAATACACCTAAAAATTGTTAATATAATTAAATTCTAAAGAAATATATTTAATTAAAAATTTCATGATGAATAAAAAGATAAATTTCTTTATTAAAATTCATGTTTTAAGACTTTTTTTTTCATTTACAGATTTAATACGCTCTTTCTCATGAATATTTATTAGATTCTTGCCTTCACAATATAAAGGAGCGTTAAAAGAGACAGCGTTATCGGTGGCTTAATTTTTCTTTGCACATTTCTTTGAAATATTTCAAGCATCTCTTTCGTACTCTCCCTAAAGTATATTAGATTGGTGCTTAAAGGTTGTCCCTTCTTTTCCTCTTACTCTTTGGAAAATCGGTTCATTTGACATGCAGAAATATAAATTCTTTTGTTGTCACCAAGAGTAAGGCAGTCTGTGATATAAATGCATTTAGGCAAAATTCTTTTATCTATCCGTTTCACATAATTAGGAAAAAGGAAAAAAACTTCAAATTATACGCAATACGTCTCTTGCATTAATTATTGAATAAAGGTTTTAATATTTTGGATTCTTGAATGCATACCATGACTTTTGTTGCTGTCGAAAAATGAATGAAAATTTCAGAAGGCGGCTTTAGCGATTTCTTTCAAAATTAATTCCTTTGTTGCTTGAATTTTAATCAAATTTATTAAAAAGAAGTTTCGGTGCTTTCTAGAGGAACTTACCAAGTATAACTTGCTTTTTTCCTTTGAAATCATTATTTTTTTTAACAAGTCAAGATAAGCAGAGAAAAATACCACAACGAACACGGAACTTTAAATGGGTAAAGTACACAATTGTGCAATAAAAAATAGTATTACATTTTACCCATGAAGATGATTTTTAAATTTAATACGATAAAGGTAATTTTTTATTTTTTATTTTTTCTCTGTGAATGAATGACAAGAAATCAGCTGCTACATGTTTTTTTCTGAGGAAGGTTAGATATATGTGTTGTGGTTCAAATTTTAAAGAAATATTCAACACTATTTAAATTTATGTGCCCCTTGTTAATGTGGGATGAAAAATGAATTGGTAGACTCAAAAATCTGAAAATGACGTGCAACAAGTACATTGAAAATCTGTTGTGAAGCCTTCAATATTCTCAAATGAGAGTTAACGTGAATAATGGATCACAGTCAAAGATAAAATTGGAAATTTACTTTTATTCTTGATTAAATATGGCTATTTACAAAGGAATGTAAATGCCTAAATCATGTAGAACTGCAAAGAATGGTTGCCGGTAAAACTTCCTCACGACGATCACAGTCGAAAGAAAAACAAGAGATTTAATAATCTCTTACAAGTGGGGAGGCTTTTCAGGGTGCAATTAAACCCAATTTATCCCCCGTTCGGTATCCGAGACTCTGCCGCTCCTTATATGAGCGGACTTTACGAATCTCCCGAACTAGCAAGCTGGCTCCGGTAACAAAAGCGAAAGCCTCCACACGAGGTCAACACACCTACGTAAAAAATGACGAAAAAGCCCCGAGGCGCAAAATTGTACGCTTTTATACCTGGGGAGTCAGTTACGGTTCCGCCAATTGTTTTTTGGGGTCTGTTAAGATCCAGTTACTTGAGTACTCCAGCTAAAGTTACAGTTATATTTTTTAACTGAATTCTCATTCGCTGGCTGTCCCTTCACGGAATATCCAAGCATTCATTAACGAGATCCATCAGGGGCGTATTCGTCTATTCAGTCCGATTGTCAAGATCCCAGACTCTGCGACACCACGCTATTGTCCTGGTAAACAGATGCGCTCTGGTCAGCTTGGACAAAGGGGAGTCTTCACACTGTCCAATCATAATAAAATCCAATTGGATAAGTTAAACACTAAAGAAAAAAAATTATCTTTTTTGGTATTTAAAAGAGACAACGTTACTGGGGACTTAATTTTTCTTTTAAATTTTCAAAATGCCACTTTCTTACTCTCCCTGGAGTATATTAGACTGGTTCTTAGAGGTTGTCTCCTTTTTTTCTTTTTTACGAAGAAATTGGTTAATTTGACATGCAGAAATATAAATTCTTTGTTGTCATGGTTAGTAAAGACAGTATATGATTGAAATGCATTTAGGCAATTTTCTTTTATCTATCTGTTTCACATAATTAGGAGAAAGAGGGAAATCAAGAAATTACGCGCAACACGTAGCTTACATTAATCATTCAATAAAGATTTTAATATTTTGTATTCTTGAATGCATAATACGACTTTTGCTGATTTCGAAAAAGAAAGAAAATTTCAGAAAGCGGCTTTAGAGATTTCCTTCAAACTAAATTCCCTTGTTGCTTGAATTTTAATAAAATATTTAAGAACGGAGTTTCAAAGCTTTCTAGAGGAGCTTATGAAATATAACTTTGATTCTTTTTTAAAAGAAATCAAATTAAGTGAAAACATATAGCTTAAAAAACACATAACATTAAATGGGTAAGGTATAAATTTGTGCGAAAAAGATAAATATAGCATTAAATTTTACTTATAAAGGTGCCTTTAAAATTCATTACATTTTGGAACCTGAAGTTTTAGAGGTTCGAATCCCCTCTATTGCCATTGTTGTTCGTAGTCTATCGGAATCGGGTTTTAGCAGTAAGACCTTGTCTCATCAGTCTTCGTTAAGCAAAACAATAAGCCATAGCGCTTCAAATCAAACTAAAATGAAAATCATTATAACATAGGTAAAATTTTATTTATTTTGCTTTGTACTGTTTATGTTCCCATAGTGTAGTGGTTATCACATCTGCTTGTACTGTGTATTAATCCTTCAATTCACACACACTCTTTTGTTTGCTAATACAGGGGGGGGGATTTCAACCTCCTTTCCCAAATTTGCACCTCCCTGAGTTCTTTTGATGATGTACTAAATTACTTTATGAACATATAAATGAAGGTATGCACTAATATAAATGTTTTTCTTGGCCTATAAAATACACTTAATATTTTTAAGTGAATAAATCTCTATTACCGTATGCAATTTTTGAGAATATTTTTATCACATTGCAGACAAGATTGAATCAATAACATCCTTACAAATATCACAATTAATTATTTTTGTTTACTCTGCATTGTAAGTTTTTGAATAATCATTACGTGAAAATATGCATAATTAATAAATATTTTGGAAGAAAGTCAGAAAATATTTTAGATCTTATTTTATATTCTAATTTATTAATTATTGTAGTAATGATTATTTAAATAATATTTATAAAATATTGCAATGATATATTCACAAGCTAATTTATAACATTCTTTATAATACGCTAATGTCTTTCTAGTCTAAATCCATTTGACCTTATCGGTGTTAGAAATACTAATTTTCGCTATTCTAACACGTAGATGTCATTGTTTGTATTAATATTTACGAGAATATCCCTCAATGTTTTTGCTGATCTCGTGAATTATTAGTTGTTTCCCCCATCTGCTCACAATGTGAATATGGAAAGAAAAATAGCAATAATTTAATAAATTTTTGTACTGTTTTAAATCCGTTATGTAATACCTCTCATTTCTTATCTTTCTTCCACGTTCGCTCTTCGTTCTACTTTGCACTTTTCCATCATTGGAGGTTGTGTCAATTGCCTGATCATAATGTGGCTGTACGTTCTTAAGGGTAATTCCTTCGACACATAGCCAATATATTTTCTATTTCCTGAGTATGCCGGATGACAATGACTAGGGCACTGCCTTTCTGTATCCTAGTCCGTAGCTTCGTATCCCGCTTTGCAGCCGTTAAGAATATTTTTATAGCAGTAGGTTCCGATCTCACCAGCTCATGTGTAGCAAAAAAGCACACAACTTTCCAAAAATAACCATATCTTGCTCAATCTCAGTTAAATCTCTTGCTATTTGTGCTTTAATTTCTCTGAACATATATGGCCATGTTCTGACAGAAAGGTATTACCATCTCATATACCAAAGAAAACTTTTCAATATGTGCTGGTGTGTTTTGTCACTTGAACCTTTCCAGCAAATTTCAAGAACATAGGCAGTAATTGTCCTTGCCAAGTATTTTTTACCTTTATCTTGAAAGTAACAAGAAAACCGTAAACTGTAGATGCAATCTTGCTCTACATTTTTACAAAAAATGGTGTTTAAAGTAGACTTTATCCCATCACACGTACTGATGTGTTAAGAAAATTAAAACGTATTATTGACTAACAACGTAAATTCATTTTGAATCACGCTTGATTTGTAAAATAGCTATAAACATATGAGGAAGAAAAGGTTACCTCCTCTGTACTCTAATAAAAAAATAATTTTTTTAATCATTTGTTATTTAACGAAAGCGTCAACTACATAACATATTTCAAATATATCATCTCTTTTACGTAAGATTGTTGAATGTTTGACATAGTTTGCTATTTTTAAGGACATAACAATAACGGAAATATTTTTTAATCGAAAGATAATAAAAATATATAATAAAGCATGCTATTTTAAATTAGGAATAGAACAAAATTTTAAGATACAAATTCCTATTTTATTAATTGCAATAAAAGAAATATGCAGAAACCGCATTACTTTAAAATGAAACATTCGGTTATGTCAGTATAAGCTGATTATTTTATATTCCCTATACAAAATTTCTACATGTATAGATATAAAAATAAAATAATGCTTTCCAAGATCGAAATTTTGTATTCCCTAAGGAAAAAGAGGTTAAAATAACAGTGTTTGGAATGCATTTTTCAGTAGTTACATTACTATATTTTTTCCTTTGTATGTCTATCCCCATATATACAGGGATAAACATACATTATTTTATATACTCTTGTGTACGT
>CM063502.1:77304008-77329008 GCA_032207245.1 Pardosa pseudoannulata | reverse complement strand
TATGTCTTTTAGATCAACAAATGTTTCTAATTATTCTGAGAAGTGCAACAAATTCATTAGAAAATGTGTAAACATCATATTTCAAGTGTTATTTTGTGCCTTGATTGCTAAGACGATAAACAGTAAATCTGAATGTAGTTCAATTCATTACTACCATTGTTCTAAAAAAATTTTATTCTCGTAACTTTTTTTCATTTGAGATTTTGTACTAATTAAAATATTTGTAATACTGTAGCAATGATGCTTTGGCCTTTCTAATAAGTATTTATTGAAAGTGTTATGTCAATAACTTATCTTTTGATCATTTTCCTGGCATTAATATTATAAAAATTTATGGAATTAGCATGACGCCATCACAGGCATTTACGTAGCATTTTAATTTAGTTCCGCAAGAAAGTACGACAATATAATGCTGTTTAGATGCTAGATCAAACACAAAGGGACCCTGATGAAAAGAAGGTGTTTGTAATGTCCCTCTGGAGAATCTCCTAAATTGAGGAAGTGGGTGGGGTAAGTTCTTGATACCATACTCATCTGCAGAATTTCCATTGAATGATATTCAGACTGTCCCAGATATCAATCATGCATGTTTTGTGAGTATAGAGGGTGTTGTTTCGATCCCCAAGCCAGTGTTGAATCTGGTAATCTTGAATTTTAGTTAGTAACGTTAACCACTAGATCATCTCGAATCCTGTTTCAATTTCATTCAATTAAGAGTAATAATAATATTGAGAAATGGACAAATCTGTCAATATCTTTATAATTTTTGTTATTTACCTCGTTGTTTAGGTTTATAAATCGTTATTCTACCTCCGTCACTTCCTTGGTATCGTGCCGATTCCCTTGCGGATCCCTCCCAATGAACTGCGACAAATGCATTCAGACAGCTCTTTCCCGCTTCTTTAGTGGCCATCTAAGAGGACTTGTCTTCTAGGTTAATCAAAAAACTCACCCGATTTGTCCGAAATGTAACCAAGAGCAGGATTTTAAGGCACGTGTTCTTAGGTACCTAGGAGAGTCCTAAGATGACCTATTAGATTTTTCTGTTCTATTCTATGACTTTTTGAGGGTGAATAAACTTCTAGTTATCATCTAGCAGTGGCTGGAATCGGAGATTAGCAACAACAACATAAATCCTAATATCACTCGCGTTTTATTTTAAGGAAAAGTAATAAATGGCAATAGATTATTCAGTATAGAAATATTAAGCATTCTTCTTCAGAGGGTAACTTTGCTGAACCACTGAACTATGTCCCTGTTTCTGTGTTGGTCATATCCCTCTTGTCAACATTTTGTTCAGGTTACTCATGACAGTCATATCCCCTTTTCTTGAAAATCTGTTTCACAGCTAAAATGATACACAATGAAGTTTATAAATAAAAAAAATGCTTTTAAACTGTTATAATAAACCTTTTTTCTAGTCATTGTCATTTTTAAAGTGTATTGAAGTGATAAAGACTGAAAATTAATAAAATTTTTATTGAGTACATTGCAGTATTTATATTCATTTGATTTATTAACTACAGTCCATTTAGTTTAACAGAATAAATGTCCATAAAATAAATATTTACAATTTTTAATTTGCATCTATCTATATTATCAGTGCATAGGCGTAAGGCAAAATTACACGCATTACAATAATAATAATATACAACGCATTTTAATTATATGCAATGCAATGAGCTAACTTCCTTCTAGCTTCACATCGAATATTCTTGGAAGACGAGATATTTCGTTAGAAGAGATGAATGTGTTAAGGTGACATAAAACTTTCAGCTGCAACTTCCTTATTTCTGTTTCATCAAATTAGAAAATATAACTAAGAACCGAAAGTGAAAATGGTGTTTTAATATTAAATACCTTATTATTCTTTAAACTAACACTATAAACTAAAACTGAATATCTTTTTAAGTTACTATTTCTATATTGAATAACCTTTTGCCATTTACTATTTTATCCGCAAAATACAACATGAGCCATATTACGATTTATCAACCTAAATAATGAAGATAAATTAAAGAATTGTAGAGATATTGACAGGTTTGTCCATTTGTCAACATTATTATTACTCTTAATCTGAAGAAAACGGAAGTTTATAGAACAATGCCGATCAAGAGATAAAGCTCACGCTTAGAAACGATCCATAATAATAATAATAAAATTATTCTCGAAGACACTCGTAATATTTTTACAGATGTCGATTTTGAAAAGGAAACGATTAGAAAGATTATTTGAAATCTTCAAATGAATTGTTAAGCCATCTGAGTCGTAATACAGAAGCATAAACCTTTCATGATTTGTGTGTGAAAGCCATCTGTTTCAATCCTGCATATTACGTCCAGCCTTCAAAGCATAGATGATCGATTGCTAAAACATGGCATTTGATCATATCATTCTTGTATGGATTTCAAATTACGCTTAGAGTTTATCCTTAATCCCCCATTTCCACAGCCAGACTCTAACTATCAGAATCAAAGATCAAAGGATAATGCCCGATTACACGTGCCTGGGAGATGATTTAAAAGATATATTTGTTAGAAATGAATCCAATGTCTGCCTTCTATATTAGCTTTTCTATATTAATAAGCAGAGGATTTGCGATTGTCCTGTCATTCAAACGAAGCATTCTGACCAACCACTTTCATTTCATTGCGAAAAACATCATTGCATTAAAGAGCAAAGCCAAGGTAACAGTATGTTTGATTTTAACAATTAAGGAATAACTTCTATGACTTAGTACGTATCGTTTAAGTAATAGGAATATCATTTTACAAGATTAAATTGGAAAATGAATATTACAAACATTCTAAATCATTTGTATGTACACAGAAATCCTAATTATTAACAGAAACCAAGCAAAAGTGTATTTCTTAGAAATGAAAAAGATACAGATCATTAAAATGTAATTTAAGCAATATTTGTATAGCAATGTTTATATAGACAACACCAAAAATTCATGGAATAATTTATATTCTATCCAAATTGTATCCATTACAGAGTACTCCTCAATTTAGAAATTATTAGAAAATGTCTTTGGAATACAAATCTCTCTATTAACAGCTTGCCATTACAAATCGATTGCACATTCAATTCCACCAGTTCAGTTCCATATACAGAGTGTATATACGCCATGCAAAATATTTGTACATCAACGGCGATATCATCAGTGCGATCCGATATCAATAACCTATACCAATAAGTTTATAACTAAGACTCGCTTCTATCGAAAATAAGTAATTACTACGAAACATCTATATAGCGGATACGACAGGACGATAAATGTGTCCTCTATTTGAAGAATCCTGTTATCAGAGGGATTAAAATGCACTCTAAACACAAACCAAGAGATTTAATTTTTCTGCATTATGTACACCATAAACTTATTATGACATTAAAACTAATCAGCGAATATCACTGAGAAAATCAAACCATAAAACAATAGTTTAAGATAAAAAGAAAACTTTTCTTCACATATATGTTCAATGCATTATTACATAGTCCGTTTTAAATGTTTGCCTTATAACAACATAAAAAGGAAAATTATCAAATTACTTGTGCTTATTGAAAGTTCTCTCTGCGGGGTTTATCAGTTGCAAGAGATGACATATCATCACAAGCATTGTCATTATTTCTCGAATATTTCTTAGCTTTGTAATAGCTCACAAAAAATTTTAGATGGAAATTTTAGAAATTTCTTTTAGATGGATTATATGCATCTCATGTCCAAAATCTTACTTCTAAAATCTTATTTCTAATCCAGAGGTTCCCCTTTAAAAATTTGAATCGGAAACACAGGTTTCGTTACATGTGAATTCATTAGTTCATAAGTTATTGGTGGCATTATAAATGTTCTTCGATGGAAGCACAAAAATTAATATTTAGCACATAGTAATCCTGTCCTTGTGTTTATATAGGACAAAACTCACAGATTTTATTGAAGAAATTAATACATTCCTATCGCTTGAGAAAACATTTCCCCAAGTTCCACACTAAACTGGTAACAGAGAAACAGAAGCCGAATTTTATACTTAGAAAGATTTAATTCAGATTGAAATTTTTTTTATTTTTAATTAGTATGAAATACCTATTTTGTATTATCCGAGCTAGTAGTTCGTAAACTTTGTCATACATAAAATACTTGTCAGATCTGAATATTCTGAAAATTACAGTTTTCTGTATATAATACAATAATTGCAAGTAAAAAATAATCAAGAATCTAAGAAAATCCTCTACTTCATCAACATATCTGAAAATTTAAGTTTGACGTTAAGAATAGAAGAATGGAAGTCTCAATAAAATACGAAAACATATAAAGTAAACATTATACATTTAAATAAATTTCTGTATATTTGAAAGTTTTGATTTCTGTACAACCACAGAGTCATACATGGTCATAAGTCCTATACAATGTTTACAACTGGTGCATAATTATTAAAGAAACTGAAATAATTTTTTATTTTCCTATCTCATAGCGTAACAAAATCCTGAAAAACTCCTAAATTTAAATGATTTTTTAATTTAATATCTTTTTGAATTATTTTGAATATTTTTTTCGAGAAAAATATTAAAAAGTTTTAAAAGTACAACCACATTATATTACGCATACCTAAAGGGGAGAAAATCATTTAGTCGGAAACATATGCGGTCGCAGTAATTTTTCTTATGAAAAGCCCAAATGAGTTACCACTTAAAGCTGATAAAAATTTGTCCAATTTATTGACCTGGGAAATAATTGTTTTCGAGATAATAATTCTCAGTAGATGAAAGTGTAGTCCGCTTCATGCTCTGTTGACGCTAAACAAAAAGTCAAAATCTATTCAGAAATCTTATACCCTGCTCAACAAGTTCAAATGTACATGTTAGCGGAAGTAAAAAAAAATAAAAGATCTCTTCTCAGCGATTGAAAATAAATATCTCAAAAGCAAAGGATGAGAGCAAAGAATCTTGATTCTTAAAGGCGCTAACATCCACTTGATTGGTCGCGGCAGACCCTGCCTCCTTTAGGGAGTATGTTCGACTGGTCTGCTGGAAGATGATAAGAGGCAAAAGGGGAGGCAAGACCCAAAATCGATGGCGATAAAAGAAGGAAAAAAAAGAAAAAAAGATTTCTTGGGTCCCTTGGGATTCTGTGTAAGAAAGATTACCTTTGAGTAGTTGCTCCAAAACTACCACAAGGTGAGTTCTTTCAAACTCTTCTTACTGTAGAAGGTTTATCTTGTTTTCGGCCTCTTCTATCCGGCAAAATATATTCATCGTTGTAACATTAGTTTGAGAGATCGCACAACTGAAAAAGTGACATGGTCTGATTGTTCTCTCCACTGCACAAAGGCTGGATATTTTATTTTTGTATTAGTTCGAAAATATGGGATTTTTTTTTATATAACACGTGGTAGAAAATATTCGTATATATAAAATATCCCAAGTAAGATTTCACACAAGCTATTAGATCAAAGAATATTCGTCATATTTATCGTTTTGGTAATAGAGATTTTTTACTTTCATATAAAATATAGAAAATCTTTAAACGTTATGCAAAGAAAACTTTTATTAAAGAATAATATAAATATCTATTTTTTTATATCTAGTAATGAAGAAAATATTAACAGTTAGAGTTTTCGGGAAAAAGAGTTTAAACACATATTTAAAATTAGTTGAACAATTGTAATTTGATTAGCTTTATTGAATGGTTTTAAGGTTTAAACACATTGGCTTGATACTAATAGAATATAGAAATTATTACCTTTGTGAGATAAAATTTGAGCTAATGGTTATGATAATTTTTCAATATAAATTAAAACTTAATTAAGGCTATAATATTTGTTGGTACTTTTAAATTAAAAAGAAAATTGGAATAACTTTCAAAATAATGCTCTCCTTTAATATCACTGTAGTATAGTTAATTTTCTTGCTGGTGGTACAGAGAAAGTTTAGCTACACGAGATCTAAATAGACTAAGACCTACTGCAAAAACTTATTAAAAATAGACAGCACCAAACTTGTTAAGAATGAAATTTGATCCAATGAACTCAGGTACTGAAAACCATAATCAGCAGTACAGTAAAAGTAGCTGAAAACTAACTTAGCAATTGATTCCAAGCTGACATCTCATGGTAATATTTCATGTTTTACTCCCACACATTCATGCATATATATATATATATATATATATATATATATATATATATATATATATATATATATATATATATATATATATGTGTGTGTGTGTGTGTGTGTGTGTGTATGCAATGATTAATTAATTTTCTAATATTTATTTCTCATTTAAGTTTCCTACCCATTCCTTACTAAAAGCTTGGTTTCAAAAAAGTTTTCCCTTGACAAACGCTTTATTTTCCTAGTTATACAGTGTTTTATTTATTCATATGTATTACAATTGTATTCTTCCTTGAATTTTATTCAAAAGGGAAGATCAATACACTTATTTTCATACAATGTGATTGTAAATACAACAATAATTAAGCAGCAGTCACAAAATATAAACAAATATTCCATTTCCCATGAATAATTGGAGACAACAGTCTCCCAACAGACCCCCAAGACAAATTTCCTATATAGCTACTCGATGCTAACTTGCAGCTTCATGTTGGATTATATAAAATTATGTCAGACCTCAAAATTTCCTGTAACTTAATAATTAAGTATAAGTTTCCATCATGTCATAGCAAATTATCTATATCCTATTTGACTGAAACTTGCTCTAATATTTAGGATTTTGAAAATATAAATATTTCCATGTATAATAATGTTAAAATATATTAACACAATTAAATATATGTGCTGCATTACCACTACTGGAATTATTGTGTGTATAGGTGTGTGTTAATTTCACGACAAGGAAATTATCTACACCAAAATCTTTAGGTATATACTGAATAATAGTCTGTTATGAGAAGTAAATTTCGGAGATTCATTGGTAATCACTGTGCTTCAATAGCAACTCTTAGAACATGGTTACAATGCCTATTCATAAACGTACTGCCTGAAATGACTCCATTAAATCCTGAATAAATCTACAAATTAGAAATGCGACACATACCTAATTATATGCAATAAGATTCTACTTATCACTAGTAGCATTACTTCACAACAAGCCGACCAAATGTCAAAATTTACTAGGAATGATAGAAAGGTGAATTAGACGTGTAGCTCAAATTAATTCATATTACAGATTAAAACACATTTATTCCAAAGGCCTTGATTTATCGTTTAGAATAATAACGCCATAAAACTTAGTGGTTGATATATCACTGAGAGATTACAACCAATAAAATAATTTGGTAAAAGTGGAAAACTATATATTTCTTTATGTAAAATAGCTTAAAAACAAGTTTCAAGAAATGATTAGTGAAGAATGCAAATTATAATTTGGTAGAATATTTCAGGTATAACTATTTGAAGTAAGGATATAATACGCAATTTTCATTTTGATTTTAATATAATTATAACGCACCTTCCCATTTTGGAAGATATATTGTTCGACACATATAGACACATATTAGAATTAAAATATAGGTAATTATCTAAATCGTTATAAATAATCTATGTGATAAAGTAATAGGAAAGCCAATAGAATTCATTGTTAAAATGTGTGTGTTTTATTTGAACTACTAGCAAAAGTGGTTACATCTATTCTGACTATGTTTTAAGCTGCAGATAACATTCTTATTTTTATAAATTACTGGATGTACCACGTCCTGTTAAGCTCAGTAAGTCTTATTTTAATTACGTAGAACTCCAATAACCTGTATTGCGAATACCCGTATCTCCAGTTATCCGGATTATCTTCAAATTAAAAATAATTTCGAAATAAAATCTTTCCAGGAACCATGAATATTCTGAACTGACATTTTTCGCACTCTTACTGAGAGCCACGTGTAGCAACTAACCAGCTTTCAAATGTATGATCCACTATTACAGAATACAACTGTGAAGGTAACTTTTGATAGATCCCAATCAATAAGGCCTTACTTACATCACAAAGAGATTAATATTAAAATTCTACCTGTATTTGGTAACGAAAAATAGATTTTTCTGATTTCAACCTCATTAAGAAGAGCTTGATATAAACTGAAAAGCGTTTATATGAAGGGAGATATAAGCATAGTCAAAGGAACTACAGAAAGTGAAACAACTAACCTTAGTTTATTTCAGCAGTGAAATTTTAATACAATATATAATAAGACAAAATGTAACCATTGTATTTGTAGCTCTAAAAATATATTTCATTTTTCGTAGTAATATAATTGGTGTTCATGAATAAAAAAATAACTTAAGATAAAAATTTAGTTTGCAATATTTATTTATTTCAAAAGCTATATTACAGGTAAGTAAGATTCATTTTTTATTTGGAGAATAAATTCAAAGTTTTTTATTTGTTTCGTGAAATATACTAGAATATATTTCAAGAAATATATACTAGCATATTTCTTGAAATGACAAAACCATAGAGCTTATTAAACGATTAAACTTATTAACTCGACAGTGGGTAACTAATTACTTTTGTAATTATTTTTATAAATACTATTGTACATTCTAAACGTTATAGTAATTGGAATACAATATTTGATAAATGATAAAAATTTTCAAATTTCCCTTTTATTTTATTCATTTATTTATTTATTTATTTTGTGTCAAAAAATCTTTTTTAGTCTATTAGATCTTATGAACCCACTATTGTTTTTTTAACGTACTTACTGCTAAATTAAAAACTAATAATATTTTATTCCGTAACGAGCGTAATTGTATATTTCATAATGAATGGGAAAATAGATTATTGTAATAAAGATTTTTCTGTTTGGAAAGTAATATGTTCCCTTAAATAGAAGGTAAAATTTGAAAAATAAGTTTATCACCTAAGCATTTATGTGTTGAAATTCAAGCATATTATGTTTCATTACTTTCACATGACCATGAATTTGAAGCAAAGAATAATAATGTTATATAACAATAAAACAGAGCATCTTATAGTATTGTTATTGTGTTATAAAATAGTTTTTTTATATTATCAACCTAAAGTTGTGTTACTGAACATTTTATACCACATTGGGATATATAAAGAGCTAGGCATTTTATATTCTCATTCTTCTTTATCAAAAGTGTCTAAATTAGAAAATCAATACACTTTTAAAATGTGGATATCTATAATAACTTCCATATTTATCTACAGATGATCATATATAAACACACTATCGTAAATATATATTCCAACTTCAAACTAAACGCAATTTAAATTTCGCTCTACTAACGCTTTATTTGCTTAAATATATTGTAAAATGATACTATAGTTCTTCAAACTAAACCAAACTAATAAATAAAAGAAAATTTTCTACTTAAGCATATCTGTGGTTTAGATTCTAGCGTACTAAATTTCAGTGTTTTATCAAATGCGTGTCATTAGATAACAGTAATGCAGAGCGTCTCCAAATCATGTGATGGTGTAATAAATGAGCTCTCTCTTATCTTTTCGCTGTCGAGTTACGCCGTGGAAAATATGCTATCATATTGGTATAGATAACAAGCTAGGTATTTTATAGTCCCTAAATTCCATTCTATCAAAATTGTCTGAATTAAAAAATCTTGATCAAAATTTATGTAACTACATCAACTTCTTAATCAATCTTTCTACATACATGCAGGTGAGAACGTGGGATTTTGCTTCCCTACGGCTTAATAAAATACCAATAATTAAATAAAATAAGCTCAAGTATTGCATAAATCCTACATAATGCATAAATCCTACATAATGCATCCTGCATAATGTCCTACTAAACCGTAGTAAATAATAAAGGTATCTGAAACCGGAATTACATTTTATTAATTATTATTTCAATTACTTAACACAGTGATTCTCAACCTGTGGGGCGCGCCCCCCTAGGGGGGCGCGAGCACACTAATGGGGGGGCGCGAGCATATCCAAGAGAAAATGTTATTTAAAAAAAATTGATTAAGTGACTGAAAGGAAAGAACACACACACACACATACAAAACAAAATACATTTCGACATATTTAATAATTAACTTATTAAATTAAAACAACTTACTAAATTAAAAACAAATTTAATAATTATTAGTGACTTCCTTGGGCCTGTCTTTCAGAGCAAAGTTTTTCGAAGGAGGGTTTAATATTAGAAATAGACACTCTCAGTTCTTTTTCTATATTTAGCTGAGATCTATATTTTGTCTTCAAAGAAGCCACCGCAGAAAATCCAGTTTCACAAAGGTAAGATGTTGAAAATGGTAGTAGAATGCTAAATGCCCTTGTTTTTAGTGCAGAAAACTCATCATCCACTCCTGCCCAAAATTCAAAGAGTGATTTATTACTAAATTGTCTTTTGGTTTCGCCGCTTGCCGTGAAGTCTATGAAGGTTTCTTCCTCTTCAATTGAGAGTCCTTCGGGAGTATTTTGAAATGGATCCCTCACCCACTTGTAACTTGATATGAGTTTGTCGTCAGCAAGAAAGTACTTTTTAAAATTCTTTGCTAGCATTGCTAAATGATTTTCAATGGTTGCAAAAACAACTTTTACATGTTGTTCTTCAGCCTTGTAAGTTTTAATACAATCATTCAAATTTGCAAACATTGTTAAGTTTTCTTGCTTTAAATTTCTGCTCCACAATTCCAATTTCCTACAAAAAGCATTAACTTTATCACTCGTATCCAATATATGTGTATTTGCTCCTTGCAGATGAAGATTCAAGTTATTTAATTTCTCGAATATGTCGACCATGTAGCTCAATTTCATCACAAATAAACTATCGCGAAAATTCTCAGCTTCCGGTCTGTTTTCCTCTTCTAGAAAAACGGCGATTTCTTCTTTTAATTCATAAACACGTTGCAAAAATTTCCGTCGTGATAACCATCTTGCCTCGCAATAAAATAGTAACGCTGAATGTACAGCACCCATGTCTTTACAAAGTGCGGAAAAGATTCTTGATTTCAGGGGTCTCATTTTTATATAATTTACTACGGTTACAACCGTAGTTAACACAATATTCAAACCAGGACTCATTTCTTTGGAAGCCAAAGCTTCTCTGTGGATCATGCAATGTGTCCAGACGCACTGTGGCGATTTTTGTTTCACAAGTGCTTGAATACTTTGGAATCTTCCGGACATAGAACGAGCACCATCGGTGCATATTCCGACTCAATTTTTCCATTCTATGTTTGCCTCGTTCATAAAATCATTTAAGATAGCAAATAATGCGAGTGCTGTTGCTTTGAGTTCTATTGGTTTGCAGAAAAGTAATTCTTCTACTACTGACAAATCATCACAAAATCTAACATAGGCAATGAAATGAGCATCTTTATTACTATCTGTTGCCTCATCGAGTTGTATTGAAAACAATTTGTCACGCAACTTCGACAAAAGCTGACACTCTACATCTTCAGCTATATCAGCAATTCGACGGGCAACAGTATCATTTGAAACAGGTATAGACTGCAATTGTTTTGCAAAATTATCTCCAAACATAATTTCTACAATCTCAATTGCGGCTGGCAAAATAAGCTCTTCACCAATGGTGTGAGGCTTTTTACATCTGGCTATTTTATATGAAAGTTTGTAAGAGGCAATTAAAGCTTTTTCATTCACAGACAAAGTTTTTTTAAACAATGATTTTTGCTTTTAATATGATTTTAATTTTAATTCGAAGAATTCTCTGGGTTTGTTTACGTACTTACTATGAAGCGTTTCCAAATGTCGTTTAAGTTTATTAGGTTTCATGCTGTTTGCCGCCAACATTTTTGAGCAAATGATACACAGGGGCCTTTCTTCTTCATTTACTTCAGTACTAGTGAACCCAAAATTTAAGTATTCTTGAGAATATTTTCTTGATTTTATTTTCGGAACCACGCTCGTCTGTGTACATGTTGATGCTTGTCTATCGTCTAATGCTCGCTTACGCCCGCTTAAAAATTTATCCATGATTCTGCATAAGTCTGCTGCCGTGAATATTTAATACCGTGAATTGCAATTACACGAAAATATATATAACATACACATTAAGAATAGATTCAATAGCGATAAGAAGGATCGACTCGAATGAGATTGTCTGGAATTGAAATTGGCGTCATAGAACTTTCTCCTTCTCCCTATGAGAAAACATTTGTTCACATCTGCGCACGCTCCTAACTTAACTTTTAAGCTGACCAGACAAATTCCAGACAAATCGAAACTTCTCGCGAAACCGTGAGAATGCCCGACATGGCGGGACGCAAGAGCAATAAAAAGGCATAGGATTATTGTTTTTTCAATGCTGAGTATCAGTGTTGCAAAATGTCAATTAATTTCCGTATTCTTGGTAATTTGCAAAGTTTAAAATTAAGGTTGTAGTGCAGGTTTAGCGCCATAATGCTCAAAATACATTATTATTGTATACATTTTATTGTACGCGGTGGGGAGGGGGGCGCGATGAAAATTAAGATTGAAAATTGGGCCGTGAATACTAAAAGGTTGAGAAACACTGACTTAACACATTGTATGCGGGACATTTACTAGTACGTTTTCTGACGATTGATACTTGAGCGCGAGTCACGTACTAGTACGGGTTAGTGTAACAACATGGTTTGTTTGTGGGTACGAAAATAACGGTATATACATGAAAGCCGAATGTTCTTGTCTACTACATAGATTCTGGAATAATTTAGACAAATAAAAACTAGTTTTTACATCAGTCGATGCGGAACCACAGAACGGAAAGGTTGATTAAAAAATCAATTTAGATTTAAAATTAACTTTTTATTTATCCTTGCGAAAATGATATTATGTATATGTATATTTATATACATATATATATACATATATATATATATTATATATATATATATATATATATATATATATATATATATATATATATATATTATATATATATATATATATATATATATATATATATATATATATATATATATATATATATATATGTATGTATATTTATATTATATATATATATATATATATATTTGTTTATATATTTCAATGTAAAATACAAAAAGTTGTTAAAAATTAAATAATTTTCGATCTATTGAGATTTAACTGAGATACTAAATTTATGCGCAAAACGCCCGCTCCCAGTACAATTGCGCTGCGAAATGTACCCGCACATAATGTATTAATATTTTTACATTGCACTTATATGGTCGAAAGGCAAAAAGACAAATTATTTAAACTAAAAAGTAATGAGCAAAAAATAAAAATTTAATTTCCAAATCAACTATATACAAAACTTAAAAATTAAAATTCAATCGTCTTTTCTCTTTTGCCAGTTAATCGATTACATCGTTTATGTCAGCTCCAATATTTCGATGAATATTTAACAAAGTTGAATAGACTTACTTGTTGTTCTGTTTCACAAACAGAAATTCAGCTTTCGTAATGATGAACATTTCACGATAGGATTTGGGGAATGGGGTCTGAAACCCGCCAGGCCTCCGTTTACTAGCATACATATGTATGTCTATAATAGTTAACTTTTATCTACTCAAATCAATATTTTACGATGAGCTATTGTTACTAATTTCTTGAAAAGTCAAATCAATTAAAATATATTTATTTACATAACATTATTCAATAGTTTGAATAAATTAAGACCAATTCTATGATTTGAAAGGGGAAATTTTAAAATTAATTACATAAATATCAAATCAGAGTGAGTATCTTTACTGTCATTACTGATATGGATGTTTCTTTTCATATTTAACACATTACAGTTGTAGTATTAGAACTTGTGGAACAAATCTATAAGGAAAGCTCGAAAACAGCGATAAAGTATTAAATCCTTTCTTAATGGGCCTCAAATTTTCTTATCCATGACCGTAGGGTTGGGTCGCATATGCATCGAAGAGAATAATTGTATCGATGAAAGTGAATCTGATGCTACTATACAGTGAGTTACTCGATATTACTATATTATGACTTGTATTTTAAAAATAAGAAAAGGAACAAGTTATTACTATAAAGAGTGGGAAGGGAGACTTTATGCTTTTGATGTTTTGAAATTTTTGACATGTATGGTAACAACTGTTGTAAATTATACGAAAAAAAATTCAAGATACATTTTTTATATATTCACAACAAAGATTTTATTAAGAAAGCTGGAAAATCGAAGGAATCACCAATAAATGTTTCGAAGTGTTTTGTGCACTCTCGTGATCAAAAAACGCTCTAGGGCTCTTTTCGACGTATAAGCTTAAGAAATTATTTTCCAAAATGATATTTACTTATTTATTATGATTCTTTTTATGAAGGTATTTATGTTAATAAACTAAAAGTACTATATTTTGATATATATATATATTATCGGAGAGTATTTTTAAACAAAAAAAAGAGACGGACTTTTAGAATTTGGTTTTGAGCTCTACAGTCTGCGGTTTTGCTCACGAGGGATAATGATACCGGGACCTCTTTCTTAAAGCCAATATCGAACGGTTGCGATTATACATGTCATCAATGGAATTCGAATCCACATATCTAGTTCCGAAGAGTACTATCATTCATTCCTGTGAAAATTTAGGAAAACTGAAAATTAGATATAGAATGCAATATCACATGTAGGATCACCTGTAAATTAAACATAGAACTGCTTACTGGTAATAACATTATCCACTTTTTAGTTTTGGATAGAACATATATTAAGCATATAATAATTTTCAGCAACAAAAAGTGCTTTTTGTAGGTAATTTAAAAATAATCCGACCAAGATGTATAAATATTTAGTATAATAATCTTACTGCTATTGAGAAAAATGAAAGCTCTGAAAGTAGTGGTATGAAGCTCTGAAAGTATATATTAATTTATTTGGATTTTTAACTTTATTAAAATCACTATAATTAACAAACCTTTACTTAGCTAAAGTTTTGGTTTCTTTTCTATGATTATAATTTCAGAGAGAACTCAAACTATATTGCTAAACCTTACTTCAGTTGAAAGTTGTGGGTTGATTTCGACTTGTTAATTGGCTGCATTATCCGCATCCTTTTAAGATGTTAGAACCAAGTACATTTTGTCTGAGACTTGTTAGTTTTCTGTCTGATATTTTTCAGAAACTAAACTTCTAACATCCTTCTTAAATGACATTAAAATAGTATCTTATTTAAATAAAAAATAGTGCGAAACTATAATGGGGAGATGAAAATATACAGATTGTTTAAACAACTTTAAGTTCAGCCACGGAATGTAGATAGCGTAATTACACATATTTGCTTTCGAAGATTGCATTAAATGACATAGAATGTCAATTAGCAGGCCGAAATTGATCCAAAGCTGTAAAAGTTTTGTAATATGCAATCCAGATACAAGATACCCCCACCCTACCTAACTTACGGCCCCAATTTTAGTTCTGACACACTTTTAGGTATAGCAATAATACATGGAAATCTCTAAACATAATAAAGGCACAAATAGAAAAGTATTAAACTGTTCTGATTGTGCATTTCTTACTTTGATTTGCATCCATTACTATATTTTGGTACAAAGGTTTTAGACTATCATATACATTTCTACATTTTTTAAAAATGAAATAAAATTCGTATGAACTCAAGGTTGTAAATATAGATGGGACGAAAAGAGAAAACATTTACAGAGATACACAATTTAAAAAAGCAGAGAACACATAAAAATAATTTAATATAGCAATTGTGAAAATGAAAGAAACCAGCAATATGATGCAATGTCTTTTAAATAGCAATTTCTGTTAAAATTTGATGAACGTAACAGAGGAGAACATTTTTTGTAACCGTAACATTGCACATGTATTTTTATGTTCTAAAGTAACTAGGAAACAGACTGGTCTGTCCTGAAACGAGTTTTAAAAGAGGATTTAAATGAGCGTGTATTTGAGAAATACAGAGGAAAAAAGAAAACACTATCTACAAGTATCTTTGATAAGTCACTAAATGGGGAGGTAGTATAAAATAATGTATTTAGGAGCGAGTGTTACGGCCATTGTTTTTATGGCATGCGGTTTGAATGTCCTGTATGTTTTGTAAACGGTGGCTACTACTTAATGGAACATTACTGTTTAAATGAGTCATTGTCCGGGGTAAATGACTTGCATAATGTCTGGCAATGGACAAAAAACATTTATGTATTTTAGTAAATGACTTTTTAGATGTGTTTCTGCAGGAGAAAAATAAAAAATTCAAAAACTCTTTTATTTTACTTGCTGTATTATATCTACATTCTTATATGTCAATATTTGAAGCTATTATTCCTATTCAGCTTTTATGAGTTCTCTTATATTTCTGAAAAAACATTCTAGAGCTATAGGACTATATTTTGGTAGGACATTTTTGTTTTTATGCATATGTATTGTTCAAGTTCATAAATTTCAATATTGGAGATGAGATATTTTGATTTTCAAAATAATGTTACCATTTGTAAAATTTTGCTTCATTTTTTAATGTTTATGCTGATTTTTGAAAAGGAATATATTTTTAGCAAAAACTTGAATGCTAATTTACACAAACAATAATAACAGAATTTTTAGTTTGCTTTACAGATATAAAATTTAAAAAATACAAGATGCTTCGAGTTATAATAAACTATAAGACTCTCTGGCGGGAATTACATCGAGGTAAAATTTAAATTTGAAATTCGTAAGAGGCGTGACTCTATCTGCATTTATGCATGTAAACAGAATAATTCAAAAAGGCAAAAAGTTTGGTTTAACAAACAACATTATTTGCAAAATATATATTTGTTCTCATTTCATCATAGTTGATTGCAAATAATCATCGATTATGTTACATACACTTTCATGGAGGTAAATTCAAAATAGCTTTAGCTAACTGTTAAGACTATGGGAAATCCTCTCTGCTAGATGCCATGTTAAATAAAAGTTAATCATCAATTAGTTACTAAATAATTACACTCCTTTAAACTCAAATTAATCTTACTAAATTGTAGGGTAATATAATTTTACTTCTGGCAAATTAAAAAAGGACTTACATTATAGAGTTCACCTTTCATCATCATCCCAGATAGCAAATTTAGTTTGCAGCAAACTTGCAGCAGTCTTGCTTTGCAAGCCTGCAAACTTGCAGCAAGTTCAGCATGACAAGTCTACAAGTTTGAAACAAGACTGCAATAAGTCTAAGAATCTTCGCTTGCTTGAAGGTTGTCATGACAACATTGCCACAGTTTCGCAGCAAAATAGCGTGGCAAAGAAGTGGTAGCTTTATGTTCCGTCTAACTTGCAGGAGTAATGCTACAAGTTTGTAGCTTCAAGTTTGTTATGACAAGATATTATCCAAAAAAAAAAATTCAAACTTGCTGCAAGCATGCATGCTATCTGGAATGAGTTCTAAGGACATCAAGCATACCAAAAGGGCTAATCTTAGTTATAGTTCATTAAAATACACTTTCAATTGCAAATGACTGCAAATGAAGCTTTCCGTTTACTATGGAAGATTTACTTCTGAGGATGTGGGTTTTTAAAAAAATCTCTAAACTAAATAAAAATATTCTACAAAAAATTTAAATGAATTTGAAAAATATAGATCAAATGAACTCGAAAGAACGAACTGAACAAACACTTAACGAAGGATGCTTTCATTGTTTGACTTTGAACAGTCTTTCTCAAAACATAACTGTTATACAGTCTAAGAAAGTATTGGATGCATACACAAAAAGGACGAATAATAAAAGCAAAGATTACTCCTACAGCGTTACATAGGTTGTTACATAATAATGAAAAAGCGCTGACATAATTTTCCCTAAGCGACACATATAATGATGTTCCTTTCCTATAAATTTTAATGTGTTGCAGATGTGAGAGTGACATAAATTTCTAATAAAGAATGACGATAATTACATATGAATGCATTTCACTTCTAGTTCTACTTATATACGGAAAAAATATTGTCTCTTATTCGAATATTTGTTTAATTACACGGGCAGAAGCAATTAAAAGTGGTGGAATATATTTCAGATTAAAATAGTAATATAAGGTATAGAAATATGGGATGTCTATATAAGCTTATTGTACTTCGAATAAAAAATAAATTTCAACACGATTTCTTGCAATTTAAAATGTGTAATTAAAGTGAAATTTTACGGAATTTTGAATAAGTTATTTTTTTGTTGGATTCATTATATGTAAACGCATTAAGAAAAGAACACTAAATATTAGTTATGGACAGTTTGAAAAATCCTTTCCTATACCCAACGATAATTTTCGGCTCTGAATAAAGTTTCAAATGACTAAAAAAAAATCATTGTCCTCCGCCTACATTATGAAGGAATACGCAGATGGATACAGATTGCCAGTACGAAGAATTAAATGTCTATTCTAAAGATAGTGATATTTTCCATCACATGGTGACAATAATGACCTTGAGTATAGGTCAGCTAGTCCGCCTACTGTTTGTGCAATTAGTTACCATGCCATCAATCTACACCTTAGTTTAACTTCACGACGTATTCTAATCCTTTACTTATCCCGCAAGACATATTGAGAAAGTGATTTATGACTTAGAAACCTTGTCCAGTCTCTCGGAAGTGCATCTCACTTTATCATTCTGCATTGGAAGTACTGGAAGTTGTAAGATCGTTAGCACTTAACATCTATTTCTAAAGGTAGCTTGTTGTCGATCCAATTGAAAATTAGACATCAAACTGTGTTAAAATTCATTTGGTCGCACATCTGTAACTAATAGGGCAACATCGTTCAAGTCCTGTAGAACATTGTTGCCATTTTTCTTTCAGCTTTTACTAATTGATATATTTTCAATTTCATAAGCAATTCTCATAATGGTCTGACAACAATGAGCTAGTATTGTATTTATTATTAATTTATAATAGTTAATTATTAAGAATAATGAATATTTTACATTTTATACAAGTTAATGATGAAATATATGATGAAGTAAAGTTTTCGATAGTGAAGCTAAAGGTTTATATCATTTATTAATAAAATTCATTGCTAACAAATGTCGGTTTAACAATTTAATAATATTTAGTACATTAAAAACGAAAATGATCCATAATGGATTAATTTAAATATAATTTATCAGTTTTAGCATGATAAATATTGAATAATAGCGTTAAATTTCAATTTTATTTCATGAAATGTAAAAACTGCATTATTTACGATACGTTTGGATTCATGTAAGTCATGTAAAATTTCCTTTGGAATTCAGATTTGGATATATTTTTTTCCAATTTATTAGTTTAAAACTGATAATATACAGTCCAGAGGCCTTGAAAATAAAAACTAGCGCATAATAATAATAACATGATCTCTCAACAAATCTGAAAAAAAAAAAACTAAAAATCAATTGAAATCAAATCCTATTTTTCTTTTCTAACCGGTAATAACAATAAGAATATATATTTTCTCTTTGGATTTTCACAGCTTTCATAATATTTTATCATATATTAGAAATCGCCAGCACTGTTAAACTTTGTAATACCCAAAACCCCCCATAGAAATAAACTATAAAAATAAGACCTTCATATTTCAAACTAAAATAATATTTACTATTAATAGATGATCAAATATTAGAATTTCTACATTTGAATAGCATGGAAATATTATTTATTTTTTTAAATATACATGTGTTTAAATGTGATATATATTTTAGTATACAGGCCTCCAAATATTTAATCAAATATCAAAGATCAAAATTATTTACATCTCTTAGTTTTACCTCAGGGTAAAAATATATCAAATAACTTGAAAATAAATAATAGATTAAAATAGAATAAAAATTTACAGAAACGGTTCATTCTGTTTACGCTGAATATATATAAAAGAAATTCAGTTATAGTTTTCTAGGATTTACTGATTTGTATCTTTGTTTTATTGAAGTTTGAATTATATATAAGCGTAGAAAATTTAAATGAAGGGGAAAATTTATGCTTGAATTTATCTTATTCAAACTAATGAAATAGAATGATACTCTAGTTTTGCAATGATTTTGTACAGTGTACAGTAAACTAAAAAAAAAAAAATATGTAGTTTTCAGTTAAACCCATGAAAAGTATTTTTATGCGTATAAATTAATTTTTTTCTTGATTCACTGTACTTTAGTTTCAGATTCGAAAGTTTTTTTAAAATATTAAGCCCTTTATGTTATCTACTAAGTTACCAAAATTGACTTTAGAAAAAACAGATAATATATATTGAGTATGTAAATTTCGTAGTTGATGAGGTAAATTTTTGCTTGAATCTCTGTATTGGCGTATAAATGAACTATGAATAGTACCCCTGTTTTGTACTGAATTTCTATATGTACAATTACTTTTTAACACATTGTGTACGGGTACATTTCGCAGCGTAATAGCACCGGTATCAAGCTTTTTGAGCCTAAATTTAGTTATTAAGTTAAATTTCAATAGATCAAAAATTATTTAAATTTTTAACCAACTTTTCGTATTTTATATTGAAATATATAAACAAATATATAGATATATATAATATCGTTTTCGCAAGGATAAATAAAAAGTTAATTTTAAATCTAAATTGATTTTTTTAATCAACCTTCTCGTTCTGTGGTACCGCATCGACTGATATAAAAGCTAGTTTTTATTTGTCTAAATTTTTCAAGAACCTATGTAGTAGACACGAACACTCGGCTTCGTTTTCCTGTATATACCGTTATTTTTGTACCCACAAACAAACTATGTTGTTACACTAACCCGTACTCGTTCAAGTATCAATCGTCAGAAAACGTACTAGTAAGTGCCCCGCATACAATGTGCTACTTGTTTGTTCCCCAGTAAAACATACATCTTTCAATGTGCTACAGTTAATTTTCTTCTTGGTTGACTATGCTATGATTACCAAACTATTAATAAAAATCAATAAGAAAATAAAGATATAATAGATATAAAGTTTTGTAATTTGCAGAATTCGTAGCCTCTGATGAAGAAATAATTTCTATCTTCACTTTTGCAATTTACTATATGTAATTATTACAATGTATTAAAAATTGTCTACCTTTGTTTAATGTTTTTGAATGTATCTGACTAAAATTTTATATCATTAAATCATTTTTGAAATGCAGATTATTTTCCATAAATTTCCATCTTTATATGATCAGTTTCCATACCATCGAATTTTCAATCTGAAACTTAGTTAAGCCCACTGTATTTGGTAATCCTTTTTGATCTCAGAAAGCACACACGCTAAGGATAAATTTCATCAGTTTCCTGGGGATCTTTTAAATACCGTTGTTCCATTTCCCGGAGAATACAGAGCAGTTAGATCGTGAATTCTCGGCATCTATCTCAGTATTATGTCAGAGAATTTGAGGCTACTATAAACACGAAAGTCTTAAGTCAAACAGGATCGCTAATCCTAAAACTTTGAAATAGCCATTTCATTTCATTGGATATTAGCGCGTACTCCATTAACTACAAATCCCACTAACACGAACTCGAGACTACTGGAGCGTTACAGATAAGACTTCCATCCCACGAGCAATTACTCACTTGCTACTCATGCTAAAGGATTGAGTCGAGATTCGTTTCTCATTATTTATCTGATTACACCTTTGAACTACCTGTATTAATAATAAATTTGACCTCAGTTTTTATCTTCCTTATTTCGAGCTTATGTATTAGTTGGAAGGCATTATGGGACATTAAATAAAATATCAATTGAAATGGAAATTTATACGCCTAGCTCATTTAAAACAACACTTATGAAATTAATAAAGAATTTTATCAGAGATTCAAAAGACTTATAGAAAATTTGTATCGAGAAATAAAATTACCGAAAACATATAAAATATTTTTACGAATGATTTTTATTTGGTTATTAGAGAAAATAGGATATTATTGGTACATGAAATTTGTATTTATTTTATTCTTAAAAGAAATATATGAGAGAGAATTATTTATTAATCTGGAAATCTTTAGCCGGCAAGCATAGGTACAGTATATATAATAGAATTTTTTTTTACTTGGTACTTCTAAAATAAGCCCTTTAAGATGAAAAAGAAATTTGTCATAGATTAAAACCAATTCTGTAATAGAAAAATCTGTACCAAAAGATAAAACGTTGTGAAGGAATTAATCGCTTCTAAGATTTTGATTTTTTCTTTATTTTAGCATATTATATAAGCTTATTGGTCCATAAATTTCGCTTAAATTTTATTGTGATGATTATGTTAAAATTGTATTTTGTAATTGATAATGATGTATAAATATTTAACTTTCAATGCATCTAATTTATATTTGTTCGGTGCATTTAAGTGTAAAGAATTAGTTTTTATGCAAAATGAATTCTTTAGCATTTGAATAATTAAACAAAATTTGATAGCATTTGTCCCCTCCTTAAATAATTAAATATTATTAATAAATCAAATAATATCAAGAAGAAATAAGTAAAACTATTTTCTCTTATTTCTTTGTCTTTCGTACTATGTATATATATATATATATATATATATATATATATATATATATATATATATATATATATATATATATATATATATATGTGTGTGTGTGTGTGTGTGTGTGTGTGTGTGTGTGTGTAGTAAGACGGACTTGGGTGGTTGATGGACTTGGGTGGACAATGGGTGGTTGCAGTCATGGTCGATAAAATGACACCGTTTTAGTTAAAGACATTTATTAACAAATCGTTGGAGGGCTAGTTCCCACATCATTTTAGGGACAAAATATATTGAGTTGTCAGCTAGCATGAACTTAGAAGTAAAAGGCCCTTAACACCTGGGTCAACATCTCAGTAAAAATCTCTGAGAAAATCGGTATGAAAATCGACCACCGATAGAGTGCATCTCCTTTTTGTTTGGAAATTTCCTAAATTGTCCACTAGGGCAATGTAGAATGATAATTGGTCAGACCCCTTGAATGAGCGTGTAAACTGTAGCCCCAGTGATCAATTTAGGAGTTAAAAAGGGGAAAGCAAAAAGACACGGGAATTTTTTGCCCTTGACTTAAATTTTGAAAACCCCTGAGAATTTTCCCGGAGTGTCTTAGCTTATACAAAATTCTTACAATTGTTTAACGATCTGGTTTATTTTTCCTTACACACATACACACACACACACACACACACATATATATATATATATATATATATATATATATTGGTAAATAGTTTCTAAACATTAAAAACATCTGAGAATTATAGACCATATTTTTAAATACCAGGGCTTAGTTGACAATTATTGAAGTTTATTCATAGATTCCTAATGGAATTGACAGAACTTAAAGACTGGGAGATAACTTCCTTTCTACTCTTTATCATAAACTCAGAAACACTGGCCATGTCTTAGATATTTAAGAAGAGCCACTATACTGCATCTGTATGTTGTTCTTTAAGAGGTGGTAATTACAGGACTTAACTTTTCGTAGGATTGGTTGACAGCAGTTTTGCAATGCCTGTAAAAAACATCTAGGACGATGTTGTGTATTAAAAACTCACACATCCGCATGTAAAGAGTAAGAGTGTTCGGATTTCCTCTTATAATCTGCATTTTGTTTAGAGCAAGGATACAAAAAGCCGCACGTACCAGTTATTAAAGGTGTTTCTGGTTTTGAGAAACGTGAAATGCAATCTGAATTTCTGTTTTTTTTTTTAATCAAAATGATCATAATAATGCAATAAATATAAGGGGATATGTAATCGAAAATACATGGTTTACTAATAGAATTACTAAATGCTGCGTACAGGTTTTCAGCCAACCGGTAGAGTTCACGGGTTCAAATATTGCTGCTGGCATGTGTGTTCGTAACCATTAGGGATCGACTTTAAGCAGTAGGTCCCGGTTTCAATAGCCCTCGGGAACAAAACAGCGGACAGTAGCGGGCAGTGGACCAAACTGACAGCTTTTAAACTTTAGAACCTTCTATAATCTGCGTATTAGTCGTGTCAAAATCTGTATCTAGCAAATAAAATTCCTATGATATGAAAAATTAACTAAATAATAAATTAATTCCTTTAAACGGGTTCAATAGACAATAAAAATTTTCCTATGTTTTACTAGAAAGTAATAAATATATATGACTCCTTTTAAAATTCAAAACATTCCACAATTTCTTAATTTATATGTTTTATTAATGTTCATCTTTAAATTTAAATGGTAGTTAGGAAATATTTAAAAATCAGTTTTTAGTATGTAATTATGTACAATCATTTTATTTAATTATGCCTCAGAGTACCTAGTCTAGCCTATGTATAAACTGCTTACCAGTCATAAAGTGGTTAAACTAAAATGTTTAGAAAGTTAAAGATAGTAACATAGTAAAAATGATAGTTTTAATGGTGTACTTCTTGATAGGATAATATCAATTGTCTCATTTTTTTATTTGGCTGAGAATACAAATAACTCTATTATCAGTTCTTAATAATAACGATGTCTTTATTTAAAATACCCAGCTATACAATCAGATAATACTTTTATTAGTATTTTATAGTAATCATTAAAATGTACGTAGATTTCCAGCAGTTGATCCCAAATATATATTATACTAATAAACATGATTTTAGTGGCTTAAGATACTTGAAATAGTTTCAAAATTGCTTCAAACACAATTTAATTTAAATCAAGTTGTAATTAAGTCTAGAATATAGTTTCTCAATTTGGAAATTGCATTAAAAGTATACATTTTTTTATATTCTTTTAAGTGGGCATGATATCGATAAATTTTTCGAGATGAAAAATATTAATTTAAATAAATCTACTATTAGTTTTAGAATAAGCTTTATATAGTTATTTGATAATACTCTAATTTTAAAAAAATATTTAATTTTGCCAAATAATATACTTTATAAAAGGACATAAAATACATGTGTACAAGATAACCTGAATATATATATATATATTAGAAAGTAACGTAATTGGAGATAAATAAATTTTATCTTAATGTATAATATTTTAATATAACACTTTAAAATTTAAGATTTAAAAAATTCCAAAGAAATTAATTAAATTCATGTTATAAATAAAGTATATAACTCGAATTAGAGAGATTGAGGTTAAGAGACAAATATGTTTAGCTTCA
>CM063502.1:77234008-77301508 GCA_032207245.1 Pardosa pseudoannulata | reverse complement strand
TACTTACTTTATAGATTGCGTGATTTGCATTTTGTAGGAAGCAATGTTGGTTGCTTTTTGAATGTCAGATAATAAAATAACGATCATGTGTATAATGTGTGTTAACTGTGAAACACAAGCCTTAAAAATAACAAACTAATCATTTAACTGGTTATTATTAAATTCTATCCTCAATTTATCACATAAATTGAGGATTCTGGATTCAAAAGATGTGTCAAAAGATAAGAACTCGATTAAGATAAGAAAAAATAATTCGTAAAAGCCTGAATTTGACAAAATGACAGGAATAGCTGAGGAACTAATTATCCTTCAAAAATGTCTTAACTCCTGTAGTAAATACATGAAAGGTAAAAAGAAAACGGTCTTCGAAAACTAATATTCCACTGAGGCAATATGTTAGAATATTTGACCTTTTCCTTTTCCCTTGAATACGTCATAGAACATCATGTTTAAGCGAAATTAATTTCCAGTCGAAGTACATGCGAAATGTATTTCAAGGGCTCTTTATTAAAATTCCCACATTCAGTCGCATATCAAAAAATAAGTGTAGGAATTAAATATAAAGAAATATCAAGAGAGTGTCTTGATTCAATAATTCCAGTAACTGGAAAAAAATGGAGAAAAAAGCAACTAGCAATTAAAGTCTTACCGAAAAGCGCGCGGTCGCCACTAAATCTTTTCTTTTTACTTCTTGACTCTCGAAATTCTTAATCAAGGCTCGGTATCCATAGAAACCGCATGCTGTGGAAGTCTGTAAGATCAATCAAAAAGAGCCTCCCAAAGCGAGAATCTGTTATGAAGCATGTTAAGTATTTTATGCCAAAAGATTAAAACCTCTTGCTTCCCGAAGAAAAATCTTGATTGCAGAAACTTTACAAAAAGCCACGGAGTTGAAAGTCGGGGAATCGTATTCACTTAAACTATTGATTTCTTTACTTTTGACCCATCAGAGGAGAAGTACAAATATTTCATTACATACCCACATACTTACAAACATGTATATGAATATATATTTGTGTATGCTTACATATATATATACCTACATATCGATATCTGTATATCGGATGTAAAACATGAAATATTCATTTTTATTAAAATTTTTCCCATATTCATGCATAATTTTATTTTTTCGATTACATGATAAAAACATTACATTCATTTTTAAGTACTGAGTGATATAGCGAACTGGAAAAGAAAACTATGCATCAACGTGGTTTCGAGGTAAAAACCTCTTTGAACAAAAAGGTTATAATTCCAACAAAATTTTTTTAATTTATTTTGGTACGCTTTGTATGCTTTTTCCTATTCTTTCAAACACGTTTATAATGATTTTCGGAAAGAAAGGCCTAACTCAAAAAAATCTGTAAAATATCTTTATTATGATATATCTTTAATGTTTGAAATTTGGGAAATATACATACATATATACCATATGTATGTATGGACGTATGTAGGTATGTATGTATATATATATATATTTATATATATATATATATATATATATACATATATATATATATATACATATATATATGTATATATATATATATATATATATATATATATATATATATATATATATATATATATATATATATATATATATATATATATATATATATATATATATATATATATATATATATATATATATATATAAATTGCTTGATCACTTTCTAGTAAGATATAACTCATCCTACACTTAGTATTATTAATCTGTGTGCAGTCTGCAGAATTTAGGATAAAGCAAAATGTGTAAGTCTAGATTTCACGGATATAAACAAAACACTTACAAATTTACATACACACCTGAAATAAGAAAGTGAAAAGAAGAAATTAAAAATGTTCTACTAATTCAAAGAGAAAGAGTTACAGTAAAAAGTTATACTTTTCAATGATAATCCTTTATCTGACAGGTGAAATAATCGTGAAAAAATATTAGATTTTTTATCTATTTAACCCTACACTACACGATTATTTAACAGCTATAATTTTCCACACACATATTTTATCCAAAAGAATGTTTGAAAAATATTTAAAAAAATTGTTTTTGAGTATAATATTGTTTTCAATGAAAATTTTGATTGGATGCATATTTGAGATCGATAAAAATACATACCCTTGATAAATATGTGAAAACCATTGATATATATATCAAAAACTAAATGCTTGAACAACTAAAGAAGAACTTCTTGGTTCAAAAGAAAAAAATTCAAAGAAAATGTTCAATGTAAATATATCAAAATGATGAACATGTGGAACACCAAAATAAAGATTTTCTGGAAATATAATAATCAGTTACTCCCATCTAGGGAAAAAAATTGAAATTAAATTGATAAAAAGTTTGATTAATATACATATTAATTCATTTTATTTTTAAGTAGGTAAAGTATAGACTGAAACTTTAATTAATTCATATACGCATCACTGTTCATTATAGAATTTAAGAGTTCCGATATGCTCAATGATATTCTGTATGTTAAAGTAAAGAAAAAGTAAAAAAAAGAAACTTTTAATGACAAATTCTAAGTGGATTATTTTAGAAAGAACTTCAATGATAATGTATATTTCTTTTTCAGGGGTAATAATTTTGTGTAAAATACTAATTTAAAACCTCTTTAAATTTATTGGCTTATGTTTAAATATATCTAATGGTTAAGGATATTTCATAAAATACTTATTAATTATACATGTTTTTAAATATTTAGTGTAAAGTAATCTAAAATTTACTGATATATTTAAGGTTAAGGGTTAATAAAATATTAACCTCTTGAGTAATTAAGGTAGTCTTCAGACAGCAATTAGGTTAATTAGCTGACTCAAAAGGATGAGATCTACTATTTTTTGGCACCTCTCCACAAACCCTTCTTCATTCAATGTGTGAATAAAATTTACCATATTATCGGATAGGAATATGTAATTGCAACGCTAACTGCTAGTAAATTTCATTAGGAATCCTATGTATAACCTACACACACATAATATATAGAGAGATAGATGAAATTATATACAGACGTATCTTTATATGTAAATGCTTTCATAAATACAGACATTTGTAAAATACATACAGATATTTGTTTATGCGTGGCTATTTGTGTGATACCTTTACTTCAGTATGCATGTACCTGTGCAAGAAATATGTTTACAACCTACACTCGATATATACATATACACATACATACATATATATATATATACATGTATATGCATGTATATATATATGTATGCATATATATATGTATGTATATATATATGTATATATGTATTATAGATATGTGTATGTATATATATGTATAGGTATGGATATATATATATATATATATATATATATATATATATATATATATATATATATATATATATATATATATATATATATATATATATATATATATATCCATACAGGAAAACATACAGGAGTGAAAGGGAGAGGGAGAGAGAGAGAAAGAGTGAGCGATAGAAGTTTGGTTTGGTTTGGAGCGCTACGGTCTACTGTTTTGCACACGATGGCTAATGAGACCGGGACCTACAGCTTAAAGCCGATTCCAAACGGCTACAAACAGCCATGCCCGCATTGGGATTCGAACCCGCGAACTCCGATTTCGAAGAGCAGCGCTCTACCATTCGGCCACAATTCGGCTAAGCGAGAGAAGAGAGTGTGTGAGAAAGAAAAAGAGAGCCAGAAGAGATAGGGGCGAATGATAACTGAAATTAAGTTAATTATTAAAGGATTCAGGTTAAAATGACCTAATGAATGTGTTAAAGTTTTTGAATTATTTTATACTTTAATCAAGAAGTAAGAGCGGAAACAGCAAATTTAGTGGCGATCATCTGTTGCACTTTTGGGAAGCAGATTTTGGTACCATAAGCGCTATTTGATTTTAAGTAGTGCTGAAAGTAAAGATAGTACCAAATGATAAAATAGTTCTCTTTTTAACCCTACAAAGGCAGCATATTCTGTATACCTAGAAAGATGATTTCTGTTTATTTTGACCACTCTATTTTATGGGGACAATGGGCGATATAAAGAGTTTTTGTAAGTTATGAACTCAAAGTCATGAAACTTTGTGCACATATACATTGTCATATAGCTAAACAAATCGCATTTAAAAGAGTTTTAAAACACCAGTTCCTTTTTTTTTGTAATTGAATATTAAAAAGTATTTTGTTGATATTTAAAGTGTTCCTTGTGAACTAATTTTTGATTTTTTTTCCTTTGCTTTTGTCTTATTGTTACCCAAAAATATCTTTTGAACGCATTTGGAATTTATTTTTTGTAACATTAAATTGCTAGGTAGTAGGAAATATTTTATGTCTTGCACAGAACAGTCATTAAAAATTCAGACTTCATAAAAGTGAGCATTAATAATTTAAATAGAGTGGATGTTTAAAATGATGGTTTGGATTTATTTTGATATCTATTAGGAGCATCCTAGAAATACTTTTAGGAATCTATGGAAAACTAGTAGGAGCATTTTAAAAAGGTTTGAACACTTTTATGAATAATGAATTACTCAAAATATTAATTGATTTTACTTAAAAATTTTTCATGCAGTAAATAGACTTATACTTCTATTTATAGGTGTAAAAATTTCCTAACTGTAAGCTAATAATCTATAAGGCTACTGTTTAATGTGCATCATCCTTATAATGAACTAAAATCACACTTTTCACGATTCGTTTTCTGAACAAGCTCTTAATAATGTTTGGTTGTTAAGTTGATCATATACATCACGTTAACTTCCCACTTTGTTATTAATTTATAATATTTATAATTTTCATAAAACTACAATATATACATTACGTAATCTATTTTTAATAAAATACAATCACTGAAATATAGAGATCTTTATAAAAAATAATTAGAATAAGAATTTGTTTATTATTTCAGATTTTAAACCAACATCCTATCATATGCCATATTAATTATAAAAATATATACATTTAAAGACAGAATTTTTATGATGCTCTTTACTTAACATAGTCCATTTGTACAGTATTTATAAATACATGTCTTAATAGCTTTGCTCATTCAAGTGTCACATACTAAATTGTTACACTGAAAACAAATATTCATAGTTTTATTGTGGTGTCAATTGAGTTGGCATTGCTTATATTTTCTGTTTAGGATGAAAAATATTAGAGGTTGTTAAATTAAAATTGTAAATTAAAATAAACTATTTTTTTCATGTAAAAACTTCAGGTATAAAATTCGATATAAGTTTTTTTCTACAAAATGTGGTCTCTTAGCAAGGATATTAAATTAAAATTAAACTAAACTGCAATGGTGTACCTAGAAATGTGAAACCCAGAGTGTTCAAGCGGTAAAAAATATATTGATAACAGCTTTTTATAAAAGTTAAGTGAATTCTGTGCATCCTGAGACTTTACAGATATCCTAAAATAGCCGTATTGCCCTACCTAAAAATAGAAATTAGATATTGAAAAATAGAACACTGATATGAAGAAAGTCAGTACCAACAGTAAAAGCAGTTTTATATAAAAATAATTTCTCTTCGTATTTTTAAAGCAAAATAATAATGATAAACAATGCAATTATATAAAGTTTATCTCTTCTCTTTTATACCATGGTTAGTTCTGGTATTTATAGCTTAGGAAATTGATTTCAGTCAAAGTTTCTTTCTTGGCAGGAAATAGATTAAAGAGTATTACAGAATCGATAGACAAGCACGGTTCCCGTAATTTATTTTGCATATTACCAATGGAAGTATTGACTGACTGAAAGAAAGAGACGTCTCCATTCCAAATTAAGTATAGTAAAATGCTTTCTGGAAGATAAAGGACGAACGAATAAAGAGGCATAGAGAGAGAAAGAGAGAGAGAGAGAGAGAGAGAGGATGAAAAGATTAAATGCTTCCTTGTTCAAGACAATAGACCACTGTTCCAGATTTTTTCCCCGTAAAAACCTTCTCCAAGTCCTTCTGGTCTGATTGAAAAGTAGCCGTACAGAAGATTAAACGGACTATCGGAGATCAAGGAAGCGATTCCGAAGGAACAGAAAAAAAGGGCACACCTAAACTAAAGAATGGTGGGGGATGAAAATTCCCGGCTCCTTCTCCTGTGTGAAACTCCAGAATTGGTTTGGTTTCCAAAAGAGCGTCAATGCATGAACTTGGAGAATTGACATTTCTTGTGACTTCGCTGGGGCCCATAGTTTTTTCCCGACATTGAGAATAGAGGGCTCATGAATCACTTGTCGCGCAAGAGTCTAAGGGATACGGAATTTTCGAGCTTTAAGGAAAAAAATTGGAAGAATTCAGTTGAATGGAAAGGATAAGGAAAGGCTTCTTTCTTTTCTCCCGATTGCGAACTTTTCCTTTGCAGTAAAGGTCCACAGTAGCAACTGCATTCCTCCTTCCCCTCTCCCCCCTTTTCATAATAAATTGAAAGAGAGCCATACGTGGACGCAGAAAAATTGCTCAATAAGATGAAAGTTTTTGTATCTACCGATTTCGTGAAATATATTACGTCCCACAAAAATATCATATTGATTTGAATAAAAGGAGGAAAAGAAGTTTTAAAGGCATATTTCAAATATATTACTTGCAACGCCATGTCAGGAACGTTATACAATATTTTGGGTTATATTCCTATTCATCAGTGTATGTGTATATCTAAATTGTTGTGGAAATAATATTAAGGTTTAGGGTCTAATTTGTATTGAAATTGACTGTAACTGATATTGTTTTTTTGGTAGGGATATTTATTTTTTCTCTTCTAAAAACTGATTAGTGTCTATAATGCAACATTTTACACAGTTAAATCAATAGTTCTTTAAACTGAGTACAGGAGTGTGTATTTCAATTCAATTCCATTAGCTATGAAGCTTATATCCCAATAACATGTTAGATAGCAAAAATTTTTTCTATATAATAAATGACTATTAATCATATGACATAAAATATACCAATAAAGCACAATAAATGAGTTTTTTTATAGATAAATGTTTCAAATTATTCCTCGAAAGAAAATCTCCAGACAAAAATAAATTTCGAAAATTTAAGTTGTGTCATATTATAATAATATTTATATATTGCACTAAAAGTAAAATTATGGTTTTAAAAGAAAATAAGAGAAATCAAAAATGAGTTTTTTATTGACAACAAATTAAAAAAAGATTAGATTTATTATAAAATATTACCACAAATTTCATGTAAAATAAATCATTTTTGCTCAGTTCAAAGCCGAGTAATTAAATTGTAAATTAAAATAAGTTTGGAATAGTTAAATCCTTTATCTCATTTCCAAAATAATACACGACGATTTTACTGAATTGTATTTCTTCATTTAATGCATTGGATTTATTACTCTCTCATTCTAAAAATACTCTTCAATGAAATTTGAAAAGACTGTACAACCTCTTCCCTTTTCTCAATTCACAAACGCCTCTTTACTATGTACAATAAAACTTCGCTATATGAATGCTAAAAATTCGCTCAAGCAACTGAAACAACTTCACAAGTTTTCTTCCCATTTATGTAACTTCTTGGACTCTAGATTATTACTCTGCCGGGTTTGGATTGTAGCTATTTTCGATTTTTATATGCTCGTTCATCCCCGATAGTGATTTTATGCCGTTTCCAATCTCAGAAATCCCATCTATGATAGAATCTGTCGATGAACCACGAGCGAGCGCTTTGATGGGGTTCTTTGTTAGTCAGCGGCGAGCCTTGGCCTTTGTCTTTAGTACCGAAAGACTAAGGAGTCTTAAGGGATGGCAAACACGGAGAGTTTTAGGGACTAGAGATAGCTTTAGATTCAGTCATTAACGAAGCATAGGAAAGGCATGTGCGTCTGATGATCAGTCGTAAAATTTAACGATCCCATTTCCAAACAGCACCTCCCTACAAATTGTGCCAAGTGCGCGAGAAAATGCCGCAGCTTGAAGAGAGTGCAATAAATTTGCTAAAAGGCAATACCTATTGTTTGTCAGAGCAACTCAGCTCGCATTCTCTCTATTTGCTGTAACCCAGACCGAGATAAAAAGAATGCAATCGTAGTTAAATATAACTGGATATTTCAGTTAATCGAAATGTATTGTAGAAGAACAAAATAAATAATATATTTTGACATTTTGTGCGACAGTCATCGAAATCTTAAAAGCACAGTCCAAGTATATAACGTGCAGTTAGTTAGAGTCATAATATTTTCATTGGAATAAAATATTTTAATAACAAATGAGAAAGTTTAAGTATTAACTGGTAGCAAATTTTTTATATATTACATGACTTATTCAAGATGTGTTTTTTAATGTTCTTCATCTGAGAGTAAGAGATTTTACTCTGCAAAACCATGGATGACAGTGAGAGTGGGAAATGCATTTTGTCAACAGACAATAGACTTGAAATTCTACCATCGACTAAATAAAATGTTTTCATACATTTGTTATATTAATGTTAAAGGCTTTTCTTAAAGAACTCAGTTGAAGAGGACGTTGTGTATAATTACACTTTTGTCTTGCATTCAAAATAAATCAACTTTTAATGAAACTTTTAATAAATCGACTTTTTAATGTTCTAAAACTATTGTTATTTAGAGGTAATTATACAAAAAACAATAAAAATGGTGAATAGTATTTTAATTTATATTCAATATTTGTATTACCTTTACATTTTTATGTTTGTAATAAAGAAATAGAAGAAGAACATAAATATTTTAAGCAACAATGCAGTCTAACAACATGAGCTAAATGATCAGATGAACTCGTTGAACCAAACAATGACCAAAAGAAAAGTTGAGTTTAAGTCTTTTTAATTATGTAATATATATATGGAAAACAAATTTTAAGCCACCAAATGTTTCATACTGACTACCCAAACAAGAGAATTTAATTATGATTTAAAACTATCGACTTCGTCACATTTTGTGCTGTCTAGAGTGTTGGAAATGGTTGTATATTAGTTACATTTGGGACACAACTTTACCTCTCCTAGGAATTGATATCTTTATTTATGTTACACATGAGAAAATCAGGGAACTCAGGGCCTACGTGATATAAGGGTAGAAGATATATTTTTATACCGTGAGAAACGTAATGGCTTGTCCTCGAGAGCCTATACGAAGACTTTACGAAGAATGAATATACATAAGTGATTTCTCATGAATCCTGGTTTATGACTTTTTTATTAATCGCTTTTATTTAATTTCAGTGATATATTAGTTGGTATTTTGTAATCCATTTTTAACTACCTTCCTGACTATATACAGATCTGAAATTTTGCACTTTAATGCATTCATTTTTTTCTCCAATCATAAAAAAATAGATTGGAGGAAAAGTTTGCTAAAAAGCTGTTCAGAATACTTAGGAATCCCAGTTTCAGACATTTAAAACTGGAAAACAAATTTTAAGCCACCAAATGTTTCATACTGACTACCCAAACAAGAGAATTTAATTATGATTTAAAACTATCGACTTCGTCACATTTTGTGCTGTCTAGAGTGTTGGAAATGGTTGTATATTAGTTACATTTGGGACACAACTTTACCTCTCCTAGGAATTGATATCTTTATTTATGTTACACATGAGAAAATCAGGGAACTCAGGGCCTACGTGATATAAGGGTAGAAGATATATTTTTATACCGTGAGAAACGTAATGGCTTGTCCTCGAGAGCCTATACGAAGACTTTACGAAGAATGAATATACATAAGTGATTTCTCATGAATCCTGGTTTATGACTTTTTTATTAATCGCTTTTATTTAATTTCAGTGATATATTAGTTGGTATTTTGTAATCCATTTTTAACTACCTTCCTGACTATATACAGATCTGAAATTTTGCACTTTAATGCATTCATTTTTTTCTCCAATCATAAAAAAATAGATTGGAGGAAAAGTTTGCTAAAAAGCTGTTCAGAATACTTAGGAATCCCAGTTTCAGACATTTAAAACTAGTACTGCAATCTATTTGCAATCTGCATATCTAAAAGTTGCTAAAATGTTAAAAGAATATTTTGACATTTTTTAGTATATTTGTGGATTTCCGTACATATTTTAATTAATTATTACTAAATTGGACACATTTTAACTGACCGATAATGAATAATTTTGTATAGTAGACCTTTCCCAATTAATTCAAACGTTTCTCGGCCTATTTTTTAAACTTCACTTGTGTATCAGTTGATATTTTAGAAAAAAATCAGCTTTTTCTGACTAGGTAAGATCCGAAATTTGGACCATAGGTTCAATTCTGGTGGCAATACAACTTTCAACCAAAAAATTAAATTTTAGAATAATAATCAGTTAGGTAAATACAAAATTCTTGGAATCCCAATAGCAGATATTGTATACCATCTGTTTGCAAGCGGCCGAACTAAAAACGCAAACAAAATTTTTACTTTTTCAATGCTATTTCTCTCGCAATTCTTGTTAGATAAAAACGATTTAAATTTCTTTTTTTAATATTTATAACTATTTTTATAATTTGTGTTATTTCTTTGTCACAGTTACTGTCACTCAAACTCGTATAAAAAGTCTTTGTTCTTTTTCAAAAGTAAAATTGTTATACAACGGTGTGTTAATTGTTTATTCTTCCTCGAATTAAGAAGTGGAATTATTGTAATCCCATAAAATATTCAGATTTCAAATTTCAACTGAAATGCTCATTTTTTCCAAGTCTGAATGAATTATGACAAATTTCACTTTTACGTCTGAATGTAAGTTCAAGGAAGCTTTAATTTTGAAACGTTATTCTTCCTCGAATTAAGAAGTGGAATTATTGTAATCCCATAAAATATTCAGATTTCAAATTTCAACTGAAATGCTCATTTTTTCCAAGTCTGAATGAATTATGACAAATTTCACTTTTACGTCTGAATGTAATCTTTAATTTTGTTTTAATTTTGAAACGTCATTCTTCCTCGAATTAAGAAGTGGAATTGTTGTAATCACGTAAAATATTCAGATTTCAAATTTCAACAGAAATGCTCATTTTCTCCAAGTCTGAATGAATTTTGACAAATTTCCCTTTTACGTCTGAATGTAAGTTTAAGGAAGATTTAATTTTTAAACTTTAAATATCCATTTCAGTCATTCCTAAACTAATTTTCCCCAGATTCCTTTAGAAATCTGTACATAAGTACGTATCTCTAGCAACTCAAATTCGATTAGTCGTAGGATATTGAAATTTCCTACTTACAACTGATATAACGCCTTTTTGTGCATTTATCCTATTCTTTGCAATCTGCAATCTATAAAGAAAAGATTTAATATAAGTTTCTTAACGCTGTGGGGCTTATCGTAAAATAGTGGAATTTTCTACTCAAGAATATTATAGCATCCACTTGTATACCTCTGCTTTCGATTACAAACAGCATTTTATGTAACACAAAATCTCAATATAGATTGGACGTTATCCTTCCGACCTTTGACAATTGAATACAAAGACAGTATTCGCATACATTTGTAACACTGCTTTTAAAACATTCAAAACGATGTTTCTAAAATCTATTTTTAGGCAAAAAATAAAGGAACTCCCATTAAAAGAGAATAATTTTGAATTTTTACTGATTATTACTGCCTGATCAGGAATTAAACGCGTATTGTAATTAAACAAAAATTTTGGTTTAGAATTAAATATCAATGTCATTAAATTTGTCAATATTAATGCTGCAGGTCTCCGCTAGATGGCATTACTTGAGCTATACTCCCACAAATAAATGTTAGCTTAAGTATTGAAACCTACTTTAAATCCTCTATATAATAATAGCCTGAGTTAACTGTCCATCTGTCCTCGAATTTATGAAACGGTTGGACCTGGAATGGATAGAGGCATACATATTGGATTCTTGATGAGTTAGGGTTATCAAAATTCAAATCGAGTAAACCTTATCTTCTCCTAAACTCTCTATCCGATTCTAAAATAAATTCGTATAAATATGCTTCATATCACAGCGAAAAATACTGTCGTCTTTAAAACATTCAAAATCTACCCCTTCCACACTTTTCGAGAGTTTAAGGCCATTATATTAAGCTCCATTTTAAGAGCAGGCGATTAAATTTATCTATTTACCACATAAATAAATAAAAATAACATTTTTTTTCTAGCATTATGACGTCATTCCTTAAACCAACTCATTTAATAATTTCTTATTTTAAGTTATTTAAATATCGTCTGCATTATCTTCATTTTATCACTGAACTTAGATATTACGTAAATAATTTTCGTTTATATTTAGCTTAAGTAATAGATTATTTACATATGTGATAATTTTACATTTAATCATCAATTATTTTTTGTTGAAAGATAATTCTGAGCCAAAAAACCATTTTTTTACTTGCCTCATAGGGTATTTTACAGTTCTGGAAAATTAAAAATTCTACTGATCCCGTCATATGACGGGCTATATGCTAGTTTTGAAATGAATGTCCTAATGACAATTCTGATTACGCATCATACACATCCCTAATATTTTCTTTAAGGTATCAAATATAAATGCTTCTTTTTTAGAGTTTTAATAAATTAGTTCTTCATAAGCCTTTAAACATTTCAGAAAGCAAAAATAAATACATTCTGAATATGAAATTCAATATTCATAACGTATTTATCTAGAAATTCTAATGCAAAAACAAAATTCGTTGCATTTTAGGTTCAGATATTCTTTTTCATGACCAACTCTATTTGTAACGGTATTAAAATATACAAATATATCAAATTCTGCCTCACTATTTAGGTTTTCGTTGGGATAACTTCATACCTAAAAATATTTTTACACAAAACAGTTTCCGATGAACACTTTATTAGATTGAAGATGAATTTTACAATTTTACACTCCGAACGTAGATTTAAAGTTAAAATTTGCAATTTAATCATAAAAAAGTATAGTTCCTTCCTAAAGGTTTCTTTTAGTAATATTCATGTGAAATAACATTATGGATAAAAATGTAACACGAATCAGAAAATAAATTTTGTTAGTTGACTGAATAGTTTTATTTCACCCGTTTCGAAAATATGCAAATGGGTTTCTCCTTTGAACTGAAATGAAGCTATAAAAAAAACGTAGAATGGTGTTGAAAATTTTAATTTCTGACAGAAAAGTGCGAATGTCTTGTGCCTAAAATTATTTTTACACAAAATATGTTACGTTCTAACTACACATAATCTCCCTTACTTCCGTTCTCTGCGTTCTAACTACAAAATAAGTAAATATATTTATATTTATATATAAAATTCTTCTGTACGTGTGTTTTTAATGTGACTTCTCCTAAACGGTTGGACTGATTTTGATGAAATTTTGTGTATGTAATTAAGTTGATTCGAGAAAAGTTTGGATTTACAATTTGATCTGATAGATTTTTTTGTATTAAAATTCCAGAATTGAGCGTTTGCTGAGATTATTATAATGCCACTTGAAACCCTTCGCTGCCAAAGTATATGTGGCGCAGTGGTCAGAGCAACGGGCTTTTTTTTTTTTTTTTTTTTTTTTTTTTTTTTTTTTCACAAAAATCTTACTCGTCGTGGATTTGATATACTTTACTGTTGGTTTCCAAGTCATGTCGGTATTTGCGGCAATGAAATAGCTGATTTAGCGAGACAGGCAACTACTTTTTACACCGGTCCTCTGCCATATAGTGACATTAAAAAAGCGATATCTCGAATCACAAATGTCCATTAGACTGCCGAATGGAATACTGAAACTCGAAATAAATTATACTCCATCAGGTCATCTATCTCTATTCGGCCACCTCTCAGAAACAGAAAAAATGGATGTCATTTTAACACGGCTTCGAATTGGCCATAGCCGGCTCACGCATAAGCATTTACTACTGGTTGAGCCTACCCCACAATGTTCCATTTGTCATACTGATCTTGCTATTCATCATATTTTAACATCATGTACTACTTTAAAACGTTTTTATTATATATATTTTAAAACTTTTCATCCTAATTTGAACGAACTTTTGGCCGAGACTCCTCATCCCAAATTATTTGATTTTCACTTTTGCACGTGTTTTAAATCTCATCTAAATTTTTATTTTTTAACGTTTTAATGTGAGTCTGTACCTTGTTTTCCGGTATACTTTTTCTTAAAATTTTAGTATTAATTTCCAATACTTTTAAATTATTAAACTTTGTTTAATTAGGTGATCTTTTGTTTGGCGCAGCATGTCCAAACTTGGATATTGCGACAATAAACCCAAAAACCAACCAACCAACCAACCAGAGCGACTGGCTTTTTTGTACGAGATGTCACGTGATCGCATCCCCCTTCAGGCTATGTGGGAATTTTAATTTAATGTAATCATGTTTGGTGTGACTGTAAGCTTGCTGGCGTCAAGTATTTTTAAACTAGTTTTCTTTCCTTACTTTTCCATCAAAACGATCCAATTTAAAATTTATTGAAAAACTTTTTACAATTTTTGTTATTTACAGCTATGAAACAGGACAACGTATATTGGGTCGTTTAGTATATCTCTAAAATTCTTCTAAATCAAGTGAGAATAGAAGTACATTAAAGAACATGAGGTAGAGAATAATTAGAGTAGTGCTGTTTCTTTACTCTAACAGTTTAGAATCTGAAATGTTCCCCAATTTTTAACTATAGCTTGTAGAAATTAGACAAGACTTTTTAGGAATACTCACACACACACACACACACACACACACACATTGGGAAAAGATTGCGTAAATTTTTTCATAATAAGAACTTTGAAATCCGGATTTGATATAGCTAGTGTTCAGCATGCTCAGGTAGAATCCCGAGATGCCTAATTCTTGCCTGGAAGGCGGTCTAAACATGTATCTCTTTGCAGACCCAGAAATCGTACAGAATAAATATGTGGATCTGGAAATCCTCTTGATTGAAGATTAACATATGAGAGAGACGTATGGAATCAGGAACAAAAATCCACATTTATAGACATATCTGTAATTAATATGCCGAAAACCCACAGAATTTGGAAGGACGTTATGCATTATTCCATCATCGCGATAAAATCGCGAAATGTTTAAAGAATCTGGTTATAAAATCAAAGTTTCTGGACACCCAGAAAACATCAAAACATGTCCTAGAAAACATGCAGGATAAATCTGTGGATCTGTAAATCCTCATACTGGAAGATTGACAGATGAGAAAGATATATGAAATCAGGAACAAAATTCCTTATTTATAGACATATTTATTCCTAATATGCCGAAAACCCACAGACTTTGGAAGGACGTTGTGTACTATTCCATCATCGCGATGGAATCGCAAAATGTTTAAAGAATCTGGCTATAAAACCAAAGTTTTAGGGAACGCAGAAAACATTCAGAGTAAATTTGTGGATCTGAAAATCCTCTTGCAGGATGGTTCACAGATGAGAGAGATGCATGAAATCAGAGACAAAAATCCATATTTATAGATACATCTATCCCTAATATGCCGAAAACACACAAACTTTGGAAGAACGCTATGTATTATTACACCACCTAATGGAATTGCGAAATGTTTAAAGATTTCGGCTATAAAACCAAAGTTTCTGGGTACATGAGATAGATTCTGAGCAATACTTCAGTCATTTTTCCTGGTGTGTGATTGATTCAAATACTGAAAATATTGACATTTGGTATTTAACCTAATTTATTTTAATTAAAACTATGTTATTTATGCTAAAATAGGCTATTATTTCTTAATCAGTATGTTTTGTAGCTTTAAATCTTGTTATCAATATTCTATAACAGATTTTAAATAAGCCGTTTTAGACTATAACTGGATAAACAGAAATTACCAATAGATCAATCTTCAAAAACAATTCTTTGTTTATAGCACATTTATTTGGAAGAAATATTGGACAAATCGAATACTAATAGGAGACACCTGTTACCAATCGTTGTCTTTGTTCAGGTGTTTTATTATTTATCTTTCGGTAACATCTTGCTTATCCTTAGAAGAAAGGGACATAAAAGTAAAAGAACAACTTTAATGTTATGAAATTGGAGAGTTGCTATAGTTACTTTTATTTTCGATGACTTCCCCATATACATACTCATGTATTTTGAATGCAAATATTTAATCCATGTATTATTATGTAGCTCCCAGTAAAATAAAAAATAAAACAATACTCTGCATATTCACTTCAAATAGATTTATATGATTTATTTTTATTTTGTGGATTTTACTATAGTTTTGATAAACTTCGAATCAATTATTACTTTACAACTTTTACTTTCACGATGATTTTTTTAAGGTTATATGCTCTTAATATCCTGTTACCAGAGAAGACAATAAACAATACTACTATAATTTAATAAAATAAAATAAAATAATTACTATTTTACACCTGCTGTAAGTTTAAATTTGTAAGTGTATAATAATTTCAATCCCTTAAAATTTTTCTACTTTTATATATATTAGACACTATTTAACTTCTGTACGCCATTATGGTAAGTTTCCGAATGTGAGTTATTTTTCTCTTACTGATTACATTCCAAAAACAGATTGATAGTTGATTTGTACTCTCTAATTAAATTCCTTAAGAATGATGAATTCAAAATCAGTTTTCAAAGTAAAATCCAAAGTAATCTAAAAATTTTGTGGCAAAAGCAAAGAAAAAAATTATAAGTAATGCTTGACAAAAATCGTAACTGATCCTTTGATAATTTGATGAATGAACACTTTAAAAAAGTAAGACAATAATACTATAAATTAATAAAATAACATAATTGCTATTTTACAATTGCTGTAATAGTTTAAATTTGTGAGAGTATGATAATTTCAATCCTATAAAATTTTTCTACTTTTATATACATTAGTCACTATTTAACTTCTGTACGCCATAATGGTAAGTTTCCGAATGTGATTTATTTTTCTCTTACTAATTAAATTCCTCAAAACAGGTTGATAATTGATTTGTACTCTGTAATTAAATCCCTTAAGCATGATGAATTATTAAAATCAGTTTTCAAAGTAAAATCCAAAATAATCTAAAAATTTTGTGACAAAAGTAAAAAAAAGAAAAATATTTTATAAGCAACACTTGACAAAGAATCTTACCTGATCCTTTGATAATTCGATGAATGACACTTTAAAAAAGTGAAATTATAAAAATTATAAAATAACAAAATTGTATACAATTTGAATAGTTTTTTAGCAGTATATAATTTCATCCGAGATGTTAAAAAATTTTCTACTATAAATTAATTAATTAACTCTTACTCAAGGAATCAGAGAATATTTTATTATATTACATTCTTGAAATGATTTTATACTTTAAATCCCATGATGAATTATCAAAATTGTTTAAGTTACTAATCATTTGTACAAAAGAATATATATATATATATATAATATATTTTTTTTATATATATATATATATATATATAAAATTTTCATGCTTTTATGTTTATAATTTGATGAGAAATTTAAAAAAGTGAAATATAAAAATTATTTTAAATACCAACAGTATATCACAAAATAGTGCTTTTATTTATAATTATCAGATCTTATTTAAAATTTCCTCATAAGACTCAGAGAATTTAATTATATATGAAAACTTATCTTGAAGTGATTTTTTTCTACAAAATTTTTATATTACTTCCTTGAGTACATAAGTTGTCACATGTCACAAGAGTTAATTCATTGTGTTGAAGAAATATCCTACCGATCCAGTGCTTTTTATATTTATAAGTTTTCGTAGACATTTTAAAATACTGCTATGTTTAAATTCATCAAGACCAAAATTTCACTGAAAAATACTTTTTTAAGTTACTAGTAGTCAAAAAAATAGTATGTGTTGTTTTTTAAACTTGCACTTATCGTAAAATTTTCCCGCCAGGATAGTTCCCATCGTTCAAGTGAATATTTGGTTCTTTAAATGGCTTCGTTTAGAAAACGTATCCTACCGATCCAGTGCTTTTTATATTTATAAGTTTTTGTAGAAATTTCAAAATACTGCCATGTTTAAATTCATCAAGACCAAAATTTCACTGAAAAATAACTTTTTAAATTACTAATATTCAAAAAATAGCATGTGTTGTTTTTTAAACTTGCACTTATCTTAAAATTTTCCTGCCAGGATAGTTCCCATCGTTCAAGTGAATATTTGGTTCTTTATATGGCTTCATTTAGAAAACGTATCCTTACCGAGCTTACGAAATGCGACTCTGTGTTATTTAGATTACTTCCTTTGTGGTGTTTGGAATAATTGGTGTATAGATAACGACAAAGGAAGTATTAAATGACACAAAAAGTAGGAATAAATAAATCAACAGTAATTTGAAGAACACAATAGATCACATCACTGTAATTTCATCTCTTTATGCATTTAAAGATAGTCATTTGGTAATTTACATCTGTCCCGTTGAAAAAGGATTGTGGTAAGTTATTCTAATCTTTATTTTGGAGTTGAAAATAATCCTAAACTTTATGTTTAAACGCTTCTACAAAATCAAATCTTTGCAGCGATGAGGAAATATTGATGATCTTAAAGATTTTATAAAAAGTTACCCCCTTATCCCTCGAAAAAAATCCTAAAAACAACTTATTGAGACTTATTATTTTTGACAGCTTATTTTTTGGAATACATTTAATTAAATTTATGACTGAAATAGTCTGTAAAATGCTAATTCTTTAACGAGTAACGAATAAAAAGTTAATTCATGATTTGATATCTTTTTTGAAAAATAAACTCCTAAACTTTCTGTTTAAACTATTCTAAAAATCAAATCGTTGCAGCGACGAGGAAATGTTGATGATCTTGAAGATTTTATAAAAAGTTACCCCCTTATCCCTCGAAAAAAATCCTAAAAACAACTTATTGAGACTTATTATTTTTGACAGCTTATTTTTTGGAATACATTTAATTAAATTTATGACTGAAATAGTCTGTAAAATGCTAATTCTTTAACGAGTAACGAATAAAAAGTTAATTCATGATTTGATATCTTTTTTGAAAAATAAAAACCTAAACTTTCTGTTTAAACTATTCTACAAATCAAATCGTTGCAGCGAAGAGGAAATGTTGATGATCTTAAAGATTTTATAAAAAAGTTACCCCCTTATCCCTCGAAAAAAAATCCTAAAAACAACTTATTGAGACTTATTATTTTTGACAGCTTATTTTTCGGTATACATTTCATTAAAATTTATGGCTGAAATAGTCTGTAAAATGCTAATTCTTTAACGAGTAACGAATAAAAGGTTAATTCATGATTTGATATCTTTTTAAAAAAATGAACTATTCTAGGACGTTTTAAAAGCTGCACAAATTGTATACTGGTTAGACATTTGTACTTCCATCCGGTGTGTTTGTGTTTGATTCCTGAGTAAAGCTTGGTTGTATTTGTGTGTTATACCCTTATAGAGAGCAATATTACCCTATTTGTATGATGTTCCTATAATAAAAAAGACAACAAAGCTGATTTTATGGTAAAAAGCTAATAAATGCAAGTGCCTCACATTTATGAAAAAATTAATATTTTAAAAAGGTATTTATATTTCATTTACTAAATTAAATCTTCTCCAAAGTCTATTATCTTATACATTTATTCACTGTAACAATAATAATCACAACTTTATTCTTACTGATGTAACTGACGATGTACATCCATGCAAGCGTTAAACTGACCACATATCATTCTTAATACTGTGTCAATATTTCTATGAGGAAAACTTCCCCAATCAAACTAGTTCGTTCATTCAGTAAATCAAGGTGATGCCTTCATTGTCAATGATTTGTAATAGACATCTGTTTGTTTCTCATTTCTTCGTAGATCTAGGATGTCTATCGCAACTATGATTTGTACATCCGACATGAGGCTGTGGGTTGGCATGTTAGGAAAACGAATTACCAATCACCGCTTGTATGGCATAACGCAGGAAATTTACCATCTGCTTATTTGTATGACTCATTCTATCAGATGAAATGAGATAAGTTGGGTCTCAGAACACAGCACGGATTTTTAACATTCCGAGAAAGAAAAAAAACTACATCAGATATATGAAAAGTGTTAATTAATTCACCATGTCAAGATTTTAATCATGTAAAAACTAAAGGTGATGACATGTAAATGAATTTATTATCGTCGTATTGTCATTTGATAATAAAATGTTGAATATTATTATAGTCTTAAATTTTATGTGATTCAAGCGGAGAAATATAAATTTTAGCAGATTATATTTTGCACTATATAAACATTGTATATTGTTTATTACATAAAAGTAGCTATATCTAATGTATTATATGCAAGATTATTTTGATCATACGTCAAGTGCTCACTCAATAATGTTTAAAATTAGATGTTTACTTAGAAATATGCTTTTTATTTAGAATATTACAATTTGCAGATATAAAAGCTGCGAATTGTTTATCCCATAAAAAAGCTTCATTATATGTAGTAAATATGCAATGTTTACATGCAATTTTTTTAATCATACTTTAAGGGCGCACTTAATAATACTTCTAATTGACTGTATTTCGAAATTATTTATTTAGAATATTATATAATTCAAATATAAACAATGGGCATTGTTTATTTAGTAAAAACAACTCTATCGGATCTCAGCAAATATTATATAAAAATTTTTTAATCATTATTTAACTGTGATCAGTGATATTAGTAATATTGTTTCTTTCTCTAGGGTTTTATGAAAATAATAATTATAATTTATTACATTCTAAATAGAATTTTAGAATTAGAATAACATAGAAGGCATCATATACTATGTCATGCCTTCCTCTTCCTCTAAAGCAAGGGTTTTCTAATGGAGGCTCATAAGAAGAATTTTTTGGCACGCGACACAATTCACGATATTTATAATTGAAGCAAATATCACATTTACTTTTGTAAATTTAATAATAATTCATAATATAAACCAAATAATACATTTACTATAGTAAATATAATATTATTTGACTAATTTATAGATTTTTATGTAAATATTTATGCACATTTACAATACCTTTAAACTTATTTTAGACTAAAAAATGGGCATATTTACCGATTAAAAGGTAAGCATTGAATATTACCAAAAACAGAATTCTACTACAAATTTCGCCCCACAGTCAGCAATCAACGCGAAATTCTTTCTCAAGACACCAGAAGCTTAGTCAGCTTTGTTAATAGTCAGAAAAGAACTTAGATCATTTGAAAAGTGACCCATTTTTCTTGGGACATGTGGAAAATGTAGCGAGTGGATAGAAAATTTACATTTATGCCAGAGTTAGCTTTTAGAGACTGGTCAAAATAATTTTAGGTCATCTTACACTCCTTTAAATAAGACATTATGCAGATGGGAAAATAGATATGAAAGAATGAGATGGGGAAAAGGAGAACTTTAAATAGATATTTTAGGTGTAATAATTTTAATATATTACATATGATTATATATATATATATATATATATATATATATATATATATATATATATATATATATATATATATATATATATATATATATATATATATATATATATGTGTGTGTGTGTGTGTGTGTGTGTGTGTGTGACACGAAAGAGTGGTTAAGGCATGGAAGACACATTTCATTTCATATATAAAAACTTCTTTATTGTAATCCTTCTGTTCATAGCTATGCCATTTAGAAATCCTTTGTTCTCATACTTTGCCACGACAAGCATGGAAGATGTTATCAGCCAGAGTTCTCAATCAGAACTGACTCTTTTGGCGTTGCTAACTAAGCAAAATTTTTATGTCTACTTCCGCGTCTACTTTTCACTCTGTATAGTTCCGCTCAAGGGTGTGTCTTTCTCCTATTACGTGTTCGTTAATGAGTTCTAACTATTTTTAATTATAACTCGCTTAATTCTTAACCCCCATTTTTAAACCTGACACACACACACACACACACACACACATATATATATATATATATATATATATATATATATATATATATATATATATATATATATATATGTATGTGTGTATGTGTGTGTGTGTGTGCGTGCGTGCAGTTCGGGATTGACCCTCAAGAAGACTAAAGAACCACCATATTTATTAATGGCGGCTGAGGAATCTAAAATAGGTTCATAGTCACAATGTCTTCCCAGTTTCCAAATGATACCTATGGAATAGGACTTCAAGCCGACTCAAGAGATCATATTGTTTGTGAGACAAACAATTACAATGAATTACAAGAGATTACAAGAGCAATGGATACAAGAGACGTAACAATGAATTACTATAGATAATTTTGTTTGTGTGGTCCTAGAAAATAATGTTAAGCGTCTATGTAGTGTTCCCATAATAAAATTACCAACAAATTCCACGGTATTGTATCGGCGAATTCTAATCTGACGATTACCCCCGCTTAGTTAAAAAAAATAATAATAATAAACGCACTTTTATAAGCCGGCATAAAATGAACTCCGAATGTGGCCCGTAGAGAGATTGGGTTGGCTTCGCTAAGGTTAAAGGAAATTATATGCTTTTTCTTTCATAAAATTGGAAGTTGAATCCAATTTTACGGTGATATGAAATTTGTTTTTGATTGTAAAATATAAAATTTACCAAATACTACTTTTACATATGTTTTACAATTATATACTCATTGCTATATAAACTTTTAAAATAAAAATATTTCGCTCTAAACAGAGCTTGTTTAGAACTATAAGTGTAATTTCATATAAGAATAATGCTATTAAAGCACACAGGCTAAATGAAGGGAATAAAACTAAATTTTGAAAAATATAAACCTCTTAATCGATTTAGTTTAGTTTGGAGCAGTACGGTCTACCCTTTTATGACTCAAGTTCCCGACACCAGAACTTTTTGATTAAAACTGAATCTAAAAGGCTACGAATATCCGTGTTAGTAGCAAAATTACAACCACTGAATACTGGTACCGAAAAGCAGTAACCTACCCATTCGACCTTAACTACGTTTGAAATACGAAGCAATACATACGTTGTAGAGTGCAATAATATTCTTGCTTTGTGTAATACTATTTTATCAGTTTATCTTCTGTGAAAGTATGCAAGATTTATTATTAACATAAAACGATATATTATGGAAATTATTTTTACGAAATAAGAATTGAAATATTTGCCTAGAATTTTGAAGTTTCCGTGCTTGTGTTACAGTATTCTGGTAATATAACGAATAGAAATGTATCAAATGCTTACATAGCAATATATTTTCTCTCTGTGAAATAGATAGTAATAAAAAAATACAATATTGCATTTCATCTCCTCCACTTGTCTACATACAGTCTAAATAATATATTGTAGGAAATACGATTAATCTGATATTGATTTTCTTTTATTTTATGATTTTTTTAGACATTTTATATTGCTATGTGGTGTATTTGTATATATATTTATATTGTAGAATTAAAATAGCTTTAGATAATTACGATAACTTGGACTAAGAGCGTACTTTAGAAAATATAATTTAAAAATACAATGTACTCCTTTTCACTTTTAGTTTTATAATGCTAAACATTATAAAACTGAGAAAGAATTAAACATATGAATCATCACATGAATAGAATGTTAAAAATTATTAAGAGAAACTGCTATAACCATACAATTTCTGGTAAAATAAAACATTGGTGTATTGCAATGTTCCATAATGTTCTTTTAAAAAAAAGGAAATTATCTAAACGAAATTTTAGTGGTAATATGTTATTTTATTCTTATTTAAGATTTTGTTTTCAATCACATTTTAAGTATACTACTTTTTATTAAAATAAACGGCAAGGGTAAATGCATTAAAAATTTGTATTCAAAACCTATGTACATATTAGCGCCATCTATCGACAGTAAGATAATGCAGAAAAGTCAGAAGAGATCTGCTATACTGTGTTATTCAGTTTATTTCATTTCGTTTTCCCCCGTTTATAGCTTGTTGCACACTAGACGTAGTCTGACGATTTTTTTATAAAAATTAAACTGTTTCCCGTTGATTTGTGAGACTTGATGTATCTTATCTCAAAACAGTTTTATAAAATAAAATATCCTTTTAGAATCTGTAGGTTAAAAATTTGCTTTGTATTTTGAAATTTTTGTAATTTTGTTTCTTATATTTTCTTGAAAATTTGACTTCAAAGATTAATTTTAAATTAAGTTAAATATATTATAAAAAGTGAAAGCAGATATTAGATATAAGATAAAGAAGATATAAGATAAATAAATGTAAATGGTTCTTGGGAAATTTTTGATAGAATAAAACTGAAGAAGAAATATTCCTTTTATTCCAACAAAATGTACATAATTGAAAAATAATTCTATTTGTAATGTATAATTTTTTTCTTTAATCAAGGAAAAATTTTCTATACAACATTCATTTTCTGAGGCTGCATCTTTTCTTTAATATTAAAGACAAGCTATCTCCCGTTAAAAATGTTGAAAAACGAAAAGTAATTGACTTCCAAATTGAATTACTTTATGTATGTTATAGTAGAGAATTATCAAAATCGTTTAAACTGTGATTTGAATCATGTTTTTAATAGATTCAAGTGTAAGTAAAATGATAAATAATTAACTAAAGTATGTGATTGAAAACTACATGATTTTCTAGAAAGAATTAATATACTTGATTTCAATGCTTTTTAACTGAATAATATATTCCAATACTTTTTAAAATTTATATTTTAGAACTTTCTCTAATTTGAATTTTAAAACCTTAGCATTTTATTTTTTCATTTTTAAAACCTGGAATCTAAAATGGAATTGAGTGCAATACTTTTAGCGTAAAACAGAAAAAAGGTTACCGAATGAAAAATAAATATAAATAACGGTATTTTTTGTGAAATATTTATGGAATAAACTAATGAATAAATTCTTGTTTGATAATATAGAACGCAAAAAAAAAAATTGTCTTTACAACCTGCAACTTATTTTCTATAAAAAAAGCAATAATAATTCTTAGCTGCATTCAGCTTTTGAGGCTGAATCTTTTCTTCTATATTAAAGATACGTTAAAAGTATTGAGAAAAAAAAATAAAGAAAATGACTTTTATTTTATAAATAAAAAATTACTTCACACTAAAATTTTTATATTATGTTAGTGAATTACCAAAATCATATACACTGAAATATGATTAATGACTTCAATAGGTTAAAGTGTAAAAAGTTATGCAAAACTAATTTAAATATAAAATTGTAAACTATTATTAAATACTATTTATTTATAAATAGGTATCAATAAATTATTAATAAATAGTTGAATTTTATCAGTTTTACTATACATTATAGTTATAGTTATCAAGTATAGCTCTATTTGCTTAACATAACTTGCTTTTCCCCTCACATTTTTGTTTTAAATCGAAGATCATTTGATCATGTTCCATATTTAGACAATTTTTGTAAATTTCAATATAAAATATGAAAAAAAGGTAGAAAAGATAGAAAAAATAAAGTTAATTAATAAATTAAAATAAATGAATAAAAAATGCAGAATTTGTAGAGTAAAGTGGGCAGATTAAATTTAACTATTTTTTACACTTGTTAGTAGCTTTTTACCTTTAAAAGTAATCATTTTTACACAAAATATGTTTTCCGATAATTTGAACCTTAGACAATTTGATTTTTACACCACCTTTCATTTTGTATATTTTCCAGAGTTTCCATTCCAGAGTTTATTCAAAGTTTCTAGAATTCCAAATTTCATTCCAAAACTTTCCGAATCATTCTATGGAAGTAAATCTTAACTCCAATTTAAAAATCAAAAGCGGTCATTTAGGAAAAGTGTGGAAAAGACGGTTCTTTTTAGAGATATAATTAATATGGAGCACAAATAATTACTTTGTTACTTACATTATGGACAATTTTCAAAGGTGATCACCTAAATAAACCATTTCAGATTTTATAAAAAAAAAATTTCTAGCATTTCAAATTTGATTCCAAAATTTGTAAATTCCTACACGGAAGGAATTCTGACCTCCAATTGAAAAATTGTAAAGTGATTTTTTAGGGTGTAAGATGGAAAAAGTGGCCCTTTAATAAAAAGAAAATTAATACTGAACACATAGGAAGAAACATGTTGTTTATGATGCCACTTGGACAGACTAAGCACGATTGAGACATAAGCTATTCATATTAAGGAAAAGGGGTGAGTCTTTCATTTTTAAGCGAGTACCATTGGTGAAAGTAAGACTTTTTGTTGAAGTGGGACCTTAAGTTTGAAGCAGGAACCAAGCAGAAAACCCACATGTTTGGCCTGCCACCCCCCGAAGTATTGATTGAGAACTTAGGACATCGTAACCACAGACATATTTTACGTGCCCTAGTCACTTTTAAAAAACACGGCGGGTACACCGGCGGGTGAAACCCTCCTGTTACGAGAGCGTTGCCTTACCGTCTGAGCTACCACAAGTCTATATGATACGTGGTAACATAACGTGGACGGAACATATAGCTCGGAAATAAAAAGGGCTTATAAGACGGGGTTTTTGTGAGAAATTTCCCTGTATTTTCAGTGAATGCTTATGATAACAGCTAAGCTTCATTCTAAGGTCAGAAAGATATCTTAAAAATAATATTAATCATAATATTTGTAAAAAAACAGTCAATCATTTTTAATAAAGTAGACTTTTAAATAGTTAATAACTGACAGCTCCAAAAATAATTAAATAATGCCTTCTTATTTTAACCACTCTTTCTTAAATATATAATCCAGTGACATATTAAATTTTCAAGTAAATCGGTTAAAAACAGTAAACGTTTTCAGTGTCCATATACGCCTTAAGTATATATATATTCTAATATTACTAAAATTATCAGACTTCGAGCACTATATAATTACTAGCGTTTCCAATTTAAATTCTTTTAAAGATACATTCTTTGAGTTGTTAAATATCTCTGGATCTAAAGCCCCTATAATTTGCAATACCATCGAAGACAAGATATTTAATAAAAGAAGTTCTGTATTATTTCCCTTTGTATACCCCACGCCATTTACGAAATTTTCTCCGTTTCTCTTCCGAGTAGATTAATAGCAATATATAACCCTAAGGTTTGTTATTAAATTTTCTCACTATTTCCACTTTACGGTAATGTGACGACTTATCATCGTTAAAGCTCTGTCGATTTTCTCATCAAACTCTCAATCCGATTTTCTCTGTTTGCCGCCCCCAGGTGGAAAGTATATTCTTAAAGTAAGTAGTTTGCAGCGGAAATTTCTGTGTTTCATCACGCCGGGCTTATTATGTGACTCTATATTTTATTAAATTTGTTAAATTTTCTGATTTAAATTGTTTCGGAGGAAATTAAATTGCCTCTTAGAACTCAGAAAAGATCTGAAAGTTGGAATAAGTATATTTAAAAACGCATTATAATTTAAATTTTCAATCATAATATATAATTCCTATTAAGCAGAGATTTTGAAATTTGATTTTTGAGTTTTAATTTGAGAACAAACTTTTTAACAAAGAAAGTTCTAACTATTGAAGCCAATGTAAGCAAAAATGAGTTAATTTTTAGGAGCTGAAACGGATAATGTAATAATATTTGAAGCCTCAGCGCTACAAATAATTTTTGAATAGGTTTTTTGTTATGGACTAATCAACAAAACATTGTGGAAAGTTTGGGATAATCCCCTATATAATTTGTCACATTTATGATTTTTAAAGATAACATATTTCACATCATAGCTTCAATAAAAGCTACTTTAAACTTAATTTCTCCAAGTCAGTCTTTTCTATTCAAAAACGATTTCAAACAGATACTTGATGTAAATAACTAGAATCAAAATATGCTGATCTGTTTCTGACAACACGAACTTAGGTCTTATTGTTATGATAATGAAATGTTGATTCGGTAACGGCAAAATTTAAGACGTTGGAAAAAATATATCACTAGAAGTGTCCTTATTTAAGCTCCGATGAATTATTCGTGTTGTAAAACTGATTGATAATTAAGATAATTTTCATCCTAAACCTGTAAAAAATGCTAAATATACCTATTAAATAAATATGATATACTGAAAATATATTGTTACCGATCCATATATATCTATATAAATTTGGGGACCATGTAAATGTATACAAATATGCAAATCATCCAATATATAATAATAGCCTAAGTTATCTGTCCGTCTATCCTAGAATTTATGAAGCGGTTGTACTTGGAATGGATAGAGTCAATCATATTGGATTCTTGATGAGTTAGGGTTAGCAACATTCGAAATCCTCCCCTTCCACCCTTTTCGAACATTTAATGCCATTATTAAAAGTCCTATTTTCCCGGTTAAGAGTAGGCGATTAAATTTATCAATTTGTCACATAATAAATTGGAAAAAATAACATTTTTTCTAGCATTATGACGTCATTCCTTTAACCATCTCATTTAATCACTTCTTATTTTAAATTATTTATATATCTTTGCATTATTTTCATAAGTTTTATCACTGAACTTAGATATTACGTAAATAATTTTCTTTTATATTTGGCATAAGATTAGGTACATATGTGATAATTACTGTACAAAAAAAAAAAAAATGTAGAACTTAACAATAACTTCGGCGTAGCTAAGAAAACTTTGAATTAACTTTCTAAATGAATTCAACTTGATTCTAAACTGCATTCACAGTATCGGAAGACTTTAGAGGATTATGAAGATAAACAATTTATTGAGCGTGTACCAGATAATTCTTAGCCAAAAAACAAACCACTTTTTTTATCTGCCTTATAAGGTACTTCTGGAAAATTCAAAATTTTACTGATCCCGTCATATAACGGGCTATATGCTAGTAATGTTAAGAATGTAAAACGTTATCCACAGTTTCTTTTAAGTATAAGCACACATAACATAATATCTATAGAGTAAATAATTTATATGAATATAGTCAAGTTCGTTTAATTTTCTATATAATATTATGTCTATCTCATATGCTATATGCTAGTTTTCATAATAAAAATCAAAATATAAATTAGCATTTCATTTATGAAAAATGTAAATTATCATTAAAAATTCTCTGTTTCTGACCTTTTTATTTTGAGGGAGGGGGCATTTCCTTAATATTCTCTGAAAGGTTCAATTATTTGAAAATAAAATTAAATCTATGCGTTTATCACTGTTTCATTTTCTATTATAGTAAAATCAAAATAAAGTACATCTATACAAATATACATATTGCTCAAATTGTTTAACTTTTCTATCACTGCAATCTTTATTTAAAAAATGCTTTAACCAACAAGTAGTTTATTTATAAACATGTTAAATTTAATTGCTTAAAAAATTTGATTCTTTAGATGAATTAGCTAAAGATTTGCATAGCAATTTTTACGTACTGCTTAATAGCTTGTTTAGACACGCCCAAAGTCAATTGACCTCAATTATGTTTTAAGTTAAACAAGATGTCGCAGAACAATAGCAAAAACAGATTCTCAACATTGCTTCAGATTGGTGATTAGCGCACTTTTAATTTTGTATACCTTTAATCACAAGATCATTAACATCATCGCAATAAAACTACTTCATGTTATCTGATGCTTTTTTAATTTTTTTAGGGCTCAGTTAGTTAACTATTACAATAGTCTTTCAAACTTTAAAAATATCCTAGACATAATATATACATACATGCATACATACAGATATATGTATATATATATATATATATATATATATATATATATATATATATATATATATATATATATATATATATATGTATATATGTATATATATATATATATATATATATATATATATATATATATATATATGTATATATGTATATATGTATATATGTATATATATGTATGTATATATATGTATATATATATATATATATATATATATATATATATATATATATATATATATATATATATATATATATATATATATATATATGTATATATATGTATATATATATATATATGTATATATATATGTATATATATATATGTATATATGTATATATATATGTATATATATATGTATATATGTATATATATATATGTATATATATGTATATATATATATATATGTATATATATGTATATATGTATGTATATATATATATATGTATGTATATATATATGTATATATATATGTATATATATATGTATATATATATATATGTATATATATATGTATATATATATGTATATATATATATATATATATATATATATATATATATAGTATATATATATATATATATATATATATATATGTATACATATATATGTGTATACATATATATATATATACATGTATATATATATATAAATATATATATATATATATATATATATATATATATATATATATATATATATATATATATATATATATATATATATATATATGTATGTATATGTATATACTATATATTCTTAATAATATGACCATATTTTATTTATATGATCAAAACAGAAAATTATCTACGCCTGTGCAAAAATTATACAAGTTTCCTGGGACATAAACAGGCAATTTTTTTACAAAAATGCTCTAACATAATCTATTTTTTATTAAATTATGAGCTAATATAAACTATGAATGGGAAATATTATTTTTCACCACAATAATCTTATCCTTTTTTCCACCTTCAGTGTGTGCTCTTTACACAAATGTAAAGCGATATTAAAAAGCTTCTTTTCCTGTTTTTGAAATATCCTCTTTTTGGTAGAATTTTTTTTAAGGATTATATAGAGTACCATATTTTAAAAACAATAACCAATGTATGATATAGAAATAGGTTAGAGTCTTTTAATTTTGATTTTAGAGATAAGAGATAGCTAAAAGTATGCTACATGTATCTCATATCTGAATGAACAAAAAATAATCAGAAATATGATGCTTATAATAAGCATATACTATAACACAGTAAAAAAATATAATTTTTATATATAGTCATATCATTGAATATATCTACCTTATATTTTACATATTTTTGAGAATGTGAAGAAATATCAACGTACAGCTAGTTCACACTATCATCTTTTACAAAAACTTTTACACAAATGTTACATGCTGTTACAAAAACTAATTTAATGCTAATAAGATCACTTTAAAATGAAAAGGATTCTTTTAATAGGAACGAATATTGTTTTATAATAGTAAGATTTTTAAACTGAGAGAAGAGGTTTAATATTTTCATGGTATCATTATATTTTGCAATGCAAAGAATAACTTAAAATTTTCTAGATCACAAAATAGTAGTTTTATTTAAGAGTTTCTCTTTATTTTCATTATTTATCGACAAACGTTTTAACTTTATTATATTCCATCAGTTTTTATCATATTTAAGATACCATACTCCCATAAACATATTTTTCTTTGGAAATAAAGTATTAAACATAATTTTTAGGTTAAATTTTGGAGACACTCAATATAATATACCATTTGATTTATAATATCAGATTACTCAAAGCAATCTGCTTCGGTGAAGTCAATTTATTTCGTGGCTATCACATACAGAATGAAACCGATTCATTGCTTTGAAGAGTGTTTAATTTTGTCACAAAAGAAGGCACCCTTCACCAATACTTACCACGGAAATTCTTTCATTTTTGCCTGAATTGTCGAGAAGTGCAGTCAATCCATCGTCGAAGCACCCATCTTTATCCTCTTCTTCTTGGATGAAGTCGGACATGAGCCATTCATTGCTGTAGAGCCACTAGGAAGTGTTTTCTGCTTCTTTTAATCCGGAAATTGTCTCTGAGTCACATCAATTACTCGCAGTTGATTACTTTTTAGTGTGAGTGATTTTGCGAAGCAAAAACCTGCTGAATGGCTCGTCTCCTAGAAATTGATAGATATAAAATGGATAAATTATTAGACCACCTTTGGAGGAAACTATCATACACACTAAGTGACAAATCTTGAAACGTTATAAACTTAGGATGGTGAGTGTTACATATTTTATATGTAAATAAATCCATTTCTGTTTAAACAAGTTTCTGGTAGGAATAAGAATTTCTTTTATAAGATATTGTTTTAATACTCATAGGAAATTTATTTATTTTAGTTTTCATTGGTTATTGGGAAATAATTCAAATCCAGATTGTAAAAAAGTGTTGGGTTTGTTTAATCGGTTTTTTTTGTGTTTGCACATACGCTTGATTACAATTTACTTGGAGTGATTTTGCTTAGGAAAAAAAAATCAGTGGTCTAATTCGATAGAGAGTGTAGAAGTAATTAGATGTAAAATGTCTAAATTATTACACTCGCTTCATTAGAATGTGCCGTAAACGATAAGTGATAAATCTTGGAATGTTATACACTCAGGATGTATTATATATTTTAAATGAAAATAAACTCATTTATGAAAGAAGATTATGATAGAAAGAATAAATTATTTTACAAGATATAATTTAAACACTCAGGTAAGTTATTCCCTTTTGTTTTTAGAAAATTACTAACAATTACTGCATTTGTTCAGCACACGCTCTGTAAAAAAGTATTGGGTTTGTTTAATGCACATACGCTTGATTACATTTTACTTGGAGTGATTTTACTTTAAAAAAATCAGTGGTCTACTTTGATAGAGAGTGTAGAAGTAATTAGACATAAAATGTCTAAATTATTAAACTCGCTTCATTAGAATGTATCGTAAACAATAAATGAGAAATATTGGAATGTTATACACTCAGGATGTAGGTTGTATTATATATTTTAAATGTAAATAAACTCATTTATGAAAGAAGATTATGATAGAAAGAATAAATTATTTTACAAGATATAGTTTAAGCACTCAGGGAAGTTATTCACTTTTGTTTATAGAAACTTACTAATAATTACTGCATTTGTTCAACACATGCTCTCTTTTAAATATCTATGCTACATGAGTTGGTATAGGAAAAAGAAAACTAGAAAATTATTTATATTTTATCACTGTTCGCATCGCAGATGAAATATTTTTCTAACCATATATGAGTCTGCTCGTCAGAGAGAAATCTTAAATTACCGCGGCTTGATTGATTTTATGAATTTGAATGTTTCTTAAAAATGAATTTATTTCAATGAGTTTTGCACAGCGGCTATTTAATTGGACATAACTCAAAGTTTTTAAACCAGAAAATAGTAGGAAAATAACGTAACACAAATATTTAAAATAAAATATAATTAACCACTAGAATTGAGATTTCCTACTTTTTAAAAGGCGTATTTACATAATCTACCCCATCCTCATATATATATATATATATATATATATATATATATGCAATTTACGGCAACAGTATTGAATCAATACTGAAAAATATTGGCTAGATATGATTCTCAATACCATAACTTCTGTAAAAATAAAGTATATGAACTATTCTTAAAGATAGGGAACATGCTCTTTCTAATCAAGAAGATATTTCTTTTTTTTTTCTTTCAACTTTCAAAAGGGTTTCAACTTTTCTAATTCCCGGTACATCGCCATTTCGTTGACAAGGAACGAAAACAGATATTGCACTGCGCCCATTGTCCAACAAATCTTTGTTGACTGCATGAAAGATGGGTATGGACAGTAGTATTTATGGTTTTGTGCTTCTGCTGAATTTTCTATTGCTGTTTTTTTAAATCTGGATATTGTCTCTTAGTCCCATCTATTATTGTCTGTTGATGACTTTTGAGTCTTTCTCGATCCCGCTTCAGGAAATAGGTACTGCAGGGACTTAGAGCACTATATTTTATCAGGGAAAGATTAAAGAAAATTGATAGTTCTCGCTCAACTCATTTTGCGGCTCGATGCTTCTGGAAGGAGTTATCGACTAGGTTATGGGAAGTTTTGTAACAAGCGCAATTATTGATATGTAAAGATGCATTTGCTTTAATATGCACGTTCTGCTGACAAATTGCCTTAGAAAGACAGATATTGGATTCCTGGGAAAATTTCGATTCTCCACTTCAGATCATGTTAAGGAACATTGATGTTTTCAAAACTACATATCCATTAGAAACTTATCGAATCGGAAATCGTAATCGACAGTCATTTTCAATTTCCGAAATGGATCAAGTATTTCGTGCATCGATGAAGATATCATTGTTCAGCGATTATCATATCTAGAAATACTTTACGAGCTTTATTTAACACGTTAAGCACTCCGATTAATTATTTTGTCACTTCTGTATGCATGAAGGGAGAGAATTTGCTTTATTGTCCTTGTCAAAAGAAGATAATTTATAAGATAATTAGACACTAAGTACAGTGAACTTTCTGAGGTACTCTACTTATTCAATAGTTTCCTTTTTCTCTTAAGTTATAAATTTTAAATATATACAAACTTAAGAAATCAGAAATATGAGTCTGTATATTTCAGAGATCAAATCATATTTCATATTTCTCAATGCATTTATTATTTTTTAAGCAGCAAGTACCTTTTAACCTAACATCAATGATATTTTTCAGATCAAAAATTTGATTATTAAGTTTATTACTTACATTATCTTGAAGTTTCATGATGAAACTCAAGTATTTAATCTTTTATCGAATTAAATGTAATCTAACTTTTGAAATAACTCCTATTTAAAATGAAATTTACCCGATGAAAAAAGGATTGAATAACTTTATGGCATTGTTATGAAGATTAAAAACTTTCGAGAGATCAGTGCGATAATTTCCTCAGAAACTGCAGTGATAATCAAATTTTTATTTTACTGTGATTTAAAATTTTAGGATTATTTTTAAATTAAATACAACAATTTTTAGAAATTGAATAATAGCCCTAGGTAATACGTTTAGATAATTGTCTTTTTAAGCACGTATTTGACGAAAATAACATATAACTCGCTATTTTGCCATTTCTTTTAAAATATTAAACACAGCTATATGAACTATATTGTTTAGAAAAGAATATTTATACTTATGTGTACACATACACACAGATATATATATATATATATATATATATATATATATATATATATATATATATATATATATATATATATATATATATATATATATATATATATATATATATATATATATATATATATATATATATATATATATATATATATATATATATATATATATATATATATATATATATATATATATATATATATATATATATATATATATATATATATATATATATATATAGATATATATATATATATATATGAGTGTGCTATTACACCCATTTCTACATCATGATTACATGCATTCAAAAGTATAAGCAATTTATTCAGAATTAAACTAAGCTTTATTGACTATTTATTTAAAAAGATATCTCGATAAGCTGGTTGTTTATCGTGTATTTGTGAATACTGTATGTATATTTATTAATCTACATAGATGATTGGTATAGAAAAAAATATATTTAATCAAATTTGAACACATATTTTAATTAGAGCCAAAATGAATCTAATACTTCTGGATAGAGTTGGATTAAAATTAGACGACATAGCTAAGGACAGGCCTAAATTTATTCATTTATATTATCCATTTTAATCATTTTTCCACTATTTGTATATGAATATGCTATAACAAAAGGAAAAATTAGTACCTCACCAGGGAATATTTCTTACCCACCCCCCTCTCCCTTCCGTCTTCCTTCATTGTATGAGAAGTAATAATTTCCTTATTGCTTCTAGTTACAAAATTTTGAAGAGTTAATTCAAGCCTAAAATAAACTTCACAACACTAATAAAATTACAACTGCTGCTTCATATGGAAACGTGCCAGGAATCGCTGAGACCCAGAGCAATTAAAAATTAGGCAGCTTATGCGAAAGATTATTCTGAAATCTTACAGACAATGCACAAAGATATGAGCATTTTTCTCATAAAACTTATCTAATATCTTGAGGCACGGAAGGATAAGAAACTGCTTTGTTATCAGTAAAGTAAATTATTTTGTAATGTAACATTTGTATTATATATGTGACTAATTTTTCTTTAATGCTTTTTACCAGGACTTTTAATCTATATTACTTATTTTCTTTTTGCTTTTTTTACTGCTATTTTTGGTATATTAAAATCAAGATTTTTTTCAGATTTTTTTCAACCTCTTACAGGGATAGTACAGAATTATATGTTCATAAGTTGTAATCTTACTCATGCTATTTAAAAATAGATAACAGACTGGCCGCTTTTGAGATTTTTTATGACTGTTTTATTTGCGGAATTGAATAAAAAACCTTATAGCTTAAAGTGAGCATCAGAAAAAAATCTTCATGAGGTTTTATGCAAGTCCATATTAGTTAGGTATACTGGAGAATAGAAATGGGGTTGTGAATAAACAGTCACATCACATATTTGTGACATTGAGCTATCTGAAAAACAGATAAAGAAGTTGTGTCTATAATGCACTTAAAATGGCTTCTACAGTCCGGATAATACACGATAATGCGGTTTTTTGGTGTAATAGGAAAAAGTTATCACATCACATATTTGTCAAATTATGGTATACTTGTACTGAGCTATTTGAAAGACACAGAAAGTAGCTGTGTCTCTAACGCAGGTGACTTGGCCTCTACAACCCGGGTAATACATGATCATGCGATGTTTTGTTGAAATAGGGGAAATTGCAGAAAAAAATATTTTGAATGCGGCCTCTACAACTTTCTTTGTTTAAACAATTGGTTTTTACACTATCACAGATTTTTAGGAATTGCGTACTATGAAAACCATAGACATTGCAGGAAAACGGAATTATACACGCAGTATCATAAAGGTGAACATTTTATTGTTTAGTGGCTATTCGTTTGTATTGAGCTTCACATAAAAATGAAGCTGTTTGTACTTCATGCTGTTCTCTGTAAGATCAACAGACGAAGCCAAGTGCCTCGTCTGTGTGAGTGCCTAATTTGACATTTGTAAATGTGACAAAAGGATTAAAGGTATACATTTCGGTAAATCTTTATGCTAGTTAATACGTTCAGATATGTGCCTAATCAGTCGACAGGTATAGAACATGGGAATTTTCTAGATTTTTCTTTAAGTATAACACAAATCTGAACTTTTTACACCTCATTACTTTTAATTTAGTTCGAAGTTCTATGTTAAAATCTGTTCCTACTGCTTGAATCCCATTTGGATTATTGAATACTTTCTGCAATGGGATTCAAACTCATGTATATCGATATCATACGGCGCAAGTTGGCTAGTCACCAATAATTTAAAGATTGCTTGCTAGTATATTTTTTTTAAAGGAGTAGGCCATGAATTTCAAAATTTCATATAATACACAAATTATCCTGTAATTTTATTCAGCAACTTGCAAGATCTACCTGCTTCATTTAGTCATATGTTTCATGGTAACAAGCTGTCTTATTTTTGGATGTCCGTATATCCTCAGTGTAATATAATCTAAAAGCTAATTTAAATTTTGAAATAAATATAAACTTCATGAGCGCAAATCGGCTAGTCACTAATATTTTAACCACCGCTTGCCAGTGTAAAGCTTTCTAAGGGATTGGGCCATGAAGTCAAAAATTTCACTTAATACATAAAGCGACCTCTAATTTTCTTCGGCATCTTTTGAGATTGCCGGTTTCATTTCATCTCTTGAGAAGACGCAACCAAGGAAAAGAAAAACGCTTTGAAGTGAAGAGGAAGATGGAAATCCGACGTTTTCCGGATCGACTACGGAAGTCTAATACTCATGGCGTTTATTCGGCTCCTTGCAGGAAATTCCGGATTTCGGAAGTGACATTCCGTGCAGGAACTCCATAATATGTCGCTGTCTGTCAACTTTTCTTCTTCATAACTTGTTATTGGCCTGGAAGGTGGGAAAAAAATTACTGGGCGCACTGTTAGGCAGCAGTTTGTTAGTGAAGACAGTTTATATTGATATCATGGAAATTTTCAAGTGAAAGGGGGAAAATATGCGGAAGGAGATAGCTGTGACGGGAATTTTTCACTAAATGCTACTGGATTTTTGAATAGTTGCAGCTTAATTTAATTTTTCTTAGCAAAGCAGTTGTTGCTTATTTAACAACGTCATTTTTGAAATGAAAACTATATTTCAGCGTTTTGTTTTAATAGCGGTGCTAAATAAGAGCTTTTCCTGATAGTTACATGCCTCTATCTATCTATCTATCTATCTATGTATGTATGTATGTATCTATCTATCTATCTATCTATCTATCTCTATATATACGATTTTTTGTATGCTAAAGGAGACTCAAATTTCAAATGCAAACTTTCTAGATAGTGATATTTTGAATAAAACTTAAATCTTTAATTTGTAATAGAGCAAACTTAAAAAATAAATATTTGTACTTTAAATTAGAAATATTGCCGAATTTCAAAACATTGTACTTATTAAAGTTGTCTAAGTAATCATAACAGGATAAGTACATGCAGGGATTACCTGTATCATGGGAAGTTTTAAGGGCGTACACAGATGCCGTAAATCAAAGGCATCATATCGCAGAGCTCCTTGTAATCACAGTTAGGTTCAAAGATAGGAATTCTCCAACACATTCTATCCCCCTAAAAAAATTGAATCGAATGCAATGTAAATAGGGGATGCTAGATTGTACTAACGTCGCAGTACTTGAATGAAAAGTTCTCATATCGAAAAATACTATAGTCTGAGTATTCGAGTACATCGATTCACGTCAGATATCGAGTACATTAATTTTGTTTTTGATTAATGTCTATCTCTACATCAAGTGAGTCTGTTAATAATCGATAGCTTACAGTTTATATCGCATCACTTGTGATTTGCATATTACTTTTCGTTTTCATTTTTGCTGGAATAAAATGAATTATTAAATATTTTTTTATAAACATATATCAACGAATAAGCATGAACCACGATAAGTTGAATGGTTTGGTAAAAGTAGAAATGAAAAATGATAGTCAATGAATATAAGCAAAAAACGTGTAGAGTTTGAAAAATGTAAACTTCAGTTTATACCTTTTTTGTAATATATCTTTAGTTTAAATAAAAAAGAATTTTTATATCCTTACCTTATTTTCTATGAAAGATTTTATATGTATGATAATAAATTGTTTTCTAAAAGTGCTACATAGCATCTTTACACTCACAAGTGAAATACCGATGCACCAGGCTAGAAAACAAGTAATAAAGTCGAGTTTTAAATAAAGTAATTATTTTAATGTTGCTCTTGCTTGATGTTTTTTCATAACATTTTTATTAAGATTACAATACAACATCACAAAAAATTTATTCCCCATTAACAGCGGAAATTTTATAAAAAATCAACAGGCTGAATAAAATTCTTTAATAATATATAAACATTACCATTTGATTAATAACTAAAAAACAATTTAAACAACTTGAAATAGCATTTTCGAGAACTAATAATTTTAAATGTACTCAAAATGTCCTTTTTTTCGCTTTCACCAACAATGACAGAACACTCTATAGAGCGAGGAAATTCGTTGTTCCTCACAAAATAGTAACCGCTAAAAGCCGGTTAATTTTCAAGGAAAAGACCTAAGAGAATCCCTAATTACACTCTTGACTTTCACTTCTCATGTAAAATACTATAGGGAAAAGGAATCAATTCTTAATTATAGAACTTGGTTCGCATTAACGAATTATAAAGGAAAAGACTTTGGTAACTAAAGTTTGTAAGAATATATCATGAACTTTAAAAATAGGATACAGTTTCGGCAATGGCTTAGCATTTACTTTTTGTACATGAGGAATTTTTAAACCTAATACGTTTCGTTGTTAAAGTAATGGATTAAAAATTTAAAGCAAATAGATAAAAATACATACGCTTTATAACGGTTAGATTGCTCTACTTCTTCTTATTTAGCTTCTTATTAGTGAATAAGATTTTTTATTGTTTTGTTATTCTTTAGCTTGCATTTCTGTTACATAAGTTTGCAAAAGAATGCTTGAAACAGAAATTAAATGATCAAAAATTAATTTTAGTATATGACATAAGTAGTTCTAAATACATTAAAAATATTTCATTCCCTTATTTATACATAGGCTGTTTCTATAAGAAATGAAATGCCTCTTATTTTCGAGACGTAGATCATCACAACAAAAATTATTGTTGACTAAATGAAATGTTGGTCTGTTGACCCTCGGTGGCAAACAGCTTTCCCTAAGGATTAGGCTTTGAAATATTTACCACCAAACATCTCATTTGGCAAAAAGAAAAAAAAAAGTAAGAATGGTGCAAAACAAGAGAGAAAAATGATCATAAATCATTACTGATTGAAGTTGGTTTTTTTTAAATAAAAGAAATTAAATCAAATTCCTAGAAGAAATAGCTTTTAACCAGTCATTTGCAGTATTAATATAAATGACAAAGTATACTGGAAAATAAAAAGAGGTTAGAGCTACGGAAAATAATTTTCAGCTCTAAAACGATTCCGTATGCTTGGGAAAGTTCATTTGGATTCCAGTAAGATGTCAAGAACAAGTTTTTTTTTTTTTAACGCAATCATACTTCATAGGGGAAGAGGGGTTAGTATGGGCTCGGGCCCGGATCCGGTATTAATAAGAATGAGTAGCGCATGATGTGAAGATAATTAAAAAGAGGAAAATAGCTGTATTACTAAAAATCATTCTAAAAATCTTGAACAACGCTTCGCATATACAGAACAATAAAGGAGAGATAAATTTTTACGAAGATGTAACCATGAGAAAATTATTATTGAAAGTGATAAGAATTATTATTTGATCTGTAAAATGCTATTTACAGTTTACAAAATTTAAATATTAATTAAAAGTCAATGAACAGTTCATATGAGGTAATATATCATAATGTAATATGACTAAACGCACTTTTGTTTCCCAGCGCGTACCATCTGACCTAAAGCGCTTTAGAGCAGCATTATGGGATTGAATATTGTGTTCGTTTGCAAAAACAACATTGGATACTTTTATCATAAATTTGATGCTCCTCACAGATAGAATGATAAAAAAACCGAAGACTATTAACAAGCAGAATAGCTGAAATGAAAGCATGTATAAAAAGTGGCCATTGCTTAAGAATGGCTTTTTATAGCACATAGTGCAAAATAAATATATTGTTGGTTACGTTATGGGATTTTTTTTACGGAAGAACAACATAGAGATCATACCAAATGCTCTGTACAGTCCTAATTTCAGCCCTTGCGGTTTTGGGCTGTTTCTTCAGCTCTTAGAACCACTAAGAATCCATTTTTTTAAGCAACAAAGGATGTGTAAAAGCTGTGAATGTGGTTTTGAAACATTTCTCAGAAAAAAATCTTTTACAGGTGTTTTAGGAGTGAGCTCAATGTTAGAACGAATGCTTTGGGTCTCATGGTATTTGTCTGGTAGAACCAAGCAAAAAATGGCAATTAATGGTAACCTGATTTTGTATATTTTTCGTACTTATTGAAGAGCTCTCGTATTTATCATTATAAATGTATTTAACTGAAATAAATAATGAATAGGTCTCAATGAATAGGTATGAATTTCCATTTAAAGTTATAGTTTTAGTACGTTGAAATTTATTCAGATTATATGAAAAACATACCAAGGGCAATAAAAAAATTCTCATTAACCGCATTGCAATATTTTGCAATCAAATCAAATCAAATCTCTGTGAAAAATCCTTTTCCGGTAATTGAGCAATTTAAAAAATTATATTTATCAGAAGGCATTGAAAATATATCCAAATGAATGATTTTATTTGCTTATAAAATTATAATTAATGAGAAATCAGTACATGATATATGCAAGCACTTAAAAGTAATTCCAAATACTGCTAGTCACATATTTTCCTGTAACCCTTAACTAACCCTAAAACACATTAATAAGTAAATATACTGCTCATTCGAAATTTCCAGCCTCATAGCTCGTTTGCTAGTTCTTGGGAAAATATCGGTAAGTTTCGATTATCCCCCGATATTGAGTCCCGACGTGACTGGAATGAAATTTAGCTGAAATCAGTTTTATATATCTGTTTGAGGATCACTGCGCTTGATTGCTAGCATCCATAAGAGTGTGTGCTGAATGGGTAACCGGCTTTCATGTTTATAAATTTTCAGAATAAAAATGTTGCTTTAAGAAAAGTTTTAATTTTAAAAAAAGGCCTGGAAAAAATTAGACTAAAGAAGGTAAATAATGAAAGTTTATTTAGACTATAGATAAATTTTAGGTCTTTTTAAGTGGACGTTGTGCTTTTCCATATATTTAGTATATAAAGTTAAGTCAAGAATTTTGAAAGTTTATATACATATAAATTGAAGTATAACGAAAAAATAACTTAAAAATAATTTTAAAATTCAAATAATTCATTTATATTGTTAAATATTATTTTAAATTCCGAAAAGTCTGAAATCGTCACTAAAATTGACATTCAAAGGAAAAAAGTTATTTCCTATAAATTAAATATTTAATCAACCAACAAGGTAGCAGTAAAACTGTTCAAAATATATTGTATGCAATAAGACAAAATGTAAAAAAAATGTAAATTAAAGCAACCACAATTTAAATACTGGCAAAAATTTCAAAATGTTTTATGTAAAAAATTATCAGATTATTAATTTTTAATGTAATTATTTAATTATACTTCTATTTATATGTGTACAAAATTATATAATGCTACATTTATAACGTGATAAAACTCATTATTATGCTCATTAACATTGATTTATACAGAACTTTTTAAAAAGTAGTAACAGATAGTTCTTTATGAGACGAAAAATTTCTAGATTTTATTTTGTCAAACCTTTTTAGTGAGAGCCAAATATTGGGAGTATTTAATGCCACGTATTTGTCTTAAAATTAATTAGATTTTAATGTCCAGTAATTGATTTATTGTCCTTTCTACACGTGTTTTATTATTGTAAAACATCATATTATTACTTTTTTAGTGACTATAATTTTTTATAGTCAGTTAATAATTAGAATGAATACTACTGTATTCGTACGCAAACTCTGTAGCTCCGATCAGCAGTGTATGAGCTAACGGACTATCCTCCGAGTATTAAAAAATGCATCATAACATATAAGCAATAACATAATTTTGCCTTAATATGCCATATTGTTCGCCATAGCTCAGGTGATTAATGCATTACTTTTCAAATACAGCAGATCATTTCAAAGCTCGATTTTGGGTCGAATCAATCCCTCAAGTTGCGTTGGTTTTATTTACGTGTAACACCAATGCAACTCAGCCATTTCTATCACCCCTCAAGACAGGTGTAGTGTAAATTTACCGTTTGCAGTAAATCCACCTTAAAGGTAAAATCGATTGAGTGATCCAGAGATCTCAGAGAAAAACAGTATGTCTCTTAGTATATGACAATGGGGAACTAACTTATAGATACATGGATGATAGCAAATTTTATGACATGGGTAAAAATGTATTCTATAGTTCATTTATTTGTATAAGTATATATGAATATTTGACCGTGATACATAATATTTACATAGCATAACTTGATTTTACATAACATAACCTGAAGTGAAATGTATAAAATACATTTTATGTAGTTTAATCAAATTTCTCTATAATTTCACTAAGCTTTAATAAATATCTTTCAAGCTTGAGGTAAAGCATTTTCTGTATATAAATCTGCTAAGAAAGTTAAGATAACGCACTGTTTTCTCGTAATAACACACGATAAAACAGTGCTTTACTTTTTATATTATACATATTTACCTCTATTTAAGCTCTTCCGAATTGTAAGTATAATGAAAAATAAATAATCAAAACATCGTGATGAAGAAAACATTACTTTGGACGAACAGACTGATGTTTTATATAATGTTTCTTTCTTTTCTCACTGAATTCCTCTGCTTTTATCTACTGAATGGTCAGTTTCCATAATGGATATTCTTAGAGCTTTCACTTTTCCTCTGGGGGCACAACCCCAAGTCCCATTACCAATAGACGAATTGCCGATCGTGGTATGTGGAACGAAAGGTTGGATGCAGTTTGGTCAAGCCAGGGATTAACGCCTGGATTGAGTCTAATGGCTGACCATAATCGTCGCTCTGAGACCAAAAACACAGTCTATTACTGATAGAAATAAAGGCACAGTCCCTTCATTTCTAATTCCTTCGGTATTTACTAAGATGTATGTATGTTCAGTGCCTTTGCTTTTCTTGTATACAACAAGATATATCCATTTTCTCTTTCTGCCGACCGACACGTAGTCAAACATCTTGTATAAGTTAGATCTTGTCATGTTTGAGTACAAACAAAAACACACTGAATATCCATTACGTGTTAGACGATAAAAAAGGAACAGCAGTGTCTTTATTGCGAGTTTATTTTCCGAATCTTTTGTTTATCTTTTGTTATTTAGAATCTTATAAACGTTCAAAGGAAAGCAAAAGAAATTGTTTGAAAATAGAGTCGGTGAAGAGTATATATACATCTAATCAAATTTACTTAATGTGCAATTAATATAAATAAGCGAGGGTAGAGTACAAACTTAAACATTATTTCAGAGCAATTTTTCCTTGCTTAAGGACAGTGGATGCATTTAAATGTTATACGTATTTGCCTATCGTCATAAAATTAACCTAGAGGAATATTAATTAATTTCTAAATTGACGTGGTAGTTTGTTGTAGTTAATATAATTACTGCTGAAAGCAATTAATCTGAATGCCTGAAGGGGTTACAAATAGCAATAATAATCGTAATTTCTAAGAAATATTTGCTGAATGAAATACTTTTTACATACGATCTTATTTATTTTACTGCCGGTGTCCGTGTATGTTTATTTGGCGTAGTGGAATTAACGAAAATGAATTTGACTGCATACATTTTGATAAGTCGTATTATCAAACTAATGGCTTTTACTGGTCTTTTGCAGTTTATATACATTCAATTACGCTATATTTTTTTTAGATTACACAAAATTATTCCAATTTCCATTCCTTCATGAATGCATAAATGGTTCGAAATTAGGATGAATTTAAAAATTAACTTAGCTTTTATGAAACACCTTTTTCTTCATTTTACCTTTGAAAAAGAAAGATTTTTTTAATGGAAAATGATTTTATCTGTTCTTCCAATTTCACGTTTGAAAGCGTTTTAGAGTCATTCATTAATAGCTTGAATATTTTAATATTTTACACTACTAAAAAGATTATACTTTGAGAAATAATGAATTTGCGTACTTTTATCATTTATTTATCAGTTATGATTATTTAATAGTATTTTTTCATACATTGTATCATTCTTGTAAGTAAACAATAAACATCATTAAAATTATTAATGGTATTCAATGCATAAACAATATTTTATTCAATGGTGAGCTCGAAAACTGCATGCATGAAAATTTATATTTAAAAATTATCCTCATAAAAGCATTTGGTACGATTTCAATATTCTTTTGAGTTCGACAAAATTACACTTTCATCTCAACATATTTTACTATATATATTAGTATTTATTTTCTTAGATACAAAAATATATAGGCAGTGATCAAAATATCAGCTGAATGCTTTTCAATTTTCTAAATATCTCGAAAGAATAAATAATGTTTGAGGAATATGTAATTTTCTTTTATAAAAAATGGATACTGAATTTTAATTCACATTCCAAATCCCAAGCGATAGAAAATACGCATATTTTTTTGCATCTTCAGAATTAATAAAAATCATCGGAATAATTTATTTTAATCAAAGCGTGCGATGAAAGTGTATTAAAATTATAATTAATTATATTTGCATCTGTTGGTGTTATTTCTAGTTAGTTTACTTATAGCATATTAAAATTGCAAATTGTATTAATTATAAATTTTTTTTACAATCCTTAGCAGTGTTTGACATTAATTAAATTTCCAATATTTTAGATATGCAGACAAACTCATTTTCATGCGTGTAATTATTTCATATGAGTATTAGGATGCAAAACTTGAATTCTGAAATGCTTAATATTTAACTCGTAATTTAGGATCAAACCAGGAGTATATTCTCTCCGAAATAATTATAAATCTCTTCGGCAGGATTTAGTAATAAAAGGTTATGCATGAAATTATCATTTATTAGTATGTTCATAAACAACTACAGTCACATGAGGAGTGTAGTTCTGTGACTAAAGACTAAAGAATGCTATCGATCAGAGTTCTCCTATTTTGTCTGGACCACCACCTCATTTTCAAAGAAAAAATATTCAACATCCACTTTTCCATAACAATTGTACCAAATATTAAATTTTGTTGCATACTATCCATACCTATTTTATGTCTATGTAATCCAGCCCAATTTAATCCTCCGGTCACATAAATTTGTAACCCTATTGTTCTTACTTGCCTCCACTATTGGGCAAGGAGAAGTCTAAGCAACTAAGCATGTAGCTAAGCAACTAAGCTACTAAACAACTCGGCAACTAAGCATGTAGACTATTGAAGTAAACAGTCCTGGCATATTGAAGAGAGTGGCGAGTCCGTAAAATAACTTAAACTTTAATTTAAAGCTACGAAAATGACATGCTGCTCTTTCAAAGGCAAATGATAGAATGATACACTGGAACACTGGTAGCCCTACAGCGAGACGAGGAGATGAATTCTTTTCCAGAGAAAGTAGCTTTGTAAGCGTTTTCAACAGTAAAAAGAAACTTAGATCATTGAAAAGAGAGAGCCATTTTATTAAGACATCTGGAAAATGGGGTGAGTGGACAGAAAATTAGCATGTAATGCAAAGCTAGTGTTGGGAGACGGCTGACAGAATTTTAAGTCGCGGACAAGGCTTTAGATAAAATATTTGGTGGCTGTGAAAATAAATTAAAAGGAATAAGAATGGGAAAGAGGAGAATTTATAAGAAATATTTTAAGTATAATAATTTTGATGTATTATATCTATTTATTAAGAATCGGAAAAGAAATGTAGTAAAAAATTCTTTATTAAATTAAAAAGTAAAAATAAGCATGGAATTAATAAGTAATAAAAATATTAAGATGGTTAAATCTAGTAGAATTTTATAAGCGTTTTAATGTCAGTAATCATTCGTAAATCTCTACATCCAGTGATGTGAAGTCTGTTTATATTTTTTTTCCAGTATATTACCTACTGCACTAAATATATGCACAGTTAAATATGATGAAAAATTGCAATGAAAATGTTCATATTTTAGCTAGTGACTAACATAGTGAGTTACTTGATCTCTTATATGGTATCAGAATATATTAGAACACTGTTTCAATAGACTAATAACTACTTTAGCACTACCAGAAAAAGAATGATTGAAAAGGTGATTAAGGGTAAACTTCAAAATGCCAGAGAGGGTATTCGAACTGAAAACCTCATTGATAACCACACGCTGTACTTCTTTGCGAGACAGGTTTTAAGAGGGAAAGGTTTTAAGCGACAATGCAATTAGAATCATATATTATCAGTTTAAACAATTTTAGTCTCAGGATTATTATCATTTTAAACAACTTTGGTCTCATGATTATTATCATTTTAAACAACTTTAGTCTCATGATGAGTATATTTCGTCACTGAAGGGTAGGACATGGAAATCCGAAGACAAGTTAGACTCGTCCTTTTATTGTAGAGTCTTTGCATATCCAACTTTGCATATTTGCCGAGAATTCATAACTTATCTTTCAATAAATGTTATAAATAAAATTTATTGAAAGATAAGACTTTCAATAAATTTTATTTATAAAATTTTATTGAAAGCATTTATCTAAAATAGTGAAACAAATAACAACAGATTAATTTGCGTACTAGAATTCGTATAAAGTTTTCAACAATAAAAAATGAATTATCTTGTAAAACTTCCACAAACCTTCGATTCTAAGTTAGTTTATAAAATATATGAAAATTTTAGATCTACCTCTACAAATTAAAACTAATGACAATTTATGTCCATATTAATTTACAGAATTAGAATTAATTATTAATGTCTGTTTTTAGCCTATGTATGATATATCCAAATTATTTTAAACTTTACATATCCCAGCAGCTCATACTTTTTATGTTAGATATCAATTTAAAGTTTAATGTATTTAATACACACACATATATGTATATATATATATATATATATATATATATATATATATATATATATATATATATATATATATATATATAAGTTTTATAGGAGAAATTGATCTTATCTTAAAAATATATATATAAAATTTATATTTCAGACATTTTACCCTATATTATACAACATAAAATTTAAAACTGATATCCCAAAAGAAGAGGTTTCTTGGTAGAATCAATTTCCATTAGCATTTGAAATACAAATAATTCCTTTATAAAAAAACATTGTAAGTTCTTAGGCAGTGAACGAAACTAATGTAATCTATGTATTTAATAAAGAGTAAAATATATCATTTTGAGTATCTTGAGGAAGAGAATCTTCTACAAATCATTGTAATACCGATCACGCAGAGGTACTAAAAATACCTTTCTTTTCTACCCGTGACTCACCGAAACAGAGGAGAAACCACATAAAATATCCATAACATTTTTATCTGCACTAGTTCAAGGTTTGTTTCATTTTCGGTTTCCTCTTTCGGCCTCACTTCGACTTTTCTAAAAATCCCCCAACCGGTATTTGATATCTTTAGCTACTTTCGATCGCCACATTTTACAGCCTCATTGAACAGCAACATAACCTTTACTCCCCCTTACAAAAAAGTCTATTGGTTGGAAAAATATACGAAAACCACAAAGTGTGTTTTTCTTTGATCAGTTTTCTTTTGTTTAATCTTTACTCAAATCTACTTTTTCTAATTAATTCATATTTTATTTTAGGAAAATTAAAGGTTCAGTAAGCTTTCAGCTGGCCGAAAGTTGACTGCAATTTCAATACTTTTATCTGACTTAATTATAAAATATAGCAATGCATGATAAGCATAAACAGTTTTACTATATCCTGCTTGTTGTAATAAATATAGCTATTATAACAAAATTCAATAAAATGTTACTAATAATAACATTAAATGCTTCCTTAAATCAAATATTTTTTATATTTTATGTATACTCCAATCTATATAGGCAAACATCTTACTCTTCTTTCCATCTTAAAATTAATGTGTTTTTAAACGCAAGAATTTTTATAAAAGAACTTTTATATACAATTCCTCCATGAAAAAATGAATTTTCTACTACTACTACAGATTTCTTTTAATTTTTTTTTCAAGAAAGCTTACGATAACAACTAAAGTTAACAGTAGAATCTAAATGGGGCTCTATCAATGAAAAGGGCCATATTATTTGTAAAAGAGATACAAGAATAGGTTGAACTCATCCAGCAATATACATGCATCAAACAGTACAGCCCAGAGAATATGCAGATTCTGCTTAATGTAATCTTTGCAAGGAAATAGTATGGTAATTCTAAATGTTAATGAGCATCAAAGAAAATGGTTTTGGGGGACTTTACAGGTCAATTTTAGGAACGTTATCACATATAACTGTTAATGTTAATGTTTTTCACTAGAGATATCTATCTACACAAGACAGTAAACAAGGTAAATATAAACACAGAATTTATTCATAGAACTATTTCTGGTGAAGCACTAAATTAAGATATTCTATTATAGAATGCTTAGGCGTTGTTTAAAATGCATGGTTTAGGCAAAGTATGAAATATTCACTACATTACATACTTTGCTTAATCTAAATGTACACATGCTCATCGGAGATCCATTTTATATTTAAAATTCCTGGCTTACATTCAGGTGTCGTAATATTTGTCTTTTGAATATCCATTGGTAGAATTTGCAGTTAGAATAGTTATTGTAAAGGGAATGCAGGTGGAGCATTTTATGAATGTTCATTTATTAACGTCCATCTAGCTCATTGCATTATTTTATTTACCAAATTTATTGTAACACATTTATTTTATGATTATTTTGTTTATATTACATATATGCACTTGTTTGAAATATTTCCATTAATGTAGATATGTGTGTCCATAAACGTCGCAAGTGTAAATTATTTTTAAAAAATAAGGAGTCAAAATACTCATTTAGACGAGTAATAATTGCCATGGAACATAACGTCGTATTCCATTCTTAGAGGCGGACAAGAATCAAGTCGAATGACGAAGAGTATGAACAAGTCATCGCTTCTGACGTCCTTTTGTATCTGCCTATGTAACATACCTCCTAAGCAAGACTATAAAACACTTACCGTATGTAAATTTCCAATGTGAGGGAGCATCAAATGCTTTTAGTAGGTTCTGATCAAAATTATTCAGATCAAATTAGTAATTCAGATCAAAATTAGTCCTTAATTAGCACAACACCAGGAAATTTCCAGAGGGTGCGCTAGTCATTCATTCGCCCGTGCGAACTCTGTACAACACACATGACAGTCCTTTTGATCATTTTCTATAAGTTTTTCTTTAACCAATTAATCATACTGTACAGCTTTTGGTATCAGTCATTGGCTTTTCCAACACTATTGTAAGTTTAGAATGTAATATTAAATTTACTGTTACCATGGAACATAAGGTCGTATTCTATTCTGAGAGGCAGGCAAGAATAAAGCCGTATCTCGAAGAGTATGAACAAGTCTTGGCCTCTGATGTCAATTTGTACCTGCCTATGTAACATACCTCTTCAGCAAGACTATAAAACAATTGAAACATATGTAAATTTCCAGTGTGAGGAAGTATCAAATGATTTTAGTAGGTTCTGTAGAAAGTAATTGAGATCAAACCATGTCATTTTAATTAGCATCACACCAGGAAATTTCCAGACGGTGCTCTAATCATTAATTGGCCTTTGCGAACTCTGAAGAAACACACGTGGCCGTCCTTTTGATCATTTGCTATAAGTTTTTCTTTAACCAATTAATCAACAGTACAGCTTTCAGTATCAGTCATTCGCTTTTCAACTCTATTGTAAGTTTAGAATGTAATTCTAATTTTACTCTTTTTTGCTTTCCAGAGTCGAATGCAATGTTTGAATGAATATTTCCTATGTTCCATGACATTTATTGCTCGTATTTATGGGTACTATCACATCTCTTATTTTATAATAACAATTCAAAATAACTCATATCTATCTATCCATCTCTCTCTCTTTCTCTGTATATATATATATATATATATATATATATATATATGTATATATATATGTATATATATATATGTATATATATATCTATATCTATCTATCTATCTATCTATCTATCTATCTATCTATCTATCTATCTATATATATATATATATATATATATATATATATATATATATATATATATATATATATATATATATATATATATATATATATATATATATATATATATATACTAGTAATGCAAGTATTGCTTTATTCAATACTGAATTTTAAATAACATTTATTTCTGAAGAAGAAAATTTTCTTTGTAACAAATTTTTATTTATTATATTTAAAAAGTTTCGATCCCGGGATATTGATTATTCATTAAAATATTCTATTCTACTTATGGCGGAACAGTATATAAAGATTTCACCGTTCTATCACTTTCGTCCTGAATAAAAAATTATGGTTATAATTTTTTTGCATTTAAACAAAGACTATTTTTTTCTAATTTTCCTTTATATTATAAGTCGAGTAAGATACCTATCTTCTTGTGAAATAATTTATTAAAGTTTGACAGCTAAGTATACAGTAAACAGAGTAAGCTCCTAACGAGTCATTTATAGCAATCTTCGCATGTCAGAGTAAATGCTTAATCAATAAGTTATAGTTTAATTTGAAGCATCGCTTTCTCCTTGCACTAATGAGCGTTTTTTATGACATCAGGATGTTAGCTTATCATCTGTTTGATCTTTGACGAAAAATTCTGATCGTGAACTTTTAGGAAAACAGATTACTGATTAACATTTTTATTCTGGATAGGGAGATAAAGTGAAATATGATAAATTAAGCCGACTCTGTAAAAGTTGGAAAATGTTGTTATCTCTCATCAATTAAAAGCAGCACTTAATCAGGGATTTTAAATTATGCAATAAGAAAAGTAAGATTTTTATACTTTCCCGCATAAATGATAAGAATTCAATGTGATATAACAGCATTTACTTGGTGAATCTCGAATATTCTGTCCTGAAAATCTATTTGTTAATAAGAATATATATATATATATATATATATATATATATATATATATATACATATATATATATATATATATATATATATATATATATATATATATAATATATATATATATATATATATATATATATATATATATATATATATATATATATATATACATATATATAATATATATATACATATATATATTCATATATATATATATATTAATATACATATATATATATATATACATATATAATATATATATATATATACATATATATATATATATATATATATATATATATATATATATATATATATATACATATATATATATACACATATATAAATATATATATATATATATATATATATATATATATATATATATATATATATACATATATATATATATATATATATATACATATATATATACATATATATATATATATATTTATATATCTATATATATGTATATATATATATATATGCATTTATATATGCATATATTAATATATAAAATAGTTTATATAAAATGTAATATAGCAGTTTGTGGAGGTGTATGCAATTAACTAATTAATTACTGCTGTTTAAATGTTATAAGATACTTGTTTATAGTTCCAGCATTTTTCTTCTATTTATACTTTTTCTTTTATAATTTAGTAAAATGGATGATCTTTATATGTTATTTGATATATACCCGAAATTTCAAGGGAAAAATCCCTCGTAATTACTATGGAAAAGGCAAAAAATTATATATCCAATGAAAATGTAGGAAAAAAACTATGATGAGTATGTAAAGTAATGATATATGAAAAATTTCATGCCGATAACTATGTTTTTAATCAGTTTTTTTATTAATTCAGTGCCAGTCTGTAGAGGCATTAAATTTAATGTTTTTTTCCTACAACAGCTTCTATTTTAATGCTTCAAACAGCTTTAGATTCAATGCGCAGTAACCATTAAGGTAGTTATATTTAAATATTATTATAAATAAAGTTTATACATAGTCTAAATTTAATCCAAATTTTAATAGAAGTTGTTTATTCTTTACCTCCGGGAAAATTACATGAGGTATTTCACTGAAAGTTGGTATACATGGCCTTCTGAATATGCGGATCCGATTTCTGAAAGAAATAAAAGTTATTTCATATCTCGGCCGCTGAAGGAATTTCGGCACTAAATATGGAAATTTCAGCGCTAAGGAAAATGTAGTTTATATATTTCTTAGCAATACCTTCTACTCATACGAGGTGTCGTGCAGCAATTTTTCACCAAAAGAGGTTATTTTCATTAACACAAATGTTTCATATATCACCAGAAAACTATTGCTCAATGTAAGATATGTTAAAAAAATATAATTTAAGGATATTTTTCATAACTTTCAACATGGTAGTTTGATATTACACATGTACTGCAGCTACTAGATGCGCTCTCTGCTCCTTGCTCCTTTTATGCTGTTGCAACTCTGTCAATTTTCTGGAGTCAAGTTGATTTGTGATCTGGTATAACAAGGAATACTTCGATCTCTTCAAAATTTATGATCATTTTCAAGGATTTGTATCTGTCCGAAAATCTCTAAGTAAATTTTACACCAGTCAAAAGGATTTAAGCCTTGAAGAATAATTATTATTTTGTTTATAAAACATTATAAGAAGTAACAAGCAGTCAAGTAAACTCAGTTTCTTGATGTAATCCGCTTTTAGTGAAAAAATTCATTCGACTCCTTATGTAGTTAGAGGATGTTGTGCATGCTAAGAAATGTGTGAAGTACCTGCTGCTCAGTCCAATGCCCGGCTGAAATATCAACTACTAATGCTGCTAAAATAGCAACAAATCTTCTTCACTGAGAAATCTGAACCGCATACTTGGCTGAACATGAGTACGAAATTTCGGCACAAATATTGGAATAGTTTTCCTTAAAAAGATGCTTAAACACCTTTTTAATTTGGAAAACCCGATTCATCAGCCTTATTTAATCTATTCATCTATTTCTTAGTAATATAAACTTTCACAAAACTGTCTTTATTCAAACTATTTTCCTGTTCTCTCTGAAATTCATCGTTATATACGCTTTTTCTGTATCAAAAACAGCCAGCTCAAATCAAGTGTCTGCAGTATGAAATGATAGCGTGACCACAAAGCAATCTTTTACATTTGACTGTGCCAGATTGTACTCTTAAATATATCATACTATATATATATATATATATATATATATATATTTATACTATATATGATATATAACATTTATAGAATTACCTTAATATATATTTTAGTAGGCTATTCAACTGATTTGAAAACATGAATTTTTACTGAGATATATGAAATGAGCCAATTATTTATTTAATCTATCTAAGAAGGTCTTTATTCCATGTAGAAAATTACCAAATTTGTAAGCATGCTTTCAGTATATCAATATGTCCTTTATGACTGGAAAGCTATTTTTAGATTCGACTATGGGAAAGTGCACACCGAAATTAACGGTCAACTTAAGAGATGAACTATAATATTACATTTTGCTTTATATCTTTATATGTTTTTCTCGATTTTTAATCATCAAATAGACATACACATTTTCAGGTTCTACAGTAATCATAGACAGTACCCAGAATAACCAGCGAGAAGGATATATTATGACGAATATCCATTTAAAATATTTGCTTACCGCTTTGAAATATTCTCTCTCCATGTTTGCAAAAGTAAAAATGTAGCATTATTCAATTTTCCTTAATCGAAACCATTGCTGTTCTTTCTTAGTTTTATTATGCTTTATCGTTAAAACTGCTTCGAAATAAAAATGAAAGAGCACTTTTAAATTTTTGAAACCTTTATGTTTAGAACTACTTCAGTTTTCTATGTTATTTAACAGACAAATTTGGGATTAGGGATTAGTTTTTATAAAAATATGGAAACAAAATTAAAATTAAAAGGAATGATTTATTTTTAAACAAAAATTCTGTTAAAAGTTGTATGTTTAAAACAAAAAAAGAAAATTAAACAGTTAACCAAGGAGTATATTTTATTGATATATATATTTGTGGTTAATCTCTCAAAGAGTTTAATGGGAAATATATACAAGTATTAATGAAAATTTTTAAGTAAAAGAAAATTAACTTATAAATAAAGTGAAATGCATTTTCCCTTCAGATAAACATCTGAGTAGAATTTTACATGCGAAACCGCGAGATTATCCTGTAAAGCTATATTCATATATAAATTTATAAGGTTTAAATACTTCCCATTTTACACGGAATGGAACGAAGATTTACTCAATACTGTTTCTTTAATTATATAAAAATGTCATGGTGTTAATTAGAATATTCTTTGTGAGAAGCAAAAATATTTTTAAGTTTCCAGTATCATACTTATAGTTAATATTTTGCAATTTTATAAATAAAATATTTTGTAATAAATCCAAGTTAATGTGAATTAGTTAAAAGCAGTTCTTGAATTGATTATAATGTAAAATCCATTTGTTTATTAAACAAGTAGGTTTCGGTGAATAACAACTTTTGTAATTTATTTTTATTGGTACATTTGTGATTTCTATCTAGAAAATACCCAAATTAAAAACTGTTTTGTCTGCAAGTTTACAAAAACATAAGATGTTCTTCTGCAAAAATAGTATTTTTTGCACTTATTCAGCAATATATTTTAAATTCAAAAGCGACAGTCATATAATCTAACAAGTTATTGAAAGAAAAAATACTAATACGAAATAGTTACAGGGGATTATATTTTTCTGATGTTATCAGCAGTCTTTCTTGATGGGATGTATTTTTAGCAATTATAGATAAATAATATTGAGTTCTTATATGATGCAATTTTCTAAAGTATATTTTTGAAAACATGTTTTGAAATTAATTTATTTTGATATTAATATTCTACTAAGTATGTGAAAACTGTTATATTAAAGTTGTTTTTATCATATTATATTAATTTAATTGTGTAAAATATTTCTTCGTACCTAATATTTTCCTTTTCTCTTTCAGCCGAGCCATCAAGACTAACCAGGATCTTTTACCTTCAACGCCCCTCACATCACTATTTAAAAATGACTTCTGGGGCACGCCACTCACCCACAGTGGATCACACAAGTCTTACCGGCCAATGTGCGTCTTGACATTTCGCCTCAACCACTGGCTCGGAGGCTTCGACCCTTGGGGTTACCACCTTACCAATGTGCTCTTGCATGCTTTGGTTTCAGCAGTATTCACCAAGCTTGCCGCTTCAGTGTTTCTGAAAAGCACTGTGCCGACGCTGGTGGCTGGGATCCTTTTTGCTGCCCATCCTATTCATACTGAAGCCGTAGCAGGAGTTGTTGGCAGAGCAGACGTTGGTGCCTGTCTGTTCTTTTTGCTGTGTTTAATATTTTATATCAAGTACTGTGAATACAGAAGTTATCCTGAACTATGCTCTCGCAGATGGATTTACTTGTATGCTGCGTTAGCCTGTGCTGCGTGTTCTATGCTAACGAAAGAGCACGGAGTAACAGTCCTAGCTGTTTGTGTCGTCTATGAGGTACTAGTCTATCACAAGGTGGCACTCAGAGAGCTTATAAATATGCCGTTTAAAGTAAGAAACAACTTATTATTTCTTAGATTAAACATTCTTTACAGTATTATATGTATGTAATACGTAGAATATTATTATCCAATACGTTGATCTAAATAATATCCAGTTGCACTTAATATTAAAAACAAGATGCAGAGGAACTGTTTTAATCTAGGATAGTATTGACAAAATACTCCGTATTTCAGTAATAAATCAATTTTCTAATCAATTATAATTTAAATCTGGTTCATAGACATTTTATTGTCAAATGCGCTAAGAGACTGGTGTTGTCATCTTAAGTTAAGTTGTAACCTTGTACTATGTTATAATCATGTACATTAAAACAAGGTAGATTACTCATGGACTAAGAAATAAAATAGATTTAAAAGTGATGATGTTACAATTTTTATCTCTACACATATGCACATGGGAAAACTGACAGACCAAGATTAATTAAAAGTATTCCAAAATACTAGCAAATATCTTTGACTGCGAATAGATTTATATACCGAAATAAAACAAAACAAAAAATACCATTAGAATTGGGTTACTTATCGCACTTTTTTTAGTTTAACAAGCATATGAAATGCTTACTGTCTGTAAATATGAATACCTAGAAAAATAATAAAATAAAAAATTGTACATAGTTAGAAATTGTTGATATAAAATTTTATTGAATTAAAATGAAAAAATATTAAACCATAAAAAATTGAATTGTTCTTATTCCTTTATTTTATTAATTTTAATGTACATTCTAAATCTACTGAAGTATATGATAAATGAACTCATATATTTCAGTTAATTTATAAAGAATGAGACAACTTAAATCTGACTGAATAACTTTTGGAACAAAGTACATTTAAATTGTCATCCACAGTATAAATTTTTGCAAATTAATCGAAAAGAACCGTTGCAGTTCTCAACTTAATAATGCATAAAAATATTACGTTGCTGGGAAATATACGTTATTTTGTTACTTTGTATATATTTCAAATACTCTCTTTTAAATACATATGAAGCTTTAAATTTTAGAAACTGTTTAAGATCTTAAATATACTACAAGCTTTTAAGGAATATTTGCATCCCAAATCTAAAATATCTTTCATTATTATGAAAGGATCCTTTTGATTCGTGTAGAGAGTTGTTTATATCAGTATTACTTGGTAAGCTATGACGTCAAAATCATGATCAAGATTTATAATTACATATCTGTAGCTAGCTTTTTATTCAGTACATTTAAATAAATGATAAAAATCTTCCTACCTGCAGCTTATGGTAAAACGTCTTTCATAATTAAAGCAGAGCTAAGGAATAATATGGATTCCTATTACTTCTCTAAACTATAACGTTATGGCATACGTCATATGCTCGACCTCAATAGGAATTTACAGACAAATATTAGAGAATAAAATGTTTATTTGAGATAGAACTTGTTATGAATGGCTTGGTCTAGATTTACCTCACGTTATTGATTCACCCGCACTTCATAAACATATAATGAAACTCGAATAAATCCATAAAGGTATTTAGAAAGCCCCATTATCATTAGTGATTCTCTATAATGATGGAAAGATGTAATTGATCCTTTGAAAAACCTCGAAATAGTTTTAAAAGAAAATGTTTTCCATTTTGAATAAAACATTGTTTTCTAAATGTCAAACGCAAGAAGCATAAAAATACTGAGATGCCATTATATTTTCTCCCAATGAAAGGGTTAAAATTTTAATGAAGTTGAATACATCAAACAAGCAATTTTTCATATTTATAGCGAATGATGGATTTCAGATAAATATTTTTTCGCAATTTTTAAGTAAAAATGCTAATTAGTAAGCACTAAATAAAAAGTGTTTCATTTATGGGTGTAATTATGGAAATTTAAAATGTTTCTTCACTTATTTTAAAAATTGAAACAAAACTAGACGATCACAAAAGAATACAAAATAGTTCATTAACACTCTTTTTTGTCTTAAAAGGACTGATATCTTATTTTATTTTGTTCTTTAGTTGTGACTTAGATCTAGTCACATAAAATCAAACGCAATTGTTCTAATTTTCAAAACAGTAAAAACTTCAATGTTTTTATGTAATTTTGTAATTACATCTTTGAACATCAGATAACGACAACAAATTGTTCTTGAGGATTACATTTTAGTAATCCTCAAGAAGTATTCAGCATCTCAAGTATAGAAATTATCAAAATATTATACAATATATTATTGATCTCTGTATATAAATAAACCATATTAATTCATTTCTTCTAAGATTTATGTTTTTATTTTCAGAAGCGGTTTCAAAGCATGAGAGAAGGTTTGCTACATTTAGCAGGAACAGGGATTACTCTTCTCGGCTTGAGACTTCATTTGATGGGAAGCAAGCCCCCTGATTTTGCTCCAGCAGATAATCCTGCTGCGGACAGTGATAGTTTGTTAACTAGGACGTTAACATTTTTGTATCTACCTGCTTTCAATTTCTGGTTGATGCTCTATCCCCGATGGTTGAGCTTCGACTGGTCTATGGAAGCCATACCTCTACTAACTTCCCTTCTAGATTTACGTAATTTTGTTAGTGTCCTATTTTATGGATCTTTACTGACAGTTGCGTACTGGTTGATCAAATCGTACAATAGGCGATGTGTCAACAGTGCCTTTTACGAATCAGTGTCAAACTACACGCAGCATTCGAACTCACACATGAACCATGCTGCATCTTCAAATGGTGTGACAACTTCGAACGGAACTGTAGCAGGCCAATGGTGCCCATGCTTTGGCATAACACAAAAAATCGCCTTATCTTTCTCTCCAAATAATTCTCACAAACCAAATAGAAAAACCCCAGCAAGCTCTGCAGGAAGTAACGCCACCTATACAAATGGTCACAGAGTCTCAAACGGTAACGGCCATTGCCATCCTGGATCCAGTGCTTATGCTTATCACAATGGAACGTCATCCTCTATTTATAACGACGGAGCCTTTGAACACTTCAAGTCACACGCTGTTCCATCACCTAGGTCAGCTTTCACTGGCCCAGCTGATATCGTGACATTTGCGCTGGCATTACTTATCCTTCCTTTTATTCCTGCCACGAATTTATTTTTTTATGTGGGTTTCGTCGTAGCAGAAAGAGTTCTTTACATTCCTAGTATGGGATTCTGTTTACTCGTGGCTCTCGGAGTCGACCATCTCTACCGAAGACAAGAAACGTACTGCAAGAAGCGTATTGTATTAGCTGCTACTTTGATACTCTTATTAGTCATGTCAGTACGTACAGTGATTCGGAACAGAGATTGGTTAAGTGAAGAAAATCTATACAGATCTGGGATACCTGTCAATCCTCCTAAAGGTAAATAATACTATTTTCTTCTTCAATTAAGAATTATAATCAGTAGTTGAATGTAACCAATAGTAGTCTGATTTTGCAATATCTCTTTTAATATAATACATGTTTTAAAAATATTTAATCACCCTTCATATAATGGAACTCAAATAGCTCGACTTACTGTTAACACATTGACGGACAGTGGGAACAAGTGAAGTTGAAAAATTAACATTGTATGCTTTTGTAATTTTTAGAATATTAGTAGTATAGTTTTATTCTTTCTGCTTAAATAAACTTAATTTTGATTAATGCAGCACCTTTAATTAGGTTGTGGTTATAACCGTCATGGTGCCAGTGGAGTCTAGACACTAAGTAATGGGATGATGGCGGCTATAACAGCAAAAATTTAAAAACGTAAATGACAGGATTAATGACTCAAATCAGCAATTTTTTGTGTGCAACAAAGTATTTTTGGGAGTTTTACATGAAATGTTAGTTCATAATCAAACAAAAATAAATAAATGACAAAAAAATAAATTCAAGAGAAAACACGATCGCACTACTCCCTTCACAACCACGTGCATACTGAAGCTGCAAGTCGTGTAACAGGTGGAAAACGAAATTCAACCTAAAAAATTGTTTCCAAAACATGACACTAGGCTTCTACTTGTACGCCGGTAAATGCACATTTGTGCCGCTATAGCCGTAGTGTCTAAAAACGACCGTTTCGTTTTGGATGGCTATTGCCGTCATGCCACATAGTGAACTTCGCTTTGACGGCTATAGACGCAAGTGTCCGTCAACGTGTTAAAATAACCCTTATGTATGGAGAAATTTCTGAAATATTTATTGCATCTATTGGCACATTATTTTATGCATTTAATACTCTGAAAATTTTATATCAATTGTTAAAATTCAATATAAATTTACTAAAATACACATTCACAATAAAAAAAAAATATTCAAATTTTTTCTATAAATATCTTGCGAATATTTTATACCGATATTTATAGCAAGAATAGCAGTTATAGACTAAGTTTTTGAAATAAGAGTGATAAAGGCAGTATATTTTATTAAATTTTTTGAAATTTTATAAAGTATTAGTACGAAGGATTAGTATAAATTAAAGATAAGTAACTAGAATTATTTCGTTTTCTTAACTGACACTTTTCTTTTACTTACACAAACTTTAAAAAATATTTATGTCTCTAAATATATTAAACAAAGCTCAATAGAGTTCTTCTGCCGAATGTTAAAAATTCCTCCATAATCCAAACTACTTGTAATAAAAATCACATTTGACTGAAATATGTTTGATTAACCAAAGAAATCTCCAGAAACAAAAGACTGAGAAAATAAAAGCTTGTCATGACACTTTCGTACCTTAAGTCGATAGTTTCTTTCCTGAAAAAGTTATATAGGAGAAAGGATTACACACTTCAACTGTTCTTTAACGTCTTTTTGATGTCCCGCTTCATAGATAATCCTTATCGAACATACAGCGTCGGTTTTATGAGTACTTGGATTTCTGGACCTAATCTTTCTGTCCCCAATATCTGTTTCTGCGATTATCTTGTTTCCTCTCCTGCAAGTCATTCAAGTTTTGATGACTTTTCCTTAAAATAAAAAAGCATGTGATGATTCTAATTTTCTTCCGTAGTATTAAGTGTTTTTACAGTCAACATTTCAAATATTTATCCTTCTAAACCTTTATCGTGCTCGTAAAAGATGCATAAATATCATAAATGCTAACCTTAGGGGTCATTCTCAGTATGATATAAAAAAGCAACTATGGAGATTTAGTACTATAAGTAATTATTACTTTTTTATATCCTATAATTACACTTATGTGTAGAAGTCCCTGCTCCATTGTCTATCTTAATGATATTCTTAAATAAACGTTAGGGCATATTAGTTTAACGTCTCATTGAGTAACAAACAATTGGCAAAATAAAACTACCAAGGAGTAAGATTTAAAAAAATCTAATGCAGGATGAATACAACTATTAAATAATGATTAATTGCAATATTTATTTAAACTGCAAAATAGATATTGTTTCATAATTGCTAGTCATTTTGAAAGAATATTATAGATACTTTTTTTTTCCTATATGACGTAGTATTACATTTTATGACGAATATCCCATGATTCATCAGTGTTGTGCGTGACACCGTGTCACGTGTTACAGAATTTTGCTGTTAATCACTTTTTATTATAATTTTTTACAACTTAAATATTACATAAAATGTCTACAATATGAATAGCCATGTTTATGACATTGTATATTTAGCTGAATCTGGGTGGGATTAGTTGAATATTTGAATTTTACAGTTATCCTCAATATATGAGCAATTTAAGGAAATAATAAATTTTCAATTCTTTTTATTTATTTATTTATTTTATAATGGTCCTTAAATAAGACATTTCTATCGCAAATAATTGCTGTCAAAATTTAGCAATTATATATAAAAAAGATTTTTAACGGTTAAAATTAAAGTGTTTAATATATTACATTGATAACATATTTTAAAATATTCTTTTCAATGATAGGCTAAAATTTTTTCATAAATCTTTCTTTATTTTAAAATAAACATAAAATTCGTTGTGAAACTTAACTTTGTAAAGAAGGAGAAATTTTTTTTCATTCTAAATTTATGTAATTAAATATCTATAAACCATTTATTTTTTAACAACAATTTTTAATTGCTGTATGATTTTTGCAAATGTTATAGTTCTTAATATTCCGTTTGAAAGATTTGTTTCATAAACATTTACTTTATTAAATTTATATCTTACAGTAATTTTTATTTCTTTTCATGATTTATTAATTGTTTAATATATCTCACAATTATTACGAACTGAAAATGAACATGACATGTAAGAATATTACAAAGCATTTCAAAGATATGAAATGGATTTTTTTCAGACTGATAATAATCAAACAGAAATATATTTAGCAAATTTTACTTGTTTTGATAATACAAACATAACTATCAGTAATCATCTTTGTGGATGTGTTTGCATAATTATGAAGATTTGTATTCTCATACTTGTACTCATACATGTAAATGCTTATCATCCCCCTGCATACATATTTAGAACTACATATTGCTCATGTGGCACGTTAAACTTATAAAGAGAAATGAAACTTTTTCACAACATAAAACATAAAAATCATTAAATTATATAAATCTCAATGTTTTAAAATGAACAAAGGTCCCCCCCCAAAAAAAAATTTTTTTTTTCATATTCACGTTAACTATATGGGACTTCTATCATATTACAATTGAAACCTTCATTATTTTGAATAATTTAGTTTACACAGTGAATCTAAAAAATACTACTGTAAACTGCTGTGTAATAGTCGATAATTTATATATTTATGTATTTATTTTATAGAAATATGCAAAGATTTCAATTTTTTAATGAATAGATTTAAGAGCGTACCTAAGTATTGAAAAACCCAATTTTGTGGAAAACATAAATAACATTATAATTTTTCTGTACACGGCTAAGTTTGTTTACATTCACTTACTGTACTTAACTTTTGTTTAAGTCTTCAAACTTATTAATGTTATACAATTTTTGAATTGGTAAAATTATTGGTAAAATTGAAAATTTCGGTTTCTTGAAGATTCAGAATGTCCTAGTTCCCGTCTAGCACCTTATATGAAGGTAGATAATAAAAGAGTCTGTAAAACTTTTATGACTTTTTTTATTTTTATTTTCATTTTTAGAAAGTTAGGTGGCAACATTAAAATCGGTCTGATATTTTTTTTAACTATCCGCTGTTGTATGTTTTTGTGGTTTGGATAGACAGTTTTAATTTACCATGATTCTCAGATGAATTTGAATTAGGAGCCGACGCATCAACTATAATCTAAGCAAATAGTTGAATATATAATAAAATTTCCTTCTAAAGTTGAAGTACTGCATTTTCGTATTAGTAGCAAATAAAATGTTATTTTGATTATCTTCTGATTTTTTCATTTTTATAAGTGACTTAATAGGATGTTTATAATTATGGCAGTCTACAAATGAGAACAGGTATTAAACTTCATTCTAGAGGAGTAGTTGTAATAAAATTTTATTCTATTATACTGTGTTTGCATATTTATAGAAAAGGAATATGTTATTTAGATTTATCGCGTGAAATATTTCTTTTTATAAATTGCATATAATGATGTTTAAAATCGCAGTTCGCCAACAAATGATTAAACGGCTGTAATTTTAAAACCTACCCAGTTGTTTCAATGTCGATTTTTATCGCTTTTAAAAATCAATAACAACTTTAGCTTTATAACTAATATATTTAAGATGTTCATTAATGTATGAGTGTATATTGAGCAGAAATGATTTAGGCATGAATGAGTTAATATTTTAATGAATTTAGCTGCTATGTGAACATTGAAAGATTCATTGGTAGGAGGCATTCTAATGTTTAAATTACCTTATACTAATTTTATGGTTTAACGAAAATTAAATTTTCCTATTAAAAGCTATTCCATCTGAATTAAATCAAATTAGAGACACATGTCAGACACAGATGGCTTAGGGAAACTATATAATACATAAATAGAACTTTTTTGCGGTTGATTAATCAACTACTATATTCTGAAGAATAACGGTAATTACTATCCTCTTTCATCGCATCTGTATCTGACATGTTTCCAGATCAGCTATTTTAAGCCATCATAAACTATTATCGAGTGTTATTCGATTTTGGGAAACACAGCTTATTGGAATACAATCTTATTTATACCTCTAAATTGCTAATGTTCTAGAAAATAGAAAATATTGAGTGTGTCTTTCTTGATTATTTCCATAATGTCAAATATAAAAATATTAATTCACCAAAAAGGAGATAAGTAGAAGGAAAAGCATTTTTATTGCTTACTCATTTTCTTAATATTTAGTTACTTATTCACAAATGTATGTCCCTATAGCCTTTTCAAATTTCATAAATGCAAAAATAAAAATAAACTTAAATTTTGAAAGATCATTTATTTAAACTCAGATATAGAAACTTTATATATGATTTCACTAAAGAAATGTATTGATATGTTTAGTTATGTTTTTAGGATATACTGAAAAGTGTAAATTTTTCAAAAATAGAAATTGATAGTTTCGTTTGCAAAACAATTTGTTCCATTTATATTTTGTGATTTAATCATCCTTTATTAATGTCACAAAACTATAGCATTGCATAATATCTTTGCCAATATGATTTGCTATTTATGTTGTATAAGTTTATTTTTTTTTATTCACATAGTTTCAAAATTTGCTTTCAAGTGCATACAGTATCGAAAATGCGAGATAAATAGGATTTATAATAAGCATAATTTTTTGGCTTAATGTATTAGATTTAACTAAAATAGGAAATATACTTAAGATCTGTAAAGATACAGTGTTCATTTGGACTTACCTAAAAGATTATCAAAGTATGAATTTCGATATGTTTGGTTAAGATCGGATTTAAAATTGGTTATTTCAGCTCCGCTATTTTGATGTGTATATTAGTATATTATTTTTTAAATAGAATTTTATTAATGCTCTGAACTTACCTGAGAATTACATATAGGGTTGAAAAAGTAAGGTAACAAGTCATGTAAATTCAAGAGATACACAGACATAGTAAGGTATTTGGTAAGATTGTTTTTCAACATTGCCACCATGGACACAAAAGCGATGTGTAAAGCAATCTATCAAAAGATGTATTAAAGAAATTAGGGCCATCGTTCACTGAACCACTTAATACCTGTGCTCTGAAATGCGGTAGAGATTAGGAAATGTTGTGCTCTAGAGGCTTCTTCAACGACTGGAAGAGATGGAAATCACTTGGTGCAAGTTCTGGACTGTAGAGAGGAGTTCCAATATGCTCATTTGCTTGTATCGTGTTTAAGAAACACATGAGACATAAAATTCTTTCATTCTGAAATTTCTTCCACTCCGACTTTCTTGACATTACACTTTGTCCATAAAATCGCACTACTTGACGATGAATTTCTGCTAGGAAGTTGTTCTATAAACCGAAAATCTTATTACGCTTCACAATTCAATAGCTGATCATGTATCCGTCAACGCATGATTTTCTATCTCAAATTTTTAATCTTCAAGTCACTATCGAGGGCAAATGATTGCTGTAATCATCTGTTGTAACTAGACATGGAAGTCCATTGAACAATATGAATAGATGCACCCATGAGAGTTCTTGTTATCTTACTTTTTGAACTTCCATTGTAGATAAATCATTCAATTCCAGTACTTCTTAAATGAAGACCAAAATTCCTATAGGTATTTATCGCAAGGATATAATTAAAAGATACAAAATTTATAATTATAGTTATTTTACTGAAGAAAGTTTATTAGGGATAAATTATTAGGGTTTATTAGGGAAAGTTTATTAGGGAGTAACTATATAGTTTTTATCAATTCGTTATAGTATAGTATTATCTTTGCTTATATTTTTGCAATATAAAAGAATGAACAAATTATCAGAGCCTGCATTTATGATCTATATATTCAAGTGAACTGAATTTCCTAAATTTCAATGATCTTTAGAACTATGAATTGGTATTATGATTATGTAGTGATAATAGGATGTTTTTAATTAAGTAAAGACTCTTTGCACAATTTTTTATTTCTTCTGAAAATCTTCTGAAGTTAATGGATTACAAATTATATATTTCTGTTAATGGAAAAATATAATCATAGCATTCTACATACTTAAAGTTAATATTTGTAAAACTAGTTACTAGTTGTAAAGTCACTAATTGTAAAACAATCATATTTGTGCAAATAAATAAAAAATAAATTAATTAATTATACTCAAGTTCCAGGAATTTTTGTTTTATTCAATTGATTATATGATGATTATAATAAACTTCTAAGTTTTTTAATTAATCAAAAATCAATAAGTACTAATTGTTTATTTACAAATTTTCAAACATTTTTATTCAACAAAATATAACTTTTTAGAGAAATAATGAAATTAAGAAACGAGTAAATGTTTTTTAAGGATTCATTTTCCACATATATTTATTTAAATGCATAGAAATTTCACAAAATATTTTATTAGAATCCCAAATCAAATACACACATTTCATTTTGCTATTGCCTTCTTTTAGATTATCATTTTAAATTTATAAACAAAATTATTAGAATAAATAACAAGCAAAGTAATTTGTTTTATTGCGTGAATTCAGAATTTGCTATATTATTCTAAACTTTAATACTGAAATTTACAAATTTAATGCCTCAACAAAATTGCAAAATTGAGAAAGGGTAATTCTTATTTAGGTAGTAAAGTTCTTTAATTTTCTTTAGATGATTTCATAGTTCAATATAAAAAGTTCTTTAATAACTTTTATTAAAATAATTTTATTAATTAAAGAGGTTAAACCTAAAAAATAAAATGGTGTTGCCAATTAAAGGTTCTAAAATAGGTAAATATAAAAGAGTTTATTACGCTCTTATTAGATATTGGAGAAATATATTTAAATTTAAAAATTCCACACACAACTGTCAATTTATAAACCCAATGCACAAAAAGTAATTATACATTCAACTTTATGCATAGAATTATATTTAACATAAACAAACATTTCGAAATTTTTTATTAACACTTTTCTAATTATATACTAACATGGAATTAGTAAAATATGTTGCCGGAACTTTTATTGGATTACTAAAGTTATACAGAAAAAAAAAATAAAGTAATCATTATGTATTTTAGAATATTGGAAATCTTTGATATATTTTGCGAAAAAGTAAGTTCAAAATTAAATTGAATCCCCTTGAGGCAAATGATCTTTTACGTTGGTTGAAAAGAAATTTTTCTTTCTTTTC
>CM063502.1:77181508-77226508 GCA_032207245.1 Pardosa pseudoannulata | reverse complement strand
AATGCATCTAAGATTTGAAAAATGTAAAGAAATCTAACTACTAGGACGTTAACTTTGACACTATCCTTTCGAAAATTTACTTCTATAAGTCATTGCTTAAAGGTTGTGAACCATAGCTTATCAATACTTATTTGACCATTAAATTAAGTAAATCTACTTAACAAAAGGTTCTGTCTTAAGAATTTTCTGAAAATTTCTGAAAAAATTATTGTAAGCAATAATTTAAAGATTTATTTAAATTTTTCTATTTAATAAAGTACACTTTAATCAGTGTTTCTAGAACTAATAATATGAGTATACTTTAGGAAATATGCAACTGCCACTATTCATATGCATAGGTCAATAGAATATGTGTTGCTAATTTTTAACGTCTGATTTTGAAATTAAAGTAAAATCAAAGACAAAGACATTCCCATGGATAAACCTTGACTGTGAAATAAACCGAAAATATTTTAAGACTTAAATAATAAAAACCACCTTAAAAAATTAAAAAAAACATAATAAGTAGAATCTTTGATATCCCATCTTCTTATGTTTATATATTCCTTGTTACAGACGAGATCTGATATAACAAAATTTTTATGATATTTATTTCTCAAATTGTACATTTTCGAAATTTTAAAAAGTTTATATTTAGTTGAATCTAATATCCATTATAATCTCTATTAGTAACTTTTTGAAGACAAATATATGTATTGTTGAAGTATCTGAAATTAAAATGAAACTCGACAAGACAAATAAGATCATTAATAAAATCTCATAATTAAAATTTGAAGATCAGCTTTCTTAATCACTTTCAGTTGTACAATTCATCATTTTTCTTATTTCTCTCAGAATGCAATAAATTACTACACAAAAATTGATGTTGTTAATTGATAAATTAGATATGCAAATCAATTTATGAAAAAAATAAGATTTTATATCTCATTAACGACACTATAATTTAAAAATTTTGAGATAAAAAGATAACCTAGAAATGTAAAGTGGTTTTTGTCTAGATAATTAAAGAGTACTTTAAACAGTTTTAATTAGACTTGTTACAGACTAATAAGTAGATACTCAGCCCATAAGGTTATTTTCAGTATTTGGTAAACTTATAGATTCGAATATTATTTTTTTAGGCAGAATATTGTAAGAGATTTTTTTCAATTTCAGAGATAATATAGCCTAATAAAAAAGTATTTCTTTTCCGTACATGTAAGCGTATGGAAATAAATGATTTTGCCCCTGTCTTTACTTTAAAAAAGGGATAATTAATGATTCACCGTATCGATAGGTTTGCTATCTGTAGCCGTGTCAGTGTCTTCATTTTGATTAATGACTACTGCGGAAAACTAGCAAATGAACTCCAAATTTAGCCTAAACTTTCTGTTCCTATTGGAAATGAATGTTGTGTGATGAAACAATATCTTTAAATGCTATTGTCTCATATTTTTTTTGTGACACTGCTAGACGTAACTTAAATTATTAAACTGTATAGCTCTATTTTCTTCATTAGTTTATTAAAAAATAATTTTTCTGCCCTATTTGGTTTTTAAATAATAGAAAAGATATATACGATATTAAAATGTTTGTACCACAATATAGAAAAATGCGAAGCCAGCGTAAGACACAAATAAAAAGAGAATGTACACAGACAGCTACTTCTTTGCTTTGAGTGAACAAACAACATTATCAATGCGAGAGATCTCAGTGGCTTGCAAAGGTAGCCTGAGTAGTAGACAGGAAGCCAACGACTTAAATAGCCACTAACGCCGAACCTAAGGAAATACGCACGGAAACTACTGGAAATAAAAGTAGTTTGCTAGTATTTAAGAGGGAGAGTATGACTGTTTAAGATAATAGCTTTCATCTGCTTTTACTAGATCCCCTTAAGGCTGCTGCTCGCTCGAAGCAGTCTGCAATTTTTCACTCTTTTTGTGACTTACGTTGCCTTTTCTCCCTTTGCTATGATGAAAGATAAGAATTGGTAGATTTATAAAACATTTTTAAACTATTTAAATTATTAGCTTGATTATCAGTTAATATAGATTATAACAGATTATAACACTTATTAGTTATAGTTTGATTTGTATTTTGTTTATAAGTACCATCTATTAGTTTCTGTGTCAGCTGCAATAATTGTTCCTCAAATGCTTGCTTGAAACCTAGTGTTTCCCTGCCTGACAGTGGTCGAATGTTAGGGCACTAACTTTCAATACCTAATCTACCGTTTCAAATCTCACTTCTAGTGGGAATACTTACAATCTAGTTTAAGCAGTATGTACCGGTCTAATTATCTTTTGTTTTACAAAAAACAACTGCCACTCTCCATACGGTTTGAAGAGTGGCAGTCTTTTTCTTAGCTTTGAACATAAAACTGAAAAATAGATGATTTAAACTTCTGTTGCTGCTAAATTAACTTATACGTTTAAAGATTTTAGAGTAGGAAAATTAGGATAAAAATAGTAGTTGTAATATAGTAACATTTGTTGTGAGTATACATATCTGAAAATATATATAATATTAAGAAAAAACGAGGTTCGAGTTTGTTTAATATCCAATAAATAAATAAGTCATGATAAGACAACTACACTTTCTTGATTTAGCTTATTATTGAGAAAGAGCACAATTTTATTCTAAAAAAACATAAAAATAGCTTTAGTCATTATACTAGATAACTTTACCATATGTTATTGATTCTAATCCTTGATGGAAGGTTATTGATTTTAAGCCGTTGATCAGAATCTCCAAGTAATCTATTATTTCCTGATTAATGACACACAGCATTTAGTTTTTATCCATGAAAGATTACTCAACTGACAGTTTTGTTATATTTTCCTTTAGCATGGAACAAATGTGGCCAGCACTTCTTGTAAATATCATTTTTAAGCATATCTTATTAGAATTTGTTATATTTTGCTTAACATAATAATTGCGTATTTATATTCTCAAAACATTACGATTACATGGAAAGTAATTTTCGTTTTACTATTTTAGTTTTTCTGTTTTGAAAAACGAATCACGCGGATTACTACAGGGTTTTAATTTTAAACTTCTAATGACATTCAAAGAGTAAACGATAGCTGTAGGATAATATTACCGAAAAACTATTATTACACCACTAAATTATTTTCTCACTGCATTACAGAGTCTTGCATATCTTGGTATATTTTCTGAGTTGCATAAAAATTTACCAACCTAAAAAGTTGCTCAATAATTAATTTAAAGAAAACTAATTCGAATTTTAAGGAAAAAGATAGGCTTATTTAATCCAAGAACTATTAGGAAGAAATTAAAAACCCGCAATTCAGTAAATTGAACATTTTTACATGATAAACATAGAAAAAAGTTCATCTATCGTTTTGTTTATGTAGATGACACACATGTTTATTTATACCTTGGCATTATTTCGCATCACTTACAAAGTCCTAAATATCTATAAAACATTAATTATAAAGTAACAAAATTGAATTTTGTTAAAGAGGTTTATCCATGTTTATCACAGAACTATTATGACGAGATTAAAAATCCTTTATTTCAATACGTTTAGTATTATATGATGCTCACGCAGACACTATCAGATATATTACTTTCATACATATTACTTTCTGAGCTATGAACACCCTGGCATCTTTTTAAATAGCCTAAAAATTTCTTAAACCTAAGCATGGATAAAACATCAATTACAGAAAATCTACTGTGAATTTCGAGAAATGGTATCCCAGTTAATCGGGGAACTACTAGGGGAAAATTAAAACCCCCGTATTATACATGGAGCAGTTTTCGTGTCATGCGCAGACATATCAATCATTTTATAAAACATATATTTTCAAAAATGTTCCTCTTATCTCAGTATTTTTAGAAAAGCATACTTAAGCGTAGATAACTATTTAGAGAGGAAATGTATTGCAATGAAAGCCCGAGATAGTTTGCAGTATTATCATAATGTTGTTACTTCGAACTGCAAAAAATATTTATTATCTCAAATAATTTTATAACCACTGTCTTTGGTGGCTGGATACCTCGTAAAAATAAATAATATTATCGCCTATGTTATTAATACACGTTTCGGATGGCTAAAGCGCCCATGAGCTCACATCAAACGTGTATATTAGTTATTATTGCCAAAATAAACGCAGGACGTGAGCTGAGTTACGTTGACTGAGAGATGATCGTTCACCATGACACGAAATTGAGATTCATTATTTCATCTATGGTAAATTCTAGATACAAATTTTAACAGTGATAACTGTAAAAAATTAAATTCGAAACATAAAGGTACCTTAGGTATAGGATTTTATAACCTTATATCATAGATAGCTAAAGGCAAATTTCCGTCCAAATCATTGATACTTGATTACATTGCAGATAATGCTCAATATAGAATTTATTTACAATTAGGAGACGATTTTCTTTAATCCCGTATATTTATTATTTTCAGGAAATCACGCTCAAGTACAGTAAACTATGAAGTGATAATATATGTTTCAATGAAAGTTTACGATATTACGAAATATAATCTTAATTATTTTAATCAGACATGCAAGCAAAAATTAATTATTTCAAACTATTTCATAAACACACATTACTTTAGATAGCCGAATATATATTAGAACGTAAATAAGAGTCCCACCCATATTATTAATATACGTCTTTGAATGCTAAACCAGCCGTGAGATCATAGTAAACGTGTATATCATATCGGTAATTGTTGTCAAAGTGAACGCACTTCGCTAGCTGAGTGACACTAACATAGAGATGATCATTCACCACGAGGTGCAACGATTCATTATTCCAGCTCCGGTATATGTTAGGTGCAGAGTGCAACAACGAGGCATATAAGCAGCAAAGTTAGATGTATGATGGTGATGTAAAACCCTGTATATAGTACAACTGTGCTTTCCAATGAAGAGAAATATAGTAAGATGTAAAAATTAAACACAAGAGGTAAACGTTTCCGATTCATTTCATACTACGTCCTCAAATTGATGAACAGCCAAAAGGAGTTTTTTTTATTTGATTATATTAAACATTTTAAAACTCATAGGCCCGTGTTTACGACCCTCTGCAGTTGTAATTACAGTACAGTTAAACATATTGCTGCGAGTATTGCAACCAAAGAATATGGACGCATGAATAGATAGCTCTGTAGAAATAAAATAGCACTCAAGGGAGAGAAGTAGTAGAAAACAATCTTGCTGGGAAAAAAATCTTGACAGCTTCCAGCCTAGATGTAGGTTTTTTATGTTGTTTGAAAGTTTCCAAAATTCAGCTTTGTAAGCTTGAAGGAAGGAGTTCTAAAATTTCTTTCTGAATATAGCTTGTATGTCAATATATGTGCCAACACACACACACTCATATATAAATATATATATATATATATATATATATATATATATATATATATATATATACATATTTATTTATTTGTTTCTGGTAATAAACATGAAATCCGTACAACAGGCAGACGTCTTTACAACTTCGTGCAAACAGACAATGCGATCCCGCACATACTCTTTTCAAGTAGGGATTCCTAAGGTAAAAGACTACGAATAATTCCTAAGCACAATTGATCACGTGATACAAAATACCCACGTTTAAAGAGAACTCGTTAATTATTGGCTAAAGTAGTCCAGACAGAGGCTGAACTAAGTCTATAGCTCGTCTGAAGGGAAAATCAGAATTACTTCGCAAACCCTGAACTCACTTTATGAACAAAAGTTATTAAATTAATATTAAAATACGTAAATAAGGGATTTTAATATTACACACACACATATATATATATATATATATATATATATATACACATATATATATATATATATATATATATATATGTATATATATATGTATATATATATATATATGTATATATATGTATATATATATATATATATATATATATATATATATATATATATATATATATATATATATATATATATATATAATATATATATATATATATATATATATATATATATATATATATTACATATACAGAACACATTGTGACGCCAATGACGTCGCACACATGCAGATGTTTTATATGTATGTGTGTGCGTGTGTATAGCCCCACCATTACAATATGATTGAATTTTTAAGAATAATTAATTTTTATAACGACATATAGATGAATTTATATCCTGTGAGCTCTATGTCTACAGAAGAGAGTATACTAAGTATACAAAAGAAAGATTTCAGTTTGAAAAATAAAAATAAAAGAAAAGGTAATCTGGGTGTAATATTTACTTTGTAGATAGTTAATAAGAAAATTAAAATTGATTTTCGCTTTTGAAGTCCAGTTATTTACTATGGTTTCATAGAAATATATTTAATTATTAAAATTAGAAACAACTATTATATAATTAGAAATATTAGCTATTAAATTCTTTATTTAAGTAAACGATAAATTTGTTAGTACTTATCAAGTGTTTACTCAACAAAATAAAAAATAACAATTATAGTTGCAAGTTATATACTTGGAAATTAGATACACATCCTCTTACATTCTCTCTGAATTAAGATGCTTCTTACACGTAAGTAACTTTGAGCAGTGTCATGAAATATCATAGGTTTTGATCATTTAAATATGCAAAATAATACTTAATTACACCCTAATATACTTAACCGATTCTCCGACAACTTTTGTGACAAAATAGAATTATGATTTCAATGCATAATTAATAGTGTTAATTAAGTTGAGTAGCAACTACCCAGAATAAGACCTATTAATATAAATCCCTAAGTTTCCGAATGTGTATCTAATATATAAAATAAAAATAAAACGCAATACATTAAATAACTTTAAAGGTATTTATTCGTTCTCTTAGAGTTCTTTATTTAGAATTTCCTTTTAAATAATATCTGAAAACAGCCTAAAATATATTACATTTACGAAGGTAGAAATTTTAAAAACCACTGCGTCATGGGCTCTCCGAAAAGTAGGTATTCATCAGATAATATTGCTACTGAATTTTCAAGTAATACATGAAACATTTTTATAAATATTAATGTTGACATTTAAATGTGCTTTCAGCTTATGGAAATTTAGCCAATATTCTGAGCGGTCGTGGACAGAAAGCAGAGGCAGAATGGGCTTATAAAAAAGCTCTCAGCTACCGTTCCAATATGGCTGATGTCAGATATAATTTGTAAGTACGCATTTTATGTTTCATTTATTACATAAAACTGAAGAAAATCACAAATCGCATTAAATCGAATTACATACAAATAATCTATAATTGAAGCATTTCTTCTGGAGGTACTCGAAGATTTATGTTATAAAGATGGAAATTTTCTTTCTTACTGAGTGCAATAAGATATGAATTAATCTATTTAATGGTCATTGCTTTTACGAGATACTGAAAATAAATTAGTATTTAAAATAAATTCTTCACTTTTATTTTTTACAACTTAGAAATTTCTCACTTTAAATGAAATGTATATAAAGCTGTTATCTTAGCTTAAAGAATAAAAAAAAGTCATGTTAGATATTTAAAGAGCATTATTGTAATTATAAATTCACACATTGTATAATTTAACAAATTAATAATAAATCATGTTGAAAATATGAAGTAATTAATGGTAATTATAAGTAATTTATAAAATTTCCATAATAAATTCCAATGAAAAATACTCATCTTTTTAGTTTTTTACCTCTCAGAAACTGATTTAGTATTATAAAAAAATTTTAGATTTTGAAACTCCAGATTTTTTTATGTCTATTGAATAAATATGACTTGAACGTTAAATTTTCAATAAAAACTTATGTTTACACATTTCAATTAAAAATTGAGAGTTGAAATACATTGTCAGGATCTTTAAATAAATGAATAATCAGTTTTAAAATGTAATATTTGCATCAATAGCATAATGAAAGTATTATCTTTACAGAGGCATTCTCCTCCAAGAACAAGGCCGATATGAAGAAGCCCTGCATAGTTATAAGTTGGCTATTCAGTTTAGGCCACGTCTAGCAAGTAAGTAAATACATTAAAAAAATTTTGAACTATAAATATAGGTACATCTTAAATGTTCCTATATTATCTGAAAGTTATAACAAATAAAAATACAAGTTAATACATTGTTATATCAACATTGTTTAGTAACGAAAATCGGGAATAGGAAAAAAATGTATGTTATTTGTAAAAGGAAAAATATCCCGTTTATGTATACATTAAATTACATAAACAAAAGGAATATAATTTTTGAAGTAAGAGTAAACATAAACAAAGGGAAGAATAATTAGCTTATTATTTATATTACAAGTGATTAAAAGTCACTTATGATTTTCAAACAAATTAACTTAGCAACTTCCCCAATAAAGATAACCAAAAACATAAGAGGGTTAAATACATAAAAGTAATCCTTTGAAGTTTTCCTGATTTAATATTCCTTACCTTTCGAAAAGCTCTTTAATTTTTTTTTTTTTTTTTTTTTTTTTTTTTTTTTGTTTCATTCATTTCGAATTTTCCTTTAATAATCTATTGAATAATAAAACCTGAATATAAATTATCATTTATTTTTACTTCTTAATTTTATTTTACATAATATAGTATAGTTTATGAAATTATCAATTATTAAAAGATAGATCTCAATTGCTTGAAGTGGGCTTGATTCCCATTTTTTTTAAATATGCTATTTACTAAAATTTATTTAACTAGCATTTCTGTACAATTACAGAGAATGGGTAAAATTGTACTTTAACAAAATGTAATTAACAAGTATTTTGTAATATGATAACCTCTAGAAATATTATAGCAATTTTGAGAAAAACTTTTAAATTTCTGAAAACTTCAAATGACTAAAAGAGAGCAAAATTTGGATTTTCTATAATTCTAAGTATTTGTAAATGCGAAATGGGATTTTCGAATTTAATTATGCATCTTCAAATTTATCCTTAAATTGAATTTCTTCCTTGCAAATATTTTTAAATGAACATTTGACTGCCAAAAGTCTTTAACAGACTGAAATACGTTAAAAATAAAATTCCTAGATTCCCTTGACTACATGAAAACTTCTGAGAAGTACAATTCGATTCCTATTTCAACCCAAATTAAAAGCAACGCTCGTTTTAAAGTAAAACAATGAATTCGTATCACGCGAAAGAGTTATTAAGAACACTTGGAATGTGTTTTAAAACATAAGAATAAAATTAAACTAAGTGAAAGAGTTTAAGAAAATTTCAAACATTAATTATCATGAAACTGCATTAAGTGGTAAAATCGAAAAAACAATTGTTGTCCAACTTACAGAAATGTCAAGACAATTCCAAATACAATTAGATGAATTGATGTATTTGCTATTGTTTCTCCTAATATTAAGTATAGCTGCATATATAAATTAACTTTTATTAAAAATTAAAATAACTTTAATTAGAAGCATGTCCTACTCTTGCAAATATAAATTTTCTTCTTCTTAACCTATGAAATATTTAAAAATACACTTGTTTATTGTTTAATATGGGAAGGTGGCTTTTCATGCTTGTTAACGTTTAAAAGTAAGATAACTTCTTTTAAGAGAAATTTTATGGTATTTAGACTTTAAAGATAACTAAGAAAAAATATTGTAAATAGCTTATGAATTGCATGTCAAACCATATTCAAAAGTTTAAATTTTTACTCTTAAATCAAGACTAATTTTTTTAATACTTATAATCCGTTTTATGCGATATTTCGGGACATTAAAATTTATTTAAGTTTATAGTTATTAAAAGTATTCATAACGCATACATCAATTGAAAACTCTTTTATGAATGAGGAGAAATGATTTTTAGCATGCACTGTCATATTTCTCATATAATACGTAACTTACTACTTATTTATTCAGAATAAATACTAGTTTAATAACTCTAGTTAGATAATTTTTCACAAAGACAGCAATGAATTAAAATAAAGCATCACGAAATAAATATATAGAATTATCTAGAGAAGTTATGTGTTTTCTACTAAAACTTGATTTTACTCATTCTCTTTTCTGAATAGAGCTTCACTCAGTTTAATTTATTTGAATTTCGATTAACCCTATTTCGCTTCAACGCACGCAATGCCATTGCTTTTATATAAAATATTACAGTACATTTGATGTTATCACAGAACTAAGACTAATAATAAGCAAATTTTAATAACTTATAACCAATTTTTAAGAAGTTATAAACACTTTAAGAGATAAGTTTAAAATAATTCCATTTTGACTAACGATTAAAATTTAAATGTTAGTTAATTAACCTTAAGTTAACCGACCACGTTCGGAGCCCAAATTTTTAAAGAAGGCTTTAATGGAAATATTTTTTTAGTTATTGCAGCAATAGGTTATAAAACATAGAAAAATATAAAAATAAACATAAATACATATATATTGTCTCAAAAATTGGCAAAAATAGGAAAAAACAAGCATTTTTTGACTTTACCCCAACAATCCTAACTAAAAAAAATACGCAAAACATATCACTTTTACTTGGATAAATATAGACATATATCCATTATACATGCATTGAACCTCCAGAATGAAAATATTCTAAAGTAGATAGGAGTTATAGTCAATCAAGTAATTTAGAGCAAAATTTCAAGAAAAAAAATAATGAAGTTTCTAACATAAATGCCCATTACTCATCTCAAAATGAATATATTTTTAATCCTGAGGTTCAATGCATACAAAGCATCATTAAATCATACAGTTAAGTTCTAATTAAATTCAAAAAATTATTTTAGATGTTATGACTGTTGAGGTGAGGTGGTGTAGCTAAAATCACAGTTTTTCAGAAATTCAGTTTAAAGATTTTATTGGATAAATTCATTGTGTTTTATAATTTGATAAACATTCAGAAATATGGAGTAATTTATTTATTTATTTAGAAGCTATAATGCGCTTTTTACGACATTTTCATGACACTCAAAGTCAAGCCCTTTAACTGCTCACTTCCGGTATCTTTTCGACACTTCCGGTGGTGATTAAACAGCTGTATCATGACTTCTAATGACTCTAGAAACAAGCTGAAAACTGTTTTCGAAAGCTAAAGAACTGATCTTTAAAATAAACGAATAAAATTTTTTCCATATTTTTCACGAAAATCGCTATTTGAACGTGGTCGGTTACCTTAAGTTTGTATAAACTGAAAAATCTTGTCTATTAGTCACCAGAAAAAGTTTTATTTAGTTCTCCATTATAGAATTTTAAAGATTTTACCGATAAAATAGTTAATGTGTTCTTTTTAATAACTAAAAGTTACGTAAAACCATATTTTTTGTAGATATTTATTGTTTGCTTCTAAATTTAGTTCCATTAAGATACTAATGTATTCACTTAAAACTTATTTTTTTAAGAATTTGAGTAAAACTTTATATAATAATTATTTTCCCATTATCTAGTAAATAAAAGCCGTTGTCCTCTAATGGATTTTATTGCACATACTTTTTTTGATTTTATTATTAAAAAATTTCAAAGTTGTGTCATAATATATGACATATTTTATAAGAATAATATAATATTTGTCACATGATAGACCCAAATATTCACTTTTATTAATTGTTCCTTTTTAGTATGAATTATATGTTTTACAGGAATTTAAATCCTTATTTTATGATAAGTTTAATTTAAATGCTTATAATAGGTAAATGCGTCTTTAATTATCTGGTAAGTCTCAGACAGAAGGTAAGTTAGTAGTTTTAGCACATTTTGTTTGAGTATGAAAACATGGTAATTAAGTCTCCATACAAAATATGTGTGGGATTTCGATTAATTATTCAATCTATGCATAAAATCTTCTGTTATCTTTATGTAAAGTTGTTTTTATATTCAAATTAGAACACAAATACCATGAAAACGAAATGATTTGATGAAAGGAATTACTTTAAGATGTACCACGAATTTATTAATTTAACTTAATTGAAACAAGTATGAAGAATTATTCAAACAACTTTAATTAATCTTTTGCTTTACCAATCAATTATTTTAAATGTTAATACAAGACAAAAGCAATGTTTGTTGCTGTATTAACATTTCATCATAAATATAATTGATTCTTAAAAGTAGTTTATTTAGTTAATACCCGGTCTTAAAATTGCATTTCATTTGTAATCTGTAGTGAATGTTATGGCTCCATATTATTTTTGTGGCAACAGGGAATCCAGAGGTTTGTTTATAGCTATGAAAATTTCTTCAAAAAGAAGTTGAATGCATATTGGACCATTTCAATCTGTGGAGCATTACCTTTGTTTTCATACCAAGAAAACTTATTTGTAAAAGGTAACTAATTAGGAATAAAGCAATACTAAATGTTTTTTTTTAAATTAAGGCATTTTTGGCAGATGGTCCAAATTCTCTTTTGATCAGTACTTTGATGATAATAAAGAATGTAAAACTCCTGATGTAAAAGGAATAATTAATATGACTGCTTTAAAATACATTAATCCAAATGAAAACAGTTTTCATTTGTAAGTGTATTTAATCAAAGCACTGATCAGAAGGCATAAAGGTAGGTAGTTTTCTAAATTATTTTTCAAAATCGTCTATGGCCACCTGATTGGGAGAATAATAATTTGATTTGCTTTCTTAAAGCCACAAAAGATATAGGAGCGCATAACACTCACTGTCCAGTCTGTGTCAGTCCATTTTGTATGCAATGAAAATGCCTTACATGTACCACCGTAAGTCTAAAATTCCGAGAAAAATCATTGACTGACACACGGTGCATTTGGATATTTAGCTAAAAAGTGAGTAAGATGCAAAACAAATTTTGTCTTTCCTTTTAGTGGCACATTTAAACATGGGTCTTGTTCTTGGAATACTTGGAAGAAAGGAAGAAGCTGCTGAGGTAAGTGTGCAGGAATTTGATGTTATTTCTTATATAAACTTCCTTTAATGACGATTTTAAATCTTAACATTTCTTAAGTTACTATAAAGGTGTTTAGGTTTCTTTATAACATAGACTGCAAAATTTAATGATGTATTTCCCCAGTGGAGTCTTTAAAAACATTTCAAGAAGGCTGCATCATATATGGTTTGTTTGGTTTGGAGTGCTATGGTCTACTTTTTGCAACACGAGGGCTAATGAGACCGGGACCTACAGTTTACAGCCGATTCCGAACGGCTACGAACATCCATGTCACAGTGGGATTCGAACCCACGAACTCCGGTTCCGAAGGCCAGCACCCTAACCAATCGGCCATCGTTTGCATCATATATGAAATTCTGTTAGAGAAGATACACCCACTCAGTTTATTAAAATTTTAGCAATAAACTGTAATAATTATTGATGAAAAAACATGTATACTATTTAATAGCTAAAACGTATATTTTACTGTATTTAATTTTACAAAACTCAGAAAATATCATAAAATATATTTAACCGCTTTGACTTATCAGTGATATATATATGAGAAAGTATTTCTGAAAGGTTTATCGAGACGGTAGCAAGTTCAAAGAAATTTTGAGGCTTTTGAGGCAGTCTAGAAGTCGATAAATACTTACAGAATAATTTAATAATAATTTCCTATAAATAAAAGTTAATTAACTATTTAATTAATAAACAATTGAAAAATTTTCTTTGTTTAGAGAGTGAAAATCCACTTGAAATTTTTCATTAAAATTCAACGTTGTTCATTCTTGCAGCAGACGAATCTTAACAAAGAGGTATGTCAGACAACTGTGACACATTTTACATAGTCCCCAATATTTTAAATAGAACATGATTTGTTCGAATTTTAATTGCTCGTACCTGAGTATGATGACATTGCAGATAAGCGAATGCATGCAGGTCAAAACGAATTGGATTTTAAATCAATAAACAACAGTTATTTAGGGATATATTTAATTTTATTCACTTAGAATTCGATGGATAAGTGATAGAAATAATACAGTCTGAACTGCAGTTAAGTGATACTGTAGAAATATTTATTTTGTGTCTGAATCCTTATTTTTCAAAACTCTAAGGCTTTCAACAGCTTTACTATCAGAATTTCAACAGCATTACGTTCTTATTATTCTATTTTGAATTTCTATTATCTTATCTATGCTCCTACTATTTTATTTTGATCAAGTAAGTGTTTTTCTAAAAATATTCACTACATTTTTTTCTTTCACTCTTTGTTTAAAATCAGGAGACTAACACTTTGTGAATAGATTTGGGTTGCATAAAAAACAAGGCATAACACTTAACAATATATGCATTAATATATTTAAGTTTTTATTAACTGAACGTCCAAAATAACTTAAAGCTTGAGTGGAGAAAACTTTTATAATAGATAGCTCTTAAAAAATTTAATTTTTCTTTGTTTTGCATAGATGGCGATGTTAAAATAAATAAATAATTGGGACCCTGCTGTTCTCAGTACTAAATACAATTTACAAAGAATAAAATACGAAAATTTTTTAGGTTATTCCTGCTGCCAGTAATTAGAATTACAGTTAATATAATTAATTTAAGCACACAATAGAACAGGAAGTAATAAAATTGTTTCATTTAGAATTGAATACTAAAGACTATATGCTATACTATTTTGCAATGAAATAAGAAGTATAAATCCATTGCAAATCAAAAAGTAATTGAAATAATAACAATTTATGGTTGCATATATGTTTGTTCTAGTACTTTTTCGACGCTTAAATTGAAAAATATTTAGTAAACATACAAACACAGTTTAAGGTAAGTACTAATCATATATTTTCTTTCCCATGTTAATCGTTTAGCAATCTTACTAATTTTCTTTTAAATATTCAGAAAACAAAACCTTTCGTTTGACAAACTTTAAAAACAGATATATCTTGTAAATTTTCATTATGAAAATAAAACCGATCCATTTATCTTCCAAGTGTGAAACAATAAATTTTAAGTGGAAACTGTGAAAATAACCCAATGTTTTTGCATAAAAATTCTGATGGTTCTAAATTGATGCTAGAAAAAGAAACTAAGTTCAAGAATCAGTGTTGCCGGAGTCAATGTTGTCTAAAATGTAATAAATGAAAAACGCGTTTTTCATTAAAAATGAAATAAAACTTTGAAATATTTGAAAGAGGTTTAACATACACTCAACTCTGTCACACACACACACACACACACACACACACACACACACATATATATATATATATATATATATATATATATATATATATATATATATATATATATATATATATATATATATATATATATATATACATATATATATATATATATATATATATATATATATATATATATATATATATATATATATATATATATATATATATATATATATTATATATATATATTAATTTTTTGATTTTTTTCTCTGTTTAGGATTTTAAGGTGGTACTGTTTCTTGTTAAGTATTTTGCATACGTTTTAAGGATAATAATACAATATTTATCATTTTAGGTTTATAGACACTGTGCTGAACTCGACAGTGCTGGATTAAAAGATCCTAAAATGCATGAAAGTACAAGGATATCTGCTCTATTTAATCTTGGCCGACTGTATGCAGACGAAGGAAAATATGAGGTGTTTTATCTAAATTTTTAAAGAAAAATTTTTTATGTTAAATTTTATGTGTTTTTTCATTAACCTTGTATGCTATTAACAATGATAAACTATTGATTCTTAAATATTTTAAAAGTGTTTCTTACAATAAAAATATTAAATTATTATCTAATGAGATAAGAAAATCGAGGCTATATTTTGGGCCAGACAAACAGTCTACCCGTTGAAATAATTCATAAATAAAGTTTAAATTTTGCTTACTTAAACTCAGATCGATACTGCAAAATAATTTCTTTCTTTCCCATTTTTTTCCAAAAAATGCTCGTAATTAGCTAAGTAGTTTTGCAATTATAAGACTTCGTGACGTGTCAGTAATGAATTAAACTTATTAGTGCCTGTCTTAGTTTATTTAATTAAAAACTCTCTAGTTGCTCTTTCAGTATATTCTAGTCTAGTCGTCCCTTTTCAAGAGTAGTTGACTGTAGTACTTCTAAATAATCAATCAGTTTGTTTTTTCATATCTTTGTGATCATGTTTCTACTTGCCCCAATGATTTACTTCTGTATCGATGCGTTTTCATCGTTTTTGGTCATACTATCTAAGACCATTGATTATAGCTCTTGATACAATATATTTATCTTGAAAGGAGATAAATATATTGATGGCAAAACCAAGACCAAGGTGGGAAAACACCAGACAAAAAAATGGAAGAATTTTACCATTTGATGCAAGCGAGAAATTCTTTGTAATTCTTCTTAAAGCTATACTCTCTATTATCAAGGACTGTTTCCTTACTAGAATAATAGAAATATCTTCACGCGTTATAGGATATAGAAGGCTTTTAATTTTACTTAGATACTTAGTTTTAGAAGGTTTTTACTACATTGCAGTTAGTGTAAGATTTATATTCAACTTTTAGGAAGCTGTTGAAGTTTACCATGAAGCAGTCAAGAAAATGCCTGAACATTACCAACCGCAGTCTCTTTATAATATGATGGGTACGTATGAACTGACTTTACCTTCCTTCTAAAATTCATAAATTTCTAAAGCGCCAAAATTTTGTTGAAGGACCTAGAAAACAAGACCCTCTTTAAAATTTGAAAGTATAAGTCAAATCTTCACCAGGAGACATAAGATCAAAATTTCAATCTTGAAATTTATAACCATTAATATCGCCAATATTTTGGATTATACTTCAATGTTCATTAAATTAAAAATACTGCCTAAAAATTAACTTATGTTCCTGATTTTAAATTATTTGTTTCTATCATTATTCTTATTACTAAATACATACCACCTGTTTTTAATGTAATTCTATGCACTTTAAAAAGGCTAGATCGTTAGTAGTAGTCTCTAGTTGATCAAAGTAGTAACAGAACAGGAACAACTTCTTTACATAATCTATAATAATGCATTCACTATTGTAGCGAACTTACATAGTTTATATTTGATATAATCTTAGGTTTCCTAAGAATTCATATGTTGTTCATTAGGAAAAAAACCTAATATGGAATTGAATAAAAGGAAATTATGAAACGTAAACCTGAAAAACTTGACATGTTTACGAAAATTTGAAATACACAGAAAAATATTATTGATTTTTACGAATTAAATTGAAGAGAGTTACGTAATTCTTCTACCGTGTTATATCTTGATAAATATTACGGATTTTAAAGAATTTTGTTTAGAAATTCAAATCATTTCATTCTTCTACTTAATATTTAATGAGCAGTATTTAAATAATAAAATACTAACCACTTGACTGGAGTAGGCAAACTCTCCACGTTGGTTGTGTAAAAACTGTCTTTTCCTTATTCTAAGCCCCTAATATATATCTTTAACATTAGAGAGAAATATGGATTCAGTAAATAAAATTAAAAGGAACAAATATTTAAAAAAAATTCTAGAATAATACAAAATTCCTGAATATAATCTTACTAATATTGTTAAATCTCACCCTAAACGGGGTGGTAGTCAAAGGGTTAAACTTTTTCCAATCTCGTTTATTTTTGCATAAATGGAATACTTTGAAAAATTATGCAATAAAGTAGTTACATATAGTTTGTGTATGATTGAAATGCTTGAATCCTACAAAATTCCTGGGATTATTCTTGGCAGACTGGAATCCTGCAAAATTTCTGGAATTTTTCTTGGCAGACTTCTCGTATCCAACCCCAAATAACGTAGGCTATAAAAGAGCTAAAATTTCTCCACTCTCGTCTATTTTATTCTTTCGTCATTTTTGCATAAATGAAATTCTATGGAAAATAAAGCAATAAATTAATGAATAGACTTTGTGTATAATTTAAAAACTTGAATCCTGTAAAATTCCTGGATATAATCTTAACAATCTTCACGCATCCAACATCAAGAACAGTGGCTACAAAGGGTTAAAACTACTTCACTATCGATTATTTTTTACTTTCATGCGATTTGCAAACATCGAATGTTTTTAAAAGTAGGGCAGTACAGTAATTAGAGTCATCTTATAAAGTTCATTGAAAGTATATGATTGTTTTTATTTTGAAGCCTTTCATTTTCATATATATTTCATCCGAAAAGGTATATTTTTTGTCGCTTTTCTTATTGGAAGACCACTTTAATCAATGAGAAAGGACTTTCCTGTCGAGCAGAAATAAAAAGTATTTTATGTATGTTTCGAGGGATTTAAGAAGTGGGTTTGGAAAAAAGCAATAAAATGAATTAGACTTTTATCTCTTTTGAAGAGAATACAAGAGAAAATAACATTAAAAGCATACTTTGTTATTTAGAGATATAATGTTTGTTAACTATATAAGATGATAAACTGAATCTAGAAAACAGCAAAAATTCATGGGATAGAAATGCCGTTTTCAAGAGGAACTAGAAATGTAAAGCAGATTAGTACTTGAAATCATGATATAAAATAACTTTCCTGTATTTTGAAGTCATTAAAAGATTATTCCTTTCAAAAATCTTTATAAACATAGTATGAATTTATTTTATGTTCCGTTGTAATCAAAAATCGAGTCTTCTGAAAAATATTAAAGATGTAACTTTCATTACTAAATTATACATTTTTTTCTTAATTGCTTACAATAAATATTTTATAGCACAAATTTACTATTCTGAATTCGTTCGGATTTTATTTTTAATAGTTAAGTATAGATTATATTTGTAATCTGCTTTTAATTCAGGGTAAAGAGCTGTCATTATATTTTTAATCTTAATTATATGATCAAAATGTTATAATTTATTGGAGCTTGAATACTAAATCGATAAACATGTTAATAAGGATTTCAGCATATAACAATTTGAAAATTCTGTTATTAGATTATATTTATCCTTCAATCCACATAACTAAAAAAAATCAGTATTTAAATATTGTTATTTATATCTTTACATCATTTATAAAACAGAAATGAACTTTATACTACATAATAAGACTAAAGTATTCAAAGTTTCAAAATAATTTTTAACGACAAAACAATAAAGTATTACTGCCCTGAAATAATTATAGTAGTGATTATGCACTGTAAAATCTGGAAATCATTTTATTTGCTCAAATATTTTTAAAAATGTATTAGCTTCGGAATGTTTTTAAATATTTTTTATCTCAAATAATTTAATACAAAGCCAAATTTCAGTTTCCAGTTAATACGAAAAATTTTCACAACTTTCCTAATTAAATCACTAATGTTTGAGTTTTATGCAAAAACAGTAAATATTTACAAATGTGTTAAATTTTTTGGACATTTTAAATAAATTATACTCGTTCTCCAAGAATTGAGATATTCTATAAGAAGATTTTCTCTCCTTAGTACTTTTTGAACTAAAATTGTAAAAGTTGAAACCCTTTTCTTGTTAATTTAAAATAGACATAGGACTGAATGATGGCCAAATGGATAAGGTACTGCACTTCTGCATTGCAAATCGTATTTGAATCCTATTGCTATCTTTATCGTTTATAACCGTTCGAAACCGGTTTAATGCAGCAATATTCTGCCTCAGAAAAGCTGATAGTAAGCATATTTACTAGATTACTGGAATTCAGATGTTTACTTTTCAATGCTGGAAAAAAAAAACTAGTGTTAGTACATTATAAAAGAAGGAGAGAATAAGCAATCATGTAATCCTAATTATTTGACCAATGAATTTGTGGCAGCATTCTTGGGTAAGCATTATTATTAAGCTTAAGTATTTAAAATAGTTATTTATAATAGACTAATTTACACATTAGAGAGTGTTGGCTTCCTAAGTAGAAATCAATATGGTTTTCACTAACGTATTAGTACTACTTAGTATTAGATAAAATTCCGTATAATATCAAAAATTGCAAGTATACTTTATTAATCTCGGATATTGTTAGATATTTTGATCTTATTGATCTAGATATCATAAATCAAGAAACCATCAGCAGTGGTATTGATTCTTCTGATTATTAATATTTAAAAAAGAGCTATTTAAAAATATATATGAGGATTCACAAGTCACCGTAAACAGAGTAGTTCGTTTATCAGCAAATGTTGTCCACAATATTCGTATTTTGGGCCAACTCATGTAGCTCATAACTGTTTTATTAAATTTCCATTTTTCTTTTATAGTTTCCTAGTTTTAGTGACCTATATTTATTTATTTATTTTTTATATACTAGTTGCTGGTAAGGAAGTTAAAATAATTTATTTATATTAATAATAGCTTGGTTCTACCGTTATATTTCTTTCGCATGCATAGGAATTCTTATGCTAATTCACATCTATTTAAGAGTTAATTTTTATAAAAAAAAAACCATAAAAGAAATCTCCTACAAATCCCGAAGAATTATCATAAAAAGCATAGTCACTTGCATCATAGTTTGAATATGGTCATTTTCAGACCAAACTCATCCTATTTCTCCTAACGTTAATCTATCCTTTATGAAAAATCAAGCTAGTTAATCCTAAAAAATCCCATTATTTATTAAAATCTTCTAAAAATCAACGTAACCATTTTTATATAATACTTTCAATGTAATTACTATTTCAATATAAGTAAATTTCAACCAAAATAGCCTTTATTAATTCAATTTCCAGGAGAAGCTTATTTCAAACTCGGGCAATTCGTTGACGCAGAGCACTGGTACAGAGAAGCATTAAGGGTGAAACCTGATCATATTCCTGCTCATCTGACATATGCGAAGCTACTTTCAAAATGGGTAAGTTTCAGACTGTTGTATAAAAACAGTCAATACATTTTTGATTCAAAAAGATATTAATTTTAATGGTTATTTGTAAGTACGTGGGGTAGTCAAAAATATTTGTGGCAAAAAGAGAAACATGATTATGGCTGATTAATTATCAGACAAACTAAAATTGACTCTACCCAATACAGATAAATGCCTGAAAAATTGTTACAAAGTTTCGTCGAAAAAGAATTTATAGAAAATTTTTACGAAGGAGTGCAAATAATTTGTTAACTAATCTACCTACTTTTACATATATTTATCCATAAAAAAATTTAAGATAAACGGCAAGAATTCTTTCAATGTGGAAAAATTTCAATTTAATCTGTTTATAAGGATAAAAGTAACTATTAAAATTAAAGCTACCTTAATGGATGTTTCACATCATTTCAATTTTTGGTTAACTTTTTTTAATTATACTTTTTCAATTATTTGAGATTGTTACTCTAAGATATTCCGCATATTAATTTGTTAAAAAAAGATAGTCATAATTATTTTTCTAAAATCAGGATGCTAGATCAGTAGAACTAAAAAGTATATTTTATTTGTAGGATCGTTTAGAAGAAGCGGAACAGTGGTTCCTCAAAGCCAAAACGATTGCTCCAAATGACTCTAGCGTCTATCAACATTATGGTAAGTAAGAATCAGTACACATGCACATCCATTATCAACTAAATTGTCTTAAATCTACGTATTATTAATGAATGTTCAACAAATTTAATTTGAATACATTATAAATAGCAAATATATGAGCATATTTACGAACATACGCATCACTAATGTTAAGTTATGTATTACATAAATTAAAATTAGTGATTTCATCTAATAGATTATTTTACTACAAGTTTTAAAAATAAAAACCTCTCAGATTCTCTCAGCAAATAAATCAAATAATAAGTAAAATACTCAAAAAATAATCTTTAGCTAAATTGATTGATTTATATTCATGTATATTTCTTTTAATTTCTAGAACAAACTATTGAAATATTTAATTTTCAGTAATGTAGTAATGTACTAAATTTAATGCCTAATAAATTAATAAACTTTAAAATGAGAAATATATTTATGAAGTAGTTTAGAGAGCAAATAAATTTATACATCATTTTCAAAATGAACATGTTCAAATAAAATACACATTTATTTATATAAATTTTCATTATAATTATAAACGATGCTAATGTAAATGACTCTTAAATAGATAATAAACCTTTATGCTGAAATTAAATTTTCATCTCGCTCAGCTTTCAAGACTAATTAAAATTTCACTCGAGGGAGTAAATAAATTCCCTTTGACGTAATTGTATTTTAAGAAATTGTTACTACAGCTTTATTCTTCAAGCAATTGTTTTCATATTAGCCATTTAAATATAATTTATAGTCGCTTTCAGTAACTGAGAAATGATTTATATACTTTTAGGCCAGTTTCTGTCAGAATGTGAACGACATAATGAAGCAGCTGACATATATGTGAGAGCAGCAGAATTAGCGTCTGATGAATATGAAATAATATTTAATGCCGCCAACACGCTAAGGTAATTTTTTTCTATTTTCATTTAGGGAGAAGCTAATATGAAATTGTGTATTGTAGAAGATAAGCAAAATACTCTAATGAACCATAATATGTATTATAACATTTATTAGTCATTTTATCTAATTCTTTGTTTTATTAGTGATAGCTTACAAAGCATACTAGAACCAATAGTCTAAAGCAGCGGTCTTCAAATTGAGTGCCGCTAAATGTCCCTAGGTGTACCGCGAGAGGTTTTAAAAAATGACAAATACAACACAGATTGTGTTTATATATACTGAATAGCCAAAACATTATATTCCTTTGGAGTTTAGACATATGTTTAAATTTTTTAAACAACTACTTTTTGATTAGTTCTCTAAATTTGGCTATGTAAAAAATATTATTAAGTTTACATTTTTCAGTAAAGTTTTAGGGACTTGTGCAGTTAGTTGACTACTCACATATAAAAAAGAAAAAAAAATCCTGTATCATAAATAGCTGAAAATGATCTGAAATTGAATAATATTTATCTAAATATTGATAATGATTGTGAAATTTTTTTGGAAACGCAGATCAAATATTAAAATAGATTAATAGATTATTTTTATTTAACATTGGAATAGTTTTCATGCATTTTAATTAGATAATCCCTAAAATTCATATCAATACCTTAGAAATTTACAGAAAAGATTTAATTTTCCAAGCCGAATATAATGTTGCAAATTAAGATTTAAAAAATTGAGTTGATGACTATATATGGATATGTTAAGCAAATGCCCTCTTACTACCCATGTGCGAAATATACCCATATTTCTGTTACATATAATCATTGTGACCTTTATCAATTAAATATTTTCTGTTGGCTGCTAATATTGTGTATTGGTTGTGTCATAACATTCCGTTAATGTCTGTATTGGTAACAGTAATTACCAGTAAGACTATGACTATTCAGATACTTGTTCAACCTCCCATGTCAAGACAACTCAACTCGGTCGACTGAGGAAGGCGTCAGTTGGCAAAAGCGCATTACGCTACATAGGAGAACATTATTTATATCGACTGCACTACAACTTCACATTTCTATGTTAAACATTTTACACAAATAGATTTTTATGTGTAGTTTTATAAAAATATAGTATATGTTCAAGTAACCATTATCCTTTTAATGTAGATTTAGATCTACCACTGCAACCATCGACTGCACTGCACTGCAGAATTTATTGGTAGAGAGGACATCGTGAGTTTGTACCTAGCCTTCAATAAATGTTGTGCTGTGGTCGGTGGGTGAGGCTTATATTCTCATATAACTGCACACTTAACAACGCATGAAAACCTATTTTGCTAAATTAAATTCATTTAAACATCTGAGGCAGCAAAACGATGCAATCCAGCCTCCCCATGTCAGGTAAACCGAACAATAGCTACTCCCGACTGGGAGTAGTGTTGATTTGCCAGAGAGCAATCCTTTATGTAGTAAAACATTACTTACATATCTTGATGAAGCACATGCCACTAGTATGCACTCAGCATTAAAATTATTTATATCAAGCATATTACGTAAAAAAAATTATGTGTAGTTATTAGAATGTATTCTGTTGTATGAGGGAAGCTTCATTATTTACATCTACGATTATACGAAAATATAGTATGTGGAGAAAGAACCTTCACCATTTTCATTTGGATTTACACTTACCACTTCATCCATCGACCGCACTGCACAGAAACATTTATTGACATTTCTTCATTTGGTGCCGTCTACAATGAATATTGTGGTGTGCTGGTAGGTGTAGATCCATATGAAAATAAAGGTCCCTTCACAACACAAACTGTATACGCATTTAATTAAACATAGAAATCTATTCTGACAAATCATTTTCAACATGTGTGGCAACATAAACGAAATTCTTGAACAAGATTGATGCAGAATACGAAATGCGCTTAAACATTTATAGAACTTCATTTCTACTATTAATGTATAAAAATGCAAATACATGCTTGTCCCTAGATGCGCTAACACCAGTAGCACGAGTTATGGTATCATTTAAAAAAATAAAATAATATTAATCCAATTTTAAATAAAGCTGCTTTATTTTTCTTTATTTCCATTACCTTTACCAGTACTTATATAATGTAACTAACATCTAATGTACATATAATTTTCGAAAGATTACAATTCCGACAAAAGTACTTATGGTGCCAAACGTGTCGTCAGTGGACACAGTTTGAAGACTACTGGTCTAAAGTATGACTATAATACTTACAGAAAACGTATAAAAGGTATACACTTTCACACTTTAGATATCAATATTTTATATGAGAAAAGATAGGTATGTAATTCAATAAAGCAATACGGCTATTTTTAAGATAATATACAATATTCGTTTTGATTACTGCTTTCTCCAATTTTGCCTTTAAACCAATATGATTTAACCACTTTACAATGTACAGCAAGCTAAAAGTAACTCTATTTATTCCATTTAACATATTTTATTAAGAGACAATTATATTAAAAAATACTAAATAAATGCAAATCTTTGAATTGATTTCGAAAGATTTTTAGAATTTTTAATTGTTTGGGAGAATAATATGCTAAAATACAAAACAAAACAAAAAAAACGACGAACTAAAAAGATGTATTGCAAATTGAACACTAATTGATATGCATACAGGTTTCGATGGAAAATGCAAAATTTTAATGGCGGCGAATGAATGAACGTGTGTCGCTGCAGCACATCTTATCTACGCAACTGGCGGGATATTACAGGGGAGAAATTTCGATTTACGCAGGTGTCAGCGTTTAAGAGAGGACGTGCAGTTGGTCTCAAAGAAGATTTTTAGTCTAATCTGCGAATCATTCGACATTTGGACAGGATTGATGACACTTTTAGATGATGTTGGCAGAAATGGGTGAACCATGGTCAAACACAGCTTCAAGAAGGAAGCGGTTGACCTAGAGAAAGGAGGGAACGTGAGGACCGATCAATCGTCAGAGCGGCACTCACAGCTCCAGATGCATCATTATCACGACTGTATGAGCAACTAGTGCTTCAGTGACCACAAGGACCATTCATAGGCGACTCACAGAAAGGGGCTGAGATCACGGCTCCCCTTGCACCGACTACCATTGACCTTTGTACAACGACAAGCCCGTTTGTAGAGTGTCGGGCTCATTCGAACTGGAATGTTACTGTGTTTAGTAGAATAGTCTTCAGTGATGAGTCCCGCATTGAAATGAGCCCGCTGACCAGCGAAGATATGGAGACACCCCGGACAGCGAAGGGATACCAACCTGATTGTCTTCCGGCATGCAAGTCGACAACCAGGAGTAATGGTCTGGGGTGTCATTTCCTTCCATTGTAGGACCCCTTTTCATCCGTGGCATTCTCACAGCACAGCGGTATGTTGACAAAATTCTACGCAACGTTGTGTTGCCCTTCATGTCGCGCCATCACAGGTTTTAATAGATAATGGCCAAACCCACACTGCACATGTTTCCATTGCTTGTCTTTGTGCTTGCGGAATGCTACCTTGTCCAGCAAGGTCATCGGATCTCTGTCCTATTGAGTACGTTTGGAGCATTATGGGGAGGGCCCTCCAACCATCTCTGGATCTTGACGATCTAATGTGGCAGTTGGACAGAATTTGGCACAATATCACTCAGGAGGACACTTCTATCGATCAATACCAAGCCTAATAACTGCTTGCATATGGGCCAGAGGGACATATTCATAAGGACAAATGAGTTATTGAGTTTTTCATTCTGTGAAGCCTTATCACTTGAATAAATCATCCAATTCTTTCTCAAATTGTAATTATTTGTTTCCTTGCACATGTACATCATATCTAAAGATTTTTGTCCCATTCAGATAAATCCTTGGTGCGTCGGTCTTTTTTTTTTTTTTTTTTTTTTTTTTTTTTTTTTTTTTTTTGTCTAAGAGTGTGTATTTAACTTAAAAAAGGATTACTTTAACTTACTTTAATAAAGTCTTTGGACGAGGATTAGTAATATCTTGCACAAGTGGTCTTAAAAAATGAGCCACTTTTTGCGAGGTTTTTTTTTTCTAATAAGAAATATTTAATAATGTTTTATTTGCGAGTGCATTATAAATTTAAAGACAGCTGCAGTGTGATATAAAATTATGTTTGCTCTGAATCAAATATTCTGTCTTCTAATTTAAAGCATAATTGAATGTAAGTACTTCTCTAATAACGTGGAAATACAACCAATTATAGTCTTATTCATAATAAATAAGAACAAAATTTTGAAACCAAGTTCGAATGTTTATATATTTAGGATTAAATTTTAAAACAGGGGAAAATAATATTTAGTAAATGCCATATGATTTACATTGATTTCTGTCTTCCTTCAGAAAAAAACATGCAGAATAACTTAAACTTCATTTTCCTCGAAGAGTTATTTTGAGAATATTTATAAAACGTGGGTAATAATATATTAAATAAAGGTCACATATATTCTTTACATTTTTCGAAATAATATAATCTCGTTTTTATTGGATGATCATAGACAGCTGGTCTCATAAATAATGGATGCTTAGATTACTACTAAAAGAAGTGTTTAATCCACTTTCAAAACAATATTTTATTAAAGAGTTAAAGTTTTACAGCTTTAGGGATTATATAAATATTTACTCAGACATGCAAATTAGAATCTTACAAATAACGTTTAAAAATTTGCATCCGTTTATCATTTCTAGGAAGCCAAATTGTTTATATTATTTCTTACCAAATATAAAAGATAAAATATGCCAAATTCTGAATTCTGTAGACAACATACTTAAAATAATTACAAGGATCACCAACACTTCCAAGATGTGTTTAATGATTTATTATCTACTTCAAAACCATACATAAATCGATGTCATATAATTTGGATATGATTAAATAAGCAATTTTATCTAAAGTTCTTATTAGAATCTCCTGGAAGCGGACCATATCGATTAAATTAAAGGAATCTTCATACAATGGATATAATGCTTATTTCCTTAGTTGAAGATATCTATACAAATCAGTGGTCCTTTTACAAGTGTATATAATGTGGTTGGAACAAAGTAATTAATCGTCTATGCAGAATTACTTTTAGTTTTTCTATATTTTGAGAGAATTTAACTTTTTCTCACTTTAGAATATTACTTGTAATCACATTCATTACTCTTTGTTCAGTTTCTATCAAATTACGGACTGAAAAACCACAATACAGCTTGTCATTTAATGCATAGTTTATCTTATTACATAGTATCTGACTGTTTAAGGTATCATCCTTATGCTCTATTAAAAGACAGTACAAACCAGGCAGGTGCCATCAAAAGTAGGCAAAGATGATACATATGTAGTAAAATATTACCAAAAACATTATCTAAATAATAAGATGATAGAAATCGTTATTTAGAGATTTAATATTAAAATTAAGAGTATTAACTTAACAGTTTAAATTGTAATACCCTATTTTTAATCAATAAACTTTCACTAGATGTAAAAAATAGGACACATGGCTGGAAAATTCCGTTTGGTTGTGTAACAACAACAAATTTACTTTCCTTGCTTTACTACAAAAATTTAAAAGTTTATAAGCAAATGTAAAAAATGTTTTGATATTTGTAATAAAAAAATCTCAAAATTCTATGTCTGAAAATAAAAAGTAAGAGAAAAATAATATATAATAAATAAATGAAAAATAAGCTTTACATACACACGTTCATAACCCTTACTTGAAACTACTATAACTAGAAGTCACACTGGAAGTTTCTTTTTTTTCGTTGGGAAAAACTTTACAGTAAACAAAAAATTTTTTCCTTACCTAATTATAAAAATTGCCTATCGCTGTTCAGAAACTATGCTCACTCACCTCAAACAATACTGAGTTGGGAAAAAGTTTTATCACTCTGTGCGCAATACCAGTATTTCTTTAGCACAAATATTGGGATTGACAAGAAAAGAAGAACCGCAACTGCTTCATCTACAAAACTTAAGTATCTTTTGCATTTTGTGCATATTAATCCTATTAGCCTTTCAAATTTTGGCAGATTAAGAGTATTTTAGATCTCGGAAAGAATATGACTTCTAATATATTTTGTTAAGTGTAGGCACTGCCATCTTTGCCTATCCAGGCCTTTTCCCTGATAAAAACGCACCGAAAGCTTATTCAGAAACCGCATCTAACCCCGGTTCTTGGGTATTCATGATATTAATAATTATCGTATCTAAGTGGGGATTATGAACACTTTATCAGTTCTCGCTATGTTTCATTATATTATATATATATATTTATATATATATATATATATATATATATATATATATATATATATATATATATATATATATATATATATATATATATATATATATATATATATATATATATATATATATATATATATATATATATATATATATATCCCTCGGCAGTGCCTGTACCTTCTAAAGGGCTTGTCCCCTTGTGAAAACCGAGTTGCAGCATTCTGAAAAACCCTTTCTTTTCGGGCGGTACAAGCAAATGCTTCCTCGAACGAATATATTGAATTCTAATGTCCTAAATCAATGGCAATCCTTTTTCCATATGAAGTCAATTTGACGATCAAAGCAGCAAAAACTCAAATCTCCTCACCCCAGGTTATGCAAATGTCATTGCTAAATACAGGCTGACAGAGAAATATATTAAGATTAAGCACCAGCCTTTAGCTGAAAACTTAACTTCAATAAAATGCCTCTTCCAAAATTTTTATCTAAAGAAGTCATAAAAAAGTTCTCATTCCTAATAAAACCAATCACTTTATCATGATTATCCATAGAGTTTTGAGAGTGCTATGTATCTTTTCAATTTTTCACCAAATCGTACGTAAATTCTATCTTTTAAGTTGCTAATAGTCCTTGAAAATACTTTACTTTAAATCCTAAGATAGCTAGGTATGTTTTAGTTTCATAAATATTTATTTATGAAACTATATAACTATGTTATTTATACTGGCATGGTTACTATTAAATTATTAAAGACTAACCAACACCTTACTTCCTTTTGTTGTTATTAGATTGTCCCTTTTGAGATATAGCCAAACTTATTCTGTTTCAACAATTGCCTCTTGAACTAGAATTTTTACAAGGTATTTTATTTCAATGCAAGTATAGAACATTTTTCTCCGTTAAGTTTTTATCTAAAATATGGTGAATAAACTGAAATATTTTGTACACCATATTATAAAAATATGGAGCTCATTACCGTAAGTTCTATACGTAACTTGCTTTTGAAATGAAAAACGGGACTTACAGACATTTTTCAAAGAGATTTTTCTACCATCTAAAGTGATTTTCGTGGTCCAGATTAGAATAAATGTTATCAATGAAGCTATCACGCTGTGATTTACGGTTCAACGAATAAATTCTAGATTATTGCCAATTTCCTGCATTCTGAAAACCTTTCTCCCCAATTTCTTTTTTCAAGTTTTTCTAGTCTATTTTACTTCTGAAAGAAATTTAAATTGATGCAGAATTCAGGAAAACATTTAAGGACTTCTTACCCTAAAGAAAAGAGTTTGCAATTAATTTTAGAGAATGTTAAAATGCATATTTTTACTTTGATATATAAAATTCATCTTTATCCTTTAATATGAAAAAATACTTGGCTATAGAATGATAAAATATGAATATTTTAAAATAAGTGAACTTTGCATTTTGTTTGTTTTTTCTCCAGACAAGCCGGAAGGAATACTGAAGCTGAAAATTATTACCATTTGGCAGTGAAGTTGAGACCGAATGTAAGTATTATTTATTATCTTTATGAAGTACAAAATTTATAATCTTTATAAAGAAATATAAAATATACAAGAAACCAAAAATAACTATACTAAGTATTTATAAAAATATTATAGTTCTATTACACATAAAATGTTACTAATTACATACTATGTAGTATTACAGACTACATTTAAATATTAAAACTAAAACTACACAAAGCTTTCTTTCTTTCATTACAATAGTAACGAAAAGGTGATATACTGTGCTATATTTCAGAATAAGGCTTCTGAAATATATATTTTTAATAAAAATACTTTCAATTAAATTCTCAGACAGTGGTTAATGAATAACAGTTTAGCATTTCTTCATTACAATACTACCTATTTTCTCATATTTATACATACTACGAGATATAGAAATATATTTTGGCTACATTGAAATGGTATATAATGATGATCAGAAGTCATGAAATGTCCTTTTAAAATACATTAACCAAAAAGAAATCATAGCCTACTTGTTATTTAATATATTGTTTATAAGGAGCCTTACTAACTATATTTTACACCAAACAGAAAAGAAAAACATAAATTAATTTCAAGTCAGTGATAACTGTGAAAACTATATTTAATAAGATTATATTATACATTTATATATATAGATATTCATTATCTATATATAGAGAGATAGATAGATATTCAGTATCTATGTAATGAGATTTTTGCCGATGACTTAGTTTAAGAGTCAGGAGGTATTTTAATTTACTTATGCAACCGGAAACTTGGTGCGGAGTTGCCCAAAAGGAAAAACAAAGATACTCACCAAGGTTGGCTAGAAAGGATGCCAGAACAGGATAGAAACACCAGAAAATGATTTCAAATTCGACATAATTACGTTCGTTAATTTTTAGGATAAAAATATCGTAAAATTTGTTTATTGATATTCATTAAAAAATATTCTCATAACTTGCGATAGAAATTCTTTAAGACTTAAAAAGTGTTATTGAAATAAGGTTTTTAATGAAACGTCCTACTTTTTCCTCCTGCATTATAAAGGTGGAAATACGGAAATACATTTTGTAAAATTAGGAATGTGCATGCAAATAGGGCTATAGTAATTGTAGTAATACAGTACTTTTCCGCACGGCGCATGCACATAGCCTTCGGTTTTTTTGTGACGTCTTGATATTTTATTCAATAAATTTTAAAATCAGCTGGAGCATTTTGAAATTCTCTGAAATTTTCATAGTTGCATATAATATTATAGACTTTATTGATGCTATCATCATTAATATTGCTATTCATTCCATCTACTTTGTCATGGTACTTATTTATATTTAACATTTCACTCTACTTTATGAGTCTAAAGACTCTTTTTAATTAAATAATATACCTATATTCTTTAATCAATAATCTTCAGAGTAGTTGGATAATACCTTTGAAATAAGATAATATCATTTAGATAGTTTAGGGGAGCAATTTTCTTTTCTTTTGAAATCACATTTTATTTGAGAAATTATGTAAATATACTATCACGTGTCTGAAATTCAATTGTGTATATTTTGAATTCATAAGGTACTAAATTTAAATTTATCACCTTTAGAAACTAATACATTTTATAAATTGTTGTGAATATTTGTCTATTGATTTATTTGCTTGCTTTCCGTGTAAATTTGGTACATTATCTGGACATATATCTGCTAAATAAAGTCTTATAAAACGTTTTTCATTTTTATTATTAAAATATATTTCGTAAAGCGATGTTTTTGTTATTTGAAGACTTATAGATTTTCTCATACTTCTTATAAATAGTAAAATAAATTGAAAGTCAAAATATAAATATACTTTCCTACTGATTTTAAGACGATCAAAATGATTTCAATTGTGCGCATTTATGTTTTATTGTAACAGTTATAAAGAGACACTTTAATATTCTACCAGCAAGAAAATATTTTACGTCTATAATAAAATCTTAAAATTATTGTCATAGAACTTCCTCCCGATAATATATAAATTACAAGATATAGATTTAAATAATCAGAGTTTAATTTATTTCTGTTGTAATGATAATTATTGTTACCTTGCCTCTTTTACAACTCAATAGATAACATTTAGATTTATTCAAAAGTTCATGGAAAATACATTATTTGAGGATAAATCAGGGAAAAACAAAGAACCTATAGTTTGCTTTTATTAGACGATGGTTGAATATTTGCAATAATTTTTATTACAATTTTAATTTCCTATTTTCAATAATTAATTAGTAACATCTTTATTTTAAAATAAAGAAGATCATAGAAAGAAATAATACAGTAATTACTCTACTTATAAAATTTGATTAATTTTATAACCGGATTAACTCTTCAACTTGTTTAAAACCACTAGTTTACTTGATCTGAGTTTCTATTTACGATTCAACGTGGTTGCTGTATTAAGACACAAATTACACCATTTTCTCTAGTTTCTATTGACATTTTATTATGCAGCTATTGAAAGGTAAAATTAGGGTTAATTGAATCGTTGATAAAGTATACGTAAGTAGAAAACACCGTACCACTAATGAAAATTACGGAGTTAACAAAGCTCTCCACGTAAGCTAGTAATAATGCCTATTCAACAATTTCAAGTCGTTTAACATTGAATGGTAATTATTCAACATTCCCTCTGTGACAGATTTCTCTTGGGAGTTTTCTCCCCCGTCGCTTGGATCTGATGGACTCCTGCCAGGTCTTTCCTGCTAAGCGAGGAACAGCAGATGTGCGTCTCCGATATAACTATTACTTAAAATTTTCTCTAAAATTTATATTGCTTCAGCTCCGCCAGTCATAAAACAATAATTAATGGCATTTTTATTGCCACTAGCTGAAGCATATTAAATTTTATATATTGTGCAATTTTAATGCGAAAATAAATACATTGTCCTTATAAGAGTATACATTTAGATTATTTAAAAGCCTTTCATCTACTTAATTTAGGCATAGAAACAGTATACCGGCAAAATAAATTTAGTACAATAAAGTATTACTAGAAATACCGAAACTCTATATTTTTCAAAAAGTATTAAGAAACAGGAATTCTAGAAGTACTATATTTTCCTTTTGATGTAAATAATATAAATAAAATAATATTGTCACAAACGTATGTTTCCATTTAGTCATGTGCTTCTATTTTAATATTTTCAAACTTATTGTTTATACGTTTACTACAGACTACAGATAAAGCAATAATGATTTTAATTGAGAAAAAAAAACTTCTTCAGTTTTAAAGGCTTCCTTTTCAAACTTTATATATTCCCTAATTGAACTAATAATGTTTCTTACTTCAAAATGTTCTTGTATCATTCAATATGAAACATGTATCGAGTGTTAATTTTGTTAACATGATTAGTAAAAATATAATGGAAAAATAATTTTCATTTGATAGGGGTCAATTTAACTTTTATTTCATTTTTAAGTAAATTTCTTTTTTTAGTACACATTCTAATGAAGGTAGCATACAGCAACAAAATAGGGTGCTCAGCTTTAGATTCAGTAAGATACAGTGGTCTAATAAAAATTTCAACATAACCTTTATGCAATGGTTGAAAAATTGTCAACTCTTTTGACATACAGTTTTCTTTCACAAATATCTTAGAATAATTTTATTCAAGTAAGACAATAAATATACTACATGAAAAGCATGCAAAATTAAATAGCTGTTGGCAATGTGTTGTTTGGGCTTTGAATGATTTTGATACACAGATCCACACTCATTCTTCAGTGGATTATTGCACTGGAGTGAAGATTAACTTTCCTGTAGTCTGAAGATTAGAGTGAAATCACGGGTAGAATTCTGAAACTAGCTTCAAAGCTGTTACGTACCAATGACTTATACCAGGCCTGTTGAGATAACACAAAGAATTAAGACACCAGATACAAATGAGCGAAGACTTACTCTTTTGCAGACTCTTTATTTAAAATTCTAAATCTGAACAATCTGGTGACTCAAATAAAACATATTAAATCCCAATATGGAGACGCCGTAAATTGCTGGAATGTTGGAGCAACTCCCTGCCGCTCATGACGCTATGTTCAAAGGAAAAATGGTTGAGTACTCCTTGCCTCTGCTGAAGTTATCCGTTCGCTCCGTCTTGGCCTGATTTTCCTCTGAAGGGGCCTTCAAATCTGCGAGCAAAATCCAATGGCTACTGTTGCCAGGGCCAAAGACAACTGACCCGAGTTAGCAGCCCCTCTTGTCCAAAGGATCGAAGGAGGGGTCATTGATATCGCTTTCGTCCTTCGGTCAGTATCCCACGCTAGCGTTGTTCAGTAATGTAACTCATTGTTACAAAAGCTTTTACAAGAAATGATTTATTCTGCCAATTCCGTACTTCATCCTTAACTACTAATCTCTCAACGGGAGAACTTTTGAAATACATCTTACTTTAGGGAGCCTGACTGGATTGAACTTCACACTATAGAATTCTATTTGAACACGTTAATCACATATCTAATTTTTTTTAATAAAATGTAAAATATACTAAATATAACTTCTATAGTGAAACTTTTTAAGACTTTTTGTACAGAAACAAAATATGATATTTTGATACTAATTCTCTTTCACAAATCCCGATAATTCGTATTTATTAACTTTTTCCACATACCTTCTTGTAAAATACCATTTGTTGGACGATATCATCTATTTTTAAAAAATTATTTTTTTGTCCAAATGTGTAAAAATTTTATTATTCCTTTTGCAGGAGGTTACAAGTCACATGAACCTAGGAGCTATGTTGCATGTTAATGGAAAACTTTTAGAAGCCGAGATGTCTTATTTGGAAGCTTTGAAATTAAAGCCTGATGATCCTATAACCCAAAATAACCTACAAAAGCTCCGCAACCTACTGGTCCAAAGAAAACTGCGATCAAGCACGCATAATCGTCGTTAATGATGTTGATCGCTTCTCGTATGGTGTTTTAACTATTCGATCTTACTCCATGAACTGGCGGATATGGGAAAAGTGAACTTTCCATTCATCTCCAGGTGTTATCACACTGTGTGGTGAATCTTTTCATTCGATATGTGATTTTGACTGCATTTGTCAGTTCGATGCCTCGTCAATATGTTTAGTCAATTCCTTTTATACCTCTCTTAAGATTTCCTTCTTGTAGATGTCTATGGAGTCCTCGTTCTTCGTTGTGGTGATTGTATAACTGGTCAGTGGCTTATGTATCAACGTGTCATGCATACCTGCATATGAGTATACACTGGATCTATTTATGTCAGATCACTCTCATGGAGCTACATGAAAATACTTCAGAGTCAAGAACTTTATTATATCATCAAGCAGTGAGAAGGTATTCTTGAAGGAATTCTTGAAAGGAAAATTTTTTTCAAGGATTATATAAGGCAATATGTATTTATCTTCATTCAAGCGTAATGTTGGGTTATCTGTTTTGACATGATATTTAAAAAATATCCCTGTTTGACGTTTCGGGAACTGAAACTATGGACAGTTTGTAATGCATTTGGCGAGATAGATATATGGACTAACTTTTACAAACTAACTCCTTGATTATGTTGAGAATGTCTGCAACGTTTATCCAATTAACAATAGTAATTCAGTATTTTTGAAGTGTGAATGCATGCGTGGAGTTAAGAGTAAATTTCATATACGCTTCCGAGTCTATGCTCCCCATGATATGCAGTGTAATGTAATAGAATTACTTCTCATTGTGCTTTTACACGCTACATGGGGGCATTACAGACTGAAACTTATCATCTAGTCATGGTTTTTGTTAAATGTATTTGATGAAAAAACTAGTTGATTCTGAATAGAATAATGTGGAGTCTGTTTAACTTGATGTCTCTGAACGATACAGTTTTGTAGCAACGTGAGCACTCATTTTTTTCGTATCTTTAAGAAGTGAAGCCAACTGCTCTAACCTAGAAAGGGAATTTAGCAGAAATGCAGTTTTGAAAGTAATAGAAAGCTAATGATTTTGAATTACCAAAGATACCTCTAGTCTTAGAAAAGGTATCCAACATCACTTTTTTTTTAAACAATATACTGTGAGTTAACTGTTCAACCACGTCTGGATCTCAAACTGCGCCATCAATTTGTAACCAACATTTTGCTAACGTCATATAATTACTACAGTTTCAGTGCTTATTCGCTGTACTATGTATAGCAGTGTTCATATTACATAAGCTGATTTTTTTTCCTTCTGAGCATAATAGCAAAGAGAAAGAGATGGTTGTACTCAAAATCCCCTATTATTTAATGTTATCTCATAGAAGTAAACTAAGTGTGCGTAAAGTATGTATAACACTTGATTATTGTGTTATCTGTATGCCTTATTATATTCTAGATAAACACAAGGTAGTGCACTTTAAACACGCAGTTCATATACACAGTTTCTTGTTCTTACCAGACATTGTCTTCCTGTTTGTGTAATTGTCGTGTCACAGTGTCGGAATGTGCAGGTTTAAACCAATGTGGGTGAATCGAGCTTCAGTTCTATCTTTAAGAAATGGCATCGGCTTTGGTAAGCTGGTAAAATGTCTTACCAAGTCTTTCACTGAAAAAATTTCTTTTGGATGATACAGATTTTGTGATATAGCAATTAAGGAATTCAGTTAAAGTTTAACCTATGACACTGAAAAAATCCCGTTTCGCTAACACTTTTTAATTGTAATTAAATAATTCATAAAATTTCTTGTTAAAAGTGTATTTTTTAACGTTGCATAAATTACACAAAATTCCAATATGGGATGAAAAATAAATTATTGAAGCTTTTACAATATCTAGGAATAAAAAAAAAAGTTTTATTTGATTACAAATAGTGTAATACTCCAATCTTTACCTATTTTGAACTCATTAAGGATAATATAACAGTTTAAAAAATAATAATCGCCAGAATATTTCAGTTTCATTGTAATCTTTAATTAAGTTATTTAAAATGCATTTACAGTTTAATAATTGCAATACTATACTGTTGAATTGTAAATAATCTCTTATAAAAATTAACTGTTTATAAAACCTATTCAGGTATGCTTTATAATTATATTTAAACAGTAGCCAACTTAATTATAAGTTTAATAAGTTAAATTCGAATTACATAAAATCTGTTCTTCAATTTTCAAAACTTTGAGGAAAACAGAATAGAAGGTGGTTTTTTTATTAATACTTCCATCAAAACAAAAAGTGATAAATTTTTTCAGAGTTATTTATTTATTATAGACTTGATAAAAGGATAACAAAAATCTCTAATATGTAATTATATTTAATTTATTGATACAAACTCATATACTAGGAAATTATGGAGTTTTTACACGTGAGATATTTTAAAAAATTACAATCATACTAGCTTGAATCTTTTACAGTTGTCAGATCTTAGCAGTAACGATTAACAAATAATTATGAGAAGTTTTAATATGATTATTTATTTGAAAATTACTTTATAATTTTAAAAATAATGAGAGACTATTTTTCCTTATATTAAGCCTTACCATACATATTTTATTTTTGCTTATAAATTACTGAACAAATTAAAGTGAAAACAAATTTTATGTTCTTTTATTTTTTATAATATCTTTTATATTAAGTTATCATATATTCATAACTTGCAATACGTAATATTTATTTCAATCTGAAATTTTTCTAAAATGAAACAGTTTTATAAACTAATTTTTCTTTTAAACCGAAAGGAATTTATTGTACTGTGGTTCAATTTGTTGCATCTAGCTTGTTAATATATACATATATATATTATATATATATAAATATCTGTCTTTTCTTCTGTGCTGACTTGACAAATGCTATGAAACCAGAAAAGTCAAGAAGTCTTAAGACGAGCCGCTTGGTATCAATCACAGGAATATGAAATCGTTACTGTAATAGCACAGTATCTCAGTGTGTATGTATGTTCCGTGCACAAAATTTGTGTAAGCAAGTTCATTTAGGGTCTGAAAACAATCTTCATAAATTTGTTCGTGTTTCTGAAATAAATTCTGCACTGTACTGCGCACCACGTGTTTGATTTGTATCTGAAATATTGAAAATGTGTTTCTCTCATATAGCTGGTTCAAGTGTATATGTTTGTGTTTACTATCTGGTATTATTGGGATACAATTTAGAAAATAAATTGTGCTCATTTGGAATTTCATTTCCGAATCACATATCTACATCTAAATTAATTACAAAAACAATTTTTTTAATCTCTTCTCCTTTGGTTCCATAAAATGGAATTTTTATAATATTATATTACTTAAACTGTAAAATATTGTTACTGATTCTGGACAAGAAAATCCGCATAATCTGGTATAGCCTCTAAAAGACTCTAACAAACTTTCGAAGAATGCTTTCAATCCTAGAGTTTTAGTTCCACACAAATTTCATATTGATATTTTTTCTAATCCTTCTACCCCTTTTAATAGCTTTTTCTTTAAAAGACCTCGTAAATATGTATATTTCTCTTAAGGTTCTCACTTAAACTTTATTCCTTTTGGTTGCATAGTTAGCTTCTTATGTTCTACTAACTTCAAACGTAAAATTAAAATAGCCACAAAACCTTATACTTACCTTTTAGTTTAAAATCTACAAAAATAAAGCTGACCATGTTTAAATATATGTTTCATAAAATTTACCCAATCCGTAAGTAGAATGATAAAAGGAGATGGTAGATAGATTTGATCAGACAGTTATAATATTTGAATGCATAAAACATTAAATGCGTAAAATGAGGAAAAAGTTATATACTTTACACATATTTCTTGCCAGTTAAAATATAAAATAAATTTATTAGAAAAAATTGTATGCATAATTTTTCCTCTAATTTTTGAGTGACGTAAATTTTACGGAGGTAAGACTTTTCTCAGATATTATCATTATATGATAATTTCGTGAGGTAACGAAGCTTACTTAAAATCTATAAGTGGTAAATCTTATTTTATAAATAAATGATTTTTAAGACCATTATCTCCTATCTCCAAACATTCAAACAGTTTAGATCTAATCAGCTTCAAAATTCATTAGTGAGTTGAATTATCATTGGGTATTGGTTTTCGGTTTAATGCCCTAATGTCAATCTATTTGCAAAAGAAGTCTGACAAATGGTCTATCACAATTTTACTTTTACTACCAGTCTGAAATTATAACACACGTCGTGTGATTATTAACCATGAAAATATTAAAGTAAAAGCATTATGATTATGAAATAACTTTAATTTTTCAAACTCTAATCTTCACAAAATGTAATACTAATAATTTTCAAAGGTCTTCATCTAGATCAACCTTAACATTTTACGTAGAAGAATATTTTATGTTAACTGAAACATTTCGAACCTGAAATAATTCATGTTTAACACAATAGTTGTTATTCAAAATCATGTTTTCGCACTTTTCCTTTATGTTACAAAATATAACTGGTATTTTATTATTTAAATTAGAGGTATTTCTGATATGTTTCAAAATTCTTTGAGCAACGATGAACAAAATTTCTTATTGCATTTTCTTAATGTGCTAAATACAAGTATCTGGGTAAATGTGCAATACCGGATTATTTTCGTGTGTTAGATATTGTATATGCATAAGTTTTAGTTAATAGCAGCAATAACTAACATCATATCTAGTTATTCAGTTGACGATTTGGAATAATAAACTAATAAATATGGATTAAATTTGAACTGTGATTTCTCAGTGTATTCTTTGTTTTATGTATAGGGCTAGACATAATTTAATAATGAGAGAAGTTAATAGTAAAATAAACCATTAAAATTTCCTTCGTTTTTGAGACATATAATCATATAAAATTTCTTTTAAAATTTATGATAAAAATCTCATAGGTTGAATTATAAAATATAATTTTTCCAATGCTTATTATGAAGAAAAAGTATATATGCTTTGAATATAATTAATTTATTATATTAAACATTTATTTATGAATAATAAAATTGAAAATTATGAAATAAGTTTAGTTGTTTTATTTATATTAATTACATATTAATCTTTGTCTTCTGTAGCTACGCACTTTAAGATTATTTATTGACATTTTTCATACGTATAGCATTTTTTGTCGGAAATTTTATAATTAATAAATACAAACTGTTTTAAACAGAACTTTGAAATTTATCCTCTTTAAAAACAATTCCTTAATGAGCACAATACCAAATTATTCTTAATAGAGATAAGAATGTAAAAATAAATTTATTATATCATCGTTCATTATATTCGTTATTCTAAGCTAAAAGTTGTACTATTATTTATTTCTTTTTTTCACATAATAGCATTGATGGCAGTCTGAACAATAATAAGTAAAATGTAACTTGAATGAAGAGGGATATGTTTTAAGAAGAAATAGCATCTTTTGCAACCTGAGCTTATTCCTTGCAACTGAAAGTAAAAGAAATCTCATTGTCATTCTCATAGCTTAGATATCGTGCTGGACTTTTGTCCCTGTAATTGACCAATCATGGAAACCAGCGGGACTGTTTGCCCCATTAGTATGTGATAACTCTTTCGATATTTCCTCAACTGTGTATAGCAATCACTAAATAAATTATAAGAAGTTAAATTGTTTGCATTGTTTCCTTCACTTAAATAGTACAGTAGTTTAAAATAAAAATGCCTTTATACAGGCACTAACAATTACCACTAACATAAACAAGAAATAATTCTTCCACTTTGTACAATCCATTCGCACATCTTTTATTCAATGTTAAATTAGTTTATAATTACCTAACTTGACATTCACGTATATATATATACCATTTTAGAAGCTATAACTCGGAAAAGTTGATCCATTCATGATGATCAATTCTACAGTTAATATTTTATTTCTATCAGAGTTGATTAAAATAACACTTATTGCTTAAAGATAATTTCAAACTGTTATAAAAATTATTATGTCAACAACACATCTTGAGATTTTACAGGAAATTTAAAAAAAATTAAAACACATCAAACCAGTCATAATAATAGCCCATTTTCATAAGTAAAGATAATTACCAAACCTAAAATGGAGTGGAACTCTATCTAAAATACTTACAATTACTCTCACGCAAACTATATTCAACTTTCCACAAAGTTTGGTTAAACATAGATTTAAAGTTTTAAATGGGTAATGGGCACAAACATTCAATCCATATAATCTGAATCCTCCTACTTTTCCGTCAATAGATAGCTGCAAGAGAGAAATATGCTGTTATTCATAAAATTTATTGAAATAAAATCCCATTTCTTCTATTTACGTACAGTATGCTGCCGAGATTCAGCTTAATGTGGAAATAGGATAGGTCAGATGACAAAAATACCGGATATTCCGGAGTTGTATAACTTCTCTCCGGAAATTCCCTCTTTCTCTGTAAGCTTGAAATGATAGGTTTTGAACACAGTAATCTAAACAACCATCACTGGCAGCAAACCTTGAATATTTTCCTTCTTTTCGTAGCTTGAATTCTAAGCCCGGTTACAGGTATAACTCTTCCTTTTAAATGTTCATGCCAAAAAAATAAAGCTTCTTCAACCTCTATATGTTTACCTTTCATCAAGGTTTTCTTACTTTTATTCGACATGCACTAGCTTGTGCAACACACCACATATTAAATTCCGCTCGATTTTTTTCCAGTCCTCAATCATACTTTTTCCAACTCCTAACTCCAGAGGCATATTTTTTGCTCTTGCACCAAAATCTAGCCACAATTTAGTGTCACTAGAACATATTTTCGTTTATCACTTATTTTGAAATCTTCACTGTTGTACACTTAAAAAACATTAAGCATACCGCGAAAACAATTAACGAATACTGTATGTACTGTGCAGTTATAATCAGGAACAACGGCAACTATTGAGATCCGTTACACTGACGAAAAAATGAAAAACGAGCGAGCAAAACTCTGCTCTGTTCCTGTCACAACTTGTATTTTCACACGACACGTAGGAGTATCGCAACAGATGTCCACTTCCGATGCCTTCGCAATGTTGTCAATGCATCGCCTTGCCTCCCTCATTTAATTACGAATAAAGAAAACCAGTCCGGATAGTCTCTAGCCTGATATTCAGGAGTCTACTGCACACCACCAATGAATGTTGTGAAGGAAATGATTTATTGTCCTAAATAATTGCTGAAAACAGAAAGTTATGATTAACTATGCAAGTGTATTTATTCCTTAGTACGAAAAATGCTAAAAATGTTCGCTCGGTTTGATTACCAAAACATGAAGTCAACTTTATGGTGGATAATCGCAGTGATAAGTTTAGTCAGGGTCGAAGGTAAGCGGCTCACTGTGACTGTAGGATTTTTACCCCATGTCTGCTGCAGATAATCCTTTAATTGCATATTGCGACAACTAAGCTTTATGCTTTCTCTTAAGATTCCGCTAAATATTTTTTTCCAATGTGGGACACTTGTCATTAATAACATTCACCATACAAGGCTTAGGATTTTTTTTACATATTTTTAATTTAAGAGCACCATATAATTAGGGCAAGTTCCCTATAAGGGACAGCAAAAATGCATCCAAGCCTAACTCTGCAATGAAACCCAAGTCCATCGGTCGGACGCACAATACCCAAACCACCAGACAAACTGGGCCGCAAAATTATCATTATATCTGACACGTGGCACCAGCCTTTTAATAATAGCATTCACCATACAGCCAATGTTTTTTGTTGGCTTTTTTAATGTAAGACCACATAGAGGTAGGGCAAATTTGCTCCCGATGAAAAAAAATAGAAATGCATCCAAGCCTTACTCGGGAAATGAACCAAAAGCCATCGGGTTTTAGCACAATGTACTCCCCACTATACAATCTGGGTGATACTCCAAACATTTTCCATAGGAAAGATGCGGATTTGACTCTGGAGACTAAAACAGGGACAAGTTTTGTATGTACGATGCTTCTATTATTTTGGCCGTATGTGGACGTGTGTTATCTTTTTGTAAAAGATTTCGTTTTCTGTTGAAGAATCGCTGCACTGATGGGCTTATATTTACGCCAAAATCGCTTATATATAGTTTAAAGCCTTTATTGTAAACGTACAAAAGCAGCAGTTGCCAAACCATGAAAATTCGATTTCGTCTGTATTCAGTACCTCTTTTCACTTAGATGGAGTTCAGCTGAAGCGAGATTTGACAACACATCAACATTTATTCGATGAAGTGAGATTTGATTTATATCTCGTTTTGTAGAATAAGTAGCCACACCTTTTGTTATATTGATTCGCAGATGCTTCGGAAATAGTACTTCCATAACTTTGTCTTGCTCATGTGACTAGGCCTGGGACTTATAAGTGCCAATTTTAAATGTCAACGAAGTAAATTTACTTTTCGATCCATCAACTTTAGCTTCCGACCAGGAACAAGTTCTAGTTGTACTGAAACGTTTTAGAATGTTACACATTGCAGATTGTGTTAAATACTACACACCGCAGGTTGTGTCGGAAATTTCTGCAAATCGGAAAGTTAGTTGGCTTTACAAAATATCATTTTGGTACTATTGTACGATTTGATTCCGTACTACAAGCACTGTAGCTCATCCCATTGAAATGCTTCCTCTTATGAGTAACCGTGGTTATTGCTCGGCTTTTTATGCTATTTGCTTCTACCAAAGTCACTTAATCAGAATTGTACGTAAAACGGCAGGAATATTCTTGTTTATTCTATTGAACAAACTTACAGCAAAGAGTGCAAATTCAGAATGCCCCTTTGAGAAACTTTAATTATTTATGTTGACGTTGAGGACAAATTCGAGTGTTCTGCCTAAAATGCACCTTGAAGCGATTTTCAAAATTCAATCTAGTTCAATACCTATTTAATTTTTCAGCAATTATATTTTTGTTTTCAACATTTGTTTTATCGGATATTGATCAAGAAAATTAAATGCCTTCTTAGAGATCAAAGAATTAACTTCCGAAAAAATGTTTCATACACATATTCAAGGTAATAAAAAAATACTAAAGTTTAGTCACTTCTGGGTTCCTGAAACGAAACTTATGTTTAAGTTATAATATCAAACATACTGTTCTCAATATTTGTTCTAATTTGTCCACAATTGATAGGAATAAGTCTTGAAATAATAAAATACAGTATCCTTCATTAGGACTTTTCTCTGCACTGTATCAAGGTGTTAATATTTTCCATACCTACGTCACACCTACAGTTTATAATCTTCAAATTCTGGATCAAAACGTAGCTTTTAATATTTTTTTAAATCTTAAACACGAGTGTACAGAATGCTTAACATAGTGACTCCAATTAGTTCTTTTGTCTTTAGGAACAACCCCCCTTCCCTCAAACATACGCACTGCATGAAACTCAAATTTAACTTGTTTTGGAGCACTGTGGCTTACGATTTTACGAGGGTTAATATTAGGACATATTGTTTAAGGCCTATTCCAAACGACTACGAATATCCATTTTTTTTTCTCGATTAGAAATTGGGACTTGTGATGATTCTGCGTGACTGAGCAGATAGATTCTTCGTAAAAATGTCAAACAAAACCAAGTGACAACTCAGAAGGTTACTCTCCTTTTGGGGTCAAAAGCAGAAACTATAATCTTACTGTTTTAATTGTCTGTTCAACCTGATACACATCCTTCAAAATTTACACCACTTCCTTCTGATCCTTTTCGCAACCTTAAAGACTCTATTAATCGTCCTATCGGTGATTTATTTTCACTTAGATAACGTATTTCTTCGAATGATTGCTCTAATTCAGCTATACCCTCAGAGCATTATCCAGGTTTGTTAAGTCTACTAACAAAGGAAGGTTATCATTGTATTTTAAGAATCAGCCTGCCAAATTTTTTAGGGGGAATAGGTTAGAATAAGACTATCTTGTGGGAGACGTTATTTGGGGCTAAAGGGGAGGGTTCACACCATCAACATTTATTAAAGATTGATAATGCTTCCATCTGCCTTGCTTTTATGGCAGAGGAAACGTTTTCTTTCTTGAGGCATCATTCATCCTCTGATTGCTGATTGGTCCTCTCGTTTACAAGACGTTTCCCCAAATCGTTTGTTTGTTGCTCAAAGGATGCTTGTCAGTCTTCTTTCTGTTCAGGTGACTACGTGGGAACTATTTCTGAATCTGAAACGGGAATTAACAAAGAGAATT
>CM063502.1:77174008-77176508 GCA_032207245.1 Pardosa pseudoannulata | reverse complement strand
TGTACGTGACAAATGCTTTGAAGACATCATCGGTTTGGCGGAATTGTACGTGCGAACCGCTTAGAAGGTTAACACATTCGTGATAGCTGAAGTCAATTCACTCCATATCAAATTCTATTCCTGATTGCTTATGACGGGAATCCCCGTCTTGCAATTTCCTTTCTGAATACATTCACATTAACACATGTACATTGGACTCCGTGTAATGTGATCGCGGTTAATGTTATCAATCGCTTATTGTTATCGAAATCACTTGGTTCCGAATTTCTCTATTCATTTGAGTGTTCAAATTATCGCTTTATGTGATCGTTACATCGGTTAATGTTTTCAGTTATCGAACCTCATTTTAACTGACAAAGTAATATTCCCAATGTATTCAGAAGGAATCCATTCTTTTCTTGTTTTAACCCTCCGAGTGGAACACACCGATTAAAAAAAAGTCTTCAAAAAATACGCTAAAGGTTTATTGTATCAATGGTCAAAGCGTTCTATGATTTTTTACTTCACCCTTTGTCGACTAGAATGGAATACGGGAAACCCACCCTCGTTATTGTCCCTTGACTTCCAGTTATAAATAGATATTATAGATTGTTAATTTTTAATACACATAAAGATCGTCAAGTCTCGAAGATCATTCCATAAGAAATAATGGATTCTAAAAGTACAAATAAAAATATTCTCTAAGAGAATTATTTATATTTTTTTACGAAAGTCATCCGAGATATTTAAGGGGTGCAAATAGAGATACATCTGTTACTGCAAACGAAATACTTCTAAATAGAGATTTACAAAGCCATGCAAATCTATCAGCGTCTTTGTGCCTCAGGAAGTAGGGGTGCACCCCTCAATAAATGTCAGTCAAAGAGATATGCAGTTTCTAATTAATTAACCTGACCCTTCTACCTCAAACCCAGGTAGAAATGTACATTACATCCATTTTCGGAACGTTTTTGGACGTCGAAAATTGTACGTGACAACCGCTTTGAAGACATCATCGGTTTGGAGGAATTGAATGTGAGAACCGCTTAGAGGGTTAATTTCCGAGAATTCTCCCTCTACCACCTAGGAAAAGGGAGAAAAACAAAGATGTTTGGAATTACAAGTTCCTGGAATTTTTAAGAAATACGCACACCCTGCTGGTGGTCAATAGTTGTCAAATTAGCAGAAGGCAACAAATTCTATTCGGAACTGAGAAGGAGCGTATTCACATTTTATACCTTGCACTTTTACATGCATTTTGTCGATATGGAAGCCAGAAAGCGAAATGATTTAATATTAAAACTAAATATCGAAATTTTAAATCGTTATGACAGGTTAACAAATATGAGTCAGCTCAATTCTGCAGCACAGTTAAACATTTCTCAGCCTCTGAACTGCATTGAAAGTGTTGAAACGTTGCGTACAAAACCGCTCCGATGACTTTAAAAAACATTATGATTACGAACGATTTATCAATGAGCTTCTTGTAAAGAATTGTAGACAGTCAGCAATTAATAAATTATTTATTATGTAAGCAATTCTTAAAGGATAATATATAGTACATAAATATAAGGTGAGTTTTTTTATTTTGTTTTGAAATCTATTACGTGTAAATTAAAGGGGGAGGGATAAATTTCTCTAATTTTCTATATTGTTTTCTATATTGTTTTCTATATTGTTATCAATCGGTTATTGTTATCAAATTCATGGTGTCCCAAACTGATCACATTAATCGGAGCACACTGTATATGGTATCATAATAAAGTAGAAATAAGAGAGATAAATATAATTTTCATAATACCGTTATTTTTTATTTAGGTTGTATTTTGATATTTCAAGGCCTAGTAATTTTTACCCTTAAATTTTCATTCTTACCTCGACGATGCATGTTTGTGTCAAACCACTTCAGAATTCCATTGTCTTCGCCGAAACTTCGTATCAGAAATGAGATAAAAATTCCGTTTAAACCTTTAAAGGCCATCTACATAAACTCTTTGAGATTTAATGAAAATAGTTTATAAATATTATCTATGAACCTTATAAGTGCAAAATGTATTAAAATTTTTCTTTACAATCCTTAGATGGGTTTGCATTAGAGGATACTGTAGAAGGTAATGAAGTGGGGGAAAGGTAACTTACAAACCCATCCCCTTTTACAGCATGGACATAATACTTTCAAAAATTTTAATTATATTGGTAAAACAAAAAATAAGTGTTCTTAAAAAGTGTAATAAATAAATAGCTTAACAATGTATAAGTGTTGTTTGAAAAGATATCTTTGTTTGGGATCATAAGCGAAAAAAATCAAATTTTCCAGGTAAGGCAAGTTTAAATACATATATTTAAATAAAATAAATTAAGTGTAGTACTATTATTTATTGTAAGTCTTAAATGTCAAAAACATAAAAGGTCGAAAAACTCGTTCATGTTTTTCAAAAAATAGAGAACATAATGTTTACCAGGAGGTTTCACTGCGAAACCATTGTCCACTAAAGGGTTAAGAATGTGTTATTTAATAAGT
>CM063502.1:77139008-77169008 GCA_032207245.1 Pardosa pseudoannulata | reverse complement strand
GAACATAATTTTGGTTTATTTTTTATATTTAGGCAATATTGTAACGCTGAACAAAAGCTTGTTTACAGTTTAGTGCAGAGGTAGGGAACCTTTTTACTTTTAGAGGCTATATTTAAGTTTTGCTGTTATAAAGAAATACAGAGAAGTTTATATACTTATAAATGCAACATTGGAGATATTTTTATAGCTTTTGTATCCTTTTATCAAATTGTTGTTCTATGCAGGAAGAATACAAAAACATTAAGTCATTTATTAATAATTTATTAATATCAACATGAAATATTTTTGTATTCACATAAGAATAATAATTTGTTATAGCAATCTTTAACTGTACTTTAATAAACAACTATATATTTAAATACTAAGACGTTTATACTTCAGTGAAACACATTCGTACAAACATATCAAAAGTGAAAACGGTTACACAAATGTTTAAATGTATTTAAGTTTTTGCGAAATTGCAATAAACTTTCTTATGATGACAACATGTGTAGATAGGGGGAACATAATTTTGGCTTATTTTTTATATTTAGGCAATATTATAAAGCTGTACAAAAGCTTGTTTATAGTTTAGTGCAGAAGTAGGGAACCTTTTTACTTTTAGAGGCCATATTTAAGTTATGCAGTTATAAAGAAATACAGAGGAGTTTATATATTTATAAATGCGACATTGGCGATATTTTTATCGCTTTTGTATCCTTTTATCAAATTGTTGTTCTATGCAGGAATAATACAAAAAACATTAAGTCATTTATTAATAATTTATTAATTTCAATATAAAATATTTTTGTAAGTACATAAGGTTAATAATTTGTTTAGCAATCTTTAACTGTGCTTTAATAAACAACTACATATTTAAATACCACTTTAAATAAAAAGTGTAAAGTAGGAGTATTTTTTTAAACTTTTACATTATAAAGAAATACAATAGAAATTAATAATATTAAATTATAAAAAAATTCTAACATAGCAGAAATAGAATAGCCTTTTATATACTCCTACATCTGCCGCGAAGACGAAGTGGTTATGTTCCTGGGCAAGCCCATTGTAATACATGGAGGTGGTCATAATGTAATGTCTTTCAGTATATATATATATATATATATATATATATATATATATATATATATATATATATATATATATATATATATATATATATATATATATATATATATATATATATATATATATATATGAGAGAGAGAGAGCCATAAGAAAGTTACGAGAGAAAGCTAATTTGATTATTTTGTTTTTTAATTACTTAACGATATTATTTTGTCTTTATATGTTGCCGAAATTTATTGTTTGTGTAGTTTTCTAAAATCATTCAACTAACGACGATTTTTGAGGTGATAGGTCCTTTGTAATATTGTAAAATTTTACTTTTTTATTTGCTTTTTAAAATTTTTCAACGGTTATTTCCTAAGGCATCCCAAAATAATTATTACAAATGTACGAACATCATTTGAAGTCATTTGAGGGATCATTAAAAAAATCTAAAACGAATTGGTCATCTTAAACTTTAATGCTCCCGTTCTGTCCGATAGGAACAAGATGAGTTATTCATGATGAAATTTAGAGATAAAGGTAACACTCATTTGCTGTATAAGTTTTCCGTGGCTTTAGAAGTTATTTTGAAACATCGAAGATCGCCGATTGAAAGAATTTGTCTTTTCCTCCGAAGATAAGAAATTATTTTTGATGAAAGAGATGGGAAGAGATCATATTATTTGATAATTCCCTAGAGTCCACCAATCCTAAAGAGTGTAATTGTTAGATAACCGAGATTGAGTCCTAAAAGGGCACATTTAATAGGTTCGCTGAAACAGTAGTCCTTAAGAGACCAATGAACAGATGCTAGCAGAGCTATGACCACCAGCAAAGCTAGAGTATGAGCCAATTCCTGGTGCAAGCTGATTGAGTACTATCCCTTTCGAGATCCACACAGGGTGGGGCATCCTGAAGGGGTTTATACATAACAGCTACTAAGAATCACGAACGAAAGAAGGACAATAGACATAGCAGTCGAAATACTCTGCGGAAGAAAGTTTATGCCGTGCTTTCTGCTACTTTAAGCAATGAGGCCACGAACTCAATCTTAGTCGCACGATCTAGAGACCAATCCTCGTGAATCGAGTTCATCGAAGATCAATACGATCATTTTCCTGAGAACGCATGAACCCAAGGAATCAGGACTATGTTATGAAGACGTTGACTCTTTATTAACTGGGAACGGTGTAAAGTGTTCGTGATCCAGCGCTTGGCGATATCCATCAATTTTGAACATCCTCGGAGGGATATTTTTCTCCTGATTCCGTCCCTAACTTCCACCAGCAGGCTAACAAACAAGAAAATATTTAGGGCCACAGATTCCTTCTTAAATCTCTTTGTGTATAAAATGTGTTTCAGACGCCTGCCATAGCTCGAACTTTCAAATGTGGTACTCTCACCACACGTACTAACCTCAAGATCAATTCATGCCCGTGGGAGAGAGTAATCGTTGAACTTATTACCAGTCGTTCCCAAAATTGTGAAAAAAGTCTTTTTCCATAAGATAAGTGAATATATTGAATCTTTACCTTTTCTTTTCTGGTACCGAATTAACATTCGAATACAGAAAAAAAATTCGAAAATATTCCCCTTCCCTAAAAAATCAAAAGAAGCTGTACTAAACAAATAAGTTAATCACCAACCAACATTGTCCAAGCTACAAAATTTTTAATTAATAACAGTACAATAATCATTATAAAATGACATTACATAAAATATAGAGTGCATAAGAATGTAGATCGTAGCTCTGCACAACAAATGTTAGAAGATGTTAACAAAACCGTTGTTAATACAAATTTTCAATTTACTCCTATTTATAACATTATGGTTTAGTTTTACGAACTTAAAAATGCAGGAGATTGCTTAATGGGGCTGCGTCATTGAAAATGTACAATAAAATAGGGAATACAATAAAAGACTGGCTTTAGGAAAGATAGAATTATTTTGATTTATGAAGAAAATGTATTTGCATAAAAATTTTCAGGATTATTTTATAATAAAAAATATTCATAAAATGGAACTTGGAATCCTTTATGTAAGATTTGTTTAAACTTTTCATATTGAATTTATTGTATATTTGACTCTATCATATTTATTTCATATAAAAGAAAGAAATTCGTTTTTTACAATTCCTTTTTTTACTTTAAAAACATTTGAGTTTCAAGCACTAAAAAATTTATAAATAGCATCAATATTTCAGTAGGAAATTTTATGTTTTCTTCTCCAAAATTTGAAGAAAAAATGTTGAAAAGATACTTAAAGTAGCTATTATTTTTTCAAATATAACTTGGAAATATTTTTTAAAGCATGATACGAAAACTCTGAGAACAGCATAAAATAAAGTTTCCAAATTGCCTCTAAGAAAAACTTCTTTATGTGTTGTAACTATTTTATTAAAACGACCATAGTATAAATTTCGAAATGTAGTTTTGTTCCCAACAATCACAAATCTCTAAAAAACTGTAAAACATTGCTTTTAACTAATAATTTAATTCACCTTTAAATTATTAATTTATAAGATCGATGCAAGCATCGGTTTTTTGATTTTAAATTTACTGCACAAATTATTTAGAGCGAAGTGATATTAATTTATAATTCATATTGCATTTCAGCTCATGCACATTTATTTGTTTTACTGAAAGTACACAAGCTGTAGAAAAAAATACGAAGATTTTTGTCTACCATTAATAAAGTTAAAATTTTATTTATCTGTTAGAATATTGATAAAGGTACTTTACAATCCTAGAATATTAAAACGTAACATTAATCCATTCCCTGTGTATTAATCTTAAATATTTGAATAGAATTTTTTTTTTATTCCGCTAAAATAGCTGTTTGCAATTTTCTTTTAGGTACAAGATTATGAAACGTCAAAAATGGTATAAAGTAGGACAGCATATTTACAGAGAAAATATATCTTTTAAAATGACTATTTAATTATTCATACTTTTCTCTTTTCAAAGAGTGCATAATATTAACTATTCGACTGATGAATTTTACTTACTTGTGCAAAGTGAAAGAATCATCGTGGTCACGAAATATTTCAGTGCTCAGATTTCAAAGGATACACTCATTTTGACCACTCCTGAATGAATTTTGCCAAGTTTCAGTGTCACCTATGTATGTAAATACAGGAAAGTATTGAATTTTATTTTAAAACTTAACATATACATTTTGACTATTTCTAAGCTGATTTTGACTAGTTTCATCTTGATATCTATACATATGTATGTTCGCTCTTCGAAGTAAGCTCTGTAATTCACTGGGAGTAGAGCCAATACCCTCTAATGTATTCAGAGACTTATATAATTTGAAAGTAAGCTCTGTTAGCAACCGTGCAGCTCCTAAAATTAAAAAAAAATATATCCAAAATAAATATATCAATGGTAGATTTGCATAACTTATGTCTATGTTCACAACAGGTGTACTTCATGAAATATTACTTATCGAGATTTCCTTATTCTTCCTACAGCTTTTTACAGCTTTAATCTGATGAAGTAGAAAAATCTTTCCACTCTTTCCTCAAGTGTAATTACTATCGTGATATCAGTACTCTACATGCTTTCTGCTGATATAATGCTTTTCAACAACTTGTAGCCCACACCATATGAGATCTGAGTGCATCTAAAGTGGACTATCCCATTCAATTTGTCAATAACTATGATTATTAAGAAGTAAGTTCTAGTAGTAACGGTTTCCAGTTATCGAACAAAAATATTTTACAGCATGAGATAATTATATATTTTTTAAAGTGTATCTTTTGATACTCAACTTCATAGTATGTGTTGCCTGGGGATGCTCGGGGGATATATTTTACCATATCGGGTTAAATCTTGCAGCTGGGAACCCCATAAACTTTTTTTCAAGGGTTCCTGTGATATATCTGTGAATTCGCAAAGTCGGAGAACGTCAGCGTACACCAGTCACACGCATTTACACCTTGTATAGTCAGGTTCTCATAAGCTTTTGTACTTCTATGACACTACAGAAGTTACAAAGTAGTAGGGTTTGAAATTTCGGAGAAAGTTTGGAGGGCAAGAGCATACTTATATCTTGAACCACTAGAGAAAGAAAAACCAAATAAAAAAGCATACCGTAATATTAAGTCAAGCAGGAAGTAGGGTGGACTACCCGGGCCAAGACCAGTGCGTCCGCTTGGCAGGGAACTTTGTATAAATAAGCCTAATCATAGGAACTATAAGACCCTTTTATACATAAAAGAGACTAAGAGCATGTTTTCGACAGAGAATACCAGGTTGTGTGAGTACGACTATTTTATTTACTATCAGATCTCTGATGAGTCCCTTTAGTAACAATATTTGTATTTATCTTACCCTGGTCCGGCTTTGAATTTAAATAATTATTTTTATTGTCTACGTAAAAATAAATGCTGTGTTTGAGTTTTAAGGTGAAGTGAGAATAATTTTCTTGAATCTTCACCGTAAAAACAACACTCTACCTGATCTTGTCAAGTAGGCGAGTAAGATACTTACTTTACAGTTATGTATAAATACAGCTATTATATATAATCCTCTATAATGTTTGAATAATATAGATATTTCAAATAGTATCTGTTACCTATTAAAGTTTTCTAATTCTTTAAAAGTTTTAATTCAATCCAATTAACTATACAAAAGTTTTTCCTTTTTCTGAAATGCACTCCTACAATAAATATTTTTTAACAACATAGGATAATTCTTCATATTTGTCATTTAATACGGTAAGAAAATTTATTTTTCAGTATATAAGTACTTTTTTCAGTATATAAGTACTCAGAAATCATATTCCCCATAAAGAATAAATTAAATCTGTTCTACTTAAACTACTTCAAGGCATATTTAGCTTTATCATACAAAGTAGGCTGGTTCATCTAATAGTAGTAAACTGTCTTGAACTTTAGAAATTTATTTGGTGTATTTTTAAATACACTATCTTCCTCATCAATTAGCAGGTGGTTATGTAGAGAGGTAAGCATTTTCTCCTTTGTTGATTAAGATTAATTAGAACTATTTACCACTAGATATAAATTACAAATTTTAACACTTTTGCTATGCTTTATTTATTATTTTCTCTTCAAAGACTATATTGGAAATATGATTAATACATACATTCGAGCACCTCAGTCTTTGGGAATTTACTTTCATGAATACAAATATGACAGTACATTTCCAAATGTAGATTCAATTTATTTTCGTCAATAATATTTGAAATACAGTAACGTGGTTAAAATTGCAAATTTTGAGCTCATAAGTTCTAAGGATCGAAATACAGTATTATACAAGTTGTTTACGAAGTACTACAATATTTAGATTACGACGATTATTCTGTTACATTTATGGATCTCGTGAATTAGACAGAAATGAACATAAGGTGCTAATGCAAATTATGAGAGAGAATAAATATTTTTATAAAATCAAAATCAAAATATATGTGTACATTAATGTGAAAGACATTTTTTCTTCATAAACACTTACATATACATACATATCTTTAGTCACATGAATGCATGTGTATATATTTCTTTAACCCCTTCCGGTACGATTTAATAATGAAAAACTGTGCGTGAAGTAACCATTTATTTTTTATTTAAAAAACTTGTTTCATTTTACAATTCTTACATATTCCTAATTAAAATCCACTTTTTACATAGTGTTAAATAATATCAGAAAAGGTATAATTAAGAAAATATCATAGCAAATCATTAATAAGATATACAGATAATAGTCTTCAAGATAGTGGTACTATTCAAAATAAAGTGCAAAGGAATACTGAATTGTTTACACCGCTAGGGAGTCTCACTTCTAATTTGATTCTTGTAACACACACGGCATTTCTTAGTAGGTTTTCTTTTATTCTGACTCATCAATTTGGCAGTGACTTGTACCAAGAAATTCTAAATAAACGATATGTAATAGTGACCTGGTATTTCCACAAATAACAAAAGTCTTGCTAAATTCAGTATACTAGAAATTATAAACTAAATTAATTATCATATTTAACATTAACTTTAGTCGCATGCCGAGTGTAGCTCGTCATTGTGCGGTATGGAATGAAAAACCAATGACGAGCTAGACTCGTCATTTTACCACAAGGGGTTAATTAGAAATTTTTATATAAATTCTCATGCAAATACATGTATACAGAAGCAAACTAACGATATAATTCGTTTATGAAACATTTAGGAATATTATAGAAATAAAATCTGTATCCATCTAAAAATTGTTAATTAAAGCCACTACTTTTTTCATTGCCATTAATTCATATTTTGATCCAAAACTAATATGTATATATTAATGCGAAAAACATTTTTTCCTTCATAAATACGTACATATACATACATATCTTTAGTCACATGAATTCATGTGTATATATCTCTTTAATTAGAAATTTTTATATAAATTCTCATGCAAATACATGTATACAGAAGCAAACTAACGATATAATTCGTTTATGAAACATTTAGGAATATTATAGAAATAAAATCTGTATCCATCTAAAAATTGTTAATTAAAGCCACTACTTTTTTCATTGCCATTAATTCATATTTTGATCGGAAACTAATTTTGGAAGATTTAAAAAAATTATGTTCATACATCGTTTTACAAGTATCAGATTTTTCTTCTTTTATGTTGATTCTATGATGAAATGATCTTAGTCAATTTTTTTCCCGAATGTGATTTTTAATCTTCATCTTCAAAAGGAATCACAAAATTTTATTTTCGAGTATTTATTTTTCTTTCTGTATGGCTAGATCAACGTTGAGTAACGCGCTATCATATAGTGAAAAAAATCTGACTGTAGGATATTACAATGATGGTCAATGGATATATCTCAGAGACAGGTTTACATAAATCTACTCTAAGGTTCCCCACAAACGTTATAACGTGCATTACAAACATGGGCGTGTATTCCAAACACAGAGATTCGACATTATAATGTGAGACTAGACATTATAAAATAGTTTTTTTTATCTCGAAAATATAAGATTTTACCTTTATTCTGTAGCAAATTATTTTTCACCCTTTGTTACTTGAAGAAATCTACTGGAATAAAGAGACTATTTTTTGATAGACAAATTGCTTCTGTGGTTAAGGAAGTTTATAATCAACAATCATTTGCTTTAATTTAAGAAATTTCTATGTTTATTTTAAAGTGGTCTTGTTTGTCACTATGAATAAGGAGGTCCCATTCATTTTCTAAAAGTTATAGCTTTGAGATATCAGAGAGCTGTTATATATATATATATATATATATATATATATATATATATATATATATATATATATATATATATATATATTTATATATATACATGTATATATATATGTATATATATATATATATATATATATATATATATATATACATGTATATATATATATGTATATATATATGTATATAAATATATATGTATATATAAATATATATATATATATATATATATATATATATATATATATATATATATATATATATATATATATATATATATATATATATATATATATATATATATATATATATATATATATATATATATATATATAATCATGTAATGATATTCTAACCCAAAACAAACTTTTTGTAATTGCATTTTAAAGTAAATTTCTGGCTATTCTATCCCTAAAATTGCAAGTTTTGTTTTCTCTTCTGATTGTGGAAACCTTAATGATTTTGCATACACTAAAATTAGATTCTGCTTTACTGAACTAATCTTGTATAACTTCATCATATAACTTAGTTTCACTTAAGTGTCATCATATAGCTAATTTTTACCACATTTTGATTGGTTGGTTCACCAGCCACACACCAATGAATAACACCTTGTCCACTTTTAGAGGAGAGAAGCTCTGAGTATACTAAGCAGTTTTATTTAAAAATTTTTGTTCTTCCTTTTTTTGGCCTTACGGCTGCACTGCATAAAGTATGGATACTATGGATACTATTTTTCATTTATGGTGGGTCTAAAATACTCATTACACACACACAGAGACATACATATATATATATATATATATATATATATATATATATATATATATATATATATATATAAATATATATATATGTCAGGATTTATATTGTAGATTAATTTAAAGAGATTTTAATTAAGGATTCTTTTACTGAGAGTGACGCGGCGTGAGGAGTTAGCCACATAAATACGGCTCACGCACTGTGATTTAGAGCAGAGAGCAGTATGCACATTCCACGGACAGAGCTGTGGCCACCTGATGCAGCTAAGCCTGCCTTTGTTAGAAGTTGGGCGCCAATGTGAGGCGCCATTAGTGAAAGTAGTGTGTTTAAATAAAGTAGTGATTTAGATAAAGATATGAAGTTGATGTCAGGATTCTAGTGTCGTTAATAGGAACCTGATATATATATATATATATATATATATATATATATATATATATATATATATATATATATATATATATATATATATATATATATATATATATATATATATATATATCATACAGCTGTATGAGTGTGCGTGCATGGGTTTACGTTTATATACTTACTCTGAAATCAGTTTGATATTCGTAAGAAATTTAAAATACAAACCATCTAGTCATTCATAATAATTTAAATGCCTTATACATGAATTACAGAAACATTTAGTAACTTGCTCAAATATAATTCTGTAACTTGGACTTATTCCGCATCTAATAGAGAGTATTTGCACTTCCATCATTATAAAAACTCAAAATATATTTTAGTCCAAAATAAAATAGGTGATTAGAATGTGTGATTGAAATTTACTTACGTAATTAAAAATTGGTTATCTGTACGTATTTCTGTATAAAAGAAGTTTTCATAATAAAAAAATAATTATTATAAAATGGTTATACATTTTATTTGTTAAAATATTTTTTCCATTCATACGTGTTATTTTTTTATTAAATTTGTGCTGTTTTGTGATATAATTGTTTTTAAACTTTACTAAGTAATTTAAACTATTGAAATATACTATTTAAGATTCATTAAACTCCTGAGCAAGTAAAAGGAAAAATAATACCGAATTATCTTTCCATTTAATTGGAATTGAAAACACTACAACTAACATTTCTAAACAATTAAGCTCCATGAAGTAGAAAACTTGTGACTGGTGAGAAAGTTAGCAAAGAATTACTGTAATGCCTTTTTATTAGTTAGAATATTGCTTTTCCAGGAAGATTATTTTCCAGGAAACAGTTTCTCCGAGTTAACGCTTAGCATTGAGAAATGCATTTCATTAGACTAGAATCATTAAAAACACATTTAAAGTATTTTCCCATTGAGACTGTTTAAATGATACTAGGAAAACAGTGCAATGATTGAACCGTTCGAATCGAAATCTCCGTAGGCTTTGTAATAGTAAAGCAATATAACTACAGTATTCTAATTAATTAATTCTGTGAAATCCCATCAAAAAGTTTATAAAGTCTTTTAACATGATTAAAATAGTTTACGAATCATTTGCAAATATTTTTTTCCACAGTAAATTTACTGCTCAATACTTTTCATGAATTTCTTTTTCTTCTAATTATATTACATTTTGTAAAATGTACCACCAAATCTTTTGTGATGAAAATATTTATGAAATATTTCACATCACAAACATATACATGAAATGTATAATTGATTACCTCTATGTTTATGCATACCCATATGATTTACTGAACTTTAGAAGAGTGAACTTCCCCAGACAAATTCTAGTTTTCAACACTTACATAATTTCCCAAACTATGATTCAAATTCTAATTAAAGCTGCCTATAAAAGTTCTTTTTAGGACATTGAAGAAAAATATTTTTTAATATTTCTTAAAAATTTAATAAATTGCAGTTTAAAAATATCTTAATTTTTCAAAAAATGTTTAGTGTGGTAAGGGTATTCTTATTTGGTACATGAAATATGATACTGGTACCTAATGCTTAACCGTACCGAATAGCAAGGTTTGAAAAATCTGGAGTCGCAAAGAATAATTATTTCTTGTTGAAAGAATGTCTTTAGGTAAGAAATATGTCCTTTTGAAACACTAGCACGCACTTTGAATCCACTCCTCTCTCATAAAGGTTTTTTCTTTCACTGTACATAATGGGTGGGTTCTTCAAGAAAGACGTCTACTCAGACATGTTATACAGCATTTGTCTGGAGAGTAAGCAGGTATTCCAAACGTTCAAGATTTTTATTTCTTAGTATGTCTGTTACTTCAGAGATCCTGTATGGATGGGACTTATACCCCATAAAGAATAATTCTAGAACTACCGACCCCTAAATAGACTACCATAAACGAGAATATTCTATCTGCAGTACCAATGTGGTACAATGGAACTTCGGTCAAAGGTGTGTATTGGTAGTCTGCCAGTAGCCATAATGCTTACCAACTCCATCAAACTTTGACAATTGTGAAGAGCGCCCTGCACATCCTGTAAAGCTTAACATTTCCACCTCTCTTTCCATACTAACTGGCGGACATAATCACATGTTTTCACAGAAAATGGAACTTGTCAGAAAATATCACTCTGAACTTCTGTTACTAACCCCAACTAATATGTTCCTCTCGTTTTTCTTCCAAGATTGCCAATATGCTTTCCCACAACATTTTCTCCTTAATTAATCGAGAGATGGTATCTTTTGACAGTTCCATTCCTGTGGCCACATTTATGACGCTTTGTGTTATCCAACTAATAATCAACAATCGTAAGCACTCGAAAATCTAGCACACACTTTGCACTAAATCATTTCCATATCACAAGCAATTTTCTCAGAAATAAATTGAAAAACTTACGGTACTATATCTGCATGCACCTAACTGCCATTGAACCATTGAAGGAATAAAGAACTTACGTTAACTGCTTTTTTGCAGATACCAGTCTTGCGTTACTTTCTCCTATATTTTAAAATTTATTATGATTGATCAGCTGTCGGGAACGGTACAATACAAAAAAACATGTCTTTATAGAAATTGTCAAGCAGTATAGACTATTTTTTTCAACACAAAAAGAAATTTAAATAAACAGTAACTAGATGATAAACAAAACAGTGGGAATTTTAAGGATAAATATAAGAATTATTTTACGTAATAACATAATATTTTATGTATTTAAAATGTTATTATGGCTTTATGTTCTCTTTAAAAATTTAGATTAAATAAAGACAAATGTAATTTTTCGTTAAACCACATAATCTACTATGTTTCACAGCATGTTAATATTATTACGTTTTTTTTTTTTTTTTTTGCTTCATTGATTACTCAAAATTAAAAGAATTTTCAATCTCCGGAACTGCTGGACAAATTATAATGAAATTTGATTTGAACATATATGGATGTATTACAAAAGAAATAGCCAGTTACAGCTAAATATTTGTCAATCAACGATAATTCCACTCAAATTGCAGGATTTATTATAGTTAACTCTATTGTCATTTAGATAATGAGTATCGGTATAATGGTGTTGCTTACCCCATTTGCAACATCGAAGAAATTTACTTGTTAGAAAGAGCTTTACTGGTTCGTAAATCTTCTAATAACTTTATTTAGACTCAACCGACTTCGAAAGATTTGCTATGAAAGAAATTCGTTGTTTCAAAAGGTTTTCATATTTTGGATGAAACTGATTTAACCTAATTTTCTATTAGTATTTTTAATCAAATTTCTTTGTTTAGTTTGATATCTGTAGATGCCATTAGGGTAATCAAGTGTGAAGTGTATTCACACCTGCCAACTTTGGGTATTTGTTCAATGACTATACTATGGATTTAAAAAACTCAAAATTGTACCTTTTTCCCCCCTTGCTAAACTTAACCTTCGTGAGCAAAACAGTAGACCGTAGGGCTCCAAACCAAAACCAAACCCATGCTAAACGATGGCTGAATGGAAAGAGTCCTACTCTTCTGTACTAGAGTTTGTGGATTCCAATCCCACTGTAGGAGATGTTTGTAACAAAAAAATATTATCCATGACTAAAGGATAATTTCTCAAATTTACAGAAAACTTTCTTTCCAACTGTGTCGTTCTGCGGGGGGGTGGATTCATTTCGAGCACCCTCCTCCCTTCCCCTGTAACTAATAGTTTGTAGTGCTGCAATCTGCTTTTTCTGCTGCATAAGGGATAATGATACCAAATGGCTATGTAGACAGGCAAATGGTGCTATTGTCGGTGAGCGGATTAATGTTAACACCAGCAAAGAATCATGACATTTCCACGTGCAGGTAGCTGTTAAAGGGAAAAAAAGTCGCTACCATATTTGTCCTTGTGTAACAATATAGTAGAATGTAGCACTCCCTGCTTAATTATTAATTTCAGTAAATTCAAGAAAAATAAAATGACTAATGAAAAACTTACAATAGAAGCAAAATTAAATGCTTAAAACACTCAAAATAACCTTTGTAAACATACTTAATGCAACTGATAGAATAATCTATATAGATTGTGGACTTAAAAAGTTAAAAGTCAGTTACGACAAAAAACATAATGTAACTCAGAATTATAACTTTAATTTAAACAAATCTATAATTTATACCTACTTCATTTTATCACAAAAAAAAACTATATAATTTTAGATAATTTTAGAAAATTAAATTAACAATGGAAACTATTTATTATAGAATTAAAATACAATAGGATATATGTTATTAAAAAGGAATAGAATTGAAAATAATCATTTACAAAATAGCTAATAAAGCACATGGATTTTACAAACTTTCATTAGAAGGCTGTTACGGCAAGAGTGTGTTGTATAAATACTGACAAGATATACGAATATAAAAGTAAAGGACAAAATAGGGTTACTGTACCTTGGGAAAAAAAACGAAATCAGATATACACAAAACAAAGACTGAAATTGGAAAAAATAAATACAATGTAGTACAATAAAAAACAGGGTGAAAATAATATTATAAGGAACACAAAAGCAGAGATTTTTCTACCACTTATTAAATAAAATAATTAAATATTTCAGATTTTATTGCTGTTGAAATATAAAATAAAAACCTAATTAGAAACTTTCCATCAAACCTTTATGATACAATGAAATTTAAGAAATAAGTCTGATTTGATATCTAAAGAAAAATTGCCCGAATTGGGACTAAAGGTATGTTTGGGCTCGATCATCCAAAGTAACAGACAGAGTGCATGTCCTTGTTCCTGCCAGTCCACATCAACTGTCTCTTCTCTCCCGTAATTGACATTTGCGGATTCATGAGATTTCTTCAAGAGTTTTTCTTCGAGACGATTGCTAGACTTTTCGAGCGCTATGAGCTAATTTTTAACACTTTTCTGTGACAGGAGAAATCATACGTCAGAACTTTTTGTGCGGTATGTAGCTCAAACTTTTAAAAATATGATATGCTGCGCAAAAATCTATAAATAATGTAATAAATCCTAAGAGGGCCAATTTAATACAAAACTATTATTCGTTCTGACGAATAAAAAAACTAGATGGCATTTTCTTTTGTTAAAATTAAATTTCAAATTAAAGACCAATAAAATATATCAGACTTTATTTTTTAAATACATGCAATATTTAGCATCAAATTATGTCGTTAGTTTTGATTAGATCATGAAGCATTAAATGCAAATTTGAAGTTTTAATAAACTCTCTCTCCTTCTCTCTCTCTCTCTCTCTCTCTCTCTCTCTCTATATATATATATATATAATATATATATATATATATATATATATATATATTATATATATATATATATATATATATATATATATATATAATATATATATATATATATATATATATATATAAGTATATATATATATATATATATATATATATATATATATATATATATATATATATATATATATATATATATATATATATATATATATATATATACATACACATTCGACTTTCGACAACTCAATAACGTTACGATCCGTAAAATATTCGAGGTTGCCAAAGTTTGAAATATCGAAAAATAGCACATATTAGCTTTTTACATTTACCTAAATTTAGGAAAATTTGTGAGAGTGGAAAATCAAGATATACGAGTGTGAGATACCAAGATTCGACTATATATATATATATATATATATATATATATATATATATATATATATATATATATATATATATATATATATATATGTGTGTGTGTGTGTGTGTGTGTGTGTGTGTAAGGACAGGGACTAACCGGCCCCGAAAATTACACTTGAAAACTTCTTTTTTCCCTATTATTTTCTTCAGCCCGGGCATGCTGGGATGCCAAGAGTCGCGTTGAACATCTGTTCGAAAGAAACATATCACTTGCCGTGGCCGAAAGTAATCTTTATTTCATCTTCTCAAAATAATACAAAATCCAGAGGCATCTGAACCGGACGGTGTCAGAACGCTCTCTCTAACTACGTGTGGCAACGGCATTCTTTAGCGAGAGACGACCAAATACCATATGGGCTTTAGTGTCGTAGGAAAGTGCTGATGCAACTGTTAATTGCTTACAGAGAGTAATCTGTGACTAGATACATCTGCTAAAGTGTGGCATTCCAGATGACAATTATTGCTGATCGTAACAGCTTTTTCCTGGGAGAGTTATTTCTTCCTAATTAAAATGCCAGTTATATCAGTTTTTGCTTTGAGAATCAAAGAAAGAATTTCGGGGTTATGCTGAAGGAATGAAAACATCCTCGTTTAAATTGGATGGCTGGGGAATATGGTTAATATAAGTTACTTCTACACCCGACCCAGCTTTCGCCATACGGGGAAAATATATATGGTTAATATAAAGATATATATTATATGGTTAATATAAAGAGGATAAATTAAAATTTAGAATAATGAATGGGAAAAAGGGATAATTTTGGATAGACTTCAGAGCTTAGATATTGATATTATTACACACATACACACACACACACACACACACACACATATATATATATATATATATATATATATATATATATACACATGTGAGTATGTGACAAGTACTTGTTGTGTGTAATTCTTCAGGTTGCGCAGACGTGAACTTATATGAAATAAAACATAACTAAAAGGCTTGATGATATCATAGATGACAGAAAGAGTTCTTACAGCTTTATTTTAAAATTAACAGTTTAAATAAAATTCATGTAGTCTTTTACATTCACAGTGTCACTAGATATAAAAATTAAGAAAATTGGAGGAAAATAATTTTTTGTGTTGTTTACCTGCTCAGCACACTTATTAGTTTATGCCATGCAATTGGAAAATTTCTATTAATTACTGCCTTTAACTTGAGATATATTAATGTTGAAGTTTATCTATCATTTCTTAAAATTCCGTCTTTTTCTTCATAGACAAGTTTTAAAATATTTTGATATATATATATTACCAATATTTTGAAATCTCTATTATCCATATCTAAATGGTTCACATATTTTGAAGTGAAATAAATAAATGCAAGTAGAAAAGTACCTGTACACGCTCAAGCTCATTCTGACTGTAATATGTGGACAATGTGGAAAGCATTTTGCGTATTCGACGTGTATATATTAAGTTCATTATAATCACATATATATTTGAAACTTTCTCAGATAAGATAAATAGCAAAAGATTAATGTAGCTCATATATTTTGTTTAAAACATGAATATTCTGCTTTATTGACCTAGACGGCACATGGCATATCTTAAATTTATATACATACACACACACACACACACACACACACACACATATATATATATATATATATATATATATATATATATATATATATATATTATATAAAGAGAGAGAGGGGGGAACAAGTGTAGGAGACACGGAGACGTTTGGAATCACACATATAAACAGGGTTAAAAAACCCGTTATTCGTGCTATAGTGAAAAACACAGAAAAAAGAAAAGAAACGGCAACATATGAATGAGACAAAAAACGATTTGTTGAATAGCTGTACAATAAAAAGTGTTCGAAATTAAGTACAGACGTCGTCTGGCAGGCCTGACAGCAGCATCGGGGAAAATCCTTGCGTACTGGAGAATTTCTGGCGTGTCCCGTAACTTCCCAGTAGTCTTACGGAAGCTTGTACTGAACAGAAGGTAGCGTGACCCGCGATTCTGTTGGAAGTCTTCATTTACGATGTGTGTTGACAGCATTATAACACGAGTGTTAACAAAATAAGACTGGTTATTAACGAAAGCTACAGTGAATCAAGATCATCCAACGAATACACCTAGCATTGAGGAGACGGTCTTACGTCTGCCAGAAGATAATCCAAGTACGAGTACACGACAAGTGGGTGTATTTCACTCCTCTGAAAAAAGATAATAGCTACGAACCAAATGAGAGCATACGATATACAATGTCTCCATTACAGACTCAAGATTGTCCACAGAGTGATGCAGAAAGAACATTTGCTGCACCCTATTTTGCACGAATCAAGAATACTTCACGCATGAGGGAGCCTTCAGCCAACATAACGATTATGGGTGGGTTTTGGAGATCCCCCATCTTCCGCAAGCTCATACAGCTCAGCGGCATTTTTCAGTCACTGTTTGGGACGTCATTCTTAGAGATGACCTCATTGGACATACCATCTTTAGCAGAAGGTGCGATATAGGAACTTCGGTTCTTTCGACGGTAGATAATACCGTATCTTTCTATAGCAAGTCCTGCCCGAACTTCTTGATGCAGCATATTCTCCTCTGTCTTTGCGCCGCTTTAGTATGTGGTACCAAAAAGACAGGGTTTCTACAAATAACAAAGGATGCGTCAAGGTTACGTCCTCCGACGCATCGACGTAACCTTAGGACTGCAGTGGATATGTCATGGTAGCCCGATTCTTTAATCTTACATATAACCTGACCTATTATGCTTGTACTTCTACTTTTGGGGTTAAGTGAAGAATTTGGCTTACTATACTCCCGTTGGGTTAGATGAAGACCTCGTCGCACAACTATCTGTAGTAGCCGGATGGAAAAGAGACATAACTGGAATCTTCCAAATTGTTAGTGCTTGGTGTGAGAGAGCTTTGTATTGTTGCCAAAATAGCCAGTTTTTCACCATTGGCTGTTTTAAACGTATTTTATTTGCACTACAAATAGATTTTATTCTACTGTCCTGTATTGAAAGACTACTCAATCCACGGACGCTGCGCTTGGCAATTCGAATCAATATATATATATATATATATATATATATATATATATATATATATATATATATATATATTTATATATATACATATATATATATATATATATATATATATATATATATATATATATATATATATATATATATTATATATATATATATATATATATATATATATATATATATATATATATATATATATATGCATTCAAACTCACTCCCTTACACACATACACACATATATATGAATGTATATATATATATATATATATATATATATATATATATAGAGAGAGAGAGAGAGAGAGAGAGAGAGAGAGCTAAATAGATAACATAATATCAGTCAATATTTGCGCACATACAGATTTTCCACAAGCGCTTAAATATTTTTAATTACAAAATGTTTTATTAGGAATTTCTAATATAATATGCCATGAAATTTTAACTAATATGTTCTACTTATATGCATGAACGAATTAATAAAATTAAAAGATTTACAGAATTGTTTAGATATAATATTATGTTTCAATTTATGTGTTATATTATTCAGCTTATGTAAACCCATTATTTGATAAATCTTACGTAAATATTGAATATTTAAGTTGCAAAATTTGAAAAGGAGAGAAAGTTTAATTAGGAAATGTGTAATTATGTAATAAATATTACAAATATATCTGGAAATTCTTAAATCCGGTAAACACCTTTTAAACTGTTTACTTTAAAAATGTTAGAATCTTTGTAATTAAATATTGCAAAATCCTTAAAATTCGGTAGTATTCAGCATGCTAATCTTTACTTGTAAAATTAAAGATTCGCTCTTCAACTCTGTAGAATTAGAATAATAGAGATAGAATTAATCCTATTGTAACAATTTACCCAATTTCCTAAAGTGCTAAAAATAGGTAGGGCTTATACCATTAACTCAACTACTTAAAACCCTACATATCTATCATTGCTATTTACTACCTCTGAAATTAAATCACCTAGTTCACAATTTCAATAGATTATTGGAGACAGCTTCTAGTTCTCAGGAATTCAAGTGAATAAATAGTTTGAAAAATTATTTTGTAAGTGATTTTGCAATTTTACATACAAGTACAAGTACAAAAATATTTCATTTTTCACTGTATTAAGTTAAATATTAAGTTAAACAGGTTATGTATCTATTGAAGTTATTTATTTATTCTAAAAATAATGGCCATTTGGATTTTATTTGTGTTCATTCCATCTACAATATTCAATTATTCGATTGCATCTAAATGGGACTCAATGAAATACTTCCCCAGTATGAGAGCAAAACAAACTAACAGTACCTGAGTTTTTATAATTATTTGTTCGTCTTTTGTATAATATAGATGCGTGTGTCACCCACATTATATAATAGCATATTGGTGTCCCATCTGATGGGCTTGGGTTAAATTCTCCAATAAAGCTTGTATTTGTGAAGTCCTATCATAGGAAATTAAGTTGCTCTCCCTATATGGTGCTTCCAGATTAATAAGATCAGCAAACACCAGCAACTTCTTTATATGGTGAAAGCTATTAATAAATGCAAGTGCCCCATATTAAAAAAATAAAAATAAAATAATGTAGATGTCAGATACTTTACGACCAAAGGTGCAGGAATAACTGGTGTATGAAAATGTTTGTGCAGTATTGTTGAATAGAAAGAGAGAAGCATATAAATTGCATAAAAATTGCAAACGAAATGATCTACCAAGATAATTGAATTATCTTCTATACCCCAGTTTCCTTTTTTTTTTCATTGCAAGAAACTCATTAGGCAACTCTCGCCAATTTTGCAGGTGAATGTCTTCACTTCTCCTCACAGAAGGTGGAATATTAGACTTTTTAAAATTCTTCTTATAATATAGGTATATTGTTTAAACTCATATTCTTCTATCACAAGCACATTTATTTATACACATCTACCCACAATATATAAGTGTATATATAAAAACATCTTCAATGGGAAAGATGATAAACCAAATAAAATTGAATGTATTATAATTGCGATAAATGTTTGGAATGAATGTTATAATTGTTATTCTTATAATGACATTTTATAATAGTATCGTGTACCAAAATATATTTGTTATATAGTATTGTTTATATAGTATCGTGTACCAAAATATTTATCTAAATTTAAATTATGTAATAGAAAATATTTCATAAAAATATAAGTCTGCTTATCTCTAAAATACAATAAGGCGTATTATCACTTTTAATCTTAAAGGACTTACAATTTTAAACACAATATAAACATTATTATTAATATTTTGAAATATGCTTTAAAAGTGTTTGTAAAGTTCTTAAATTGAATTTGTATACATTAAGGAAAATATTTAAGTTATTACTAAGAATGTTAAAACTTGTCTTGACAGTGTATGTAAAATATTTCAATTCAGGCTTCAACTAATAGAATAATAATGCAGCTATTAGTCAATTGTGGTTTAAAAATCAAAACAAATAATTTTAAAATCATACCGTAACAGACTCAAACCGGAATATAATAAGGCGTATTATCACTTTTAATCCCAAAGCACTTACAATTTTAAACACACTATAAAATTATTAATATTATAAAATATGCCTTAAAAGTGTTTGTAAAATGCTGAAATTGAATATGTATATTTTAAGCAGAATATTTACATTATTACTAAGAATGTAAAACTTGTCTTGACAATGTATGTAAAATATCTCAACTGAGGCTTCAACTAATAAAAAAAATAATGCAGCTATTAGTTAATTGTGGTTTAAAAATCAAAACAAATAATTTTAAAATCATACCGTAAGAGACTCAAACCGGAAAGCAGGAATCAACATTGAGCTACGTTTCCCCCATTTTATTTTTCCTGCATATGACATATTCTGATTCGATGGCATAATAAAAGTTTAGATTTATCGACAGGGAAATCCACATTTTCCGCATCGTTTTCTTCCACTCGAGATCGATCACAGATTCAGTATGCTGTGCTGGAACCACTTTCTTAGACAGGAATCGAGAAATGCACTCAAAGTTAAAGAGCGCGAAAAATTTTAATCAGATTCTGCCTGCTCGATTCATGTTCCTGTTGCTATGGTAATGAGCGGACGTGTCTTTGTGATATGTCGTGAGTTTTCCTCAACATCTGCTAGTCAACAAAAGAAATGTTGAAGATTTAAATCCTTCTAAAGCGAGTTTGACGGAATCTCCGAGGAAAAAATTTATTTAGGAAATACACGAGTAATTTTAACGTGTGTTAGTTATTTAATTAGATTACACTAAATTGTTTTTAAAATAATATATAGCTCAATATAAAACTTTAAGGAATTATGCTTCTGTTGCAAATGAACTTTCACAATTTGTTTCGTCTCATATCAAAGCTCCTATATAAAAACCCTAAAGCGGTATGACATTTAAAGCTGAAATATATATTTTTTCAAAGAAAATATAGAGAATTCTACACAATTCTATTTCACAGGGAACAAATATTCGGTAGTATTACTCATAATATTGTTCTCATAACAATTGAATTCCTTGTATTTATGTGTATACCCCTGCTTATAGTGATACTTTAAGAGAATTTAAAAGAATTTGTAAACTAAACTTATATGAACACCGCCATAAACAGAAAACCTCGCTGTTAATTAAAAGCTTTTCTGAGAAACTAAGTTCAGAATAGTTGAAACTTTTAAAAGTGAATTTCTTTATGTCTTTACTTACGTCTTTTTTAAATGTCTCATAAAAGTTGGTATATTGCATTCTTGACATATTTTTATAATATAATTACATTTTATTTTAATTTAATTTAATTATTTTCCAATATGTCTATACATAAATATGTCTTATATAGAAAGATATCTATAGATTTTGCAATATGTCTATGTAAAATATATAGTGACCTATCACTTTTGAGAGCGACTTTCATTTATGTGATTCTCTCTCTTAATTATGTATCTCTTTTATTTCTGATTCTGGATAAGTATTATCGGAAATTAATTTTAAATTCCAGTAAGTTATATCATTTTCAGTTATACGACACTCTATATTATACGATGTTTTTTAGGTTAAAACATCCGATAATCTCTCACTTGAAAGATTTGTTCAAACTAAACAGATATCTTTCAGGATTTTCCGTCAGTTATGGATGATTGTTTCTTGTCTGTTCCTATAGATGAGAATAAATTGACTAATAAAAAGTGACATTAGTAAACTTCTTAAGAAACAAAAGGGTAGAAGGCAATCTTAATTTCATCTTTTGATGCTTAGTGTTATATTTATTATATATATATATATATATATATATATATATAGTGTGTGTATATATATATATATATATATATATATATATATTATATATATATATATATATATATATATATATATATATATATATATATATATATATATATATATATATATATATATAAGTAAATTTGTGAGTAGAAAGTTTTTTAAATTTTTATTGATAGTTTATTACGTTTTTCCTAGCTTCTATTAATCTTAAAATTTTCTGTATCCATTAAACATATGACATTGATATGGTACGTATCTCTAATGCAAATTTAAAGAAATTCGAGATAATTTGTTAAAATACTGGATATCTCACTTACACCACTCTCTCGCTTAAACGAATTTTTCATCGGTCTTTTCAGAGTTGTATAAAAGAGTTGAGTGTATATTTATAACGTATGCTCACATACAAACTCACACAAATAGTTCTTAAATTCATAAATTCATTTGACTAGGAAAAATTCTAATACTGATAACAGTTCAATATATTTACACTTAGTAAACAATAAGAGCGAATAAGTTTGAAGTCTATTAATAAGAGACTTAAGTTTATAAACCATAAAAGCAAAAAAATATTTTGAGTTATGTTGCCCTCATTTTATTTTTCCATAGTGTTAAATATTATAATTTTATGGCATTATAAAAATTACAATTTAATCGCCCGGCATATGTACATTATTCTTCCACTCGAGATCGATCTCAGATTCATTATTCTGAGCCAAAACCAATTTCTGTTATACATATACAGAACTAGACACAAAATTAAATAGTGCGAAAATTTTTAATCAGATTATACATCCTCGATTGATGTTTCTGTTGCCATGATAATGTGCAAACTTGTCTTTGTGATATGCCGTCAATTTAACATCTGTTTGTCAACAAATATAAAAAAAAGGTTGAACATTTGAGCCCTTTTCAAGTAGAATCGACAGAATCTCTTTAAAAAATGATTACTTAAGAAATAATCCAGTAATTTGAATATCTTTTATAAATGTATAATAAATTTGGTTCAATTTAAAGGATTGTATAGATCAATAAATTAGTTTAAGGAGTTGTAGAACTACATTCTATGATAATAAAAATTTTACATTTCTTTGGCTCGTCACAGTGAAATTATTAAAAGTACATGTGTAAAAATGCTTCAGATTTAAAATTGAATTATATTTTTTTCAAGAGTCAATTTCGAAGATTTTAAATTGAAATACATTCATGAATTTTCCAGTCATATTATAGTTCATATAAAAAAATTAAACCCCTTTTGTTTTTATTGTATGGTACTGCTTATATTGAAGATATATTGAATTCGAAATTACTTATAAAATCATATAATTAAATACCTTTCTATAGAAATCCTCTGTCATCGAGTTATATGATTTTTATTGTTTAATGATTTAATTCATACTTTATAACTTAGCAATTGTAGATTCTCAGTAATTTAGACTATGTAAACTTAATTAAAAACTATAAAGAAATGTTTTGAAGACATACTATAAGAGAATCAACTTTGCAAAATGTACAGCATAAAGCAACATTGAGTTATATTTCTCTAGTTATATTTTCCTTCATGTGTCATATTCCGATTCGATGACATAATAAAAGTTAAAATTTATTATGTCAAAATTTATTGAAAACAGGCAAATCCACATATTCCGCATCGTTCTCTTCCATTCAAGATTGATCTTAAATTCAGAATGTTGTGCTAGAGCCACTTTCTTAGACAGGAATCCAGAAATGCACTCAAAGTTAAAGGGCACGAAAAATTTTAATCAGATTCTGCCTGCTCGATTCATGCTCCTGTTGCTATGGTAATGAGCGGACGTGTCTTTGTGATATGTCGTCAGTTTTACCCAACTTCTGCTAGTCAACAAAAGAAATGTTCAAGATTTAAATCCTTCTAAAGCAGGTTTGAATGAATCTTCTGAGAAGGAAAAAGATTGGGAAATGCAGGAGTAATTGTAACATGCGTTAGATATTTAATTAGATTAAACTGAATTCTATTGATTTTTGAGGTATGTAAAGTTCAAGATAAAAGTTTAAGGATTCATGCTTGTATCCAATAATCTAATCTATAAAAATAGATATTATATATATATATTTTTTTAGTTTCGCTTATACATGATTAATGACATTTCATGTGTTAAAATAATTTAGAAAGGATAAATGTTTATGTAAAAATGTTTGTTTTTCAAAGTAGATATGGAAAATTGTGCATAATTACCTTTCATTGAGAAAGAAATGCTGTGTAGTAACGTTTATATAATGATAGTTATGGCTCTTGTAGAAAATTAAATTATTCTTATTTGAATATAAGCCATTGTTCAGACTGAACACATGTGGATATTTAGCTTTTTATATCAACTGAGAAGTTTAATTTCTCCCTATATAAAAATTCCAAGCTGTCCCATTAACAGCTCTGATGACTTAATGATGATATTATTTACATCGCAGTAATATATTAAAAAATTACGATTATTTATATCAATGTAGAAATATGTTCAATCATTCTCCAGTTGTTATAAGTGACAATATATAATCTTAACTACAAGAAAGTGAGAGCTTAAATTCTGATCAAGAATTTGAAAATTTTTTCTAGATATTCCTTCAGCGATAAATATTGCCAATAATTCAATTCAGTGATATACAGGGTTCTTCAACTTAGGTTCAAGGAAATTTCTGAATATTCCTGCGAAAAGTTACTATTGAACTGTAAAATGATATGCAAGACTTAAGGATCATTTTACATTTCAGTTTAAAAGGATTTTCTAATATTTTTTTACGGAACTCTCCATTAATTTCCCGGTACCCAACGGTTCAAAAGAATCTAGGCCCTTTACATGCAGCACTGATTCAATCCTCTTTAGTCATATTTTGACTAAATTAATCTTTCGTACTTTGATTATAGTAAACTAATCCATTGCTTAAAAATACATTACATGCAGAAGAGTAAGATGGTAAATAATAAAATACTTTAGCTGCATGGGATTTATAACGGAACATTAGAGCCTAATAAAGTCTAGAAATAGAAGATTAGTCTATATAGATGGATTTAATATACTATTATTTACTTAAATTAGTTTATTAATACAAGATTACAGTGTATATTTATACTAATTAATATGTTAAGGTTACTATCGCTTATATTTTCTGAGTTAAAGAACCTATTTTAAGTTAGATTAAGTAGAAAAGGTTAATTCAAGAAATTTATTTATCTCTGTGTTTTTTTAGATATCTGCATGGTTGGATAATCTTTCTCTAGATGTATATTTGTTTCTTTATGCGTCTAAGGTGTATTTATAACACATTTTATACTTTTTTCTAGGAATTTAAAATAATTTATATTAATCCTTCAAATTTAGGGAGTTGTAGTATATATATATGTCTTTACACATTTTCGAAGTCTTTAGTTTATTTTGAACTACATGTAAGTTAATGAGACTGTCAAAGATTTTAGTGTAACATGAATACTGTGAAATTTATCGTACACAGCAAACTGATTTTGAGAAAAAAAAGTCTTGGAAAACCAAGAAATATTCACTTGAAGTAAACATTAACATATTTGCTTCAAATGAGAGTATATTACATACATAATAACTTCATCAAATTTTAAACTAAACAGTTTCTCTGGGAATTTTTCAGATTCTGTATAACAGAGATCCGTTTGGCAGTTTTTTTAAAATAAAGAGTATATTGTATTTAATTTTGAAAATATTCCAGTTTTAAAACAAATATTTCCATGTTTCTTTACTATTATCCACTTCATTTACTTCATTTATATTTAATGTCGATTTTCTGCCAAAAATTCGAAAACCTTTTTGGTTTTTTTCAAAATTGCATGCCTAAAATACAGCTTCCATTTTGCTAGAACTATCCAGAATAATTTATGTAATTCTTTTAGCAACCAAAATTTCTTAACTTTTTTAAAATCAATGAACATTTACATTTTTACAAAGCTGTTACGGAACACAATATAAAATTATGCAATATATATATATATACACATATACATACATATATATATATACATATATATATACATATATATACATATATATATATATATAAATATATATATACATATATATACATACATACATACACACACATATATATATATAAATATATATAAATTATATATATATATATATATATACATATATATACATATATATATTATATATACAATATATATAGAAAATATATATTATATATATATATATACATATATATATATATAACATATATTATATCTATATATATATATATAAACGTATATAAATAAATATATATATATATTATATTTATATATATATATATATATATATATATATATATATATATATATATATATACATATACATCCTTTCTTAGAACTCAAATGGTCTATTGTACATGTAATGAATAAATTCCTGAAGTCAAACAATCTAATTTCAACCACATTGCTACTAATTTACTACTAATTTCAACTTAAGAAAAAATGCAATGTTTTAAAGCATTTTCTATAAGTATATTTAATGAATTATTATATTTAAAAAAACTTTCCCGATATTAAATTTTTTTAGAAAATCTTTAGTCTTTGATATATGTGGATGTAGTGTATTTACTGTCAAATTAAGGTAAATTTGAAAATTAATTTGTTGATCTTTATATTTTGCGTCACATTTATGAGTTTTAAAGATAACTTATTTCATATCATAGCTCCAATAAAAGCCACTTTAAACTTAATTTCTCCATGTCAGTCTTTTCTATTCAAAAGCGATTCCAAACAGATACTTGATGTAAATAACTAGATTCAAAATATGCTGATCTGTTTCTGACAACAAAATCTTAGGTCTTATTGTTATGATAATGAAATGTTGATTTGGTAACGACAAAATTTAAGACGTTGGAAAAAATATACCATTAGAAGTATCCTTATTTAAGCTCCGATGAATTATTCGTGCTGTAAAACTGACTGATAATTAAGATAATTTTCATCCTAAACCTGTAAAAAAATCATAAATATACCTATTAAAAAATGATATACTGAAAATTTATTGTTAACGAGCCATATATATCTATCGAGCCATACATTTGGGAACACTTTAAATGTGTAAAAATATGCAAATCATCCCCTATATAATAATATTCTAAATTATCTGTCCGTTTGTTCTTGAATTTATGAAGCGGTTGTACCTGGAATGGATAGAGGCATCCATATTGGATTCTTGATGAGTTACAGTTAACAACGTTCGAAACCCACCCTTTCCCCCTTTGCTAGCATTTAATGCCATTATTTCAAGCCCTATTTTTCTCGGTTAAGAGCAGGCGATTAAATTTTTCAATTTACCCCATAATAAATAGGTAATTTTTTTCTAGCATTGTAACATCACTCCTTTAGTCATCTCATTTAATCATTTCTTATTTTAAATTATTTAAATATCGTCTGCATTATTTTCATACGTTTTATCACAGAACTTAGATATTACGTAAATAATTTTATCTTATATTTGGCTTAAATAATAGATTAGTTACATATGTAACAGTTTTAAATTTAATCATCGATTATTTTTTGTAGTAATGAAAATTTTATTAACATCGAACTCTATCTACCTGCAAGGTATAGTGGAAATAATATTTGCATTCCTTTACTTCCATTAGTTACTGTGGCAAAAAGAACGTAAAGAAAATTTCAACTTAGCTGAGAAAACTTTGAATTATTTTTCTAAATGAATTGAACGTGATTCTAAACTGCATTTACAGTATTGGAAGACTTTAGAGGAGTATGAAGGTAAACAAATTATTGAGTGTATACTAGATAATTCTCAGCCAAAAAACATACCATATTTTATCTTCCTTACCTTATTTTTTTATCTTATTTTTCTTATCTTAACTTATTTTTTATCTTCCTGTACTTTACAATTCTGGAAAGTTAAAAATTTTACTGATCCCGTCATATGATGGGGTATATGTCAGTAATGTTAAGAATGTAAAGCAGTTACGCACAGTTTCTTCTAAGTACACATCTTCTAAGTTAAATCTAAGTACACATAACATAATATCTCTCGAGTAAACAATTTATATGAATATAGTCAAATTAGTTTAACTCTCTATATATATAAAAATGAATTTGTGTCTGTCTGTGTGTACTCTATAGACTCAAAAACCATGCATCCAATTGACATGAAAATTTGGGAAATGTTTAGGTATATCCCTGGGAAGGTTTTTGTAAATTTTTAACGTTCGAAATCCATTCCTTCCCCCTTTTTCGAGCATTTTATGTCATTATTCCAAGCATTATTTTCCCCGGTTAAACGCAAACGATTAATTTTTTAATTTATCGCATCATAACTAAGTGAAAGAAGCAATATTTCTATCAATGTGACGTCATTATTTTAAACACAGTTTTCCTCGGTTAAAATCAGGAGATTAAAGTTTTCAATTTATCACATAATAAATAGGTGAAAATGATATTTTTCTATCACAATGACGTCATTCCTTTCAATATTTTATTTATTCATTTCTTATTTTATGTTATTTAAACATCGTCTGCGTAGTATCAATTCGATTTGACCTGGAAATATAGATATAAATTAATTAATTTTATAGCATTTTTATATGAGAACTAATTTTAAATTTAATTCTTGGTTAATTTTTAAGTTACAATGAAATGCTTATCAACAATATTCTAAGAACAAAAAGTACAAATTTCAGTGACTCTCATGGGCAAATATAAACCTATCATTTTATATAGTTATCTTCATATTCATATGGTTGTCAATATGAATGTGTGTTTCTGTTTCATACAAAACCATGTGGTTTGTCATAAATTTCCTTAATTTTAGACATTTATTTATACCACCAAAATTGCACTGTTGCTGTCAAAACCTCTGCTTCCTATTCTACCACGTAATATGGCAAGATCTGTTAACTTTGCTAATCAACGTACAGTAGTAATACAGTAATGCAATTTAGGGTTAAGCTTATATTTTACAATAAAGACAAATTCGATTATAAAAACTGAATAATGTTATAATGCGCTTATGATAGAAATATATAAACATGCCAATGACTCGAACTGAACTGTGACGAATTTAGAGAGTTATTCACGAAAAATAAATCTTTGTTTAAAAGTAATATATTAAGTTCACCGTAGCGAAGCACGGGCAAACTTGCTAGTTCTCTATATAATATTATGTCTACCTCATATGCAATTATATCTAAAAAATCACTGGCATCATGTACAGTGAATAACGTTAAATGCACAGTTCGACTTTCGTCATCTTTGTTTCAAGGTACTAGCAAAAAGAATAACAGGTATTCACTGTAGCACAGTACATGTTTAGTTTTCATGTTTAGACGAAAGAGGCTTTTTTCAATCATCGGTTTTGGTAACACATATATCAGATGAGAAATCATGAGAAAACAGTAAGCAAAATTTAGTAATAATGTGCATTTTCATTTGTATATGTAATATCTGTTTTTATAAAAAATACTTGTTGCATTTTCCTATATGTCTGCTAAGAAAGTTTTTAAAACATGAAGAAATATTATTTCAACAGTTCATTGATGTATTTCTTAATGCCATTGAAAAACATATTTATTTTTTATTTTAAATTA
>CM063502.1:77131508-77134008 GCA_032207245.1 Pardosa pseudoannulata | reverse complement strand
AAATTAGAGAATAAATTTACGATTTTAAAAAAAATTTAAAAGTTTTTAAATATTTGTGCATAAAATTTCTCGAGAAGTACCTGGAGGATTATTTTGGAACCCTAGGGTTCCGTGCAACACACTTTATAAATCTCTAGTATAGTCTACTATTAGGTTCATACCATATCTTACAATAACTATGAGCCATTAAGTTTTTATTCTGATAGAGGTCGCAGTAAAGAATTATTATAAATAGCATAAATTAACATTGAATGAAGTTTATAAGTTTCCTTTTAAATAATGAAAAAGTAAAATAATTTTTAAACTAAGCCATGATTAATTTAAATTCAAGTTTATTAAGATAATTTTAATGAGATATAGTACCTTTCAATTTAACCCTTTTTATCCATCCGGTACTTATAAGTACAGCTTCAATCAAACACCTATATATTCCTAATAAAGCCGTTTTTCCTGACGGTACTGACAAGGACATGAACGATGCAGTTCCTACAACAGAAGAGAAATGACAGCACAAATTAGGAATCCTTTTTATTCGAATAGCAGGGATTTTATAACTGGCGTACTGCATACGAAGGTCATTTTGTGGTAGAGTCGATACACATGTTGTTCAATTGAGTAAATTTAGTGGTTTATTACCAGTTATTTGGGACTATTATTTTTTAGAGACTTCTATACTTCGCAGGTAAGCATTTCATTTGTTTTATTCACAATTTAATGTTTTATTTTCTATCATAGAGTCAAAAATATATGTTCGTACTAGAAAGTACTATCTGCAAAATTAACTACTAAAATACAGTAAAAATTAATTTTCTTTTTTTACGATTATTCTCCATTAAAACTTATCTATTGATATAAAAATGTAGTAAAAAAGTTGATGGTAAATTAATTCAGGATATGAAAGGTTAAATATTCTTCATTATAATAGTCTACATTTAAATATATAAAATACAATGTTCCATTCTACATGGAATCGAATTTTTCAAAGATCATAATAAAGGATGTGAGTTTCTAAAACTATTTAGTTTTTTAGCTTTATAATATAAAGTAATACATATTTTAAAAAAACGTAAAATATATACACCGAGTGAAAAAAATAAACATATATTTGCCTGTAAATGATTTTTTAAAAATAATAAATTATAAATTAGTTTTGTATATCAAATAGAAGCTGATTATTTTCTAAAAACTATTTAGTTTTGTTATATGAAGTAATGCAATTTTTAAAAAAATGTAAAATATATACGTCAAATGAAAAAAAATAAAAATAAACTAAATCTTTCAAAAAATCCAAAAACATCTAAATTATTAAGTAAATATGAATACCAAATAAAAGATAATTTTCTTTTTTATACTTTGAATCAATATTATATTAATACGAGGGACATATTTATCATATACCCTAGTAAATACTAATACGTTTTAAAAAATTATTTCTTTGCAGTTTTTAACTTATGTAATTTAAAAATATTATATACTTTGATATTTTAGTTCAAAAAATAAAACTGATACGTTGTTTAAATGTGATTTAAAACTACTTCCTAATATACATATCTTTCTCGTAAAAATAATAATTTTTACATTTGGTTTACATTTTCTATGTAATTTTCAAAAATATGCAACTTAAAATTATGAGGAAACCAAGCAATAGAATTTAGAATATTAGTGAAAAGCTCGCAATCCATTTATTATAAAAGTAGCAGAATTATTTCAATTTTATGATGAAACAAAGACGAAACTCTAATGTTCATTTTAAGTTTCGAAAAGTATTAGTATTATGTCAGTTTAGTACAGAAAAGATTAAAAGTAAGATCTTCGAAAGTACCTAGTTTAGGAGACAAAAAATACAGTAGCTCACTAAAACCTTTTCGTCAAGGTTAAATATTGGTTTACCGTCTTTTAAGAATGTTAGTATAATGTTACCTCGACTAACGAGTACCCCCAACTTACGAGTTAGCAGTCAGTCGATTTTAGGCTTTGATTTACAAGTCCGATTCTGTGATACGAGTTTAAGAGACTAAAGGCACTAATACTAGTGAAGTAAATTTTGAAAGTAAGATAAATGAAAATAATTTAAATGATTAAAAAATGTAATTTAAACCCACCATTGTACCTGCGGTTGTATCTGGAATGGATAGAAGCATCCATATTGGATTTTTAATGAGTTAATTTTAGCAACGTTCGAAATCCACCCCTTCCTCCTTTTCTAGCCTTTAATACCATTATTTTAAGCCCTATTTTCCCTGGTTAGGAGCAAGAGATTAAATTTATCAATTTGTCACTTAATAAATAGATAAAAATAACATTTTATTCAAGCATTATGACGTCATTCCTTTAACCATCTCATTTAATAATTGCTTATTTTAAATTATTTAAACATCGTCTGCATTATTTTCATTCGCTTTATTACTGAACTTAAATATTACGTAAATAATTTTCTTTTATATTTGGCTTAAATAATAGAATAGGTATATATGTGATAATTTTAAATTTAATCATCGAT
>CM063502.1:77116508-77126508 GCA_032207245.1 Pardosa pseudoannulata | reverse complement strand
TTTGACTAAAAAAAAACTTTCTGTTCTTTAGTTAACAACGCATTATCTGATTATGGTGAAAATGGAGGAAATACAAAATCTGCTACATAATTTGTAAAAAAAATAATAAATAATATAAGTTTCATATGCAAATTTCTACGTCATCGTTAGAAGATACTAAAGAAAAATTTTGACAAAAATGTATGAGAATTTCATATGTAGTGTAGTTATACTTGCAAGTTAAAATAAAATTGAAAACTGACCTTTCCCTAAGGAAAGAGAAAATTTCCCTTTTAGAAAAGGAACAACAGTGTTTTGAAAGGGTGATAGGATAATGTATGGTAATTTCAATGTTTAAAGAAAATTGCATCTATGGAGAGAAATAGACAATTATTTTCACATATAAATTAATATAGTTAGCAGTTTAGTCATTTGAATATTTTTTTCTTTCTATGATTTTATCATTATATTGAATATAAGCTGTAAGCTTATATTGTATATAGGATAATGTATGGTAATTTCAATGTTTAAAGAAAATTGCATCTATGGAGAGAAATAGACAATTATTTTCACATATAAATTAATATAGTTAGCAGTTTAGTCATTTGAATATTTTTTTCTTTCTATGATTTTATCATTATATTGTATATAAGCTGTAAGCTTATATTGTATATAGGATAGTGTATGGTAATTTCAATTTTGAAGAAAATTGCATCTATGGAGAGAAATAGACAATTATTTTTACATATAAATTAATATAGTTAGCAGTTTAGTCATTTGAATAATTTTTACTTTCTATGATTTTATCATTATATTGTATATAAGCTGTAAGCTTATATTGTATATAGGATAGTGTATGGTAATTTCAATTTTGAAGAAAATTGCATCTATGGAGAGAAATAGACAATTATTTTTACATATAAATTAATATAGTTAGCAGTTTAGTCATTTAAATAATTTTTTCTTTCTATGATTTTATCATTATATTGTATATAATCTGTAAGCTTATATTGTATATAGAATAGTGTATGGTTATTTCAATTTTGTAGAAATTTTGAAGAAATTTGCATCTATCATTTGAAATGTGATATTTTTTTCCTATAAGTATCATTACTAGAAGACAACTACGTAAAGAATACAGAAAAATATGACATTTACTTATATGATTTCAAAATACATTCTAATTGTATATAGAATAGTGTATGGTTATTTCAATTTTGAAGAAAGTTGCATCTATGGAAAGAAATAGACAATTATTTTCACATAAAATTTAATATAGTTAGCAGTCTAGTTATTTGAAAAGTTTTTCTTTTCTATGATTTTATCATTATATTGTATATAAACTCGGATTTTTAAATTTCGAATTTCATAAATTGAATGTGATATTTTTTTTTCTATAATCATCATTACTAGAAGACAACTGCGTAAAGAATACAGAAAAAAAGATGACATTTACTTATATGATTTCAAAATACATTCTAAAATAGAAAGAAAACGGAACTATCATTTGGCAAAACAAATTGAACTTAAAAAATCTGGGTAGGTGGGGCAAAGATGTTTTTCTGGAAGAGTGATGAAATGTATATGATGTTTTCATCGCCCTTACAGCCGAAAGATGGCCGTTTGATTAAAGCATTGCTCTGTTGGTGGGTTCAAATTGGAATGGATGTTCGTAGCCATTTGGAATCGGTAGCAAAAAATAGTAGACCGTAGTGCTCCAAACCAAACCGGCACTCTTTCAGTGGAAATTTATCATCGAGCGTAGGAAACTGCTTATATACTTGTAAATTATTGTAGTTATCAGTTGAATCATTTTGAAAGTGTTTGTATTACTTTTATTTCAATATTCTATTATATATAAACTCAAGTTTTACTAATTTCCAACTTCATAGTAACTGAGTGTAAAAATAATGTTATATTGGCCTAGTGTTTGAGAAAAAAGAAATCTAGACACATTAGTAAACACATGGACAAATATATCTTGATTAAATGATTTTATACAATTAAATAAATGCCAAAGGAATGCAACTGAAATCAACTTATCATTTCTAGATATCGAAGACTGCTCTCGAGCCGGCGTCGCCCCTAAAAAACAATATGGCCAAGATTTTCCTCAAAAGGTCTATCCCGCAAGCTTCGGATGCCAGCAGCGTCCACTTTCATCTCTCCTCTGGTCACAACCTTTTCCTCTAAAAAATCAGACTGCCTCGCAGAGAAAGAGCAGGGGTCCACTATAGAACGGCTGGGGGTCAGAATCCCCCAAACCAACGGACCCTGCTATTGGTTGGGAGAAGACCGAAGTTTCTTTCTAGTTCAAACCGGTTCTGCTCTGGTATGTCTTTGACAATGACTCACGGGAAAAGGTAAAAAAAGCTGAACTGAATGTAACTTATTGTTACACTAACCCACAGTGCACCTTCCTTTGCAGATTTTTACAGGATTATTTAAACTTGATCTTTGATATCCGATTTTTTTCATTAATGTATGAAAAATCATACCCTTTTTAATTCGCCCACATCAGTTGTTCAACCAAACACCATTGTTTTTTTTTGCATTCAAACAATTCCTTTTATTGATATTTATTAAACTAATTGACATCAAACTGATTATAGATTTTGTAGTATTATTTATGATTAGAATATTTTTAGATTTTGTACAATTGAAAATTGTTTTTCTTTCTACAAAAATATATTCATTTTAACCAAAATGATTATTTATTTCTTGTTTTTCTATCAAAAAATTCAATTCAGATTTCTTCTTGTTTAATCAATGTCCAAGTCTCTTATGTATATGTTAAATTAGGTGAAATAACGTTTTTTCCAACTAAGACTTTCATTTTACTTGACAGTTAATTAGAATTCTTAAAACATTTCACCCCCTTGAATATTTTATTGTATAAAATAAGATTCTTGTGCATTTTAGAAAGCATACTTTAATCATTATAAATAATTAATACAACGTGAGTAAAACATCCGACAGTTTTTACGTAAATTAAAACGAAATCTATGCGAATCAGTTTAAGGAGTTTAAGATTATGTTTTTCAATATGGCGTGCATTTTGATTTCTGATTATTTACTTTAAACACATTACATGGAAGAAACGTACTGGAACGTTTACTGACGACTGATACTTGAGCGCGGGACATGTTCTAGTAAGTTTTCTGATGATTGATACTTGAGCGGGGTTGACGTAATAGTACGAGTTAGTGTAACAACATGGTTTGTTTGTGGGTACAAAAATAACGGTATATACAGGAAAACGAAGCCGAATGTTCTTGTCTACTACATAGAATCTGGAAAAATTTAGACAAACAGAAACTAGTTTTTACATTATTAGTTTTATGATTGCACTTTTATTTTTTAACAATATAAAATGTTTATATATAACATAATTAAAAAAAACTAAAATTATATACTACTATTTCTATTTGATTTTTCATACTTACGATTATTATAAATTTATCCACTAAAAATATATTTTCTGTTTACAAAAATCTTATGGTTGTTATTTATATATTTGTTTATATACTTCAAAATAAAATAAGAAAAATTGGTTAAAAATTAAATAATTTTCGATCTATTGAGATTTCACTGAATAACTAAATTTACGTACAAAACGCCCGCTCCCTTTACAATTCCTCTGCGAAATATACTCGCACACAATGTGTTAATATCATTTAATCTAAATCTATCAAAAGGTCAAGAAAATGCTCCATTTTTACAGCTGTCAATAACATGGATATGGCTTATTAAATTAAGACACACAAATAAAGCATCTATTATTACAAATTTTGGGCACAAAAAGAGTATATTGAATTTATATAGAACCATCTATATAGGGACGAAAAAATAGGTGTTGAAATGATTTCCCAAAACTCTGAAACTACTTTAAGTACAGAAAATCATTAAAAAAGCTTAAAGAATATTTTATATATTTTTTCTGTACCTGTGAAAACATTTTTAATACATTTTAAAGCTATATTTAAACATGTTCATATTTTCAGGCCATAATTTTAAGAAAACAAAACGAAAATTTGGCCGGAAACATGACGCCATAAACTTAATGGTCATAAATCTTTAAAAGATATTTCGGAACAATTTCAGTGGCACTTCGCATTTTAAAACAAATTCTTTTTACATTCGCGATGAGAAAATACATCATTATAAATAAACAACACAAGTCAAAAGCAAAAACTCTCTCATTTTTAAGTGATATTTTATGTCATTATCCTCCCCGAATTCGGGTGAAATAACGCATCTGCTGAATAATTCACAAAATACAAAATCACGCCGGTATACTCATTTTATTCAGAATAATATTCGGCTGGATTTCGAAGAAGTTTCTTCCCCAGGTATCTAAATAGAATAATATTCATCTCGCCCGAAGTGTTCTTTGGTATATAAAGGCAGAAAATTACAATGTTATTGCATTTTCTTTGCATTTTTATATTTAAGTCCATTACGCATCTGCCACAAATTTCAATGGCTTTTGATATTCTGTTCCTTTAATACATGGAACATAAAATAGAATATGCGCCTTAGACGGTATGGAAAGCAATAAAATGGTAAAATATGCGTTGCTTGATTTTGAAACTTAAAGTACAATCAAATTCAGCTGGAAGCTGGAAATAAGCTAGTATTTTGAAAGCAATTCAAAATTGGAATTCTTAAACACAGCTCTCGCCCAAACCATAAAGAATGGCAATTAGCTTTCTGCTGTTAGTTACATACGGTGTATATGTAAGAACCAATAAAGAGTTAAAAGCCGTAGAAAGCAGATAAGATGACTAGATAATAAATAACGGGTGCATTGGTTTAAAACTTTATCAGAAATATAGTTCAGATGAAACATTATTATGCATTCTATTTATTTTATATAACTAAAAGCCCGGTTCTTTGTTAGATTTATAACTTGTTATGGATTTTATTACTTTTATTGAAATATTTACTCTATAATTAGTGAAAAGTATCAGTTTCCTAAAAGATTCAGTTGTAAAATTGCATTTGAATACATAAAGGATATACAGATTTGACAACTTTAAATAAAAAATAACTTAAATACATATTTATTTAAGTAACTGAGAAAAAAGGACCGCAGAGAGTGATGAAAAAGTTGTATAAATAACATTAATTTATCACAGTACACTGTATCCTTATACTTTTGTAATGTTAAACGCACAAAGTTAATAGCAAATGTACTCATTAGAAATATTGTTGAATAAAAAAAATAATACATATCCTTCGGAAACAATTTCAATGGTTAATGTTAAAATAAGTTTAAATTTTTTCTCAGATTTAGGAATACACATTATCAAACTTTCCCGTTTAAATTTCTTAGCCTCTATGAAATCCAAAGTATTCAGTGGACAAAGTGAGTGATTTCGTAATTGGGGAGTATCGGAATCAAGGCTCGAATCCCCCGTAATATCCACCGTGTTCATAAATGGCTTCTGTGGGACATTAAAATTCTCGAATTTTCTGATACCTCTGGAGGTGGCAGTCTAAGCCTGGCAATTTTCTGCTTGTTCCCTAATTCTAAATTACGAAGACTCCCTCTTAGAAGTTAAACCTCACGAGGCAATGGTAACTATCTTTCCATGAGAAATCACATGATTTCTAAATTCATACGACATCAGCCAACATCTATGAAACTCTTTGAATTCTCTAAAAATATATCTTAAAATTAAAACTTGGATCTGAGGTATATTTTCTTAAAAGAACACTTATAAAGCTAAGGTTAAATAAATTATTAAAAGAAATTCTTCCTCATTTTTCAATATATTTCTGATTCAGACACATCTACCTATTTAACTGCATGTGTTTATTGTATTTATATTCTGTTTTCCGTTAATGATAAATTTACATCTAATATAAACACTTTTCTTATTGTACTAGCATATAGCTCATCATATGATGGGATCAGTAAAACTTTTAATTTTCCAGAATTATAAAGTACCCTATGAGGCAGGTAAAAAACAGTTTGTTTTTTGGCTGAGAATTATCTTGCAACAAAAAATAATCGATGATTAAATTTAAAATTACCACATATGTACCTGTTCTTTTATTTAAGTCAAATATAAAAGAAAATTATTTAGGCAATGTCTGTCTAAGTTCATTGATAAAACGCATGAAAATAATGCAGATGACATTTAAATAATTTAAAATAAGAAATAATTAAATGAGGTGGTTAAAGGAATAATGCCATAATGCCATAAAAAATTTGATTTTACCTATCTATCATATGATAAATTAATAAATTTAATTACCTGTTCCTAATTGGGGAAAATTGTGCTTGAAATAATAGCATTAAATGGTCTAAAAAGGAGGAAGGGGTGGTTTCAAACTTTTAAAGGCGACAGTATATTTCGCTGTGATATGAAGCATATTTATAACAATGCATTTTAGAATCTGATAGATAGTTTAAGAGATGATAAACTTTACTCGCTTTGAATTTTGCTAACCTAACTCATCATGGATCCAATATGTATGCCTCTATCCATTACTTGTCTAACCACTTCATAAATTCAATAACAGACGGACAAATAGCTTAGTTTATTATTATATAGGGGATTAACATATTTTTCTTGAAATCTTATTTCTGCCTATTCACTTATAGAGATATCCTAAGAAATGTAATCAACACTAACCATTATATACAAATATAATACATTTTAAAACTGTCTGTTTCTAGTGCATAATTCACTTCGTCAGCAAAAACAATTAATAAATATACAATTGCATTTCATTATTTCATTATTCGCAATTTCATATTTTGTACAAAATATGAAAGGAAAAACATTCTCGTGTGCAAATCCCCAAAAAATATTTCGATTTATATAAAGCGTATAATAGAATTGGGCATTTATTTTTATGTAAAAGAAAGTATAAATAGTTCCCCCGAAATAATTGTATCAGTACCAGCCATATATCACAAATGAGAAGAAAAATTATTCTGTCAGCTTTGGAACGCATTTCAATGATCAATCTACTCCGGTACCAATCACATTTTTTGATACTTTCCAGAATTCAAGTATTCTCCAGTAGCGAATGATATTGATGTAGCTATTTCACTTCAAATCATACACTACGCTCAGCACGAGAAAATAAAAGAGCGGAATTCGACTTTTAATAGGGCAGTACATGACAGCAGATTTATCATGTCTGACTAATTCCCCGAGCATTATAACTTTCCAGCTGGGGACCGAAAATTGCAGAAGGTTTTAGTTTCATATTCTATGGTCTTTGTCGCTATGTGGCAGCTTACGATATAAAACGTAAGGAAATATTGATTTAGTCGTGTCATGCGAACGACGTTTCAGGGCTGATTAATGCACCTTTTTCCAGGATTGTGCGCTCCTCTTCCCATCCTATTACAATGAAAGTTAAATGAAATGGCTCCAGAAAATAATTCAAAAATTATTCAATTCTGTCAGCTATTTAATATTTCTTACAATGACTGGATGACTTAAGAACTCATACAAGCAGATAAAACACTGTGGAATTACGTCGTGATAAATGTCGTGAAATTAGAGTGTTAAAGATGAAGTTAGCCAATATCGCGATAATAAATCAGTAAATCTCCAAATATGTCCCAGAGCTAGTTTACTGTCATTTTTAAGCTATTACGAAAGAACCATCAATTTTTGATGAATGGGATTTTTTTCTTCTTAAAATAATTTGACATTTCTTAAATGAACTGAAGAATTAAACCCTAGCAGGACGTATTACATCTTCCTTAACCGCTTCCCTTTCAATTGTTTTTGAAAAATAATTGCAAAAAAACATCTCATTTTTTATTTTATTATTAAATACAAGAAAATGATACAAAATTGTATTATGGTGTCATAAACTAGAAGCTACTGAGTATGAAAAATTAATTTCTATTATATATATATATATATATATATATATATATATATATATATATATATATATATATATATATATATATATGTATATATATATATATATATATATATATATATATATATATATATATATATATATATATATATATATATATATATATATATATATATATATATATATATATATATATATATATATATATATATATATATATATATATATATATATATATATATATATATAATTACGTCGTGATAAATGTCTTGAAATTAGAGTGTAAAGGCCGAAGTTAGCGAATATCACGATAATAAATTAGTAAATCTCCAAATATGTCCCAGAGCTAGTTTACTGTTATTTTTAAGCTATTACGAAAGAACCATCTATTTTTGATGAATGGGATTTTTTTCTTCTTAAAATAATTTGACATTTCTTAAATGAACTGAAGAATTAAACCTTAGTGGGACGTATTACAACTTCCTTAATTTGACTATCAAACTTCTTTTTATATATCTACTTTTTCTTAATTTACAGACACATGTTTGAATTCAAAATTCGTACATAATAGACATCTTGCTGAAAATTCCGCGCTTGGGATGTAGATTTTTTTTTTTTTTGAAATTATTTTAGTTACATTCTATTCTCTTTTTTGTTGCATGTGTCAAATGCTTTTTTTTTCATTTATGAAAATTTTCATTATGGTGTCATAAACTAGAAGCTGCTGAATATGAAAAATTGATTTCTAATATATATATATATATATATATATATATATATATATATATATATATATATATATATATATATATATAATTACGTCGTGATAAATGTCTTGAAATTAGAGTGTAAAGGCCGAAGTTAGCGAATATCACGATAATAAATCAGTAAATCTCCAAATATGTCCCAAAGCTGGTTTACTGTCATTTTTGAGCTATTACAAAAGAACCATCTACTTTCGATGAATGAGATTTTTTTTCTTCTTAAAATAATTTGACTTTTCTAAAATGAACTGAAGAATTAAACCTTAGTGGAACGTATTACAACTTCCTTAATTTGACTATCAAACTTTTTTTATTTCTACTATTTCTTTGTTTACACACACATGTTTGTAAGAGAAGACGTAGTATAAGGAAAAAATGCTTATTTTTTTATACAAATCTTATTTAATTTCTGACTTACACGTTACTCCTGTTCTTTATAATTCTTTATAAAACTTCTTTATCGGCTTGGAAAACCTGAGAATTTTCGAAACCTTGTGGCTGTTAAAATTTCGTTATTATTCGGAATGTTTCGTATGTAAATGATTATTTGAATTCGAAATTCGTACATAATAGATAACTTGCTGAAAATTCCGCTCTGGGGATGTAGATATTTTTCTTTGAAATTATTTCAGTTACATTCTATTCATTTTTGCTGCATGAGTCAAATGTTTTTTTTTTTATCATCATGTGTGGAAATTCGCATTATGGTGTCATAAGCTAGAAACTACTGAGTGTGAAATATTAATTTCTAATATAAATATAAATATATATATATATATATATATATATATATATATATATATATATATATATATATATATATATATATATATATATATATATATATATATATATATATATATATATGTGTGTGTGTGTGTGTGTGTGTGTGTGTGTGTGTTTATACATAAGTCACTTTATTTAATTTTTTATATAGAAAATCTGTATGCAATACACAAAATTCATTCGAATCCCAAACTTTAAGTATTTTTGCAAGCTTCATTGTGTAATGTTCAGATAACTGCTTCAAGTTTCATTTAATTGTACTTATCTGCAAATTATTTAACAAACAGAAAACTAAAGCACTAGTTTTCTAATATCAGGACTGTGTATGGTAATGTTTTCATAAATTATTACAATACTATAATTAAGAAAATTGTTTTTCCCTTTTACCAACTAAATGCATTCTTTGATATAAACAATGATAAATGCTGTTGCATGTAACAAATATTTATTTTATCATTTATAATATTTATCATCTTTGACTTATAAACTGGGATTTACTAAAAATTCCTGATTGTTAATTTTCAGTACGTCTAGGGAACATTTTGTATGTCGCTGATTAATTCTACTTCAAATTTAAGAAATTATAATTTTTATTACTTATACGTGTT
>CM063502.1:77046508-77114008 GCA_032207245.1 Pardosa pseudoannulata | reverse complement strand
TGATAAGATACTATAATATTCGATAAGGTTGTGCAAATTAACGCAAAAATATAGTTTAGGAAGTATACTGAATAGCGGGATGTTATATTTTAATTAAAACAAAAACAAAGGAAAAGTACGATATTTAAATAGTGTAGGATAAGTATTATTTTTTCAGCTAAATTACGGCGTCATAAATTTCCATCAACAAAGAAAATGTCTGCTATGAAGTGTAAAAATAATGTTTGAAGTAAGTAAGACAACAGCTAAATCACAGTTGTTTACAATGAAAATGGGATAATCTATCGTTTGTATGCTTGCCTTGAATTTTTAAATTGCTTGTATATTGCTAAAGAATAAAAGAGTGCCGGCATTGGAAAAAGTGAAGTTCTGGAATTTGATAAAGAAGTGTTTTACAATAGATTCAAATTAGGCATTTCTGATCTAACCTTAAAGCCTAAGTACAGTCAATTTTGCACAAAACGTGAATGAATATATATATGACAAGGAGGAGGGGTTAAGGCATGGAAGACACATTTCATTTCATATATAAATACTTCTTTATTGCAATCCTTTTATCCATAGCTATGCTATTTAGAAATCATTTGTTCTCATACTTTGCCACGACAAGCGTGGAGGACGTAATCAGCCTGAGTTCTCGCTCAGAACTGTCTTTTTTGGAGTTGCTACCTAAGCAAAATTTCTATGTCTACTTACGCGTCGGCTTCTTTACTCTGTATAGTACTGCTCTAAGGTGTGTCTTTCTCCTATTACATTATCGTTAAGGAGTTCTAACTATTTTTAATTATAACTCTCTTCATTCTTAATCCCTATTTTTAAACACACACACACACACACACACACATATATATATATATAAATGTGTGTGTGTGTGTTTATGTGTATGTAATATATCAAAATTATTATGCTTAAACTCTTTCCCTCCTCTCTCCCATAGTGTTTAGAAGTAATTGCAAAAATATAAACAGAAATATCAAAAAACACTTTCTTTAAATTCAACCTATTATTCTTTAAATTCTCAAAATTATTCTTTAAATTCAACTCAACACTTGAAAAGAAAAACCTAAAAATTATTAAATGCAATTGTAGTTATATAACATAATGAATAAAAAATGAAAGATAAAACACAGCGGAATATTATTTTAGCAAAGTTCGTAATCAACAAAGCAGTTTTCTTTTGCAAATGATAACCAGAAATTCTCTCTCTTAAATCATAACAGTTTAGCACATATTCAGAAAAAGTACCAAAACAATTGAATTCACCAAAGCCGGAACATCTGTTCGCGATCTTTTGCAATTCTCATAGTGTCGGTGGTGAAATAAAAATTTTTTTTTTATAGAAATCAACAGTTCTTAAAGCTCAGTCGATATCAGAATTTCTGCAATTCATTTCAGAATGAAACTGTCGCAGCATAACAATTTAGAAGTCACAATCAAAGATTACAACATGCAACAGCTTCTTCGCCTCCTAGTTTCTTTGTTGATCAAGGTCACAGACATTCCTCTCCTTGGATTGAAAATTTCTATACGCTCACTATCAATCTACCCTACTTTAAACTTATTTAACTATTTTTTGAAACCTCCAGAATCTTATTAAACGTTGCAGTATTCTATATGTATTCTATACAAAATTTTACTTGGAAAATTTTTATCAGAATGATTTAAATATAGCTGTTAGCAAATTTAAACACATATAGCTTTTGTGGAGAAATTTTTAAAAATAATCCAAATATATTTATATTTGAGAAAAACAGTGTTTTGTTTTCTAATCCAAAATGACGGTCTGTAGAATAAGTTTTAAAAATTTACTAAATCACTTGTCTGTAAACGTATACACATTAAAGAGTTTTGTAAGTTAACTTATTAGCTTTAAGCTGTGTTTCTTAATTCAGTTATAATGTCTACAATCTAAGATTTCTTCATTCTCGCCTTAAATGATAAATTACAACATTTAAGCTCCTTTCTGCTATACAAACAACAATTTAGAACCAGATCACAATCATGTAATTAGGTTGTAGGAAAAAAATTGGATATTCAGCATAGTTGTCAGCAAAGTAAAAAGAAAAATAGATGCTTATTTTGATTTAAATTTCCCCTAGAAAATCCATAAAAAATAAATTTGGATCAATTACAAAAGATAAAGAAGACTCTATTTAAAAAGAGCGTTTTAGCGTTTTTAACATCTTAATGCCCAGTTTTTTCGATAAATACCAGCCAAAAAAGGAATTTTTTAATGTAAAAAACACAATTTAGAACCTTGTCTTGCGAAAAACATTACAAAAATACAAAAATAATCAAAATTTTTATAGCAATTTTGTATTTTCATAACATTGCAGTCAAATATAGCTTACAATCCCATGTAAATGATAAATATGAATAAAACGAATAAACGATTTTTTTCTTGTTACTTTCAATTCTCGATTGCATTCGAGTGTGAAAAATTATAGCAACATAAAATACTACGCCGCTCGAATTATCTCGAGTGTGTACAGTTTGGCCAGTTTCGCGCGTTTGAGGTTACTCGAGAGTACACACTAAGGGATTAATAAATATGTTTCAATAATGCACATATAAATGAATGTTTGTATTAAAAATCAATTATGTTCCAACTAACTAATCTCAATATTGAAACAACTTCAAAAGAAATAATATTTAATACATTACGACTTTTAGAACATTATATTATATTCATGTAGGTACATAAATAACTAAATATTGGAACTCGGCATATGAATACATATAAGAAGATCAGGAGAAAGGGATAATTCTTCATATATTTCAGTAGGAGTCATTTTCGTCCTTAACACTAGAATCGTAAAAGTTTCAGTCTACCTGAAACCCTTAAAAGATCAAAATAACACTGATTAATATGAATCCGTGTAATTATTTAAAAATGACATTGTATTTATAGGCAATTACATTGATTAATTTATAACATGAAATTATTATAATAATTCATAAAATATTATAAGATATTACAATATCGAAAAGTATATAGAGTTAGAAAAATATATCGGGACAGCTGTAATGGAATTACTTAGTTTCTTACCAGTCGAGGTTTGTTACATAGTTCAGGCTCAGTTTGGGCATTTTTTATATATATTTTTATATTTTTTACATAACTGTATTTTACAGTTAGAACAAATATCTACAGTTTTGTTTCTACACTTGGTAGCTTAGTAATGAACCCTTTTTCTCATAGGCAGAGATTCTTCAATTTATATTTTCATAGATTTTTAGAGCTATAAATTTAGGAAAAGTCAAGAAATTTATTTAATTTCGTTAATAACTTTTTGAGAAAAAGGAACACTAAATAACTTTTGGGTCAAAATGACCCATCCCTCAGGTCTAGTGGTTATAGCATGAACACACTACTGTTCTTTTTATCTTGGTATTCTTTTATAAATAAATTTAGCACAAATGATGTTTATATTAAATAATAATATAAATATCATTTTTTAAAATGATATTTATATTAATATGTGTACATTACAACAGAATTGCTTATGTTGTCCGCATTAAAAACAGCAGCAAGTTTTGTATTTATTAAACACATAAATAAATACAATGAACACATTTTACAAAACACTTACAGTCTGAAAGAATATTAAATATTGAATAAAATAGAAAACCCAAATTGAAAACTCTCCCGACCTTTTGAAGAATAATGCAAAAAAAATGTAAGGGAAAGGAAGAAAACTATATAAAGATGTTAATATGAACAGTACAAGTGTGTTCGCGAAAAATGTTTGTAAATCTTCGCTTAACTGATTAAAATTTCTTTAATGGGTCAATCGTATCTTCGTATAAGTAAATGTTCCGTATAACTGAGTATTAGTATAAAGGCTTTATTACATAGACCTTATGGAAATTTCGTCGGGGAACGAGTAGTATTTGGTATAGCTGAATATTTCGTTACACCAACTAATAATTGAGTTTCATATAAATGAGTCTCATTGTATCTTAACATTATGAAAAAAAATCATTTTTTATACTTTATGATATAAATTTAATTTTTTTTATTTTTGCTTGGTTTACATATTAAGAATGTAAATACAACTTTTTGACTATAAAATAATTTTAAATGTAACAAATAATAAAATCTTTAAAAATGACTGTTGAATGCAAAATAGTTTATACATTTTAATATAACTCTCATATAAACAAGTATAAAAATGCATAAACTGATATTTTAATTCACTTCATTAATGATTTGAAATATGTATCTATGCAAAAATTATATCTACGAGAAATCTGCAAAGCTTAGTACAGATATTTTATTAAATGACATGATTTTTGCCATGGTATAATCCTAAAAAATTTCTTCATTTGTCTTTAAGCATATAAACATCAAAACTGTTTTATTTTAACGAATTAACTTTAAGCTGTTTTTCCTCATAAATCTCCTAGCTCTAATTTATTTTCATTTTAAAAGATAAATTACAAGATTTACGCTTCTCTGTTGTATACTAGAAAGTAATTTAGAGTTAGATCCCAATTTCGTAATTATATAGCATCAAAAAGGAAAAAAAAAGATATTCAACTCACAAGTAACAAACATTACGGAATTTAAATACATGTTTCAATTTACTCCAGGAAAAGCATAAAGATAAACTTGAAGTAATTATAAAAGATAAAGGCAGTTTTATTTAAAAACGATATTTTTCCCAAAGAAGTTTCTCTAATGCATATATGAATAATTATTTTTATTAATGAATAGTTATTTTACAATGAACTGTTCTGAAAATTAAAATGTCAGTTGCAAATAATTAGTATTTGTTTGAAAGGCATACTTTTTGTATCTCAATACATTATATTTTTTTTCTCATGTACATAAAATATTCAATATTGTTAATAAACAAGACAAAACGCTTCTATTTATATATAAAATATATATTTTCATTTGAAGTAGAATTTTTCATGTATTAATATCTAAATATAAACTTATGGTGCAGCATTATTTACACTTTATGAGAACAAATGTATTGTTTATTCCTATTTAAAAATTTAAACTGACTAATAATAAGTTGAATATATATTTAAAAAACGCATTGGTTTTTTCCTTATTCGTAAACTTAATGGAACTGTCAGCGTACTGAAACATGGAAAAAATCATAAAAATACAAAACGTGATTCTTTTTCAATAACTTCATTAATGATTTAAAATATAATCTATACCAAGTATTATTTGTTATAGAAATCTAAGTTTTTAATTGGTGATTTATTTTAGTGAATGACTTTAAATGTGCTATATGGAAAAAACAAATGATTAGAAACAAAAAGAATAAGAAATAACTTTTTTGCTGTCAGTAGTTAAAGCAGTGAATCGTATTTCCATTTACATAAAATAACTTATTTTATGTCAGTTCTAAGAAAAATGATTTTATGGCTTTATTGGAAATAAAATTTATGATTTACTATAGACATCAAGATGAATAATATTTTCGTAAAAAAGATATTATAGTTAACTAGCGTTATATGATTTCATCTTCTGACTGAAAGAACTTGTTATTTAAAGTTATTTTATTTGATTAGGAGAAATATATTACTGAGTGCATTTTTATTATACATATAAAATATGCTTACAAAATACATCTGAGAGAATAAAATTTTTATTAGTAGTTGTAAATATAAATGTTTACTTTTTTAGATAAGGAAAATAGCTTATTTAAATGTATTCTTATCAAGATTTAGTTTATCGTTTTGACTAAATTAAATTTACGGCTTTATCACTTGAATGAATATAAAGAATATACAGCTATATTATAAAATTTTCATTTAATCAGCATTTCCTTTTCTTACGAAAAGTTATTGAAAAATGTTTCCTGAAAATTCCGATGTGTTTAATTTTTAGATAAATGCTGAAAACCTTAAAATTATTTCCCATCCTAATAAAAGTTGAAGTAAAACTATAAAGGGAATGTCCTTCCTTCACACGGAGACCCTAAAACAAGAGTAGTTTTCTAAAACTGATAAATGAAGTTGTATGGTATGAAAACAACTCCCAAAGCTGTCGCCTCAGCAAACCGCCACACGGCAGAATCAATTTCCTTCTCTTTTATTTAGGGCAGACACATTTATTCAACATTATTGTGACTAATGGGGGCTTAGGGAAGCGAAACATATCAAGTTGGATTTAAGGAAGCGATATTCCGGAAGAGGTAAAATTAACGGTCGAAACTCTATTTCTTCTTTGCCTACGCTCAGCTAACAGTAGCCTCTCCAGCACGAGGCAGAAAGGTCGTAAAGTTGACTAGGGGTTTATTCAGGGAAAACCTTAAAAATTAGCTTTAATATACAAGATCCCAGGCCCGTTTAAAAGCCTACACTTTCAAAGTAATAGGAAATGTTGTATTGAGGGCAAAACTTTGGGTTTTAAGAATTTCGCCGAAAGCAATATTTGCTCTGAGACAGCATGGAAAATCTCATTAAAGCTTCAACTTATTGAGCAAATGAGTTTTAGACAAAGTTATTAAGCATTAATTTGTCTTTGGGGATAGATATTAAGAAATCATACTTTTTAGGGAGCTCTGTTAATCACTGTTATCTGTTTAGAGTGGATTGGATTACTTTTAAATCATAGTAGAGCTAAATTTTAATTAAACCCAAAATAAATAAAATTTATAAAATATTAAGTATTTTCAGTCTTGTTTTCAAATCTTAATTCTAAATATAATGTATTAAAATGTATCCATTTTCATTATAACTTGTAAATCTAATCTTTTTGAGATACAGTTATGAAATTTGAGATTACAGGAAATAATAAACAAATTATTTAAGGGGAAAATAAGCATATGAGATAATATATGTATGAATAAATTTATAATAAAAGCTTGGATTAATAAATCAACACTACTTTTTTTTCCCTTTAACTTTGAAAACTAATCGATAGCACCAAATATTAAGTAGTTAAATAAGTTCGTAGTATATATATGACATGAACGAGTGGTTAAGGCATAGAAGACACATTTGATTTTATATATAAAAACTTCTTTATTGTAATCCTTCTGTCCATGGATATGTCATTTTTATATTCTTTGTTCTCATATTTTGTCACGACAAGCGTGGAGGATGTTATCAGCTCGAGTTCCTGCTCAAAACTCAGTCATTTTTGCCTTGCTACCTAAGCAAATTCCTATATCTACTTCAGCTTCTTTACCCTGTATAGTTCCTCTTGAAGGTGAGTCTTTCTCCTATTACGTTATCGTTAATGAGTTCTATTTTTAACCCTTTTGAAATACAATTATTAAATTTAAGGTTACAGAAAATAATATACAAAGTACTTAAGGGAAAAATAAGCATATTAAATAATATATGTATGAATTAATCCATAATAAAAACTTGGATTAATAAATCAACACTACATTTATTTCATTTTAACTTTGAAAACTAATCCAGAGCACAAAATATTAAATAGCTAAATTAGTTCATAGTACATATCTGACATGAACGAATAGTTAAGGCATGGAAGACCCATTTGATTATATATATAAAAACTTCTTTATTATAATCCTTTATATAAGGATATTATCAGCCCGAGTTCCCGCTCAGAACTGTCTCTTTTTGCATTGCTACCTAAGCAAATTCCTATGTCTACTTCAGCCTCTTTACCCTGTATAGTTCCTCTTGAGGGTGTGTCTTTCTCCTATTACGTAATGATTCAATCTTTAATTATAACTAGCATAATTCTTAACCCCCATTTTTAAACCTGACATATATAACCAGGATTTAGATATTATTTTGAAAGTTTAAAATTTCATCAGATATATTTATCAAAGATCTAAAAATAAAACCAATATTGAATTCTACAGTTACATTGGAAATATTATTCTTATCGCTTTTTCGGCAAATCATTCTACATATTCAATTATTCAGGGAAGAAAATTAAAAAATTAAATATCAATTTTTCTCGGAATTTCTTCAATTGGCAAAACTTGTACCTGAATATTCTGTGAAAAATATTCAACACAGTTCTTTTATGACTATTGTGTGTGATGCATGTTTTATATTGATTTTTTAGTTCATTTCAACATATGCTCTTTTAAAATATATTTCATAGTTTCATTTCTTTAATAAATTTATCTAGCAATGCTTTAGACTTTAAATAATAATTTTAATGTATAAGAAATAGGAATACAAAATTCATAATTCAGTATGTCATACTGACGTGAGCATTACATCCTGAAAGAGTTTGTTAATGTATTTAAATACCAGGTCGGAGATATTTTAGTTTTACTATAAAAAGTATTCTATGCATAAATTCAAATTCTGAAGTTGTCTTCTTCGTCTGTGTTTAGAATAAATTATAGTATGAGATTTATAGGCGAAAATAAAATTTTAAAATCCTATTTGTTGAATGATAATTCTTCATGTGTCACGACTCTATTGTCAAAAAGGTTTATGGTGCTTGAAGCTTAAATCATTGAAGATGAAAAACAGGGACAAAAAGGGGAAACTTCTTCAAAGAAGGAGAAAAAAAATGCATATTTTGCTCCCGCTTTTGCAGTCATTGTAAACTTTGAATTCCGTTACTCAAAGTCAGTGGATGAAGCATTTCAAGAAAAAAAAAATCTTGCAGTAAATCCAAATGTTTCTTACTTAAAAAAAATTCAAAAGTAAATCTAAAAATTCCAAAGAGCGGAGTTTCAAATATTGATTGTTGCCCAAGGGGAATTCTATAAAAAAAAACAGAAAAGAAAAGAAAGAATAGAAACTTCACTCATTCTTAGAGAGTCTAAGGAAAAACACACTAAAATTACTAGGAAAAGCAATAAACAAAAAGAAATGAAAAATACAACACCCCGAAAAGGAAAATAAACGTGCTGGTTCCAATTTTTGAGACTTTCTTGTCATTTATATTTACTTTTGTTCTGTGCCTTTCAAGCCGCGAGGCCCCTCTACGGGAGATGACCAGGGATCTGATTCCTGCTTCTATGAGTGGATTGCTATCAAAGAGGCTGCGGGAGGAATGCAATTCTTTAGGGCCTTTCTTGCTCTTTCGGCCTTTTTTTCTTACGAATTTTATTCTTGTTTCCGTCACCAACATAAATGAAAGAAGAACGGGTGACGATAGCCGAGAAATCCGGGAGGCGTTTTAATTCTTTTTTCTGGTACGCGGCAATAAACAGTAAGTTTAAACTTACGTTAAGTGAAAATTTCGAGACCTTTCTTTGATTTCGGTTATTGCTTACGCATAGATCGAATGAAAAGCACGGGACAGATTTGGGCTTCGAATTCAGAAAAAGAAATATTTTTTTTTTAAATTTCCATGAAAACTTTATTTGTTCAAAAGAAAATAGTATTCTGTAGTTTAAAGACTTTATATCATTCTCAAAGATAATAAAAAAGCTAAGAACAGGACAAATTACTTTGCGATACTGTTCAATAAGCTTATAAAGTAGGAAATTCACGATAGCGTTTAAGAAAAAGCCACTTTGAGGGTTATTATAGAGTATACTAAATATTGTTTTATGGAATTCTAAATGTAACAGCATGTTTACCAAAAGTATAATGACTGATTATGGTTTGTTTTGGAACTCTATCATCTATTATTTCACAACTGGGTTAATAAGACCGAGATCTACTGCTTAAAGCCAATTCCGAACGGCTATGAACATTAATGCCACGGTGGGATTCCAACTCCCGAACTCCGGTATAGAAAATCAGCGCTCTAACCATTCTGCATTTTTCAGAATAATGATTGATTTAAGCCATAAAATAGCTGCCAAGCATTATTTAGAGATGACAAAGTATTTACCTGTAAATAACTTGTAATTTTTTTAACTTTGTGAGATTTTCTTGATTGCCAGTTATGTTTCTATCTGCGCATCTTTCCCAAAAAAAGTTTTTAAGTTAAAAACCTTATTTTAATTTATAATCCTAATTAATTTTAATTCTTTGACATTTCTTTGATTTCAATTATTGTTACACATATTACAGAAATTAATTGAACACAGATTTTAGTTTAAAACTCGCAAGGTGATTTTCGGGCGTGAAAATAAAACCGGAAATGTATACTAATAAAACTTAAAACAACATATATATCATTTCCCCCTTAATGAAAAAATCGAAACATATGTATTATACAGCCTCGTTGGACTATGTTTTGACACGGTTTATAAAATTACGGATCACACTTGTTTAACTCAATTAAAATTGGTACGTAGGTCATAAATTTATATAACGCAAAACTGACATGGAACAAGCTTTTGGCAATGAAAAAAAGCAATTTAGATCAAAAAGGAATGAGAAGCGATAACTAAGAACTAATATGTATATTTCAAGATTATTTAGCCCAAATAAATCCAAAGAATAATTTTGATCAAAAACTATCCTCTAATTATTTTTCTTTGAAAGAATATTCCAATAAAATTGATAAGGAAAAATTTGGAACAGGTGTATTATGCACCTCCGTTGATGGCTTTTTCGTTTCGAGATGAATGTGGATGTTAACATTTTTGCTCCCTTTTAAACACAATGGGACACAGTTTTTAGCCTTATGGTCAGTTACATTTTATTATAAATTAATGTGTAACCGCGTCGCGTAACATTCTCGAGTAACATTTCCCTCGGCTTGCAAAATAACGCATTGTTAATACACATAAAGTACACAGAAATTTTATTTTGTAAAATATAAATTTAAAAAATGATACAATATAGAAAATTACAATCACAATTTATATTTAGGTATTGTAGGCAGATTTGCACTGAATTTAATTTTAAATGATGCCTAATGTAAGTGCCCTATAACATCTAGAAATAAAAGTAAAAATGCACCAAATGTCTACAACGGTGTTTTATGCATAAATTATCAAGACTATAATTTTCAAAGAATAATAGATAATAGTTTTAATAAACTATCCTGTTGTGTTTGTTTTTTCAGACTAGGATCCTTCCAGAGGATTTTATTTAGGTTATTGAGGTCATTTAAAAGATCAACATGTCAAATTAATGTGTTCTTGTCTTTAATTTTGAAAGGAAGTAAATGAAATAATGTAAAAAGGATTATAATTTTATAAATAATATATACCTATTTAAAAAAAGGTGCTATAATTAGGTATTATTTAAAATTTCTGATAATAGTAATAACAGTCCTGATGATGATGATGATGATGATGAAGATGATGATAATAATTATAATGATGATGATGATGATGATGATGATGATGATAATGATAATAATTATGATGATAATTATGAAGATGATGATGATAATAATATTAAAAACAGGTATATTAATACATATTAATACAGGTATTAATTTGCTAAAATTATACATAAAAAAAGATAATGCATAAAAATGAAAGAACATCCCATAAGTCATATATCGAGAGCAACATTTTCCATTTCGGAAAAAGGTTCGATGTATTTTTAGTACAGAACTTCGGTTGCTAAACGATAAAAAATTTGCGTCACAAATAAGTACAAAAATTAATGTTTTGCGATCACAAACCAAACAATCACAAAAGTAATAAAAGAAGAAATTCTTGCAATTGTTTTATAATATGACGTCATTATTTCAAGTTTTTTTAAAATTCAGATCGCAAAATTTTCTTATTTGAACATAAAACATAACTTCATTTAGTCCCAAATAAATAAAATTTAGGGTGGTTATTAATTGTCTCCATCGATTATGATTGTAGAGATGAAGCTTAAGAATATTTCAGGTCGGCCGATACCTGTCTTAACCCTAAATTCCAAACCGTATAAAAGATATTTGGCGAAAATCACTTTTAAAGTAATTTATGATGTCATAAAAAGCTAATTCAAGTGATCGTTTGATCATAAAACACAAATATGATCTAAAATAATTAGCCCTTTTTGTGGTTTTTATTTAATATCCGTTAATTATGGCTGTGCAAATGAGCTGTGTGAAATGAGTTCCTGAGTTTTTTTCAAATCCCTGGATACTTATTTCGAACTCTAAATCTCAGCCCTTTTTTGAAAATTTGAGATATGGACAGATAGACAGACAAAGGCTGAATGTAAGAAGACACATGTAAGAAGATTGGGAAAGAGGAATGAATATTTTAATTACCAAAGAACACATTCTCCGTTTAAAAGAAATTACTAGTCTACATTTTATAGTCCATTCTTAGAGATAATCAACAAAATCAAGTGCATGAACAATCACTTTAATAATTACAATTTAACAATAGGCAATTCACTAAATATGCATGTTTTTATTTACGAATCTTTCTTAAAAATATTTTTTAGTTCAAAGATAAAAATTTATTTTTTTAACTAATTAAAATTGAATCTGAAAGATATCTTGATTGCTTTAAATTTCATGCATTTATTTGGTTCTGCCTTACACATAGCTAGATTATTGCTTACACACAGATTAAACATAAAGAACGGAACACATTTTGATTTAAATTCAGAAAAATAAATTAATGTTTCGAAATTACCAAGGAAAACTAACTTCGTTCAAATTAAAATATATGTTGAAAGTTGTGACATGAAGTTACACCTCGATACGCCCATTATGTTATCAGTCAATAGAAATTTCCAAATTCCAATCAAGCTTCTAGTTTTCCGTAGAAGGTTAAATTTTCCTCTCCACCCCACTGAGTGTAACAGAGATTTCGTCAGATCTTTTGGATCCTCTGATCTCCTCCCCAATAATAACCACATCTCCACATAAAATATGGTTTTAGTTTGAGTATTTTGATGCAGTGATACCTTTTATTATATGTGTTTAATTTATGATTGCGATGGTACATAGATATCAAGTAAAATATTTAGTACACTTAGCCAAACAAATTAAAGAGGAAATGATATTACAACGAAACTTCCAAATAATACTGTGCTAAATGTAAAAGTACGTCTTCCTTTCATTTTTACTTCCGGTAAATTTAGTTTTAAGATTCAGTTTAAATAACTTTTTTTAAATTAACCTGGATTAATTGCTTCAAGTTCGGGATGTCGTACGATTGCCTTTCTTTTTTTCTATTTTGATTAACGTTCCTTTTAATATAATAGAATAATAATTTAAAGGTTCTCCAATATAATAAATAATACCATCACATAACAGATGATTTCAATAACTATCCTACCATTCAACAAAATCTTATTAAATAGATAAATTTATATATATATATATATATATATATATATATATATATATATATATATATATATATATATATATATATATATAATATGTATGTATATATATACATATGTATATATATATATGTGTGTGTGTGTGTGTGTGTGTGTGTGTGTGTGTGTGTGTAATGTTTCCCCTATTGTCACTTACCAAAGCTATAGTTCCTGTTTAATTCGCCTTAACAGATACAAACAGCTCTAAGAATTATCGGCATGTTGTTATTTCTATGAGCAAATGCAGAAACCATTTGGAAAATAGTTTTTCTCATGCCCGAATGTCGTGCAAATTATTGTATACACCGCTCTATGGTATCTTTACAATGTTCTCTATCTTCTGGGTCTTCAATTTACAGTTGTATAGTACTCATTTAAGAATTCTTTGATGTTTCTAGTGCACCAAACTGATAATTACAACTTGAGTCTGAAGCACTCGATGTCGATAACTACTTTCTGTAAACAAGGCCAATTAACAGCAAATTATTGTTTTTGACAAAGCAGATTTCTAATAATTCTTTTCAAGCCACTGCTGAGTTTTAACGGCAATTAATTTTGACCGGTGTGTTACCTACTGAGCAGCCATACCATTAAATATATGGGAAATAAAACTTGATTTAAATTAGTATATCCATTTTCAAGTTGTTTTATTTTTCATGTTTATAATCAGAAAAAATATCTGCAGCTTATAAACTCTTTAAATTGATTTCGTGTTATACAAAAGATTTCAATCCCCAGTTGTAGTATTTCTAGATTGCCCATAGATACTTTAGTAAGCTTTTAAGTAGTTTTAATATTATTCCGGCTAATATATTAAAATTAAGCTTGCTATACGTTCTACTAAGGTTTCAGGTTATTACCTTTTAGAGAGAGGATTTCTAGTGCGTGCGACACATAATTGAAATTGCAATTCTTTTATGAATTTAGCTGAAAACCAGGTCATAAATGTAAGATAAAGTTCCAGTTAAAACATAATAACTGATATTTTGTTTCTTCGAAAATTTGCTTTACATAGTATATAAAAACTAGAATATAGCCTGTCATATGACGGGATTAATAAAATTTTTAAATTTCCAGAATTGTAAAGTACACTATGAGGCAGTTAAAAAAATGGTTTGTTTTTTGGTTGAGAATTATCTTTTGCACGCTCAATAATTTGTTTATTTTCCTACTCCTCTAAAGTCTCCCGATACTGTGAATGCGGTTTAGAATCACGTTGAATTCATTTAGTCAATCTGTGTGGTTATATGTAAAAACAAACACAAAAATGAAGAACCTTCTTAGTTTTTAAAGATATATAACTTAAACGCTAGATATTTATTAGTCTATGAAATAGACTCCTATACTTTTATGAAGAGAATTTGTTGTTAATACCCGTGATAAAAAATTTTCATTGCAACAAAAAATAATCAATGAATTAATTTAAAATTATTACAAATGTACCTAATATATTATTTATGCCAAATATAAAAGAAAAGTAATTATGTAATATCTAAGTTCAGTGATAAAAAGTATGAAAATAATGCAGACGATATTTAAATAATTTAAAATAAGAAGTGATTAAATGAGATGGTTAAAGAAATGACGTCATAATTATAGAGAATTTCACCACGCTGACCAGGCTTTTCGCCCATACAGCTGCTAACTACTGAAGACAGTCGCCACAAAAGCAATCACTAACAGCTACAAAGCTGCCCTGACCTACGAGAGGCTCGAAATTAATGTAGACGACCCCAGTAAGGATACAATACCACATCGGCAAGATCGAGACTACCAGGGAAGTCTGAAGAGAAGGATCACTCAGGAAACCCCGGGTTCGTGAAACCCGAGTATACCTAAAGGAGGTATACCCCTTGAGGTTGTCAGACGGCTATCATCGGCCTAGGAGGGACACTCCTAGTTTACAGGGGGCGCCACGAGGAGGCTGATAGCTGTCCTAGGTGAGGTACCGTAGTACAACACCCTGAGGCTCAACTCCTCAGCTGTGCCGAAACACCGCTGAAGTGTATCACTGCCCCACCCCCTAATAATTAATTAATATTATGTCATAATTATAGAAAAAAATGTTATTTTTATATATTTCTTATGTGACAAACTTAATAACCTGCTCTTAACCGGGAAAAATAGGGCTTAAAAATGGCATTAAATGCTCGAAAATGGGGGGATTTCGAACTTTTTAAAGACTTGTCAGAATTTTTATAACCCTAAATCATCCATAATAATTTATGGATGTTTCTATCCATTTCAGGTCCAACCGTTCATAAATTCGAGGTCAGACGGACAGATAACTTGGGCTATTATTATATTGAAATATACAAGCGTGTAGCCAATGAAAATGATTTAAGTTTTAAAAAAGCATTATTTTAAAAAAAATCAAGTTTAGACAAAATGGAAATCATATTTGTGAAGACTCTCCAACAAGTCATAATATACGAAATCGTATTCAATGTAACGTTTTACGTCTATTCACCAAAAATAATTAAAAAGAAAATTAAAACATAATATTCTTTATTTACAGTTTATTTAAGCAAATTTGCTGGTTATTACGCCGTAAAGGAAGAAACACCCTTTATATGCAAGTATAAGAAATTTCTTGTTAAATAAATCTTAAATTACGACAAGATCATTATACTTCCCATAATGCAATGATTGGAGTGAAATATGAAATAATACATTATATCTAGGCTTAAATATAGGTTTACTAATAATTCTGCCAAATAGAAACTTATCTCATTAATCATGTATGATACTATGATAAAGGTAGACAGGTAGTAATTTTTGTTAAGTCCATGAAAACAAAATAATGACTTTTCGACAAGTTTCTGAGTAACATCAAGGCCAATGTAAAGTAATGAATATTCCAATTAATTAAAAATTATGTCTTAAAAGTTGTTAATTTTACTTTAATATAAATATTTCAAGTTTGAAATTCTTACTGATTAAGTAAAGGAAGGTGTCAAGTTATAAATTAATGGTTCTTCAGGAGCTGAAATATTTTGAAAGATGAATTTCTCACTAAAATAAATATTTTTAGATTGCCATAAATTATTATGCAAAGTTTGATCATTTTTGAAATCTTTTATTTAGATTAGCTTTATATTTAATCCTTGCTTTAAAAATGAATATCTAGTATTTCCAATATCTGAGAAACCTTGGAAAATTTATATCTTATCTGGAAGAAATCTGATTAATATACCTTTCACTTTAATATCAGACTAATTTTATATTTTAAACGTAACTATCTTACATTATTTTTACAATTTCACTCATAATTATGCTAGTATAATGAACTTCTTTTCTTATGTTGTGCATTTAGCTAAGCTAAAATGTTATCAAATGAAGAATCTCAACATAAAATTTCTAGTGAAAATTTTAAATTTTGTTATCAGATGACAAATTAGAGTTATGAAACCTTAAAATAAATTTTTCTTATTTAACTTTGCAGACAAGAATATATGGCTAATCAAGAGCAAAATTTCGTAATCTCTAAATTTAACAGTTTCACTTTAATTATTACTAATTTGAAATACACATTATGTCTATTCTCATATTTTCTTTCTTTTAGTAAAATAAAATTCAGTGAGGGCATTACAAATTTCAAGGAGTAGTTTTTTTAATTTAAATATTATTTAATAAGAATGGATAAATAATGTGTAGCTGAAAGTGCATACAAAGGATATAATCTATATACTTTATTATATGACAGTTCTATATTTTAATGGTTACAAATAATATACTATAAAAATGTTAGATCTTGTTTTAGTGCAAAAGGAATACAAGATTAAATAGCGTAATTAAGTAATAATATTACAAGTTATTGCTTACTTTTTTATATTGAAAGTCTTCAGAGATTAATTAGGGTTGTAACAAATCTTAAAGCTACTATAGCACTTTTAGTATACATTGTTATTATGGTAAAAAAAATTGTAGTAAAAAATGTCGAATTTCGTAATCCCTAAATTTATCATATACTACAGTTTTACTTTAATTATAACTAATTTGAAATGCACATCATGTCTATTTTCATATTTTCTTTCTTTTAGTAAAATGCAATTCTTTGAGGGCATTACAAATTTTAAGGAGTAGTTTTTTAATTTAAATATTAATTTAATAAAAATGGAAAGTATTCATATCATACAAAACCCGTACGTTGTACAAATATTTCAACATGATAAATAATGTGTAGCTGAAAGGGAATATAAAGGATATAATCTATAAACTTTATTGTATGATAATTCTATATTTTAATGGTTACAAACAATATACTATAATAATGTTAAATCTTGCTTTAGTGCAAAATGAATACACAGATTAAATAGCGTAATTAAGTAATAATATTACAAGTTATTACCTACTTTTTTATATTGAAAGTCTTCAGAGATTAATTAGGGTTGTCACAAGTCTTATAGGTACAGTAGCACTTTTAGCATACTTATGGTAAAAAATGTAGTAAAAAATGTCGAATTTCGGCTAGTCATGAGCAAAATTTTATAATCCCTAAATTTATCAGTTTCAATTTAATTATTACTAATTCGAAATAGACATTATGTCTATTCTCATCTTTTTTTTTCTTTCCATAAAATAAAATTCAGTGAGGACACTACAAATTTCAAGGAGTACTTTACATATTTTAATTCAAATATTAATTTGATAAGAATGAAAAGCATTCATATCCTACAAAACCCGTACGTTGTACAAATATTTCAACATGATAAATAATGTGTAGCTGAAAGGGAATATAAAGGATATAATCTATAAACTTTATTGTATGATAATTCTATATTTTAATGGTTACAAACAATATACTATAATAATGTTAAATCTTGCTTTAGTGCAAAATGAATACATAGGTTAAATAGCTTAATTAAGTAATAATATTACAAGCTATTACCTACTTTTTTATATTGAAAGTCTTCAGAGATTAATTAGGGTTGTAACAAGTCTTATAGATACAGTAGCACTTTTAGCATACATTGTTATTATGGTAAAAAATGTAGTAAAAAATGTCGAATTTCGGCTAGTCATGAGCAACATTTTATAATCCCTAAATTTATCAGTTTCAATTTAATTATTACTAATTCGAAATAGACATTATGTCTATTCTCATCTTTTCTTCCTTTCAGTAAAGTAAAATTCAGTGATGACAAACTTCAAGGAGTAGTTTACAATTTTTAATTTAAATATTAATTTGATAAGAATGGAAAGTATTCATATCTTACAAAACCCTGTACGTTATTCAAATGTTTCAACGTGTTAAATAATGTGTAGCTGAGTGTGAATATAAAGGAATATAATCTATATACTTTATTATATGACAATTCTATATTTTAATGGTTGCAAATAATATACTATAATAATTTTAAATCTTGCTTTAGTGCAAAATGAATTAAAATATTAAATAGCGTAATTAAGTAATAATATTACAAGTTATTACCTACTTTTTTATATTGAAAGTCTTCAGAGATTAATTAGGGTTGTCACAAGTCTTATAGGTACAGTAGCACTTTTAGCATACTTATGGTAAAAAATGTAGTAAAAAATGTCGAATTTCGGCTAGTCATGAGCAAAATTTTATAATCCCTAAATTTATCAGTTTCAATTTAATTATTACTAATTCGAAATAGACATTATGTCTATTCTCATCTTTTCTTCCTTTCTGCAAAATAAAATTCAGTGAGGACAAATTTCAAGGATTAGTTTACAGTTTTTAATTCAAATATTAACTTGATAAGAATGGAAAGTATTTATATCGTACAAAACCTTGTACGTTATTCAAATGTTTCAGCATGATAAATAATGTGTAGCTGAGTGTGAATATAAAGGATATAATCTATATACTTTATTATATGACAATTCTATATTTTAATGGTTACAAATAATATAATAATTTTAAATTTTGCTTTAGTGCAAAATGAATGCATAGATTAAATAGCGTAATTAAGTAATGATATTACAAGTTATTAGCTACTTTGTTTTTATTGTAAATCTTCAAAGATTAGTTTGGGTAATAAGAAATATTATAGATACAGTAGAACTATTAGCATATATTGTTATTATGGAAAAGAAAAATTATAGTAAAAAATGTCAAATTTAATTTTTCTTCTTATTCTATTATAAGCATATTTACTTTAGATTATTTACCGAGCTAAATAAGAATTTTATATTACTTTCACAAAGGTTTGTGTTTGAAAGATCCTGTAAAAACAAATTATTGAGTTTTAGTTTCTAAATAATTCCCTGTATATATGTATAAACATATCTTAATTCCTACATATTTTTAAATACAATGTTCTAGTAGTTCTTAAAGTGTGGGCTGTGTGATTTTATCATATATATTCCTGATATAATAATAAACAGAGTGTAGCTATATTAAGGGAAAACCCGAGAGCACATGTAATAAATATTTAAAACGAAAGCCAGCTTAATTAATGCACACAAAGTAAAATTTCCAAATAATTCATACTTTGTACATTTTTATGTTTTTACTTTATTCTGGCACAAAGTCTTTATCTTGTCGAATACCTTAAACAAACCTTTGGTATTAAATCTACTATGAAGTACTATTATACGTCAATTTTGAGACACACATGGATTAATAGCAATCTTTCTATACAAGTAGTTTTCAAACAATTGCATGAATATTAGCAATTTGGGTATAATATCTTTAGCAATAACTTATTTAAGACCAAATATTTTAAAACTTGTATCTTATATGCTCTTTTACTGTTATGATACAAAATACATTTCTTATATAAACTATTGTTTATTTCTTTGTAGCATGAATCAACTTTTGAACGAATAAACAAATCCAAAACAACTTAAGCTTTAAAAAGTTGAACTTTCGATAAACAAAGTCTGAATACTTTTAAAAATTCATAGATTTTGAAATAGGCTTGAAAATATTTCTTATACTAATGTAAATAAAGTGAAAAATTCCTTTTGACCGTCATGAGATCTCTTTAAAGTGCTGCGAACAGCTGTCAAGATCGATACCCAAACTGTATCAAGGATGCCAAAAAAGCCGCAGGGTTTAGAAATGGTCTTTTTTTCTTCGGAAAAAATAAATCTTGTTGAAGCCTAATCATAAACATAAAAACAAAAGAATTTCAGAAAAAACCAAATATTTCTTTAACTGTGTATTGTTATTTAAAGGAAGAATCAAAGTTCTTTAATACAAAAATAATTACAAGCATACAATTCTTTAGAAAATTTCGGTTATTTTAAGAAAAGATAAATTTGGATATTTGTTAAATAAACATGCAAAATAAATACTTAATTACAATCCAACTCGGTTTTTTGATATGGTGTAAAACTTACATCAATGCAAATACTTATAAAAAGGGTATCTTTAAATTATTAACTTTAAATCAATAACTTTTTGATAAATCTCTAAAATAAATTTCAAGAGCATAAGTGAAGTAAAAATCGCATATATGTTGAGTGCATGCAGGTAAAATATTTCTCACAAAAAATACGAGGTAGATACGGTACCCTATTCAGCTCTGTGTTTTGATTAATGAGTATAATTTAAACTAGTGATAGAACCTACGAAAAAATGGGTATCTAAGTAATATTATTAATCCGATTTTGATAAATTGCTATAATAAATTTCAAGCAAATAATTGGTTATAAAAATCTCCTATTTAATGAATAAATGCAAACTTATTTTTACAATATTAAATCATATAATGATAGATAAAATATCAATAGCTTATGAAAGTTTATAGTTAAATATAGTCTTTAATGTCTGAAATTATTAGAAAATTTTAACACAGGAACTATTTATTATAGGATGCTAAGCATGAACAAAATGATAATCTTCTACTCATTTTACTAAAATCCTGCAAATCATAGCTATGATATAAATGTTAATGCTAAAATAGTGCTATATAGGATTAACATTTATAGCATAGCTATGCTATAAATTGCTATAATAGTACTATGTAATAATACTATAAATGTCAAGTTATGCTATAAATTTAATTATTAGTTGAAATCAAGCAACTTATAATTTTATAATTTCAAAAAGAATTAGTCTAAAGGAGTAAAATGCTGTCGATTTTAGGTGCATAATACGTTTCTCAGAGAAGGGTTATAGCTGAATTGATGTAGAACAAAATGTGAAAAACATATTACCATTTAACTAAACTTAAAATTTTTATTTCTTATATGACAATAAATTAATAATTTATTAAAATATTAAAGAATAGAATGATATCAGTTTTTAAGTTACTAAGACTAATTTTAGAAGAGCTAAGTGGAATAGCCAAGAAAGAAAAGGAAAAATAAAAATCGCTAACAATTCAGAAAGCACTATAATTTTACTTCTCTTTTCAAGTCAATTTAATTGCATTTCAAGAAATAAAACCTGCGCTATCTGAAAAAGAAACGAAATTTTATATCTACGAGTTATATATAGAGGAGAGTGGTAGATTATTTACTCTTGAAGGCACGGAAATTTCAATCAAATAAACGTAACAATACTATGTGCAGTTTCCCATGTGCTAATTTTAGGAAAACATGTATAGCTAAAATTTTGTGTTCCAATAGATATACTCAATGCGTCCTAAACTTTCAACCTAACTATTCTACCAGGAATCGAACCTGTGACCTAATGAAATGGTATCTGGCCCATGCAATGATTAAGGTCTGTCCTAACTATTATTTTACAATTCACAACTCTCCACTGTTGAATGCACGTGATTTTTATTCGCTTTAATTAAATCAGGTTAACTATATTTTTAAAGCTGAAACATCGGTAAAGTTAATAGTGCTAGATCCAAACCTCTTAAGCATGTTTTTAAGGAGAGCAATGAGTTATTTAATCTCGAGAAAAATTCCTTTTCTAGTAAAAAATGTAAATATTTTTCTTTTTTGATTTAACATCAAAGTAATCATATTTTCAAAGTGTGTCCCTCAAAAGAACAAAGCTAATTTTAAATCAATGGGATTTCTTTATAGGAGTGCAGTGGGTGTTTTTGAATGCAAGAAAATACTAAAAATTAGGGTTCCATAAGAAAATGATAAAATTTTGTCCTTTTTTTAAAGTAATTATAGTTGAGAGATAAGATCTTGATAGAAAAGGAATGGTGCCTTGTTAAAGTTTTTTTTCTTAAAGTTGTGTTTTTACTATCATTAAACTAATTATTTCATGGTGGATTATTTATTGTTAAGAAAGACATGGAAAATTCACTTTTCAGTAAGAAACATTAACACTTTATATCATTTTAAATTCAAATTAATCTTAATATGATCTCGAAAAAAGTAGAATGAACTAATGACTAATTTTGCAGGAGTGCCGTGTTATATTTTTTATGTTGGAGACAATACTAAAAATTTGCCTTTTTGTAAAAAAAAAAAAAAAAAAAAAGAATTTATTCTTTTTTTTTACATCAAATTAATCGTATTTTCAAAGACAAGATTTTAAAAATAGTAGAACATATCTAGTCTTAAGTCACTTAGTCTGCTTTAGAGGATCACAATGTGATGTGTATTATAAAAAAGTGAGTGAACCAGAGTATAAATATAGATAATCAAAATTTGTTATTTTTTAATTAAATCAATCATATTTTTCGAAAGAGTACCTTGAAAGAAGAATTAAAGTGCCAGTTTAGAGAGTTTACTACTATTTTTGGAAAATAGGTTTGGGTTACCTTTTCCTTGAAAAGAAAAATATCAATAAATTCGCATTAACACCTCATTTTTTATTAGTTTTTCAAATGAAGCTGATAATATTTTTAAGTACTCGAATCTTACCAGTATCCAGTTTTTATATTTAGTTTTAGGGAACATGATATTCTAATTTTTGTTAAGATGACTGCACTAGCAGTTTCTGACAGCCAGATAAAATTTTTTTCAACAAGATTCATGATAAAATTTCTTGCTAAATCAAAGCTATTTTCTCAATAGAAGAGTTTTATAATAGTTTATAAAAATTTCAACCAACCATTTTTTTAAATGTTCCTCACTAAACCTGGGATTCGTTAAATAAGGGTAAGAAAAAACGAGTTTGACGGTAGTTGTTATGGTTAGATTTATTATGCTGGGGCTTTATGTAATACCACATAATTTTACATAAGAACAGATCGAGATTGCTCTTATATTTTGTGTTTATAACAACGAAAAAATTTTTGCGTTTCCTTTAATTTTTAAAATAAGTCTAGTTGCTTAAAAATGCATAGTTTTTATTGTACTTCAACATTAAAATAAAACATTAATCCTTTAAGCAACAATTTTTATCCTAGCATTTTAAATTCCCAGTTGAAATGTACGAGTCAGTTAAAATTATCTAAAGTAGGAGAGAATATGAGTAACACGCTTCCAACTTTTCTCATCTTACAAATAAAACCTTACATTAATAAGTGTGGTTAAAAAAGATGTGAAAAAATTATATTGAGACATTTTTCTTTAGAAAATTATATCCCCTCTTTTGGAAATAGAAACTAAATTTCACGGTGCACTGTTCAGGGTTTAACATTATTCCTAAATCTAATCCAAGAATTTACAAAACCCGGCCCTTGTGTCGTATGTGACAAAATTTTTGTGGCTTTTATAGGTTTTACACAGATTTTATTATTATATATTACTAATGTAGCAAAAATTAAAATCTATTTTAACTAAATAATTGAACATATATGTATATCCTATAAATAATTAAAATGTATAAAATTTTTATAATTTTTCAATACTATGGCATTTTCAACAGTCATAGATATATCCTAAATCAAAGAAGTAGGTGATAGTAAGTAAGTGATACTTTTATACATTTATGTTACCTTTATAGGTTTTACACAGATATTTCTTTTTCTATTTTAAAAATCTAGGACATATTGAAATCTAATTTGATTAAATCGTTGAACATATGTGTATACTCCGTGCAAATAACTAACAGAGTATACAATTATGATTTTTTATAGTATAGAATTTATAACAGTCATGTGTATATCCAAAAGTCTTAAGATTTTTCAATCGTGACGCTAAAAAATACTGATCACAACATGTTGATCTGACACCCTAATATTTAATTTCTGTTTCTACCTCACTTTTAGATTTTTATTCATATTAGAAGAAAACATCAATCATATAAATTAAGTACTCAAATATTGATAGCATTAAATGACATTTTTATAACATTAATACAATTATTGCAAATTAATGTTATGTATTCGTTGGATGTAAAAAGACTTGTGGAAAAATTATATTAAAACTTACAATTTTCAATGATTTTCAAATGTTATTATTATGGCATTTAAAAGTACAAATTTGTGTTATGGATTACTTCCTTTGTTTAAATTATATTAGACTGTAAAATTTCAGTCGAACATGGTGTTAGTACTAAACCGTAACTATACATAATAAAATAAACAATAAAAATGTTCGTCTGAACTCATATTCATCCTGATAAAATTATATTTTGGACATCTACAGCATTGACAAAGTCATCAATATGAGTGGTTTATATTCTTAATCTGAACAAAATATAAATTGAATACTTCTATTTAATCCCTTTGGTAGACAAAACACCTTATTAGCATGTTGTGCTGTTAAAATACCCGTGTTCATTTTAACAAAATATTCTAATCTTAATAGTAGTATATTTTAAAAAAATAACTTTACTTATTATCAATGTAATATATTTACTTAAAAACTAAGAATGAAAATGAGAACCAATTAGCTCATTGTAGTTACACTAAAGTACAAATTATCCACGTTACTATTCCAGAGTCAAGTAACTACTTATGATTATTAATCTCTATTTAGTTATATAAATTTAAAAACTAATAATAGAAAATTATAATAATGCAAAAGTATATTACAGAAAATATTTGGCAGAGTATCACAGAGAATAGTTTTTCGTAGTTCCTTTAAATATAAAATTATTGTACATATTAGAAACACATTTTTCTCTAAAATGCTACTATGGAGTAATAAAATGTACTATTTATAATTTTATTTCAGGTAGATTTTTTTCCACTGAATAAATACAATAACAGTACATGAAAATTTTCATAAAGTTTCTAGAGTAGAGAGATGTTTTTAAAAATGTAGCATCCAAAAAAGGAAGCCACCTAAAACTTTTCAAAATTATTTATTGTCATTGTACGTGATATTCAGTTCTGAGCGTTAGCAATTTTTCAATTTTATGTTTACGACAACTCAATCTAGCATTGTAAACAAGTTTTTCTATGGTTCAAACTTTGTACTCAGCACATGCATCTGAAATAGAAAATACAGTGAAATTCGTTACGTTTTTAATTGAAGCAGCAATTAACATTAGAATCGAATTATCATTATGGCTTACAGTAAAAAGATAATGAAAGTTTATCAATTTTATCTCTATTCTTAAGAGTGCTTGCTTTTATATGTGTCGTAGTTTACAAAGTGATATAAAAAAGATGAGACATAATCTAATATGGAAGAGTTCACACCAATACAGGCAGTTTTCAACAAAAGATTATATAATCTAAAATTATATGCAAACGCTAACCGTATGATGAAATTGATGCTCTTCAAATATTAAAAAGATTTCCGAAACAGTAAAAGAAGGGAAAAAAACAAAACAAAACAAATCAGTTCTCATATCTGGTTTAATAACCCCATTTTTGGCTGCTTCTGGGGAGGTTATAAATCCCTATTTAACGTGCTTTTCTTGAGCACCCATTGGCAGTTTCTCTTTTGAATAATTATTCTAAGTTATCCACTAAAACTGCTTTACTGGAGTATAGGTTATTCGTTTGTATCCTTCTCCTACCATCGGTTTTATTATATTATACTCTGTTGCATTTAATGCATGACTCTCGTTTGCTTTTCATGCATAACCATGTATTCTTTGTTACAAGTGCCGATCTGTAAAGGGAACATGACATCAAAATTATGATAAAAAAATTGTAGACATGTGCTTCCTCCATGTTTAATCCTATTTAAACATGTTATCTCCAATATTTAGGTGATCCTTAAATGTTCTGATGTAGCAAACACATATTTTATCCTATGTACTTCTATAATACTTGTGTAAGTATATGTCATGAACCTATAAGTGACCATTCTCTTTGTATATATTGACTGTTAGCACATAATGTTCCAAAACCACTCCACTAGTATAAATTTCACTTGACAGCTATTAACGTTCGATAAATTTCGCACTTGACACATGATGTTTCAATGACTTCTGGTTTCATTTCATTGTTTTAGGTTACATTCACTAGCAGTTTATTTACTCTCAGTTTAACTCTAGTGCAAATATTACACTTGATGACTGGTTGAGGTAAGATCAAAATAAAAGGGGTTCTACGAAAACCCAAAAAAATCGTAAGTTGTCTACAGGGGAAACCGTCTGATCACTTATGATCTAATACGTGTATACAACACACAATTTTATCAGTCTGAGCATGTCACATTTGTCTAAATGTGAACAAAAATGTTATATCGGGTAATAAGTATTTATTTATATGAAGTTAAGTTATAGTATATAGTTACTAAACAAGAATTTGAGGTATTAAATCTCTCTAATAGGTATTAAATCAAAGAATATACTATCACTACTCAGTTCTTCCAATTACATATTACTATGTATGTTAATAACATTTTAATTCGCTCAAATCTTTCTGTGGAATAACAAATGTACTGCTTCTTTTATTTTCTCAATTTGTGAGAGAGTTTTTATATCTGAGAAAAGCTGAAACAGTGGATAGAAGTTGTTTTTAAAACGGCATCCAAGAAGAAAGCTGCCTCACACTTTTCAAGATTAGTTACCGTCATTTTACATGATATTCATATTGAAGAATTCTTCAGATTTCTACTTACAATATATATATTCTACATTCTAAATGAATATATTGTATATTTGAATTTTTTATATCATATCGACACCATGCTCGTTTTTTTACACACAATTTCTTCTTTTTTTTAATCCCAACTTAAGTAAGACTAATTAATTTACAGTGTGGACGGACAAATTATCATAAAAATATATATGGTTTGTTAGACATAGATTAATACAATTCACGATTTGCTTGCATATAATAGTACTAGTTGAAATTCAAAATGTGTCATTAAGCCTCAAATTGAGCTTATGTTACTAAAAATATTTTCAGAAGCAAATATTAGACTACAAAATATTATACTACAAAATGAAACACAAGGAAACAGAACACTTTCGGACATAAAATTTGTAATTAAAGTTTTAAAGTTTTTTCAGTCCAGTGTAAAAACAAACTACAAAAAATTGAAAACTGTGAGAATCATAATACATACTTGTATTTTTTAAATTTAATACATGAGAAAAAATGAGTATTTTTAGACTTTTCAAAACAATATTACCACGATATATGGGCAAAATATAATATATTTACTTTCCTAAAGGTAGTAAAGTTAAATATATATCCGATGCTGAAATAAATCAAAATTTCTATCAAAATTTTAATGACTTCCAATTCAAATATCCCAAAATTTTTACTTCAGCTAAAGTCTAATATCATTAAAAACATTCAATTAAAATTTATTAGCTTATAAACATAATATAACACTAATAGTCAATTTTGTATAGTGATGTAACATTGTTTTCAACAAATTAAATTCAGTTTTTTTAATGAATGAATTCTATATTTAAAATTTTTTTTATCTGATTTATAGCATATACTTCCACTCAGTTCAGTAGAAATGATTTTATTTCTGACGAGATCTTAAATTTTCTGAATCTGTGAAATCTTGATTCAAATGCGATGATGTACCTCAATATTAGGACAGTTTTATTGTGTTCTACTACATATCCAGACTTAAATGTCACTTATAAGGAACATGAAAAGTCTACACATGAATTTAAAATTAGTAACTTTAAAGCAACAAACATTATAGTTAGAATTGTGATATTGTAAATAATTAAATATTTCCGTATAAATTTATGAGAACAACGAATATCATATGGAGGAACTTTTGAAATATATATGAGTTGTAGACAATTTTTATTTATAAATTTTAATTCGTGTTAACAATATGTAAGAAATACATCAACATATAAATCTGGAAAAGATTTGTAATCAGAAAACTAGTTTATCAAATACTAAAATTAAAGTCAAAGCAATTGCTTCTGGTTTCCCCAACATTAATTTGTATGTTGGCGCTTTGCCACATCTCACTTGTGATTATCGCCTTTCTCTGACTGTAGATGGAGTTCAGTTTAAAAAATACGTGAGAAGCATTGGGCGAGGAGTTTTTCTTAATCTTGTTAAACGCATTCGTGGCCGTTGTAATTGGTATTCTTTACTTTCAGAATGCAAATTGGAATAAAATGTAAAGATTTCTCTTACATTGTTTCAGCTTTGGCTAGGACAAAAGAGAGCAGCGCAACTAATGCTGGATTGGTTTTACAAAAGGAATACGCAAAAATAAAACATGTAATGAGAGGAAACTTGAAAATATATTCAGTATTTTTAGCTCCGTCACAGACAGGGCAATAAATTCTGTGTTTTTGTTTACTTTATGTGGTTTCAAGGGAAATAAAGAAAAGTCATTAGAATTTTCTGAATATTTGTTAAGAAAACGAATGCATTTCGCATTCAGTAAATTCCATCAAATTGTTTTTATTTCTACCTCGTTCAATAGCAGTTTCTTTCACAATCAATGACTGTAATTATTCAATATAAGTTTTAATTCATTAAAAGTGATGATAAATTAATAGATTATTGAAGTTAACTGTAATATTTTATTTATAGAAAATTTTAATTTAAACTTTTATCTTTATTTGAACAATTTTGAAATTAATTTAGAAGTTAATTTGAAACTTCATTAAATTCATTAAAATCATTTTATTAAAAAAGCTAATTCTATTAAATTCATTAAAAATATTTTTAAAATTATGATCGTTACTGTAGCAAGGTTTAGTAAATTATACAATTTTTGAAATCGCTTTTGATATTTTAAGCAAGAATTATGTGCGTTGGTAAGTAAACATTTATGTTAAATTTACCTTCTTTTTAGCATATAAATAAATACAATTTGGTAAAACTTTTATACTTCCTAAAACGTTTTCTTTGATATTTAGATGTGAAACGTTACCTTAAAAGATGAACATTTTAATACTAATGTTTATTCAGACATAACTACCATCTATGTGGAGCATGACAAATTGATGTCAACCATATTAATGTAAAAATGAAACCATATTAGATGTTAAAAAATCAACATCAAAGATTAAATTGTAAGGAAATAAACAATTGTTTATTTTATCTAAATATAAGTGATGAAATGTTCAATAAAATCTCCTAAATATCATGTAAAAGAACATTTGAAATAAGTTTGTAGGTAGTACAGTAAAGACATTCTAATCTCAGTATTAATAATTCGAACAAATATAATTAAGAATAGAAAATAGAAGCACTTTAGAAGTCTATGTCAAGAAGCATAGAGCCATCTAAGAAACTGTTTGAAATAATACTTCATATAGAGAAAAAAGGTTAATGGCCATTGAATATAATTTAAAGTTTATAAATCCTACACTCAAATAGCCTGAAAGGCAAAAGAAGAATTTAAACGAAATTTTAGAAATTCTCCACAAGGTTCACTTAAAAATTCAACATAGGTTTAACATGGTCCAATACACCTGCTTGAAAATGAGAACATTGCTTAGTGAATAAATAGAATTACCATATGTTTTTAATTTATTACAAATTTCAGATAGTTGCAAATTATAGAGAAATGTTACTTTAAAAAATAACCACATTTGAATGATTAAAATAATAAATACCTTTTAAGAGATCCATTGCAGCTGGCGGAATAGCGTATCTGTTGTTATTCTTTTCTTTGGAACCGTTTGCGCATGCGATCATTGTCTTAACTCGATGGGAATTTTCAGTTGCTTTAAGCTTGTCATGACAAGACTGTCACAGTTTTGCAGCAAAATTGCGTTGCAAACGAGTGGTCGCTTTATGTTCTGTCTAATTTGCAGAAGTCTTGCTGCAAGTTTGTCACTTCAAATTTGTTATGACAAGATATTATCCAGAAAAAAAAAATTAAAATTGCTGCAAGTATGCAGACTATCTGGGTTAGGTCTCCACACATTTTAAGTCTTTATTTCTATAAAAAGCATGTAGAAAAAATATATAAGTAAGTTTTAAAATGATTTGAAATCATAACCCAAGTTAATGAAATGTTAAAATTAAAGTCAAAGTAATCTTTTCCCCAGTATTAATTTGTATATTAACGTCAACCGCATGCTCCCTGTGCTTGTTGTAGAGGGAGTTATACTTTAAAATTAAATGAGTAACAGTGGGTGAGGAGTTTTCTCAATATAGTTAAATGTATTTGTAGCCATTTGAATTGGGTATCTTTTAGTGTCAGAGTTCAAATTGGAATAAATAAATACAATTTGGTAAAACTTTTATCCTTCCTAAATCGTTTTCTTTGATATTTAGATGTGAAACGTTACCTTAAAAGATGACCATTTTAATTCTAATGTTTATTCAGACATAACTACCATCTATGTATACCATCTAGGAAAAACTTTTGTCTTGCATTTTTCAACTTTAGCAAAGACAAACGCACAACAACACAAGTACTGAATCGATTTACAAAGAGTACACTTAAAATTAAGACATATTACAAAAAACGCAAAGCTCAATTTAGAATTTTCAGCTCCTTCTAGGACAAATCCTATATTTGTGTTTACGTAGTTAAAATTGAATAGAGAAAACTCTTCAGAATTTATTAGATACTTTTAAAGTAAAAATGGACGCATTATATTTGCAGTAAAATAGAGCAAATTAATGTTTTTCAGATTCAGTAAAGAAAAACCGTATTTTAATAAATTATAACGAAATTAATAAATGCTTTAACAAAAACTATTATACTTTATTATAATAAAATTTAGTTTTATTAGAAAAAAAGTTTAAATTTCTATTTCCAGTTTTGAAGCTTTCTATGATTGCAAGCTAAAAGGAAAGTATTTACACAAAATAATAATTCTATATACCCTTTATGTTATTTTTTATTATATAGCATTACATAATTTGGTAAGCTGCCCATTTCGAGCCTTTATTATGTACTTGGATTTGAATAGGTTTATCTGATATCGTATCGAGCTACAATTTTGGGGATATATGTTTGAAGCCGACTAGTTAACGAAAAATCTCCCTATATAAGCAGAGAATATGTAAGAAAAATCTGTTTGTCTTCTATCTCATGTTATTTGATAATTAGAAAAGATGTAAGGAGTTAGGATATAAGAGATCCCTCGTTTAATTTTATCAATATAAAATTAATGTTTGTAATCTCGTAGAATTATGTTTTCTTTAACGCTTTTGGGACCAGTGTGTATTCAATCCCAACTTCAGCCTTTATAAGCATTACATTTATGAGGGTAAGATTCCGGGTACTTCGAATAGTTATTATACAATTAGTTGGGATCGAAAAGTTCCAGCTATTAGCGATACGGACTAGATTCCCGTTAGAGATATAGTTGAAGCTGGTAGATGGTCAAACCTTGTCAAAATTAAAGTAGAGAAAGTGCAGAATAAATCTCTGAATACGAATGCAATCTATGCTATAAATGTTGGCAGATAGATATTTCACAGTTAATGACTGTAATTATTCAATATAAAATCAGGAGAAAACCACCACCTTTCATTGATATCAAGGAGACATTCGAGAGGGGAATTACAGATGTCTTACTACCAACAAGATAATTAACCTTTGAATTATTAAATCAAACTAGTTTTCATATAAATATACAATACCTACTTTTTCTTTAAATTCAAATGCTTACATAGAATACTGAATATGTGTAGGGCAAAATTTTCTTATTTTCAGAAAATTTAAAATGTAAATACTCATTCTCTGGCTGCACATAATAGTACAGAATACTGTCTAGAAGTAAATACAGAATAATATTTTCAGAGTAAGTAATTATGATTTCACTCCCATTTTCAGAAAAAAATATCTGAAAATTATGTGTTAAATTCATTAAACATTTTACATTTCAAGTAAAAGTTAATGATGTCAAAAACAGAATATCTTTATTTAGAAACTTTTGTTTAAAACTTATATTTCCATTCAGCTCTCAAATTCAGATCTTTTCAATACAACTGATTGTTTTTTACCATTTAAAAGAATTAGATGCAAATTGCATTGAAAAAATCTTAGTCGTTATTCATTAAAATACAATTAGATATACTTTCATATTTCTAGCATGTGTTACCGAAATATTAGAAAATTGTTTTAAAACTACCTTTGTCCTTCATGTTTGAGATTGAAAATTTTCAAACAAATTCTTTTTAAAGTCCCTAATCTGAAACAATAGTTTGAAGTAAATTTGAAAGTTTCAATTGCCGTAAATGAGAATCAAAATAGCTTTAAACTTTCGAAAGATACTCCAGTTGGACTTATCCCTGAATGTGCAGATTCACAGCTTAAAATAACGTAATGCTTTGTCATTGTCGGAAAGAAGATTAAAAATCTTCCTTTTCGTGAAAGAATATTTCGAAGTCTTACTCTGCAGCCCTTAACAAATCATATTTCACACACTGTACTTTATCGAGGAAAGTTCTAAATATTTCTCAGTGCCTCTTTTGTTCTAACAGGCTTTTAAGTAAGCTCGTACCTATATCACCCTATTTAATCAGCTTAAGTTCTGAGTTGTTTATGCTTCCATTTTGAGGGAGATAAGCAGAAAGTTGTTTAGAGAATGTTTTTAAAAGTAAAAGGTTTTATATTCTCAAAAAAGACCTAAAATGTGTTTTGAAAACGAGGGGAAAGAATGCATTTCCAGTGCTAAGAATAACACTATTTAATCAAGTAAAAATTCTTTTAAATTACATAGATGATAGATGATCTGAGGAAATGTTTTGAAATATTTAAGCATTGTTTGTATAATAACGAAGCCTGAGATTAAAGACTACAATAACTTATTATTTTAATAGCATATCCGCTTCAAATATTTATATCATTAGCAAAATGGCATTTTTAAATTTTATGTCAGCATGAATATAATTGAGTTCTGAAATAATATTCATCAAAACTTCTAAAAATTCCTCTACATGTTTCAGTATTTCAAATCTCTGTAAAGAATTTGTTGTCAAACGCATGAGTCTTCTGAGCAAAAGTATCATTTTTTTTAATCTTTAAGTTGTATAAAATACAGATACAGCGATTAAATCTTACATATGCGTATCACCTATACTCATACTTTTCTAGTAAATACGAATTAAAATTTCATAAAACTATACATAAGGAAGAAATTTTGAAATTTATTTGTGTCTAAAAATGATTACGATTATTAATAAAGTATTATTAGTGCCCTTAGTACTAAATTAGAAATATAAGGATCAATTTTTAATCGACTTATTAACTTTTATTAGTATGTTGGCACTCTTTTTGGTCTTCAACAAGATTTAGAATGTTGAAAGGATAGATAGGCCTTCCATTCGGATACAGCTGACTAATTATTCACCACACAATCATTTTCTGTACTTCTTTTCATAGAAAAATAAACTTAACTTTTACTCCATCATGGACACAAATTAAGTAGTTTCGGTCCTCTGTGAGCTTCATTGACCAATTCTAAGTTGCGTGAGACTACGATCTACCAAACATTTTCTCGCGAGTTACTATTAGCTAGCGATTGACGTCTTGGAAAGATCTGCTCTAAATTTAGAAAAAGAAAAAGCACAAAATTTAAACAACTTGGTTATGCAGATTATCCCCCTTGACCCTCTCCTTAGAATTTCTTTAATTCTCCTTAGAATTAGTTCTTAATCGGATCCACAAATCCATCAGGAATAGTTGGTAGTGTAGGAAAGGTGTCTTCTGTTATGCATGTTACTATCTTTGCATGATTAGCATTTTTAGATAAGAGTCCAAGTTATATCACCAATGTAATTTTAGTCAGTAAATTAATTTTTGACAGCAATGATTAAAATTAGAATTGATTGTTAAAAGCAAAAAAAATTTTTTTTCAAAAAAATTAAGTAGTGATAATATATTATGTAAAGTAATGAATAATTAAATTGGAATTATTAAAAATAATATTAAAAGAACATGTATTCCGGCCTGTGATAGGTGAGGAGAGTGCACATGAGGACAGTATAACGAGACGGAGTTAGCTGGGCCACATGCAACGAATGAAGGATGACAAAATTGTGAAGAGGGTCTTTATGTCAAAACCTGCTGGCTCTAGGTCTGGTGGAAGACCAAGTGGATGATGATGGATGATTTAAAGACACTAAAGATAAAGAATTGGAAATGCAGGACAGAGAACCGTGAGGTAGGAAGAGCTATCCTGATATAGGCTAGAGTCCTTAATGGGTTGTTAAGCCAATGAGTAGTAGTAAGAGTGAAAATAATGTATATTAAGAAATTTTTTTCAAAAAATATATATGTTGAAAATAAAAATAAAATAATCAATGTTTTCAAAACATAACTGTATAGGAAATGTAGATTGTTTATCTGTCATTTACAAAAAATAATCATATTTACAGAAAAACAGAAATTATACTAAAAAATGCTTAATGCGCCTTCTTCTTCTTGAAAAAAGCTTATGCAAAGTGTATGACAGTTACAGAATGCTTAAAAGATTATTATGTATTCAAAATATAGATATGACTACATTATAGGTATGGAAACGAAAATTTACAGTTTTATTATAAGTTGTAAATTGTATATGAAAAGTTAAGCAAACATAGGAATACAATGTTTATATGTGTGACACTTTTATATTATTTTTTCTGTATTTTTTTACAAATGGTTTTGTGTGATTGCTCTTTATGCCATTTTAGTCTAACGCAAAAAATCATCCCGTTAATTAGGATGTATTTTAAAAATTATTTTGTCTAGATAATTTCTTCCAATTTTTCTTTCATTAGTTTATACATTATATTCGTATTTAGTTACTTTTCTTACCCGTCATTAATTTTTGTGTCAGAGCTATTCCATTTTGGAGAATTTATGGATCATTTCCCATAAACATGCAATAAATCTTTTTACCAAGACAATTTTTGTGAGTAATCTCCTCTTATTACATTTTTTATTAATACAGCATTTAAGATCCTGTTCTTCATTTCCTCTTTTGAAAATCCCTAAAACTGCTATATTTATGCATTAAAATAAAATGATATTGTCAATTTCATCTTAAAACCACTCAAAGCCGTTTGTGCAACAACCCTTCTAAGAATATTGTCCGCTACTTTTTTTTAACACTGCGGATTAGTAAGTTTACTGAAAGCAATTCGTATAGCTCATAAATTAAGAACAAATATGTATTTGAGCTAATTCCCTCGCATGATGTCAAATATATGTGGCAGAGAAGAACTACCATTCTATGATCTACCACCAGTTTTGAAACTAATAATGTTATTCTCTGGCCCTTGTAAACTTCGCACTATAACCGAAAAAAGCCATAAAACTCAGCGCCATTAAAGTTACCTTTGCCAAAAGAACTATAAACTTTGATCATAAATGTGAAAGTTACGAGTTGTAAAGCGATAAATTGCTTCGCAGGGCTCTAGCATGAAATATTCATGTAATATGTGGCGGAATGGGACCTTCGCACATAAACGTTTCTTTGAAGCGTATATGTAAAGTAAAAGGATAGGTTCCTAAGTAATTTCGCGCTTGATTAGCCATGCATTTTGATGTTACATCATCTGTAATAATATATTTATCAGACTGCGTCTCATTTTGACGGGACACTGGTGGTAGGAGAAAAAAATTGAAACATCTTATTACCCCTATGTGTTTCAGCTGGATATCTATGATACCTTTCTATCGCCGGAATTTTATTTATCCTCCATTGATAAGTCCGTAATATGAAATACGTTTAAAAAATTAAATGATCCCCGTTATGCTCTCCGATGCAAGAAATTCGTGTTTTTCTGCAGATTAAAAACTGCATGAAATTTTCCAATATATATCAGCATTTATGATTTTATATTACTGTTTTAAGGCGCAATCATCCATCTATTGTGGAGGAATGATTCTTACCTTCTTTTTTCAGTCGTAAAATGTAAAGCGAGAAGATGCAGCTTCAACTGCGTCATTTATGTAAGAATTTATTTAAAACCTAAAATGTGATTGTATTTTATTTTGCTTGGAAAAACTGTTGTTTATTTTGCGCATGTGTAAAAAAAATTTGTTTTCTTTTTAATAAATAAATATTTCTATCACAATACTTACTGAATAAAAAAAATTAGTGTTTACTCTTTTAAGCAGATTCAAGGAATAAAAATCTATAATTCAAAACATACAATTAACATATTTAAATATATGCGCATGCATATATATATATATATATATATATATATATATATATATATATATATATATATATATATGTAATATATCAAAATTATTTAACTTTACTATTTCCTTAAAAACCTATTCTCTCCCATTCTAATTCATTTAAATCTTTTTCCCAGCCTCTAAATAGTTTAATAAAGAGTATTTTCCACTTAACAATCTTCATAAAACTATCTATCCTAAAAATGTAAACTTTCTGCCTATTCAGCATGTTTCCCCAGCTGTTGGCGGCAAATGGTTTCGCATTTTGTTAAAATTGCATTTAGATCGCTTATTAAGTTGTTTTTTTACTGTGGGAAAATTCTTTCTATCATCGCTCTTGGGTGCGCCTCTATTCGATCAGAGTGAACTCTGTGTCTTCTCTTTGTCTGTTGTCCAGTAGAATAGATGTGCTTTGCAGCTGCTCTGGAATAAAGTTTCAATTAGACTTCTGCAGTTCTCTTCAATGTGAGGCCCGACTACATTTTTATTACTGCTAGATGTTTATCTTTCTTCTTTTCAAGGAGTTTTATAAAAAATGGATTAAATATATATACATATATATGGGGGAGAGGGGGCGTTTGTGTGTATGTGTAAAATTTTGGCCAACTAAAAACTTTACTTATATTATATTCTAATTATAGAGTATAATTAGAAAACTTAATTGTAAATATATTTTTCGTGATTTCATACTTAAAATTACACCCTTTGAAGAAATGTTTTATTTCTCTTTTAGTTCCTGTAATCTTTGGCGGTCAAGACTATACCAAATTAACTTCTCATTTGCTCAAATAATCTTATATTAAGAGCCTCAAAAACAGATAGTCTCAATGCACTTAAATTTTGCTGTTTTCTGTCATGATCTAATGACTGCCGCTCTAAGCTTGTCGTAGGTAAATATACCCATTACATGTACTATAATATGAAGTAAATTTCAAAACAGTAAAATGAAGTCAATTAGACTTTCAGAACAGAAATTTGTAGTCATAGCATTTGGACTGTTAATAAAAATTAACCAGTTTTAAGGTACACCAACTTTCCACCCCTTCTTGTTCTAAAACAAAACCGTTAAATATAATAATAAAGAAGAGAAAATATATGTCTTTAATATAAAAAAAGAAAGTTTAATAACATTTTAATAAGGTTACATTCGTGTTCAATTATTTGTGCAAAAAACATTCAATAAACAAATTAGATAATTAATTAAAACTATTTTTTACTGAACACTTTCTCTTTGAATGAAAATTCTTATATCAAAAGTACTCAAACACTTTATATATATATATATAAAGTGTTATATATATATATATATATATATATATATATATATATATATATATATATATATATATATATATATATATATACATATACATGTATATCATAAAGTAAAATGGACTCGGTATTCATTGCAAATAGTATATTATTCTAAGTACGCAATCAGTTGTAGTATTAAAATATTTACTATAGCAAATAAAGCATTTTATGTAACCAGTTTTTTTTCTAGTTACTACTATCAGGCACTGGTCATTTTCTTAGGACACGGGTTTCTTCAGGATTCTTGGAGGAAGTGAATGAATGAATAGCAACTAATAACTAGCTAATAAACTAATAAACTGATAAACAAACCTGACTGCGGGGAAAGATAATTTATTTTTAATCTCTGGAACTGTCATCAAACAAGCTCTAAAAACAATTTAGAAATTTTATGTCAAGTACAATGTTTTGAAAACATAATAGAGACCATGATTCAGCCACACTTAAGCCATATATATTTTTCAAAAAAGTTAAATGATGAAAAGATGTAACTCAATAACTTCGTATCATAAAAATACATAAAAAGATAATCATATCATTTACTATCTTATTATCAAGAAATAATACAATATTTAATAAAACTTTCATTCAAAGTATTTGACAGTCATTGAATGCGACTTCAGAGATGTCAGTTTTAAGAATAATTATAAGTTATTGTACGAATTCTAAAACTGAGTGCAAAATATATTAGAAATTCATGTTCCTCCCACTCTCTCTTCGGATTAAATTCAACGAAGAAGTAAAAGAAAAAAGAATTATTTAGCAAGACTATAATTCCGTTCAACGCCATTTCATATTTAATGTCTTATGACAGAATTGGGGTAAATTTAAGCAAGAAAAAAAACCACTGTCTAGTTAGCCTCCTCTAAACGGAGGTTAGCGTCTTTTGAAAATAATAAATAAAATAAAATTACAAACCTGTCACTACTCAAAAATAAGTCTTAAAGTGACTTTATTAAAATCAGAATCAATGACTTTAAAATAATTACCTTTCATATTTTCGTGAAGTTCGTATACATGAACCTCGAGGGAATTTTTTTTTTCGTCAAGCGCTACATTTTTAGAAAAGAATTGTATATTTGTCGGTTGAATTTAATAATTCATAATTTCTAAATTACAGTGGATGTCCATATATTTTATTTTGTCAACACACTTTAAATAGGCTAATTTTAAAACATTATGTAATTGCCATTAATATTTAAAAATTTTACATTTCAAAATAATATATTTTATTAGAATATTCGAAGCTCAAAATTTTATAAATTAGCGATATTTCGTTAAAACGTTATGTTTCTACCATCCTTCGTATGGCCATATTTAAGCAGATTAAATCTAAAACGCTAACTTTGCATCTTGGATACGTTTTGAAATTAAATTAATGGACTGTTAAAAGCTAAAAATTTATTTAATGTGCAAAAAAACATTTTTTATAATGAAAGCGTACGTATTAGTTGCCGTTAATTACTTTAAAATAAAATTTCATAAAGTTATTTTGCAAATATAATAATAGTAACAACGTTCGACAAAATCAGGATAGCGTTCTAGAGGTAAGAACAACAAAAAATGTTTAAAAAAAGATTAATTACTATTATTTATTATATAACAAATAATCGTATTGTTTAAAGCCCTTTTAAGTTTAATGTATTTTGATATAATTGAGGTAATTTTAATAGAGCAAATGTCTCATTATCTTCCTCAAAACAAAAGTTAGCGTCATCTAAAGAAAATAATTATTCAAATAAATTTACAAACATGTCACTACTTAAAAGTAAAAGTGTTTGAATACTGATAAAAATCTAAGTGACTTTAAAATAAATGCTTTTCGAACTTAGAATCCAAACCGAACGGTGGTCGAATGGGTTGTAACACTCTTCTCTACAGAAAAGCAGTTCGCATGCTGAATCCCACTGCTGGCATAGATGGGCATAGCCGTTTCAAATCAGCATTAAGCAGTAAGCTTCTATCTCATTAATAGACGAAGAGGGTCTTATTAATAAATGGAGGGGAATTCTTATTTTTTTCAGAGACAAAATCTACATTTTCAAAAAAGAATTTTAATGAGGTAAAATTGGAAGAAGAAAAAACAAATTAGCATTACTATAATTCCGCTCAACGCTTTTTTCCAATTTTATGACTTATGACAGAATTGGGATTAGTTTTAAGAGAGAAAAATCACTTTGTCTACACACAATAGCCTTCTCTAAATGGAAGTTAGAATAATTATATAAAAAATAGAATAAAATTGCAATGTGTAAAAATTAAGAGTTAAATTGACTTTCAAAAATCAAAATCAGTGAGTTTCAAATTATTAATCTTCAAATTGTCTCAAAATCAATAAATCAATATCAGGCGAATTGTTTTTAAAGACAGCGGCTAAACATAATAAAAATGTAATGAAACGTAATGAAAATTAATCTGTTAAATCTAGGAATTCGTATTTGATATTTTTTAGTCCAGCAATGTCAATAAATATTTTTTCTGTTAATATATTTCTGTGATGGAGCAATTACAATGTATTATGAAATTCGCATAGTATTTTACAATTTAAAATTTTGAATTCATACATATCGTTAGAATAGTGAAAGTAAAATAGCTTGATACATTATAAATTAGTGATAATTTTTTAATGTTTAGTTGAAAATTACAAAATTTTCTTTTGTTTCTTATTACGATTGTAAAAATATTATACACGTATATAAAATTATATGAGTAAATGAAAATTAGTTATGTAATTATAAGTGTATTAGTATATCGTATTTTTTAAATATGATGCAACGTATTTTCCCTATAACTAATTATGTACTTAGTAATTTGTGTCAGATAATATCTTCACACTAAGGAAATACATATATGTGCATGGATGTGTGCTATTATAAAAAAGTTATAAAGACTTCATAAGATTTAAGGATTTAATATTTAATATATTTCTAGGTTGACATATTAATATATCATCACTATTCTTTTCTTTGCCAGTCATACTATATTTTGTGTAACTTTTAAGATTCCTTAGAACTTTAAAAAAAAGGTTTAGAAGCTGAGAAATTTCAAGAAATTTATTAGATAATTTTTTAGTCTCTGCATTAATCACACCATCATGTTTTCGGGGGTATCGCACAATAATAGTTGTGTGTTTATCCTATTTTTTCTTATTATGTATTTACACATGGTGTAAATTTACAACTTCATATATTTGTAATGATAAATTTTGTAACTCTTAAAGAGATAACATCTTAAATACATAAGAAACTTTGCCTTTATGTGAACAAAATGGGTAAAGCAGATATGAATATGTGCTTTATTAAAACAGGGTACTTCCTAAATCCTTCCTCATAAAATTGCTTTTTGGTTTACAGTTCATTTTTAACTGTAATTCATTGCCTATAACAGAGAGCCGTGAAGTTAGTGTTTAACCTTTCTAGCTAAAGCTACAGTTAACTCAGAGTAAACTTTTTCTGTGCTTTTAAAAATCTTTTTACCTAAAACATCTTCTCTCTTTTCAAAAATATCTTTTATCACTGTTTTTCTTTTGTTTTTTCCATCATAAATGAGTTGTAAATTAACATTAATATTGATTAATGGGTTTGGTTTGGAGTGCTACGGTCTACTTTTTGCAACACGAGGGCTAATGAGAACGGGAGCTACAGCTTAAAGCCGATTCTGAATGGCTACGAACACCCATGCCAATGTGGGATTCGAACCCACGAACTCTGGTACCGAAGGCCAGCACCCTAACCAATCAGCCAGCGTATCGATAAATGGAAGATAAATATTAAAATAGTTTCTTTATTATGATTTTAAATACTATATTTTTAGAAAAAATATTTATGCAGACATACAAACACTAAAACATAAGAATAATTAATTTTGTACTCAGTTGTTTATGTCCTATTATATCTCTATAAGTACACATGCGTGTGTAAGATCGTACTTTTTGTAAATCTATATGTTTATTAGATATTTATATGCTTATTAAAACATTTTCTACGTTTAAGAGAATTTATACAAAACTGCTTTCATCCTGCATTTTCTAAATATTTTAAACATCGTATGAATTTAGTTCGTCCCTTTACGTTCGACGTGAATGTTAACGTAGTAATAAGCAATTCCGACAGCATTATTCTACTTGATTAGAGAATTCTATAAATTGTTTCGAACCATTCATCAAGCTAAGTACCAATAAAGTTTGATTCGAATAGCAGGATTCTCTAAATCACTGGAGATAAAGACCATAAAGTTTAGAAACCAGTAAAAATCCCTCATGCTACCGACTGAATATTGCTTTCCTTGTTTTGAATAGAGCTGTCTATTTATTTATTGTGGGATCCAGTTTTTAATTTATACGCACATACACGTACACAAATACAAACTAATGTTAGTAGATATCCAACCGAACTTGAATAATTTGAACTATGTTATGTCAAAAGTTTGAATAGTTAACATTTTACTGATCATCTATAATTTATTTTATTGTGTAATATAATGTTAAAATATTCTTGTTAATTCAAAGAAAGTTTAAAAATATTTGGTTATTTCTAATTGGAAAAGTCTCAAATTTTGAAAAATATGTGGGTTTTTTCCTAGAATTTCCAAATTTACATTAGAATTAAACTTTACTTTTGGGCCAATCCATTTGCAGTCTATACTGACTAGCTATAAAAAGATTAGAAAGACAAATAGAGAAGGCGAGGAAACGTTTTTATTTTAGATTCTTGGATTAATCTTCCTTTTTCTCCCAACACAGACGAGGGATTGGCCAGAACACTAGGTGACAGAAGTGACCGATTTCATTTACAAAATATATTTAACTATTGTCCCTGAAGTTGTTGTTTGTGAACAACTATTCGACACATAACCATTTGCCAGCCACAGAACCTGCTTTACTGATAAGTGAAAAACAGCTATATAGTGAGATGAATTATCTTTCACACTTTTGGAGTTTCGCACTTTATTTCTCACACGTTTGGAGAACACCTGTGCAAGTGTGTGACTGTAATTGTCTCCTTCCAAATTTCAAGAATAAAAGTGGACTTGTCATGGTATATGCATTCTTGCCCTAGTTTTCTGCTGACCAAAACGTAACCCTAAAAGGAAAGATTAATGGGAAGAAATAAAGAGAAATTTCCTCTTAACAGGTCCATCCTCTGATGCCCACTTACTTTCCTGCAGAAGATGGGATTTTGCCAGATGATAAAGCTCCTAATCATACAACAGAACAGCTATTTAGTGAGACGATTTATCTTTCACACTTTTCCACTCACGTTTGGAGAACACCTGCGCAAGTGTATGGCCGTAATTGTCTCCCTCCAAATTTCAAGAATAAAGGTGGACTTGTCATGGTATAGGAAGTCGTGCCGTACTTTCTGCTGACCGAATCGTAACCCTGAAAGGAAGGATTACTCTGAAGAAAAAAAGAGAAGTTTGATCTTAACAGGTCCATCCTCTGATGCCACTTACTTTCCTGTAGGCGATGGAACTTTCCTAAATGATAAAGCTCCTAATCATACAACAGAACATATACGTGGGCATGCTGTATACAAGAACGAAGTGAAACTACTACTACTTTGGCTATTTTGATCTACTTTGGCCTCACAGTCCACCTATCCCATTGTGATAAATTCCTCATTGTTTATTTTACATCGATAAATCTGAAATATATATCCTCATTTGGTATCTCTCCCAGAACTTTCAAAACATACCCATGAAGAAGGGTGCAGTATTCCTCTAAACACTATACAGCAGTACGTGTAAAATTTGGTTTCCAGGTGAATTGAAACTGAATTGCATACTGAATTACCTACGACATGTTAGCAAAGAATTCTGGTAAATCTGGAGTGTTTCCCTTACTTTGATAACCACCTGTACCTCTCTCTCAGCATATATATATATATATATATATATATATATATATATATATATATATATATATATATATATATATATATATGTGTGTGTGTGTGTGTGTGTGTGTGTGTGTGTGTGTGCAATTTATACTTGTTTTATTCCCATTAGATAAGAAAAGAAAATCCTCTTCTGTAGTTAATTGATGTAATATGTTAGAAAAGCTTGCTTCATTTTAATAATGTACTTTAGCTATATGCTCCCTTTTGAAATTACGATAACATTCTTGAAACATTAACTTTATTTTTACTTATTACTCACGATAATAGTTTCTGTTATCTCTTTGTTCGAAATATCCCATTATCAATATGCTTAATGAATAACTAGTTTCTTTCTTTATGTGTCCCCATCGATGCCCATAAGCCTTTATTTTCAAATAGCATTTAAGGTTCTTAAGTAAATTCTGATGATATTAATAATTTGATAAAATACAAGAGACATGGATATTTTAAGTTTCTTTACTTCTATAAAGCTAGCCAATAATGTTCTTGACGGAAATTGCCAATTAAATTAATTGACGTTGGCTTGTTAATGCAATAAATCCTTTTAATGCTGATTTCATCTAAATGCTATTTATTTCTCATGTAACTCATTATAAACATTATCAAAGATTAGAATTTAAATTTTATAATATATTTAGAAATTCGAATTGCAAAATTTCCCAGTGACTTAATATATCGGCAATAAAAGTGAGTTTCAATTAACGAATTTCAACATAAATATTACAAAATTATTTCTGTGAAATCCATATTTTATACTCTACAGTAATCTATATCTTAAGGGTCTGCTAGTAATCGAAATATATATTAAGGTATATGTGCATATTTAGATGTTTTTAATTAAATTATGAAAATTAAGAAATTAAATCAGTAATTAACTATTCTCAGAAAAAAGTTACAGCCTTAAAATTCGTATAATTTTATTTTTTCCAAGTTGACAATTTAAACTATAATTTATAAAAGAATGAATTTTTTATGCATGTTATACAAGTATATGAAATCAAGATGTACTAAAAGATAAATGTTGAATTGTACGGAAATCAAATGCATAATTTCTTTTTGACCTACAAATTAATGGAAATTCCAAAACTCTTAGGAACAAATATGCATTAATCTTAGAATACTGAATATTCGCCCATAATGTTCACTCATGATCTCTCATGATAGTACACTGTCCACTTATGGTAGAACAAATCAGCAGTAGAATGTCAATGAATTTCGATGACTAACATTTTAATAAATACTTGCGTATTTATTCTACGAACAAAGTCTTATTTAAAATAAAGCTTCTTAACCAGCAAAATATAATTTGAATAATTTCAACAGTGTTATGTCTAGCATTCAGTTAGAAGAAAGTATAGTTATCTTAAGCTGTTCTCTGCGGAGTCATTTATTTTAAAACAGCTTACAACATCTGATATCATCTGCCATTTTAAATGATTAAATTTTTAAATTTAGAAGTTTTCTATAATTTTCTCAAAATTTAAAAAATGTTTCAAACCTGGTGTTCCTAAAATTAAAAATTTCACATCTCTATATTACTGTTTGTGTTGGTCAAGTCTACAGCTTAAAATTTATCTATTTTCTATTTAAGGTTTTTATATTGATTTTAAATTAATGTTTCACCTACGGCATTATAATTATTTAATATTTAAATTCTAGAAACAAAACTATATTTCAGTATCTACCCTAAAATTTGGAGACTAAAAAATGAATTTAATGTGTAATTTTATTATTTTACCTGATTCATTCCATGCAAATGCAACTAAATAAACTTTCAAAAATTACGTACATTTTAAGTATATTTTAAGGTTAACTTTCAACTTTACAGAAGATGCGGAAAGATAAATTCCGTAAAAGCTTAAATATAAATCCCTTTTCTGATACTTTGACATTTTAGGCATGTTATGCAAATATCATAGTATTCACATTTAAATATTTCGTGTAGTGGATACTCGTCTTACAAGCATTATAAAGCTTAATACTAACGAAAGCTTACTAAATTTCATAAAAGTTGCATTTCCGTAACAAAACTTACTTTGAAAGATGAATTTTTAATTGCTTGAAACCATTCTTGGAATTGTAATAGTTCCTTTAGATATAAATATTAACAATTATGTTAAACATCTAAAATAAGATATTTAGCAATGTGAAATTGCATAAGGAAATTAGAAAAATAAAATTTGTAGAATATCTTTATGTATTATTATATACGGGTGTATCAAGAGATTAAACATATTCTTAAAAATAGATTTCATAGTGGTATATGGTTGGGGGTACAAAGAGACAAACATATTTAATATATTCAAGTCTTGATACCACTTTCAATGAATAATGCAACTACTTCAAGGCATGTCAGAAGGGAAGTCAGAAATATCAGTAAATAACCAGTTAAGGAAAATTAAAATTTATGACTTTATCTAGCTACTTTTCAAACATCAAAATAATACATTTTACAGCTCATATATTCAATAAATCACTGCAATCAATGCAAGTCAAATATTTCATTATATATTTCCTCGCCATTTAAAGGCACACTTTGCCTGTTACAGGCTAACTGCTCTGTAACCTGTAAACTTTTACTCTATTCCCATAGATTTTAAGCTGTCTATTGCATGTAGATTACTGATATTTGGCGGAGTATGTAGAAATATAATTAATATTTTCAACAAGAGAGTTAATTAGACCAAGACCTACTGCTTGAGGTCTATTCCGAAAATTTTCTTGCTATCCATACAAGAGTCAGCGTGATTCGTACCCATTGACTAGAGCATCGAAAGGAATTAATTATTACTGGAAGAATAATTACATGTTTGACAATCATCTAGTAAAAACCATCATAAAGCAATTTTATTTATTTGGCCAAGTTTTCTTTATTTCACCACATTATATTTTTATTAAAACATTACCATCATATTTTCTTACTCGGTTACAATATTGACATTTCTATGAGAATATGTTTTTAACTAGACATATTCTCAATTTTTAAAAATAAATATCCATATTTATTGAGAAAAATATTTCTGTTGGTACCTAATTGTGAATTAACAAACAAAATATTTATATTTTAATACGTAACCAAAAAATATGTTAAAAAGTAATTGACATAATTATTACCGATTGTAAAAACTAAAATATACATTTTTTTTGAGAATTTGAAATTTAATTCAATTACATTTTTTGAATTTGAACGCAATTTCTGTCTCTTATACATTTCAACTACGTTAAAAAGGTTTCAACTAATAGTTCATTAATTGTGCTCTACATATATTCTTATGGCTGTAATTTTTACTAAAATCGAAACTATTATAATGCGTCTATAGAGTTTTGCATATCATTTTGCATATATTTTTGTGTATCATTTCTATGGTAAAAATTTAATAACATCTACATTTATCAGCTAAAATTTCAGATATTTTATTCTTTTATAAGCGAAAAAATATTCCTTTTTTAGTTTATTCAAATGTTATTTTATCTTGAAATAATTTAAAATAATACAATGTCTAATAAGTGTACAGAGTTATGCGAATAAACAGTCGTTAGAGTTTATAATTAGAAATTATTTTAAATCTAAAATATGTTTAAGACTCTATAATGGGAAGGTAGCCTTTTACTGTCAAAATTTTATTTTTAAGTATATATATAAATAAATAAATAAATAAATATATATATATATATATATATATATATATATGAGTTACATAAAATCAAGTTTTGTGGCAGTTAAAACATACCAGACCAATAAAAAGAAAATACTTTTCTAAAAAACAGACTCTAGTTATTAATGTTACAAACGTGATCATTATATGAGATGGGTCCCATTTAATATAATAATCACGTATATAATATCATTTATCTGTATGCATTTTTGTTTTATCATAATTTCCTTTAGTGACTTAGAGGAAATCCCGTTACACCCGAGCCGCCGTAAGAATCATGAAAAATGTTTCATCTTTTTACCACTGCTGCCAAATTTAGCGCCAGAAATCTACGGATTTCCATCGCACTAAATGTCAACGAAGCGGAAAAGAAAAGACAACAAATACGAAATGCCGACACCCATCTTTTCTTTCAGACACTCAGAAGCTAAAGAGAGGCTCATAAAGTTCCATAAAATAGTCGAGAAACGACACTTTAACTGGTATCTCGACGAAGCACAGCAACATAATTATGAGACTAAACAGATTGCTTTTTCATCTATAATATTCCCCCGTGTAAGCAAGGAATCCGATTATGACGCTTAAAAAATTGCCTTAGTTAAATATAAAATAACAATTAATGGCTACAATAAGTAACTTAACTCAAAGAACTCAATATATATATATATATATATATATATATATATATATATATATATATATATATATATATATATATATATATATATATATATATATATATATATATATATATTATATATGTATATATATATATATATATATATATATATATGTATATATATATATATATATATATATATTATATATATGTATATATATGTATATATATGTATATATATGTATATATATTTATATATATATATATATATATATATATGTATATATATATATATATATATATATATATATATATATATATATATATATATATATATATATATATATATATATATATGTGTGTGTGTGTGTGTGTGTGTGTGTATGTGTGTGTGTGTTTGTGTGTGTTTGTACATATATATTTGAAAATAGTTGAAAATTAATTAGAGATTGGGAGGTTAATGGTGTTGATTATGATACACATGTTGAAAAAGTTTCATAATAATAATAAAATTTTCATAATAGATGTCAAATAATATTAGTATTTTTTTCGATATTATTCAACTACGGACTTCATATCGGATGTTTCTCTCAGCCTTTTGATTTATTTACTCACATTAAAATGTGCAGTTTTGTACAACCCTAATTAAAACATTTTATGTAATAAATATCCAACACATAGCCTCAAGTCATTTACTCCAAATGATTTTGAATTGTATTTACAATAACATGAATTTACTTTAACATATAGTTGAAATTTAATACGGTGAATTCATGCATTTCTTTGCGCAGTAAAAGAACTCAAGTTCAGCATGTGGAAGAATATAATAGATTAATATCCCAATTCCTTTTTAAAGTTATCTGTATTTATATTTAAAACATACTCGTGGTTAAAAAAACATAATTAATTTATTCTTAGACTATTGAGATTCTTCTAAATGTATGGATACAAAAATTATTAAGTTTTATCGATATTATTAAGTTTATTTTAAACATTTTAAATATCTGTTTTGTGTTTCATCACTATATAAACCGTAAATAATCTCTTTTCTCTCCCTAAAATTTAAGCAAATATTTTAGTATATCGTCTTATCAATAATGTCTCTGTAGAGTCTTTTATGGCGCCTAGTTCTAATGAGCTATTACTGTGTACTAAAGAATTTTCTTTGTCAATCAAGAATAATAATTTCACCAGAATGGTCAGGTATTTGTAAGATGGCATGAAATTGAATTTTCTGTTAATGATAGTCTGACATCGTTCATTTTTATCAGAATAAATACAAACCTCTAATTTTATACAAAAATAACGTGATTAAAAGCAATATGATTTTAATCAACTAGATGGAATTAATTAAATTACAATAATCATGAATTGCAGTTTTATAATTTTATAATATTACGTTTCATTTTGATTTAATATGAGAAGATAAACAAAATTGCTTTCTCTGAATTTAAAGACTACCATTGCTATTTATGTTAATTAGTATTGCCTTGAAAAATCCTAATCCAGACCACTTCAATTTATATCAACTAGGAAGTGTAAATCAACCGATATCTTCATTTACCAATAATTTGTTAAAGAAATATCTGAATACCAATTTTCTGGTAAGTTACTAGTAATTTTCATAATATAAAATAATTGAAATAGTTACAAAGGTAAGTATATTTTTTGTTTATTCATCATTGCTACACTGAATAGTAATAAATGTAAGATGTAAATATTTATATGGTGATAAAATATTCAATAATAAATTGACCCCATGATCCAATCATAAAATATATTGTAAAATGCTAAATTGCCAAACTTAAAATGTAGGTATACAAAGAACATTACTTATGTAATAGATATTTATTATAAATTAACATTTTTAAAAATATATTCATTTTTTAAAGGTGCTCGTGTTGGTAATGAAAAAAATGTTTCAGATGAAATTAGCATAAAGTTGTTTTGTTTATCTGAATAAAAGCATAGTGTGTGCTATTGCTGTTCCCAATTTTTGTTATCTCATGTGTATAGCTGTGTGTTCTTGTTTTCTTATATATAAACAATTAAAATCTAACTTTGTAGCTATTATCCTATGTTGCATTTCGTATTTAGCATTAAGCGTGTTATATTTATTTCTTGTTGTCAAGTATGTGGAAGACGGTTTTCCACATTAGTAAATGTTCTAAACGGCATCAAAATGGAAATTTATTTTCAAGGTTATACTCGTAACATTTTTGAAGAGAATGTTGCTAGTGAATGTTAAAGCACAGCTAGCATAGAATATTAGCCGCTGACATTTCGTTTTATAGTGGCCAAGATAAATACATGTAGCTTATGAATTTGATATGTAGCTTACAATCTATGCTTTATTTATTTGCACTTTTATAAATTTATTTATGGTTAGAGACAGCTTGCAGGCCACAAGCGGTCCACGGCACCCAGTTTAAAGACCTCTGCTTAATATTAGTACTTAATATTAAAGTGGCCAAAAGTTCTCTTAACTTTTGTTTAGTTTAAGGTATGTTTGGAGAAATACTACTATATGGAAAGCATACCTATTTCGAAAAAGATAAAAACTATTTTTAATTTAATTGTGTGAAAGTCTCACCATAAAATATGTTCTTTGATGAAAAATTAGCTGTGTAATGTAAGGAAATGTCAGGATATATGTTCACGGTGTTAAAAGTATCCATTAACTTGCCTTCTTACAATATTTGAGAAAAACTGTTCGTGAAAAGGTCAAGCTATTTTCATTTTAAAAATATTAAAAGGCATTAGAAAAGAGGAAGAATGGCACAACGTTTTAATCAAATTTTCATTGTTTCATAAATGAGGTTAAGAATCTATTTTTACCCAGTCTCTAATTTAAAAATTATTATGAGACGGTAATCATTTGAAGAAATAAATATTCCTCGAAATATTATATATAGAGAAAATTCTAAGAGAAAACCTTCAAATAAACCCACACATAATCGATCAATGTAATCATATGTATTATTATATGTATATCGATTTCAGCCATCCCTATCCACTGTTAATGTAGTCTAAAAATATATCTTAAAATCATATATATAATGTTTCTGCTGAAAGGTAAAAAAACTGCTTATGTAAAATATATATTACAAATTTTCCCTATTTCTTTTTATCAAGCTAATCAAAATCCGTTTATTTAATATGATTAGGGTTATAGTTTTAGCTATTATTCTGTTTATTGTGTAGCGGTGATTTGGTAAACTTTTTAGACAAATAATTCTGCAAACTGAGTATGTCTATTATAGTAACTAATCATTAAAACATTTTTTACACTTTGATTTTTTCATACGTATTTTCAAATATCGTATAAAATGAAATACACGCACTTTATACATTTAGCCTCTACTAATTCGTAGTAACTTAAATATGAAAGATAAATTAGATCAAAATGGAGATGATCATAAATAGAGTTTAATATACAAGCTGAAACTATATGTAAGCATTTGCGATATGTAGCTCCATAATGCTTACAATTAAAAGAACCGTGACGGCAATGCGAGAGGATGAAGTATGCATTCATAGACACACGCACAAACACACACACACACACATATATATATATATATGTATATATGTATGTATATATATATATATATGTATATATATATATGTATATATACATATATATATTATATATATATTATATGTATATATATATAAATATATATATATATATATATATATATATATATATATATATATATATATATATATATATATATATATATATATATATATATATATATATATATATATATATATATATATATATTGTGAATATATGTGAATAAGGTAACATTATTTTGGGTTTGAATGAATGTAGATTATATGAATAAAAAACAGATTGTTGTAATTTATTGGTAACTCAAAGATCTATAGAAGTCTCAACTTCTGTGAATGTAAACAAGAGATGTTACATATACAACTTGATAATGGAATAATTGTGATGTAACCTCTAAGTCTGAGAATAATAGTAATACAAAAGTATCTGATTTTATAAGTATTAATGATGTCAATGTAATTCCAAGTGTTAATGAAGTCAATGTAAAACCAAGTATTAAGGAATGTAATGTAGAAATCAGTGTTGATGAATTTGATGTGAAATAAAAACTAGTAGGTGTAAAATCAAAGCTTAGGGAAAAATTAATCAACGGGTCTGCGATGGAAATTCAAGGTGACAGGAAATCAGCGTTCGCTGCCATCATTGTGAAAAATGGGTTTTGTTAATAGGGAATCTAGATTTTCAATGGATAGCAGAAAACATTTGAGTAAGAATTTTACTTTTATAGAATTTTATTATTACAGATATCCTCCCACCTGAAAAGGATTGGAGTCAATGTGCGCGACTCCAAGCCTTTTCAGATTGTGATATTTCAGATTGTATATATATATATATATATATATATATATATATATATATATATATATAGAGTGTGTGATATATATATATAGTATATATATATATATATATATATATATATATATATATATATATATATATATATATATATATATATATATATATATATATATATATATATATACAGTAAAACATCCAAAGTTGACCACCTCTCTATGTTGACCACCTCCGTAAGTTGTATGTTGACCAAATTTTAGTAAGTTTTTTTCTCTGTAACTTGACCACTGATGTTTTCTTGAATTAGATTTTCCCTCTTGCTGTTCTCCACCTGGTTTCCAGGAACTTCTTTATCAGTCAATCGGATTATCTGAGCAACACTCGCGATCCCCCCCCCCTTTGGAGCCCCATTCATTGTTCACTTCCAGTATGGCACTATGGGGGGGGGAAATACCGGAGATTATACAGCCTTTTGTTAAGGAGAAATAATATTCTAGCCCTTTGCATACTTTCATTTCTTGGATTGGCTGTAATTGATGAAATCTGTCGAAAAAGGTCAGGAGAGTGAGGTATGTGTGTAGCAGTGTAGCAATGAAGGAACTACGCAGAATTGGAAAACAACGTGTATCGCTCACATGTGAAACACGTTCTGTTCTTTTCTTTTTTCTAGACATCGCGTCGTGGCAGTACCAGTCGCTTATTTGCGAATTTTTATTAAAAATGGAGCAAAGAAAACTCTAAAGAACTTAAAGGAGAAAGTGGATCTTCTTAATTTTCTGGATAGCGTCAGCCATAGAAAGACAGCAGAAAAATTTGGTGTGAGTAAGACAACTGTGAGCAACATTTTAAAACGCAAGGAAGAATATCTGGAAAGATATTCTTCCGAAAACAGGGAACTTCAAAGAAAAAGGAGAAAAACGTGTCTCGACGCTGTGAATGAAGCCAACATTTCGTTGGTTTACAGAGATGAGATCAATTAATGCAAGAATATTGGGGTCATTGCTTCAGGAAGTAGCAAAAAAATTCAAAATTGAGGACTTCCAAGCGTCAGCAGGTTGGATTGAAAAATTCAAACTACGATACGAGATTTCTCGAGTTTTGTGTAGGGAATCGAAGGAGGTTTCAGCTGCAGTGGTGCAGAAGTTTATTGAAAAATTCCCAGAGTTTGCTAAAGGTTTTAAAGATGAGGACATCATTAATGCTGATGAATGCGATCTCTTCTTTAAAGCAATGCCTGATAGAAGTCTAGTAAGGAAGGGTGACTCTTGCAAAAGAGGAAAACTTTCAAAACAACGTTTTACTGTTCTTCCATGTGCTAGTATGACTGGAGAAAAATTGAAGCCTATGGTGATCGGCAAAACCACAAAACTTCGTGCATTTAAAAATGTAAAACTTGATGACCTTTCTGTTTTTTTGGAGAGCGAATAATCCACTTGGATGACCAGTGCTTTATTCGAAGAGTGGGTTAGAGGAATTAACGCAGAAATGAGGAAAAAGAAGCGGTCTATTCTACTTACCGTGGATAACTGCCCCAGCCACCAAAAAGTGAATAATCTCACAAATGTGAAGCTAAAATTTTTGCCTCCAAACACAACTTCGAAAACCCAACCTTTAGATCAAGGCATTATTCAGTCCTTCAAAGTGCACTACAGAGCTCAACTTCTGGAATGGGTGATCATGAAAGCACAAACCTGTGGTCCTTCTGCGTTGGCATCATCAACAGATGCATCAGTAAATGCTTTGAATGCTGTTCATTGGATTAATTCTGCTTGTAATAAAGTTACGCAAGCCACAATTAAGAACTTCTACAAGAAAGCTGGATTTATTACAGCTACAACATCAGTGCAAGAGGATGAGCTTCCTCTATCTCCCTTGCCAGTTTTTGATGGAGTTAATTTTGAAGATTATGTTACCATGGACGATGAGTTAGTAACATGTGTTGAACCAGACCTAGAGGCAATCTTCAGTGAGATACTCTCTGGGACTAAGCACAGCGAGAACTCTAAGGTACGAGAAACGGACGGCGTAGAGGATGATGGTCCAAGTGACGATGAAACTGAAAACTACCCAACTCTGCAGGAAGATGATGTAAATCGTATAATATTGTACTATAGTAAATATTTTTAAAAAATTCCCTAAGTTGACCACCTCCGTATGTTGACCACTTAGTTACAGTCCCTTAGGTGGTCAACTTACGGAGGTTCTACTGTATATATATATATATATATATATATATATATATATATATATACATGTATAATTCTGTCAGTTTCTAAAAAGGACGGCCCCGCCTTCAGAAACAATGGGGGAAAATGCCCTAATTTTAATATTTTCCACATTTCGTTAACGCGCTGCACACGATTCGACTGCTAAAAGTTAAAAAGCCTATCCGGGAGTCACCGGAAATGTATATATATATATATATATATATATATATATATATATATATATATATATATATATATATATATATATATATATATATATATATATATATATATATACGTATATAATGCCGTTGTTACTATATTTCTATACCAGTCTATTCATTTTGGGTGGTTCAGGGGTTAGGCGCCTATCTTTCTCAATGAACGATTTGGGTTACAGAAGAAGAATTTTTTCTTTGATTTAAAATACTTTTTTATAGATACTTATTGATTCTTATTGTAAAAACTACCAGAAAATATGTTCCTAAAATAAAAATTATCCAAACATATAAAGTTATATTTTTTAAAATTTCTTGAATTATTTTTTTTCTTTCCTGTGCACTGGTAATAGGTAGTACTATTTCAGAGTTCCACAGCCCGTTAACAAATGTGTTTTTATCACGGAAACATTTGAAATTAAATTTCATGGGTAGAAAAATCAAATTACATAGTTACAAAACTCTAATCAAACTCAGTTCAACATATGCTTTTGAAACATGGGCATTGACTGACATACATAAAGTAGCTCTTCCTATATTTGAAAAAAAATCTTGAGAACATATTTGCAGGAAACACTTGTAATAGATTTTAGAGAACAAGAACCATATAACCAATTATAAATTATTTTAAGAGTCAAATATCATTAATTTTATTACAATACATATATTAAAATGGATGACAAACAAGCTACAAAACAGATCTTTTTGACTAAACCATATGACATTTGAAAAGATGGAGACCAAGACTTAGGCGTACTAACTGCCTGGAAAACAACCTGAAAACCTAGCCAAGAACAGAATAGCTTAAGGTGGAATTCTGGAGAGAGCCAAGACCAACCCGGGGCTGTCGCAGAAGTGAAGAAAAAGAATTCAGAGGATGAAACTATACTAATATATTGAGTAAGGGGAAATTCCAGAGAAAGGTATAAAATCTTCATGTATAATAAGAATCAATACTCTTTTATGGAAAATTATTAAACATAGCAACTTGTTAGTTTTATATTTACATTTTACATACAATTTAATATTTTTTAAAATATATGTTTTATTAAATATTATTACAATATTCAATAATGTTCAACTAGAAGCAGATAAATCATAAAAGGCTTGATTCAATAAAACTGCATATCAAATTTTGCAATATTTTTGACCATTTGTGAACAGAATTTTTTCATATAATTTAGTAATTAGACTGTGGTTTTCCTTCAATTTAAACTCCTCTTTATATATTTATTTAAAGTAATGATTCACTTCCCTTCCTCATACGCACAGAAAAAGAGATAAATACACGTGTTACGAATAAAAAAACACATTTTCAGTTATTATTATGCAAGATATATATTATAATTTAATAATAATTTCTATGATATATCTAACATTAAAGATGAAATAAATGATTTTAATTTTTGATCCTTAATACCCATCATATAACAGAGATGACAAATGCTATAAATGTTGATGATAAAAAATTTTTTATTCAACTATGATATCGGTAATTACTTTTAAATTATACCCAGTTTTATTCAAAACAGCACATTAAAATTGATTACATATTATTTTAATTATAAGATGGATTTTAATGAATGTTATTATCTTAATTTCTGATAGATTGCGAAGCATTTTAAAAACTTTCAAAATAAAATAATGAGAAAAATTTTTACTTTACAGTCAATTAAATTGAAACTTCTAGTTATGGTTATTTTTTAGCCAGATTAATTTAAGCTCGTCTTTCAAAAGTCATCAGAGAGTGGTAAGTTATTAGAACCTTATCAGTATTTAACAGCTTAAAGAGTTTTAATTTCAAGGAAAAAAGAATGTTTACTAGTTTATGAAAAGGTGAATGACTTTCATTAAAGATATTTATGTTTAGAGATAAATTATTGCTTTCCCGCAGTAGAGATATGTATTTTGTAATTATATACAGAACATGATATGTTTTTGTTTATGTTTGACGAAATGTTTACGTGTTATCGGTTTTCAAATTAAATTGAAAGCGAAAATTTTTGTTCATATTATTAGAAGCAAAATATAGGCTTATAAAATGACTGTAAACTAGAAAATGATATATATATTTTACATGAAAATGAAATCCACTTTTTATACTAGTTTTAAATAAAATACAAACATTTTATTGGTATCAGATTAATTGTAATAATTTTTTTGTAATCAAAAGCCAAAAAAATCTTTAATGTGCAAAAAATATTTTAATTAAAATAAATAAGTATTTATTACTTTTTTGTTTTAAAATAAATTTTTAAAAATTTGTCTTGTAGACGTACCAATAGTAACATTTTTTGACAAGAACAATATAGTTTTTTAGTGTTAAAGGTAAAACGTGCATTTATAAAAACGTTGTAAACTACAGCATTTTAAATATATTTAAGATGAAAAAGACATTCATTATTTATAGCAATGTTTCGCGAAAAGTTGAAATATTATCAGTTTTTCAAATTAAAGTAATGATGAAGATTTTTTTTTCCTTTTCCTTAAAATCAAAATATACGTTTGTATAAAGGTTGAGGTTGTAACTTATTTTAAAACCACTTAACATCAAAATGAAATTCTAAATTTATAACAATATTTGACGAAGTGTTTATTTCTTATTTGTTTTATGTTTATTTAATATAAATGTGATAGTGACAGTTTAATCATCTTCTAAAAAGCAAAATGTACGTTTATACAAGGGTTGTTAACTAGAAAATTTAATATGTATTCAACACGATAAGAAAATCCATTATTTATTGCGTATAAGGTAACCTATCACGCTGTTATCTCGATTTAAGAGAGTCAGAAAAAATACATGTCTCAAAATTTAAAAAGAAGAAAAACACTGGTATTGAACTGGAGGAAAGTTCATAATAAAAGGGGAAATGTAAGATAGCTGTTGATTTCTCAAACTATTATGGAATAAAAACTTGGAACTTTGAACTTTGTCTTAAGAATTGAATTTTTTTGATGCACTATTACACAAAAATGGTTAGATAAAAAGTTAGGAGGACAAGAGATTACTTTCAGGGTGACAGAATTCTGCAAAATTTATTGTTCCGCCAAAATTTTGTTTTGTCTCTAAAATTCCAATCATTCGTAAACTTCTTAACCAAATCAAGTTTTTGCATTGAAAATATTATTTTATTTCATCATAAACTACTGTTTATCCTGGTTTAAAACAAACAAATCGTTTTCCACTGTTATGTTTTCACCTTATTGACGACTTTCAATTCCTATGAATTTACTAGACCAGAGATCGTAAAATTATCGATTGCTATCTGCTAGTAACTCGCTGTGAAATTTTTGGTATATCTCAGTATGGCGCTCAAATTGAAAAGAAACGTTGTAGAATAAATATAATTGATTGATTTTCAGAATGATTTGCATTTAAACTCTCTTGCAATATTGAAATTCCATTTCTATAAAATTTTCAAATTTAGATGATGGTTGCTTCTAAAAGAGAAGCCAATGTTCAACTTTACGTATCTGGGAGCAATATATTCTTCCAGCGTAAACTTAACTAAAGGAAAAGTACAGACATAGACTGACGGATAACGTTTGAATAATTGGATTTAAATGGCAGACACTACCGACTATCCCAACATTTAAAAACTTGTTTATAATAAAAAGAATCTCGTATTTTCTATTAAAGTAAATAAATCTCCTGACAATTTTGCTCTTACTGTTTACTTTATTACTAACGACACTTAGATTTGTTTGAAAGTCGTATAGTCGTAATTTAATTTTCTTTATCTTATATAACATATTTTAAGTCAATTTTATATTTAATAGAAATATATCTTTATAGAAAATAAATAAATGTGATACTTAATGTTCTTATTTCTGTATTAACACATTATGTGCGAGTACATTTCGCAGCGGAATTGTACCGGGAGCGAGTTTTGAGAGTAAATTTAATTAATAAGTTCAATCTCAAAAATTCGAAAATTACTTAATTTTTTAACCAACTTTTCGTATTTTATATTGAAATATATAAACAAATATATAAATAGAAATATATAAATAACAACCATACGATTTTTGTAAACAAAAAATATTTTTTAGTGGATAAATTTATATTAGTATTGTAAATATGAAAAATCAAATAAAATAGTAGTATATGGTTTAATTTTTTTTTGGAATTATGTTATATATAAATATTACAAAAAAAAATAAAAAGAGCATTCATAAAACTAAAAACTAGTTTTATTTGTCTAAATTTTTCCAGAATCTATGTAGTAGACAAGAATATGCGACTTCGTTTTCCTGTATATACCGTTATTTTTGTACCCACAAACAAACCATGTTGTTACACTAACCCGTACTAGTACGTCACCCGGGCTCAAGTATGAATCGTCAGAAAACGTACTAGTACGTGTCCCGCATACAATGTGCTAACTGTGAGCTACCAAAACACATTGGTAGTCGTAACTTCAACACATTTTAGAGTACTATTCTGTACTAGCATACAGCCCGCCATATGACGGCATCATTAAAATTTTTAATTTTCAAGATTTGTAAAGTACCCCATGAGACAGGTAAAAAAACTGGTTTGTTTTTTGGCTGAGAATTATCTGGTACTCGCTCAATCAGTTGTTTATCTTTACTGACCTCATGTTAGTTGCCAAGCTTAATTTATCTTGTCATATTACATGATAGGATGGACAGCAGAGCTTTTAATATTGACAGTGATTATTTGGCGGTATATATGAATGACGTCCAACATTTAGCGAATCGATTGCAAACCGTGTATTTACGTATAAAAAACAAACACACAAACAAACAGACATCTTAATTTTCAAAGATATATAACTTAAAAGCTAGATATTTATTAGTCCGTGAAATAGACTCCTAGACTTTAGTGAAAAGAATTTGTTGTTCATACGGGTGATAAAATTTTCATTGCAACAAAATATAATAGATGATTAAATTTAAAATTATCACATATGTGTACCTAATCTATTATTTAAGCCAAATATAAAAGAAAATTATTTACCTAATATCTAAGTTCCGTAATAAAATGTATAAAAATAATGCAGACGATGTGTTTAAATAATTTAAAATAAGAAATGATTAAACGAGATGGTCAAAGGAATGACGTCATAATGCTAGAAAAAAAAATGTTTTTTTCATCTACTTATAATGTGGTCAATGGATGAATTTAATCTTGGCCTGCTTTTAACCGTTGAAAATAGGGCTTGAAATAATGTCATTAAACGATCGAAAAAGGGTAGAAGGGGTGGATTTCAAACGTTTTTGAACTCGCTTTGAAATTTGCTAACCCTAACTCATGAAAAATCCAATATGGCGTCTATCCATTCCAGGCCCAACCGCTTCAAAAATCCGAGGACAGACTGACAGATAACTTAGGCTATTATTATATAGGGGATAATCACTTCATTGTTATTCTATCTTTGTTTTAGTTCCAAGTAATCATATGGATGAATGACAAGATTTATGCAGGTAAATGTGCGTGTCACATTTCCCACCTTTTTATAGTTAAGTGTGTTTTGCAAAGGATTAAAAATGTTACATTTCTCAATTTAAACAAAATTCCAAAAATAAATTACTTGCATTTATTTTAATTTTCACGTGAATTAAGGATTTAGAATCCAATTTTAAAATTACTCAAAAAACTAATATATATCTTATTTTAAAAATTTAGCCCCAAATGCAGTACGTTACCCTAATAAATGATATTTGCACAAATGGTATAAATTTTGTTATTAAATGCTTACTTAATAGACTACTATTAGAAGTATTTAAGAAGAAAAAAATGCATTCAAAAGTATAATAGATTAACCTACAGTAAGCTTAAAAATTTGTATAATTCATGTTAAAGTAAAAATGAAGTTATATGGATAAAAAGACGTTATAGACACTTAAAAAGTAATACGAACACATACGATTGGAATTAATGCAACGGTGTATGTAACATAATTCAAAACGATGATTTGATTAGCTTAGATGCATTTCATGCAGAAGATTTAAATAAGTAGGTATTTATTTACAAACTTCACAATAAGCGTTTTGGTAATCTTTAATAACGCATTGTGTATGGCTTTCATTCCAACTTAATCCTTTTTCATTTGTACACTCTTTTACTCTACAGATTTCAGGATTACGAGAGAGAATTTTGGATTTTCATCTTATGATATTAATATAACATTGTGGGGCTGAACAAAATTGAAATTTAATGAAACATTATGCAAACTTATAATAAAGGGTTGATGTGAGTGATTAATGATATAGTAATTTTTTATATTGCTAAATTTTCATGATATCGGGAATAGTTAAAGGGAAAAAACAACAACATATTCTGCACACAAAAAATAAAATGTATTTAGATGCGAAATATCACTTAACTAGCAGTTAATGAATATCACTCATACTCATATAACCACGACTCAATTATCAGAATTATCACTTTCGGTGCGCGTATCATTCAGTTTCAGTACCTGTGGCTATATAAACGAACGTCTTAAGGCCCCTTCACACTATGGTCCACTGTAAGCCATTACTACCGTCTGCAGGGGATGTGGCTTATCGTGGTGTATGGTGACAGACGATAAAATATCCTTGGCGGACGATGGACTGTTATTCTTCAAAGATCAAAGACAGCCAGATCAGCAACTAAAATGCGCAGTAGACACTATGGACGAATCCACGAGCTAGGCTCATTTAGTGGCCCAGCGTGTGAATGCAACCCGTGAACCCGTTCAAGGTCACCATCAGGAAGTGGGGCACAATTGGCCATAGTTTGGAGGCTACATTATAAAAGGAGACTGCATACAGCTTGGCTCAGTCTGTTTTTACAAGCCACTCAGTGCTCATTGATGTCTGCCTGATTCTTTTCTATTTGTGATTTACCTTTTCTTTTCAAGTGTGTTGTATTCCAGCACAAATATTTTATATTTTTGTGTTACTTAAAATCAAATAATCATAGTTTATGATTATCACTTATCATCATATACTATCACTTCACGATTATTTATAAAGTATCTAAGCATTTTTTTTCTTAGTTTCACTTTAAAGCTTGAGTTTGACTGCAAATTTTAATATTTCTATCGTGAATAAAGGATGCAAATGTTCCAATAAAGATTCTAGATTTTATACTCAATTAACGTAAATTAACCAATGAACTCAATATTTTTCTTAAATTTTTTAAAAACTGATGTCTAACTAGCCTTAAAATTTCACTTAGGAATTGTTCCTACGAATGCATATTTATGTACATTAGATAGAAACATTCTCTCTATTTAAGATTTTTTATGCAATGATATTAAAATTCATAAAAAATCATTTTATCATTAAGATCTAGAAACAAAAAAAAATACGTCCAAAAAAATTAAATTATTAGATTTCATTTAAGAAATTGCAGTTCAGTAGAAAAATTAAATATTTAAAAAATGAACGTCCATAACAAGAGCTTTACAAATTAACATAAAAATTTCATTGAAAATGTTTTATCTTTAGTAATGAATTAAAAGATTTTCTTAAGCTGTAAAATGCACAAAAAAAACTCTATGACGAAGAAAGTAATTTCAGATTCATGTTTTAGGGAAATTTTTATTCCATATTCACGTTTGTAATAAAAAAGTTTTCTGTAGCTTCAAATTTATTCTTTTTAATGTAATAACTTTCAAATTTTCCGTGAACTCTAATTACGAATGATATGCTATATGAAAATCATTTTTATTTAAGATTCAAACAAAAATCTTAAATTTAGTTTTTACAATTGCAAGAATTGAATTGCATTCACCATATTAAAATATGATATCACAGGTTGTAGTTTATTAAATTGCTGATGTAATTTCCGTATTTTTTGTTATTTTAATAAAAGTAATCTTGAGCTATAGAATATTTTTAAAATATTGAAAATCTTGCTAAGATTAAATTTAATATTAAAAAAATATTCTTTGTTTTCATAATTACATTGCATATTTCAATAGGAATTTAGAATGATAGATTTCATGTGTTGCAATAAATTCTATTAAAATAGTCTTGACATTTATCTTTCTATCAAATTTCTGTAATTAAAAAAATTATTTAATAATTGTTTTAAATACTGTTTATAATGTATATTATGGTAAATTTAGGTGAGGAAATGTTATCATCTAAAACAAAAATGTTCACTATTTTGTAGCAAATCAAATAATTCAATACTGAAATTCAGTTCAGTTTTCAAATTTCAATTGAAATAATCTAAATTTTAGAATTATTTATTTTAAAATACCGGTTTAAAAAAATGCATTATTTCAAACAAGTCTATTCTCTCATTTATATTATTTACCCTCTAGAAAACTAATTCTGTATATTTTTAGTTGTTAAGTATGGTATTTATACGCTACGTACTTGATTTAGTGCCAAGTAATTTTCATTACAACAATTAGAGCCATGCTAATAATTCATATACGATTTCAGGTGGCATAAATTTAAAATGTAATAAATATGCATTTATAGGTTTTATTAATAACAATTTAGGTTTCTTTTACTAGGAATATTCACATGAAAAGCGAAAATGTATGATATTAATAATCTATTAATAATCTATTTCAGAAAACAAATAAGTACATTTTGCCATTAATTTCATTGATCTCCAATCTCTTTAATTTTTATTTTGTTTATATAACAAATCATAAGTAGTGTCATAATAGATATGAGAAAGGCGTAAATTGCATTGAGAAATATGTAAATACATTGTTAGATAAACATTCCAAACTAATGCATGAAACTAAGTTAGAAGTATGTAGTTTCACTTAAAATATTTATAAATGTACCCTCCCTTAAATCCATAAATATCAGATATTTACACGAGCTTATTGAATATTCTGATATATAATAGATATCTTCATTGTTTGGTAAGAATTTATCATGCAAGTAAATAGGTAGAAACCTTTGAATTTTCGGTGTTAAGCTACTGCATAAGAATAATAGTAATTCCAAATAAGAACTATAATTTTATTTTCGACGAAACTTAGGAATAATTCCTTTCAAATAAGCATGAGCTTATATTTTTATAAGAAATCTATAACATGGTTTAAAGTTTATCCTTTCTCTTTGTTACAATCTCAAACTTTATTTGTTTCGATGTACTAAAACTTGTTTATGTATTATTCAGTTGCTTGCTTAAAAATTTGCTTCTGTAAGTTTTAATGTGTAAATAAAAATGAAATATTACACATTTATATACCTTTTTCTATACTTTGATAATATTTACTAAGATTCGCTGCTGTCTTTAGTTTGTGAAACCAAGAAGGACGGAATTTACGAATGAAATTAAACATACAAACAAAAGAACTGAATGCAGTATATTTTTAAATTTTATAGCAGCCCGCAAAATACACTGAACAGTAAACAAATACATACATGCAAGACTAGATACATTCAGATACTTTTTATTTGTCTCTTCCTACATAAAGATTCCTTTTCATATCAAAATTATTTTTATTATTCATGGTAACACCAGAAAAACAATTTCTAACAATATATTATCATTTATGCAATTTATTCCAAATCTGATTTACACCGGGTTGAATTCAAATTCTCATATTTCTATCAAAACAAAAATGTTTCAATTTTATTTTTAATATCTCCATACAATAAAAAATTGTATTTTCATATCAGCTTATGTTTATTTTGATATCGCCTAGTAATTAAAATAACTAATATTAACAACATAATATTTTCAGCAAACATTGAAAGAAAATGAACACAGATTTTTAAGCAGCATCAATCCTATATTACAGTATATTATTAATATTAATTTTATTATTTTATGTACATAGCATAGTATTATGCTATGTAAGATATATAATGTTATATTTCATAAATACTATATTTCAGTTTTTAACCATAATCTGGCTCATTCTGTATTGTACAAATATTTTTAAATGACTTATTTGTACATTTCTTTTAAATAGTTTTAAGTACGAAAAGCTTCACTACAGTCATGATATCATACATCACAAAATTTGTAGAAGTCTGACTGCAATGTTTACAACTCATTCTTCTTTTGTCTTTAAATTTTGTCTGCTAGAAGAAAAGGGGATAAATATCTGAAACCAAAAATTCAAGAGGCTTTGATCAAGTTTTATTTCTTATTTTGCGTTTTATAACCTCTAAACTATCTTTTTTCTTCTTTGTTTAGATGAGGCATATTCAGGGTTCTTTTTTTCTTACGCTAGATTATTAGTACTGATTTCAAAGAATTCAGACTTATTTTTTAAAGTGTATTTCTATTTCATTAGTAGTATCCCAGTATAGAAGGCCAGTGTCATTATTGTCATTATTTAAAATATCAACGTTTCCTTCTTATTAATAGCTAGGTTCTGCATTTTGTGGCGGAATAGCAGTCACATCTGTTTCATCCGGTTCATCATATTCAAAGATTATTTAAAAAGCTTCTAACATAGGCTTCTTGTTTTCTAAATTTCTATACACTCGGAATTAGTTGTAATAAAAAAACGTCTCATAGAATTTGACAGCTGGAATGAAAAAGAGAAATACGGTTTCCTGATGATGTTGCATCAACACTTTCCCCCCCCCACACCAGCATATACGCTTTATTGGTGAAAGATTTGTATAAATTTTGTCCTGAAAACATATGCCCTCTAAGGAGATGTTTTTCCTATAATAATTCTGCACATATTCGAGAGTCATTATCTATAAATCAAAGAAGAGTGTCTGCATCTCTCCCATTTTTGTTGAGATCTCGATGAAATTTTGCACACTTGACTCTTTTGGTGAGAGGAATGTCATTTTTTATTTTATTTTCCTAGGGACTTTAATTAATGAAGATATTAATTAAAATCATCAGCACTCTAATTCTTTCGGCTTTTAAAGTGTACTTTCTAGCGATGCTCGGGGAAACTACAAGTGGGAATATTCTTCCCGGAAGTTTCAGGTATTTTCAAAAATTCCCTACTATTCGTTATAGAAAAAAATTGCGTTAAAAATATTGTCAGAATGATTTATCCCTATTATTTCATCATTGCAAAAAGGAATTTGATGTGATATAGTTAAGATTATTTACGAATTTGTTTCAAAAAGTCGATTTTAAAGTACTTGTCAAAGCTCATTTTAAAATTGTCCTGACAATTTTTCTAATTCGCTCATTCATTACACTCTTTCACAGTTGAAAAGTCCAGAAATTCCTCTCTTGAAATGAGTAATTGAAAATATATATTTCAGTAATTTTTTTCAACGAGTTTTAAAAAAAACGACACAAAATACGATTTGGACACTTTTCGTGCTCATGAACTTTTATTGAAATGATATGATTTTTTTTTTCTGAACGTGTGTATGAAACAAAAAGTGGCTTTGCTCAAAGTTTTAAAAAAATTCTCAACATCCTTTCCATTTTTCTGTTAAATGTTAAATAATGGATTAAATTCTTCCAGGTTCATAATTTTTTGGGAGAAATATATTTTAGAACCCTGCCAAGCAAGAAGAGTACGGGATTTGGTGCATAGATATCGGATATTTGTTTTGTTTACTCTTCGGACAGACAAACATGAAATATTACGTACACTCATTATGATGAAAATGATGTTTCTTTTGTAAATAAAATAAATTACAGTTTTATTAAAATTTTGTAAAATCTTTGCATCATTTACCTATAATCAAAATATTTAATTTTATTATTGATAAAATTCCAAAATATATTTTTACCCAGACAAAAAAAAATTATTTTAGTGCAAATAAATTTCCATTATAGAATTAATCATATTATACCTTACTTAACAACTGCAAAATAATATAAAATTAGTAACAGAGGTAATTTTATACAAATTTATTTTGAGTGTCTCATGAATTCTAGAACAGTTTGTAATGGGTAAATTAGCAATAAATTGTAATTGCATTAATACAAAATTACCACTACATATGATTTGAGCATTAACTATTTTCCTACATCATTTAAATAATAGTTAATGCTTTGAAATTCATTAACTAACATTTTACAGTAGTAAACTATAAATTTTACCCGTACCTGCAATGAAAGTGGATAATTTCAGATCAAAATTAAATAAAATCTCAAAAAAACATATGTTTATCATTATTTTAAATTTTATTAGCAAATTGAGTGCAGCGGAAAAGAAAATTCTACTTTAATATCAAACAACATAAAGAAAATTACTTTCAGATATCAAATTTCAGCGTTTTTTATAAAAGTAAAATATATATGTTGCAATTTTAAATTAAAGTATTTTATAAAGTGCATTTCAGCAAATTAAATATATTTGAATTAAAGTAAATACACATGAAATATATGCTTAACCATATTTTTAAACGTATATTTTCATATTATATCTTATTTCATTTCTTTCTGTTCAGGAATAATCTCTTATAAATATTTAGAAATATTCAAAACTATTTGATTATTTAAAGCTATAAATTTAACATTGAATAACTTATAGTTACATCGAACTTAAAAAGATGTATACGTGTTTTATAACAAAGCACTCTTTAGATTAAGAATAAAATATTAAATATTTCCATTTAAATTTCGTTTATGATGTATAAAACATATTTAATTCAAAAAGTGTTGAACGAAAAAATAAAATTAAATGTATATTCTAAAAACAATTTGATTCTTTTATCATTTAAATATAAATTGCTGTCAAGCATTTTTGATTCTTGAAGCTATTTTACTTAATGCAGCATATGATAACAGATGCTTAAAATAATGAATAAAAACTTATTGTTAATCCATGCCTTTATTTTATTTTCCTAAATCTTTGTTACTTTACTGATAAAACATTTGCATATCAAAATTAAAGATTATACAAAATTCATTTTTTAAACTAGCTATCGTAATACATTATTAACTATGCAAAGCATAATGGGGT
>CM063502.1:77009008-77041508 GCA_032207245.1 Pardosa pseudoannulata | reverse complement strand
TATACCTATATAAGCCAGATGTACTATGGATTCCAATTTCAGATGTTATGTGTAAGGTGGATCCTTTAACTCCAACAGGATCAATGTATATTCTTTCTGAAGTAGAAATTCTCAAAACACATAAAGCTTTCTACCAGTTTCAACTAAATAAGTAGCACCATCCATCAAAAGTAATGCACTTTAATAATTTTTCTTCATTCTAAAATCTTCACAAATGTTAAATGTACTATTTACTAGAGTATATGTCGATAAGGTAGTGTGTAAACATTAATGCCATCCTATACAGATGAGTTAGATTAAAAGTAATGAATGCATGTTCTCATTTTCGTTATTGCAATTGTAAATATATCAAACAAAAACCTTTTGTAGCTTGTGATCCCATTATGATCCCAACATGAAACTTTGAGGATTAATTAACAATAATATGAGCAATTTTTGAGATTTTTTTCAAAATTTTAAAAACTTGGCTTTTTGAGAAATTTTAAATTTTAATTTAAATTTAAATTTTTAAAAAAATTTTCAAGTCATCATGTGTTGTATATCATATGAAAGCCCATTAAAAAAGGTTTAAAATAACACCTTGCACATTTCTATAGCTTAATTAGGTGAGTAGCAAGTGTAATTTAAAGGTATGCCGATAGTGTATTTTTTAGACAAATCTGGCAACTTTAAAGCCTTATAACTCCCAAACCAATTATTATTTGAACATAAGATTTGGGGATTTTCTTTATTACCATGAAGTCACTTACTATACCAAATTTAATCAAAATTGGAGGGGTCAGGTAGAAAACTTGTGTCGATTTGGTATGGAATTACCCAGTAGCTGCAGACAACGTGATTATTCCCAGTTATTGCTAAGTACCGTTATTAAGTTTTCGTTGAATAAATGCTGTTTATACTTTCATTTCCTCTTTTAAAGGCTACTACTACAGTAATGACACGTACACGACTTAAACACGCAATCTTCTGATATCAGCTATCAGGTTAGAATATCATTTGATCCTAAATTACATAAAATATCAGAAAATAAATGCTCTTTCAAAAAACATTTGTGTTTTATTTTTTATTATTGAATAAATTTTCTGTAACAAATTTAATTACGAATAAGTTTAAGACTTGTAAACAAACATAAGAAAAATCAATGTTCTGTCTGTTAAGCAGTTTTTTTCTCGTATTTAACTCTAAAATGTCATACTTACGTATCATTAGGTTATGTTTTGTAGCTAAAATAAGAGACTTTTAATATCTGAAAACAGCTTAAACGTGCATTAAATCATCTTTTTAAATAAAACTGTATGTTTTGCTTGTTTACAATTTTTTTTACTAGTGTTGTCTAGCTGAAATAATAATGGCATCAATGTTTGATAAAAACCGGTGCCCTAATGTTAAAATTATTAATGCATTACCTATCTAAGTAATGCAAATTATATTTTTATTTAAATTATATATTCTCTTCCTTAATCTGTTTGTAATTATGATTTTCATAAACTTTTATTTCTCCACTAAAAATTTCAATTTTCTGTAAAAGAGTGTTTACGTATGTCAATATTTTTTTTTATTGTAACTTATTTTATTCTTCAATTCAAAATTTTATTCTTCAAACTAAAGAAAATAATTGTTTTACCAGCTATAGTAATGTAAAAGTACAGTGGATGCCTTTTTGATTCAATTTTAAAACATTAAGAATTAAAAAATGTACCCAAGATCATATATATTAGTATATTAATTAAAAGAGAGTTTAACGTTTTGAAGGAAAATGTATTCATAAAATAATAGATAACATTCGCTAGAGACAACAAAAGTTAAAAAACATGAAAAGTCCAATAAGTGTTCTAGTTCCGACTTCCACTATACACACACTTGGCTACAATACAGCCGGGCACATAAATAGATACACTCTTTATTTTTCTCCTTTACTAGGGTATGTTATCTTTCGTCCTGCTTTGTTATGTAAATAATTCAATATTGGACATCTCGACGTTTGTATAGTGAAGATATTATGGGCACTTCAATGATCTAAGACTGAAATGAGATACAAGCAAACAAGAAAAAATAAACACACCAACTTTCTCTTTGGAAAGTATAGTTTATTGTACGTTACACAAAGCAAATGCAAAGCATGATATACTCGAAAAATGCAGTCATAATTTTGGCGTAGCTGAAACTTTTCTGCAGGAATATGAACAATTGATAATTTTTCTTCTTTGTATTAAGGAAGAGTAGGTATTAATATTTATTTCTTCACTTACTTTCATAAAGAATCCTAATTTTAATTCGGAAAATGTATTATACTTGAAAAGAAAAATATCTAAAACGTTATTAACACAAAATTTCTCCTCGTTGCAGGCAACTATCTGGTATCGTTTTAATATACAGCAATTTGCAAAGTATTACTTTATTATCAGAATAAAATCTCGTAAAAGATATTGAGAAATATTTTAAGTAAATATTTGTATTAAATATTAATTTCAGATTTGTTATGAAACATTGAAACAAAATATATAAGGGAAATTGATACAGACACAGTTATTCATACATACATTTTGATTGATGAGATAAAGTAAATGTCTAAAAACATATAGTTGAAAATGTATAAAATATATAAAAAAATATTTTAATTTAAAATGAGATAAATATAAAATATAGAAACTATTTTGAAGTTGATTTTGTATAAAATTTCTTTGAGACTTTTTCCTTTCCATACATATATACTTATTGGCACCTTAGGAAGGTAAACGATAAGTTTACTACAAGACACACGTGAATCAAAAAGAGTGTTTCGATAAGGTTTAAACTAAAAAAAACTATTCATCTCAAGTAATATTAGCTTTACTTTCAATAAGTAATTTCTCATGGCTAAAAAGTTATCATTTTGTTGTAAATTTACCTTCCAATCTTTTGTTATTTTTAAATGTAAAATGTTGTTCAAGTTGCTTGTAATGCTCTTTAGTACATAATAGCACAAATCCGAATATCTGAACCTTCAAGGATTAGTTTCACATCACTTCCGGGGATGGACCAATGCTTGGATACTTCGCCCCCCCCTCTCACAAGCTTAATCGTGTAAAAGTAAATTTTTCTTAATATTAATGTGGAACTCAATTAATATCCCCAAATATAGGACATCGTTTTAGATTTGGTTAAATTTTTAAATCTTTTTTCGCTATCTTTCACCTTTTTTGCTTACTTTAACACTATTAACGGCTAGGATAATACTATCTTCTTCCAAGAATTTGTTTTAATTTATTTTAAACATTGGGCATTTTTAAAGAATGACTCGGGATTTTTTTCTCTCTTTATATATTTATTTTTTACTGTTGCAGAGTGAACTCTTTCGCGGTAAATATCTCAAAGCCTAATCCTTAGAAAAGGATGTTTACTACCGAGGGTTTTAAAAAAATTCATTTCCCTGAAGTGTTATTTTATATATTAATCAATAACATAATGCGTTTAATAAGATCAGCAGTGACTAAACATTTTCATCAATAAAGAAATCAATTCAATGGAGCAACTGTGGTTATCAATAACTAGAAAAATTCACTGAGAGGAATTCGTGGTGTATTATTTAGAATATAATCCACAATCTATACCTTAGCAGCATGATTTTCTATGGATTGTTGCGTCTCGTAAAACCTTGTATGCTGTTTTTTCTTGTTTAAAAGAATATAGTAAGTTTTGACTTCTAAATAAGAAAGACTTCTTTAAAAGGTGTATAGAGATGGGTTGGGAGATCAATAAATAGAAGTAACTACTACCTACCATTAATTAAAAATTGTCAAAAAAAAAATAAAAAATCATGATATCAGTCCTCTAACAAAAAGTCTACATTAATATTTTTAGTTAACAGATTAAGCAGCATTTGTTTTTCAAAATATATAAACTACCAATAAACATCTTTAAATGGCAGTTAACCACATATTATTGATCATATATTATTTATATATAAAAATGCATCAGAAGAAAACAAGGACAGAAACATATGACAGATTAAAATTTCTTGAAATCTGAATTCCGAAAACAATTAAAACTATTAAAATATAATAGAATTTTAAAATGCCAACAATCGCATTGGTATATATCAATAGCACCATGTCACTGGTTCACTAATATCAGCACATTTATATTATCTAAAATCTCTGTTGGTCAATTTAAAAGACGTTTGCCTTGCATCAGGATGTTATGTTTACATATTATGCAAAATTGATTGTTTTAAATACCTATGTGTAGCAAGTATTTATCAGGCAATCAAGTCAAATCTTTAGACCGTAAGCTGCAACTGGTGTGGATCCAATAATCTGAGATATTACAGAGTCTCTCGAAGGATTACTTTAAACTTCTACTTATAATTTGTGCAAGTAATTTTTAATCTATTTTTAATTTAAGTTTTTAATGATGAACAAGATGCTTTGGTTATTTTCAATAGTAAGATTTGACCTCATTTCTACATTTCTTGGTAAAGCTGTCAGCTTTTTTATTTCAAGCAATACCATTACACTCTAGAATGTTTAGAAAAATATAGTTTACAATAAAGATATTTCTTTCTTTGAAAAATATTTTAATAAATATGGTATAAAAACATAGTGCCATTTGTATAAGAAAAAATCAAAATTTGCATTACATAAACAATATTTTTATAAACGTAGAAATAGATTATTTAATATTGCTTATATAAAGTAAATATTTGTATTAAATATTAATTTTAAATTTGTTATGAAGCATTGAAACAAAATATCTAATGGCGATTCATACAGCCTATAGTTTGATAGATGAGAAAAAGTAAATGTGGAAAAACATAGCATTGAAGTATATTAAATATGTAAAAAAATATTTTAATTTAAAATGAGATACATATAAAAATATGGAAACTGTTTTGAAGTTAATTTTGTATTAAATTTGCTTTTATAAAAATGTTACAAACAATGATCAACAAATAATAGTAATCCTTTAAAACTCTAAATATTTCCGAAAAAATTAGCTTAACAAAATTTCATCGCTTTCTAAAAATCATTCGAGTGACTTAAACTATTTCAGTTTTTAAAGATGCGTATTCATCTTGACAAATCATCGATTCTTAAAACCCTAAAAAGCTTAATATTTTCCTGTAAGTTGTTCTCCATGTTTGCATACAATTTTTCATTGATTTTTTTGCCATCATATCCAATTCAGCTTTAAAAGAAAACATGAAAAGTTGTCAGGTGAAGCAATGAAGTGCCACATCACTTTTGTAAGCTTACCTTATTACTTTGTTAAAACGAAACCTCTCATCAAATAGAAATTTTTTTCTGCCAATCTCAACATGTTTCGGATGAAAATTTGAGGCTGTCATTCGCAGCGAATGCAAGATTTTAAGATATTAAATATTCAAAAGTCGAGTCTACTTGCAGCATAGAAGTGTATTTGAATATCTATAAGAATAAATAAGTATGTGTGAAACATTGATCAAGACAAAATTGAGCGAGGATAAATATATATTTATTGATCAAGAGTTATAAAGTATAAAAAATGGTAGCAGCTGTATTTTTAAAACTGCCTTTAATAAATATATAAATAAACATACATACTTTATATAATACATACTTTTTTCGAAATTAGGACAAACAACAAAACCCAAATATTCTTGAATGCTTAAAAATGTACTATTTAAACACATCTACATGCTTGTTAACTTCATTAACAAAATGTTACTTCTTAAATAAATTTTTACATTAAATACACATATTTACGTTAAAAGAATGGTTTTTTATGTTTAAAATAAATTATTCTTTTAAACACATTAAGAAATTAATATGCATTTCATCAATAGGCTAAAAATGTTCATTGAAAAGTTTAAATTAATTATCTTCTGACAAAGGTAAAATTTACTTTAACTCAACATTAGGAGACAAATAGTACAACATTTGTCTACATTTTTGTAATTGTATTTTGTTAAACTTACAAATATTTTTATATATTTGAGTTTCTTTCGTGTAAATGGAAGTTTAACTCTGTAAATCTTCACATCCTTCAATAAATCAACTTTTATAACTAATGATTTATTACGTCCTATTTATTAGAGTTGTGTAATTAATGATGAAAAAAATCATTCAGCTGTTTATAAAATTAATTAAATTATAAATTAAATTAAAATTCCTACTTCATTAACCTGTATTATAGGATTTTAAATTGGTCTTTACTTTCATATCAAAACTTTGTAATGGGGAAATCAGGTTTGGGTTTTAGGGAACTATGCTCATTTTAAGTAAAGGCACCTAATTGTTTACTTATGAATACAATGTGCATATAACGAAGATGATATTTGTATGCATAAACTGTTAACAAAACATAGTTTAATTACGAAATCCAATTATTAGGAAAATAAATGCTTATGATTGTAGATCACCAAATGGTCAATATTTAAAAGTAATTTTATAATGAATAAACGATTTCTGTAAAAGAACAGAATTTAATTGATTAATTACTCATTTTTAATATCCAGTGCTTCATACATATTTAGTAACTATATGTTTAGTCTAGAAAAATAATTTATGCATAATATAAACTGTTAGAATAATATTAACGTTTGTAAAGTGAATAAAATATAAGCTAAAATATCAAATACTTATCATAAAAATTCATTATTTCAAGATAAGATTAAAAACTTACCTATTGAATTCGCTTATATATTAATGTTGAAGAAAACTAGTATTACGGTAATTAGTAAAGCGGCATTGGTTTAGAAAGAAATTTTAACCTGATGTTTTAGAACAGTCTAAATTCATTCGTTTTATAACAAATTGTATTGTATAAAACAGATAATACCTCATTCTAAACAAAATAAAAATAATTTCTGTGCATATGGCATTCTTATGCAGTAGTACTTATACAAACGTGTACATATATTACAAAGGGATGGAATTTATTCGATTTTGTTCACAAGAGATAATAGGTAAAATAATAAAGCCAAAGTAAGTCAAACCACTGCAGATACATTTAAATAATATATTACTTTGTTCTTTCTTTAAAATGAGTTTACAAAACGTATTTTCTGGAACTATTTCCATCAGCTATTTCAACAAAAAAGTATGATTTTTGTCTGTTCTTTTAAAAAGAGTAATTTAAAAATTTGAAAAGGATTTTTTAAATTTACAAATTTTTATTCAGCATATTGTATGGTATGGTTTGGCTTGGTTTGGAGTGCTACGGTTTACTTTTCTACAACACGATGTGATGAGGCGATTTTGATCAGTAATATAATTGATTCATTCATACAAGAAGTAAAATGCTCGGGATCTAAATCTGACCTCATCACATCTTTGTAAAAGATAGAGGACCATAAAATTATATTCTACGAATATTGTTGTCTTGTACGGTGGTCTAGGGCGGGGTTCTGATCCCAGTCCCAGATTAGAATCCCGTCTCTGTGCTTGACATTAAATAAGAATGTACCTTTGTGGAGTTATTTATCCCTAAGGGACAGTGCCCAATTAGAAGGGATAAGGTTTTCCACGTTGGCAGTCTCAACGCGGGGTTTAAGCAGACCAATTAGATTCTTACAACTATCCCGACTGGACGATAAGAAGGAAGAGGGGACAAGGATGAAATTAATAAAATAAGAAAAATCTAAAAAAAAATAGACGAGGTTCGGGAGTCGAGTCGCACTAGACAAGTCCGATGGAAGGTGATCGGTAGTCCAGACGAGGAGAGTAGTCCGACGGCACGTGTTCAAGAGTCCAGTCAAGTTCAACGGGAAGTTACCTGTATCAAATAGCACGGCCGCACCCCAAACACTCAGAAGGAAGCCCCTGACCAGACCGACGGAAGATCCATAGATACCCAATACTGATCAGCCATCAACCAGCAGTGTTCAGGGCACACCATATTAAGTCCCAAAGGTACCCCCTTTTACATACATTTTGAAATTGAGATTAGGTCCTCTCTCTTATATTTACATAATTACTTAAGTGATAAAAAATATTTGTCAGAATTAATTTGGAGTGGCACCTAATTTTGAAGGTGTTGATAAAGCACATTTTATGAAGATAAAATCAGTTTGTGTGTACATAGATGTTTACATATCATTATAATAAATTTACTTAAGCTAGTTTCAGATAATTTTAAGCTGGTTTCAGATGCTTTTAATTTAGTTTTTAGTATATTTTCATATATTATGTCTGTAGTTTCTCAGAACCTGTGGTTAAATTTAATACTAAAATACTTTTACACAACGCAATCAAAATAATTACCACTATACATTTGATCACAGGTTAATACTCAAATATAAACGAGGACTACACGACACACGAGAGCTAATGAGATGGAACTTACAGTTTAAAGCCAATTTTTAAATGCAATGAACGTACATGCCACAGTGGGATTCGAATCCACGAACTCCGGCACCGAAGATCAGCGCCCTCACTATTCGTCCATCTTTCATCATATATTGTATGATGTACTGATTTAGGTGTTTAGACTTGCTGAAAGATGTACTAAAAATATCTAATAAAAACTTTTGTTTTCGTCCATATTTATTAGTTTAAAGATTTCATTTTTTTTGTGATTCATCATTGCCACATAAAATACAGGCAGTATATTGTACTAGAATCATATTTTAATGTACTTATCAATATCCACCTGAGAAGATTAAACTGACTGGTAAAAACAAGTGCTGACTAAGCTTTATACACTTAGGTTTAATTTTAGTCTAGTTAATAATACTCTAAATAGATAACAGGTAATCTCACTCTTTATATATGCTACCAAATCTGTTAAATATAAATAACAATGCAAAACTGAATTTAGGAAAGCTCCTTATAATTAAAATACCTTTCAACTATATTTATCCTCCTTAAAAAATAGCAGTATTTTAAGAAAGCTTAATCTAAAATTATTAAAAATGAAAAAACATTCTTAATCCATTAATAATAATTGAAAATATTTCCTGTAATCACTGGTGATTCATTTTACATCGTACTTTTTATATTTTGAAGTTTTTTTGTAATTATCTTTTGTGACATACAATACAGATATATTTGTATTACATACTCAATTGAAATTTGTAAAAGATATTCAATATTGAAGTGATATTTAGTTACTCTCTTAAACAATTTCACACTATATTTTATAAAAACCACAGTAATTATCTAAAAATTGCTTTTATGGTTTTTAACTTATTACACTCAAAACACTATGTGCATTACCTGTTTTTTTATTATCATGTTATTACTGAATAATATGATGTCAAAACATAGTTTCTCAAAAAATGAAGGTAAATTTTTCATGCATAATATTTTTACAAAAGGTTTATTAAAGCCATCTAAAAATCTCCTGCTTTAGAAGTGTGAATTAAACTTAAATCCTCTTTAGTATAATTTTAAAATAAAGAGTTAAATATAACGCTTTTTACATAATAAAGTCTATTTAATCTATAACGTATAGTTATTTGCATGTAACTTCTGGTTTCTTGATCAAAGACAAAAATTTTCACAGGTTCTATATTATAGATTACCAAGACCAAAATAAAAAATTGCTACAAAAATCCAATATTATGCTCTTTCAAATAAATGATCAAAAGAAATTTCTAATATTTCCCCCTATCACGCCATTTAAATTTATTCCACCTTAAATAAAATGTAGTATGCTTAGTAAAACAACACAAAACTTAATTTATAAATATCCCTTGCAATTAAAAAAGAGTTACATCTTTCAGTAATCATTTATCACCCACAAGAAATTAAGATTATTTCGGACAATATGAAAGCCTCGTTTGTAAAACTATTTAAAACGAGAAAAACATTTTAAGCCATTAATAAAAATCGAAAGTATTCCCCAGTAAACACTACAATAGATACAAAAGGAGGCTCAATTTTTCTTTACTGATGTCAAATTCAGTTGCCTATTCTCCGAAGATTTCGATTACAATGACTGCCAAGGGCGGAAGAGAAAGAAACAAGAATGCAATATTTTGTATCCTATATATATTCTTTCAGAACATAAAGAGGCTTTAAATGTCACAGCCTAGGCGAAAAATAGCTTTCGAATCTATGTTTTAGTTTGTCCTCGAGTTACGAGTCCATCAATCTTAATAATTTAACATGCAACATGTGAGAAGAATTCTTAAGTTAAGGCTTAAACATCTTTCCCAATCATAAATTACGCGAAATAAAAACTATTGTTGGCTATGATTTTATTTAATAGATGTAATTAAACCATGGGTCCAAAAAGGAACAGGGCTATTAGTAGTAAAAGAGTAGAGAAATAATTCAAATGCTAAATACTAAAAACAAAAACTAACATTGTGTTATTAAGTTTAAATGAGGATTATTTTTTAGATACAAAACATACGAGTGAGAACTTAATGAATTTCTTTGCATATTTAAAAGAAAACATTTTATCACATATATGATAAAATATCAACCAGATAAATAAACTAGAGTAGAGAGGAAATTTAAATTTCTTATAATTTCTACATTTATACTGAGTTCAATTATAATACTAATTGTTTATTTATTAAAAGTTTGACCTGGCAGATTTAGAATTAAATGTTGCTCAATAAAAAAAAGATATAATTCAGAGAAGTGTTTGGTAAAAAAAGGCAAATTTCATTTGCAAATTATTTTAAGTAATGTTTTGGAATATGTATTGCAGAATGGGAGATACTCGGTAAGTTTTATTAACGATGTTGAAAATTATGATAAAATACATTTCATATTTACCTATATAAAATACATCACATTATAAAACTAGCTTTATTTATTTTATAAAAATTTCATTCATGAAAAAATTCTATATAGGAAGAAATAGTCCTGATACTTTTTTAGCGTAAGTTTCAATCAGAATTTTCAGCAACAGCTGATCTCTACATCTCAAATAAACAATAAAAGCATTTGCTACAGATAACATCGTTACAGTTTATTTTCAAACTACATTTACTTTAGTTTTTAAAATTAGTATGATCTTTTCGAAAATATTTTATAATTAATTTTTATCAGAACTGTACATTTCAAAAGGAAATAAAAACGAAATGAAAACAAATTTCAAATTTAAACTTTAAAACTGTTTTATTAAATTAATTTTTATCTTCCAGTGAAAACAGCTAAATGCTACGTAAATTATAAAATATTTTAAAACAAATACTAAAAATATTCAACCTCTTCAATAATTTTTTTGTAGAATTCCATCTTTCAAAGCATTTTCAGACATTTCAATAGATTTCATAATAATAAAAATGTGTCTTCTTTATAATGTAGCAAAATAAATTGTCTTCGTATACTCCCTTAACAAAGAAGGGCAAAGATAAAACATCTTTAAGCATTAGCAATTTTTTTTTAACTCACAATCGTTTTCACAACGTGATTGATAGTAAGCTGACAATACAACTTGCTGAAATAGAACTTTCTTTAATGTATAGGATTATTGCCGATTAAAAATAATAGTTTATCATACTATAGATCAGAGATTAAGCTTGTTATGACCATTTCGTAAATCTATTGCTTTTTAAAAATACATTTTTTAACAAATTTTAGTCACTTAATTTTTTTGAATAATTTTTATTCTTTAAATAATATTTATATTTAAGGTAAGAGTCGACATTCAAAACTAATTAAATTTATTTTGAATCAGTCTGTTTGGAAGTGTAATGTGTTATTAGTTGTATACATATGAAAATGGGGTAAACATTTTAAAGTAAACTATTATCAATTTTAAAATGCATAATGTAAAGTTATTGTATCCATTAATGATATATGTTGTGGAAGGGATACAAGAGACATTTAACAAGTACGTTTCCCACATTGCGGAAAGCATCACAAAAGACATGGAATACGATAAAATAAGTCCAGCAATTGTAAATCTCTTACCGCTTGCTTTGACATCTTTGTAGTACTTTAAAATATTGGCTTTAATTTTTCTTCCCGCCGACAGTTTTTGAACTCACAGAATCTAGCGTTCATCGAAGTCCATCGTCAATTAAGTTTAATGAATGTAATAAATGTGATGAGCAAGCAGCGGTTGGTGTTAGAGTCTTTCTGAAGACAAGAGAAATGTCCATGACTATGACTGGAAATCTCTCATCGATGATGGCCTCCACTCCACAGTACCGATGTTGCTCTCTTCCATCCACTTCCATCCACTTCCATCGACTTCCATCTGAAGAAATTCCTGTTCTGTGACCAAAGATGAAGACATGTTGACAATTAAAGTACACATTCCTCATTCTCATAATCTATAACTCCAAAATACTGGATTCAGACACTGAATAACGGTATAAGAAGTGTTACGATTCCAGTGATCATTAGATTGAGAATTAGGGGAAATTTTGCTGTAACTTTTGTATCAAATTAAGCTAGCTAAATATTATCACTTTAAAACGTTTAAATTTCAAATAGACTGTGAAATACTGTATTAAATTCCAAATATTTATATTTTTTCCCGTTAAACTGTTCTGTAGTCTATTTGAGGTTTTCTATTTAGTCCAAAAAATAATATACTAGTATTATTCATACTTGTTATTCATTTAGATTCTGTCCCTTTTTTCTCAAAAATACTTTGACTTGACTTCAGTTCGTAATATAAATGGACCAGAAATATTTTGACATATCTTGCATTGTATTCTGCATGTGAGTGCATGTTTATATATATATATATATATATATATATATATATATATATATATATATAATATATATATATATATATATATATATATATATATATATATTATATAATATATATAAATATATAAATATATATATATATCTATATATATATATATATATATATATACATATATATATATATATGTATATATATGTATGTATAATATATTGTATATATATGTATATATATATGTATATATAAATATAATATATGTATATATATATATATATAAATATATATATATATATAAAATATATATTATAATATATTAATATAATATAAAATATATATATATATGTATATTTATATATATAAATATATATATATTTAAATATATATATATAATATATATATATATATATATATATGTATATATATATATATATATATATATATATATATATATATATATATATATATATATATATGTATATATATGTAATATATATATATATTATATATATATATATGCACGAAATAATTATGTACTCTATATAATATAATAACCTTCAATTGTAGCACCAACAACCGATCTAACAACTGTGCCAGACTCTTCTTGTATTATATAGGCGTTGCCGACCACAGCGTCGTATTCTCAAGTTTTAAGTGAGTTTGAACGTTGTGTTATAATCGGCGCACGGGAATATTACATAGCATCTCCGAGGTAGCAATGATATTTGTATTTTTGCATGCAACTATGTCACGAATGTACCTTGAATATCAGAATTCCGATAAAACATCACATCTCTGACATCATTGGGGTCAAGAAAAACTCATGCAAGAAATGGTCCAACGATGACGGGAGAATCATTAAACGTGACTAAAGTGTAACCCTTTCGCAAATTGCTGCAGATTCCAATTCTAGGCTTTCAGCAAGTGTCAATATCCGAACTATTCAACGAAACATCATCGATATCGGCTTTCGGAGTCTAAGGTCAACTCTTGTACACTTGATCACTGAGCGACACAAATCTTTAAGCCTCACCTGGGCCCGTCTACACCGACATTGGACTGTTGATGACTGAAAACACGTTGCCTAGTCTGACGAGTTTCGTTTTAAATTGTATCGAGCAGATGTACGTGTACGAGTATGGAGAGACTGTTGGAGCTAGGGGAGGTTCTGTAATGGTGCAGTTGGAGTGATATGGGACCCTGGATACTTGTAGATAATACTCTCATATTGAACATGTACATAAGTATCCTATCACCTTCACCCATTCTTGTCCATTATGCATTCCGATGGACTTGGTGAATTCACAGCAGGACAATGCGACACCCCACACATCCAGAATATCTACAGAGTAGCTCCAGGAACACTCTTCTGACTTTAAGCACTTCATTTTTAAAGTACAGCCACCCTTTTACTAATCAAAGAGAAACATAATCTCTTGCCATGCATACCACTCTTATAATTCCCTTTTCCCTAATCTATAGCTGCTTTAAAATAAATATTTTTTTAATATTTAATAATTTACTTTGTTGAAGAAATTGTAACTTTAAAATTCTATTCGCATTTAAATCGTTTAAACTGCTAATGGGAAAAGAAATATACCATTAAATGCCAAAAACGCTTTATTTATTCTGGTTAAACGGATTTGCAAAGTACATTAATTTTTATTTCGTACAAAATAAAGTATTCTTGTATTCATACTGTTTTCCGATGCAAATTTAGGTTTTTCTTTAGAGATTTAAACAAAATTCCTTTGAAACAAAATTGGTTGGTCAGGATAAAATATAAGAAATGTATTTTTGAGAAGGCGGGATTTTACACTTTAATATGTTTGTGCATACATATAATATATATATATATATATATATATATATATATGTTTTAATCTAAAATACATTTTTAGGGATTCTACCCCTAAAAATTTATTTTAAAATACCTTTGGAGAGATTTCTTCTCTTCCCTTCTGTTGCTTCAACCTTGGTGACTTTGCTTACATCAAAATTAATTATTAATTTGCTCAAATATTATTATATAACTCCTTTACGTAACTTTGTTTCGCTTAGTTAAGCATCATCATGTTTAATTATCATCATGTTCGCATTCACTAATTCGTAATAATTTTATAATTATTAATAGTTAATTATCCATAGTTAATAATTTTTTCCTTGACTTTAGATATGAAAACCCCTGAGAATTTACTCGGGCCTTAATAAGGGCTTATAAATTTACATGGAATGTTTGAACTCTTTTATTACGAGAAGTTAACTGACAGTATATTCCTTAAGGGGCTGTATTCGGGGATTTATTCAAAATCCCTATATTAGTTTACTGATTTAGTTTACTTTCCCTTATATATATATATATATATATATATATATATATATATATATATATAAGCATATATACATATATATATAATTACATATATATTACATCTAAATTACATACACATATATAGTTGTGTGTCTGTGTAAGTTACTAAAATATGTCATTTATATTCAATTTTAATTTTCCGTAGAAAAGTGTTGCTGCCTGGAAAAAGAGGAGACAAAAATATATTGTTAAAATCTATATAAGTTTATTTATTAAGTGAAGTTATATATAGAGCGAACTGGTCTGCTGTAAACCGCCTCAAAATTATATTTTAAATGAGTCGAGACAGGAATTTATTTTCTAATGAGAAATGTTAAGAGAAATCACATGGGGTAAGCTACTGACATAATTGTGTAAGATTGAAAAATGATTATATAGGGAAAGTGGAGGGAACAGAAATACGGTTTGTTGATTAGTCGTGCCAGTATGGTAATAAGAGTTGGTTGAGAGAATGAAAATTCTGTTAAATGAGAAATTTTGTTTCTTAACCTCTTGTCTGTTTTGCACGTACACCTTACGTGCGTGGTTAGCGTGCCTTTAATGATTTGCCCGTACGTCGTACGGGCAATCTGATTTCTTTGTCGTTTCTTGTTTCTCCCTGTTTTGGCTGCTAAAGTTTATGTTTATGTTGTTTAATTATTAAGTTTGTGTTGTTTGATTTAAAAACGCGGACTTTCTGATGTGTTTTGCATTACTCCTCGAGTTTTATCTTTGGGTTTTCTTTGATTTTATCTTTGGGTTTCAAGATTTATCGCTCTAAGTCTTATCCTTAAAAAAACAGGTTAAGTAACTGTAGTTATAGTATTTGACTCGAAAATAATTGTGTAGTAATTGTAATAGAAAATATTTGTATTTTGTATATTTGTATTTGCACAACTGAAAAGTAACTTCCCTGTCTAGCGTACAAGAGAGAGAAAAGACAATCTCCAGAGAAAACATTTTATTTCCTGTAAAAATGCTGTTATACATGCTTAAAATAATTATAAACTTTACTCATAATAACATTTTCGAGCTTACAAATGGAAAATGAACAAAAATATGCAATAAAAAAATGTGACATCTTTTGGATCGAATTCATGAAAAAATAAAACTGTTAAGGGGTTAAGGTATAAAATAGCCAAAAAATAATTAAATACTGTAATTATCGTTAAAATTAGTTAAGTAGGTTAAAATATCATTACACTCAGACACACAAAAATACATATATATAAATGGGAGTTTATGATGGTGTGAGTGTATGGCGATAATTGTATCCGTTTAAAACTTACGAATATATACTTCCAATAACAAAATTGTTTATAACAATATTTTAAAACAATAATAATATTTTAACATATCTTAAAAATCTCAAAACATGACTTACGTTATTGGTATTATGAAAGGTATTTGATATGTTCCAAAACTTTAACATATGAATATATATATAATTTAATTTTTGTTTTGGAATTCCTCAATTGTTTTAAATAATCAACATCGACACAAAAGTTTGTTTTCTTACCCTGTGCTTTAACATTACTGTTATACCTCAATTTTATTGCAAATACTATGAAATAAGAAAATTGATATTCATTAGCTTTTATTCATACTTTCAATGTTATAATGTGTCTGTATAGCATGCAGTCACAATGAATAAGTGAATATAAAAGTTCCTATATAATGAAAATCTTTCAATACAGTTGCAATAAATATATTTATGCAAACATTCATTCTAAAACATAAAACATATTACATAGCAAATCATAACAGCCCTGAATTATAGTCAACCTGTTTGATACAATTGAATACATTCTATTTTATTACAATTAATATTTCGAAAGTATTTGAGAGATTTGCTTTTAAGTTTTATGAAATTAATATGAGCGACTGATAAATGTTACAATATCTATATATAAAATTCTTCTGTCCGAGTGTTTGTAATAGCACTCCTTCTAAACGGCTGGACTGATTTTGATGAAATTTTGTGTATGTAATTAACTTGATTCGAGAATGGTTTAGATTCACAGTTTGATCCGATCGAAAAAGTTTTTTTATTAAAAATCTAGAATTGTGTTTATTGAGATTATTATAAAGCCACTTTAAACTTTTCGCTGACAACGTATCTGTGGCGCAGTGGTCAGCGCAACTTAATTTTAATTTAATCTTATTACGCTTGTGATGACTGCACGAGTATTGGCATCAAGTATTTTTAAAATAATTTTTTTCTTACTTTTCCATCAACACGGTCCAATTTATAATTTATTTAAAAACGTATAATTATACGTATTTTATAATTTTCGGATTTACAGCATTAAAACAGGACAACATCTGTCGGGTTGTATATATATATATATATATATATATATATATATATATATATATATATATATATATATATATATATATATATATATATATATATATATATATATATAATATATATATATATATATATATATATATATATATATATATATATATATATATATATATATATATATATATATATATATATATATATATATATATATATATATATATATATATATATATATATATATATATATATATATATATATATATATATATATATATATATATATATATATATATATATATATATATATATATATATAACATGCATGTATGCATAGTATAATAGATATATAGAAAAAATATATTTATTTTTGCATGTATTCAAGACAGGCAGTGTATGTTAAGGCATTCTCTTCTAAGAATAATCTAATACTACTTAGGTAATACAGAACTTTAGTACTAGGGTGGCATAAAAAAGTGTAATTTGAAATACCATTGGGACAAAAGACTTCCACTGCAGAAACCATTTCTAACAGTGCCCGGAGGGAATGAAGAACACTTATTATCCAAAGAATGTTGCCAAACACTTAGTAAAAACAAACATATTGCCGAGAGCTTTCTTCCTGAAAGTGGTATTCGTCATGTGTAGTCATTTTACTCTTGCCTTTAAGGAATAGAGACGTAGAATTTCTGCGGTTACTCTTTGACTTTCTTCTGTAGAAAAAAAGAGGCTTTATTTTCGCCAATTCTTAGCAAAATATTTTCCTTATAAATTCCCGAACAGCAAGTAAATGCTTAATTATACAAGTAAAATTGGGAAATTTCATTTTCAGGTACAAGGAAAAAGCTGATGATGTGTTTTTATCTTTATCTTTTAAACTATCTGTGGAAAAGAATTTTAAAATATCATGATGATGAATTGAATTAATAATTATTTTAATACATTTAAACTAAAAGCAATAAAGCAGTTTATTCTCTAATTTGCTGTTATCTTCTAAACTCTTTACATTCTTATAATTTTAAACAGAATATTCCTAAATTTTTAAATAATAAATATGAAATAATTTTTGTTCTATATGTTGTAAGTTAAAATTCAGTTTTTAACTCTAAAATGTAATTTAAAAATTAGTTTTAACAAAATGAGTTTATCTCCGTGTCGGTTCCAGAATGAGCACTGAAAATTTTAATTTAGAAGAGTATTATTTATTTACTAAAAACTGGACTTGAAGCAAAGTGTAAGAGGCAGAAGCTATCAAGAAACCTCAGAAAGTCCTCTTTTGGAATGGAAATATTATTTATTTACGAACAGTGGAGTGTTATGCATGAGTCACAAAAGAATATCTCTTGTTTAGTGTAATTTTGTATCGGCAAAAACCAGTTACAAGTTAACATTGATAAAAGAATTCTTTTCCACTACATAAAGACATAGATGTGAATAACTACAGATGGAACTTGCATTATTAAAGCTTTAAACTAGAAAGATTTTCAGTGTGACAACGTTGTGGAAAATATAATTAAATTAAGGATTGGAAACATCTGTTATACCAATAACTTTTAAACTCGGAGCTTCTATTAATCTTAATTTTAGAGAACATTGTTCTGAAACACCAAATATACTATGCTTTGAAACTTCAGGGATTGCTTACTCTTAGGCAGTAGCATAAATAATAATGTCGAGAAATGTTAGTTACAAAGTTTCTCTAGATGATTAGTATAATTTGTAAATTCTGCGAACGGAAGGAATAGGTTTAAATATTATAGACTGTCATAAGAATAGATGTAAATTCTTTGGAATTAATAATTTTCTTGAAACAAAACTGCAGTTATTTCTAATTAAATGATTCTGCATAATTTTAATAATTATTTATTATGATAACTTCATTTAGTTTAAAGCTATCTGAAGATATTTCTATTTGAATAAGCAATGAAACCTAACCATTTATATAAATAAAGCACGATCTTAAGGATTCTGACTGGTAAGAATTATGTTAGAATTTATTTTTTCTCGATGCCACAACCCAATAAAAAATTTATTACCTGTTTTTAAAGAGAAATCCGAGCATACTTGAGCATGCATATATTAAAATAATTACATTTAGGCAACTCAACTCCTAGCATTCTTAAAATATACATGTATATGTACATCTAGAACAATGCTAAAGGAAATATATTTGTCTGTGTTTTAGTTAATTTTTTACAGAATGCGACAATGTCTGCTCTATTGCAATAGATGAAAAACCAACTTAAGTAAGTTACAAACTGAAAACACTGTTTTTTTAAATTTGTGTCTTACTTACGTTGACTTTCCATTTATTCATATATTCAGGCACAAATATTTTCCTATCTATTATAATATTTAGTTTAGTTTGATTTGGACATCTACGGATTTTCTTCAACATGAGAATTAATTTGATTCTTAAAGGCTGTAGATATGCATGACAAAATTAATAAGAGTAGTAATGAATTTATAAAATTAGTTTTTTTATGTAATTTTTTTAAATGTTAGTATGTGAGTTTTAAAGGGGAAAGAAAGCAAGACTACTACCCGTCTTTTAATAATTCGTATAATTTTTACTTAATGACATTTTATTTTCGAGAAATTAAAACACTTTTCGATGATGTTAAAAATATTTAAAAAAAATCAGTTATGCATTTAATGATGTACAAGGCTATGAATTTTTGACAGCCACGGTTTTACTTCAACATGATAGTTAATTTGATTCTTAAAGGCTGTAAATATGCATGACAAAAGTAATAAGAGTAGTATCGAATTTATAAAATTCGTTTTTTTAGGTATTTTTTAAACTGTTAATATGTGAGTTTTAAAGGGAAAAGAAAGCAAGACTATTACCCGTCTTTTAATAATTCGTATAAATTATACTTAATGACATTTTATTTTAATGACATTTATTAAAATAAAACACTTTCCGATGATGTTAAAAATACTATAAAAATCAGTTATGCATTTAATGATGTACGAAGCTATGAATTTTTACATCGGAATTAACGTTACAAATAATGAGTCTGTAATTTAAAAGGATTCTACCATTATTTATCTAACATAATTATTCAGCATCTATCTTATAAATATATCTAGTGATTTTTTATTGTAAGAGCAATCATTTTATACACAGTATATTTAGAGCTTATTTCAACAAAGTGTATTTAGAGCTTAGGTAATAACTGAAGAAATAAATGTCTGTTAATAAAAAGACATTTATTGCTTTACGACGACTTAATAAAAAAAACTTCATAATCTATAAAAAGATATTATGTTTTGTATAAGATGCAACATGTTTAATCCTACGCTCTTATTTCAAAAACACTATTACAAAATATAATTTTGTAAAAGTTATTTACTTGAATACTCTCTATTGTTTACGATGAAATGCAATGGCTCGGCAAAGAAACAAACATACAGGATTCGGGTTATTTTCTGGCAACCCATTAGAACGGCACCTGGTAGCCATGATTCAAATGTTACCCTATTTGGCAACTTAACATTTTATTCAAAATAAATTCTGAGAAGGCTGTAGAACTAGTATTTTCTAGACTGTACTAAACATGCCTCTAAAAGGATCAGGCTTTTAGTCGCAGTGATTTAAGATCGGACAAAAACATAGAACAAATATCATATCATGGACTTTTGTAATGTTAGTAGCTGCTGAGGCTGCTATACAAGCCAGACACCTTTGTCGTTATCTGTAACTTAAAATCCGGAGATTTAAATAGTTTCCAAACTCTTCTGCAGTGTTAAGAGGAATTCTTAAATAAATAAAATATGCTTCTAACTAAGAGTGATTTCTCGAAATCGGAAACTGTAGCAAATAAATGTATGAAACATTAACGGTCTGCAAAGCATCTATAGTAAACATTTTTATATGGTTTAATGGAAAAGTTAAAGAAGTAAAAATACTTTATAATGCTCATTAGAAGAAATATGGTATCTCTCAAAATAATTTGGGAATAAAGTAGTTGAAAACTTATGAAAGGAATCATATACATGAAAACATCATCGAAAGTTTTTTAGCAAATTATTTTTAAGATTAAGTGTCTTTGCTTAATTTTCAGCAGTTTTGAAATGACGAATAAAAAGGATTCATTTTATCTCATAGAGGAACCATTCCAATGCATGCACCTTAAAGAAAAAATATTTTTCTAGGTTAAATATTTTATAAGAGTTAACAAATAATTTGAAGCTTATTCAAATTCGTATTCATCTCAAACACTCTGACAAATCAGTATTTCCGTTGAAAAAATTTTAATGTAATTAAGTGAATGAATACTTACATATATTGGTATAGGTTGAAGGAATGTTTTAAGTTATATTCATGCAAAAACAATAAAATTAGAGAATAACAACATTCTGTGAGAAACAAGGGCAGCGATCTCATAACTAAAAGGATGCGGTTTCGGGGATTGAAGCCGGCCTAAGATTCGCCGTGTTCGTTAAAGGTAACTGGCGAACGTAAAATATGGAGGCCCCAATGTCCTCCAAGTTCTCAATAAATACCTCTGAAGGTGGCAGGCCAAGCCTAGGGTTCATATCTTACCTAATTATATATATATATATATATATATATATATATATATATATATATATATATATATATATATATATATATATATATATATTACCTAATTTCACTGGATTCGGAAGTTAGTACAAAAAGAAATGATAAATGATTGTGAAGAAATGATACTAATTACCTAAATGAGAGAGTCTTTCAACAAAAGAACCAAATATTACCCAATTACTGCCTCTTAAAATATTCTATACAGTAATACCACAATAAAAGCATGATACGTATTAAGTCTTGGTTCAGGTTTAATGTAAGTACTTTCACTTTTCAGCTATGGTAGCTCAGTCGGCAAAGGCAACGCTCTCGTAACTTGCGGTTTTGGAGCCCGAGCCGGGCTAAGATCCGCCTTGTTCGTGAAAGGTGACTGGGGCACGCAAAATGTGTTCGTGGTCCCACTGTCCTCCAAGTTCTCAATCGATACCTCTGAGGCCAAGCCTATGGTTCTTCTGCTTGGTCCCTGCTTCTAAATTACGACGACCCACTTGAGCATAAGTCGTACTTTCACCCTAGTTGTTTTTGTTAAAACGAAAGACGCACCTCTTTGCCTTAATACAAGTAGCGTATGCCTCAATCATACTTGGGTTGACCAAGTGGCATCAGAAACAACAGCAACTTCTACTTTTTTACCTTACAACTCTTACTTAAATAATCACCCAAGAGTTATTATAATTTTATTAAGTATGTTTTTAAATTTAAGCATTTACAAATAAAACTAGATTATCCGTATTCGTTAAAGGTGACTGGTGAACGTAAAACAGGTTCGTGGTCCCAATGTCGTCCAAGTTCTCAATAAATATCTCTGGGGGTGGCAGGGCAAGACTGGAGGTCTTCTGCTTAATCCATGCTTTTAAATTACTAGCACCCAGTGGGAGTAATGTTACTGGCATTTGTAGCATTTCTTAAGCAACAAGTGCTCCCCAGGTGTTACTAAGGGCAGGCTTTGCAGCCATATATTAGCATAAATGTATATGTGCCTGTATTGCCAAATGTATTTGAAAAATAAACATTCTGCGAACTACTTCTAATATCTTTATAAAATTTCTTGAATAATGAGGAATAGTTAAAATATTAAAAAATATAAACAATATATTTAGACAAACAATGTTGCTTTTGTACTATTTCTCCAAAATTTGATATTTTTAACTTAAAAATTTTGAATATATCGAAGAAATTCAAATATTTTTAACATTTTTTCCCAAATGTTTTTTATAAATTTATACGTTTCCAAATATTTTTGAGTGAGAGAAATATTTAGATTTCTTATCTCAAAATAACATTTTTCGGAAAAGAAATACATTAAATAATTTCCTTTTGACGTCATACGGAAGTCTTATGAAAATAAAAAAAAGCTATTTTTGTGTTTGCATGTGAGAACGAACTTCTAAGGGTAAAAAAATAAATAAAAAATATGTTTTTTTAATGGACATACTGATAAAACGTACACATGTGAAACATCGATTATTATTGGTTATTTTTTCCATATGTTGAAATATAGTAAAATATTTCAAAAGAATAATAGTTAAAAAGATCATACAACAATATTTTATAATAAAAGGGAGCCCTGTTGTTACATGGTGTGCAAATTAGCGATATTTACAAAATAACTAAGAATACATATTTACATGAAGAAAATAGTATCTATTACTATCTATTAATGATATGTATCTGTTTAGCCAATATTTTACAGTTTTCGATTGCTTCTAGTTAATTCATTAGCAAAAGAACCTTTGTTTTAAAAGTCATATTAAATAACAAATACATTCAATAAAAAAATTATTATCAATTGACCTTCAAAAATGGATGGTAATAAAAGAATTATGTTTGTTCAATTAATTTTAAATTATATCTACTATTTCTATTAATTTGACTCCATCACCTATTTTTGTAAAGTAAACTCGGAGTGATTCATCTGGAGAATTTTTTATTATTATTAAGTAGGAGGAGAAACTACAGCTATCTTCATTAAAATGTAGGAGATTACTCTTAGTTCTACATAAATAGTTTAGGGAAATAAACGGCCAATTTTTAAATAAATAAACGAGTAAACTTCCAAGACAGATGATAAAACGAATGAATATATTACTTTTAAAACGTTAATTGAAGGGCATTGAATTATGTATGTTATACATCCATCTACCTATGTTTCGTGTTTTGCTATAGGTACTTCCATTTTCTTGTTATAGATTTCTTCTTTATATTATTTGTTATTGAGTTCAGTATTTTGTAAAAATAGGTATCTATAAGACTAGATGATATGGTAAAAAAATATGCATGCTCATTTCCAATATTATTTATGTGTCTTTTATCCAACTCCATTATATTCATCTCAATTCATTTTTATAATTATTTGTTTCTGTATGTTAGAAATTAATTCTGACTTCAGTGTTATGTTTATCATAATTAATACTACGGATTTGCTATCTGTAAAAATATTATGTTCTAACTTATGTCTGTTTTTTCTAAATTATAGTCTAAATAATAAGTTTTCTGCCTGATAAACTGAGTGTAGATCCTGTAATCTTAATATGTTTTATATATTATATTATTTTTTTATTGACACCATTTCCATGCTATTGTCATGTTTATTTCTCCGTATTGTGTATTATTTAGTCTGCAGTAATTATATTTTGAACTGTTATATCGTATACCTGTACATCCCACATTTTAACTGTAATAGACCAGTATAAGACGAAAATTTCTAATTTAAGTTATATTAACATTGTAGTGTATAAACCAAAAGCTATTAACCAAAATATATTGAAATGTTATATTAGGAAATTTTATATTTTGTATTTTTATATTGATATAACACCTATACGTGCATCTACATTTTTTTTCAAATTTTCTCTCTGAATTACTCAGAATATTAATACAAGTTCCATTAATACTACTCATATATATATATATATATATATATATATATATATATATATATATATATATATATATATATATATATATATATATATATATATGAGTAGTATGCAATAAAATAAAATGCAATTCAAACAAATTTAATGTAATTTTAATTAAAATATAATTTTTGCTGATAATAATTTGAAATGTATACTGTTTATTAATTAGAACGAGGTATAAGTTGAAGAAAGCATTTTTAAAACCAAAAAATGTCAGTTTAGAGCATCTCTATTAAAGAAAGTTTGGTTATAACGAGTATTAATGCTTCGGGTCTCCGCCAGATGACAGTACTTAATCTGTATTTAGACATATTGGATACTACCAGAAACTCAATGGATTTTGAAACTTTAAGAGAATTTGCAATTGATAATTTTGATAACGAATCATACAACATAAAAAAGGATATAATGATAAACCTACAAGAGAGTCTTTATAAAAATAACAAATCTTTATAAAACGTTTTCAAAATTCTTAAACTGCCATTAAAATACACAATTATTTTAATATATTTCTATCTGCTATGTTTGTTTTGAATTTTAACAAAGAATTTGGATTTTAACAATATGTATGTATAAAAAAATACAAAATGTGTCATTACATTAATACAAATACCATAAAAAGGCTGAAATATCTATACGTTCAAAAATCTGAAAAAATTATATATAATGTTTTTAGTTAAAATCATATATATATATATATATATATATATATATATATATATATATATATATATATATATATATATATATATATATATATATAATATATATATTTCAATACCCACTCAGGATATTAATGTTTTAATAATGGAATACGTAATTATCAATGGAGTCTATGATCCTGTACATTAAATCTGTTATTGAGTTTTTACGACGTAAAAAATGTTTCAAGTTTAGATAAAGAATCATTAATTAATTTTAGAACATTTTTCTTCTCCGATAACCCTAGATCGTAAATACTCCCTTATATCTTCAAGAAAATACTTCGCTGCCATTGAACAGCAAGTGGTAGAGACAAAAATGCCATTTTTTTACACTGATGTCAATTTCAGTCGTCAACACCTGGAATCTGAAAAACATAAACTAATAGGAACAGAAAAAGTAAATCTTTCCAATGGGTTATATAGTATAAAGTATTGAGGTTGAAAATAATATTTTAATAAAGATACAGATATAAGAGTATTTTTTGTATTACATTAAATGCGAAAAATTATTATTTACATTTCGGTTATAAAGTGCAAAATTTATATCATATGACTATTTATGTCTATGAAAGTTACCTGATTAGTATGATGGTTATAGATATATGCATAAAAACTGCAGGCAATAGTCTACAGGGCAGGAACTGTAGAGTGACGGGTACGAACACAAATTCTACATAATTTTTTAATTACAAAATGCAAACTTGAATTCAGTTGATACTGAAACAGACTGTAATACGATGACTTTAATCAATAAAATAAAAGACTTAAGGAAGACTTACGGTCAACATCTTGCTACATGTGATTCTAGACCGTAAACTACCCCCTCATTTGAATTTGGTTGGCTACAAATATTTGTGATCTAGCTACGAGATAGTCTTCAAAATTTTTCTTCTCTCAAACGCGAAAAACTATGCAGTTTTTTTATGTATCACATCTCAACATTAAAAAGTCTTAAAATACTATTTAAAGTATAACAGTAAATTATGTGCATATTGTATAAAGACAAAAAAAGTATTGAAATATTATCTGCAATTTTTTTAACCAGATTAATCCAGTTTACTTATTACTAGTAGATTGGGTTCCAGATGGAACTACTCTTCTATTATATTTAGTATTTGAAGTGTTCTCCATTTTGTTACCCATACTATCGAATTTATACTTCATAAGTATTTTATAATTTTTATGAATTTTTATTTTGACTACCCTAATTCCTAGAGCTTTGTTGTGGAAACTTGAGTTCCGTGGTACACAGTTTGATGGCTTATGGTCTTGTCGTTTGTGTGCTGGGCCAGAAATTCGACGTACCAAGTTTAAGCATTGCTATGCTGGCGAAATATCTTCCTGTATACTCAGAAAACGTATACGACAAATCTGAGAGTCTGTATTTTCTCTCTCTTGGAGGTCGGTAGGACAAAGGTGTACGGAATTAGGAGAAAACATTCCTCCTAAAGAAAATCAAAGTTGAAGGTATCACGAAAGCATGACACCAATCAGTGTGGATGGCATTAAAATTAAAGCTACTTCTTGGTATCTCACTCTGAGAATTTCAATTCCGATAATACCATGTATGTTTGTAGCCATTCATTATATGATTTAAGCTGCAGGTCCTGGTTTAATAAGTTAAAATGCAGAGTAATTTAATGGCCGCAGAAAAATGTCTCTGCTCTTCGGTATCAAAGTTCGTGACATAGAATTTCAGTATTCACATGGATGTTCATAGCAGTTCGAATCCCGTTTTAAGTAGAAGGTCCCAGTGTTTCGAGTAATCATGTGGCAATAGATAGTAAACAATAGATGGTAGAGATACAAAACAAACTAAACCAAAAATCAGCCTTAGCAATAAAAACAATCAAAACAAAGTTTTATATAAATGTACTATTAAGATAGTACTCATTTTAATAAATAATATAAAAATAAAGGGTAATTTGGAAATTATATTTACAATCCTATATTTATAATCCAAAATTGTATATCCTTAACTTAAAATATCAATATTGGGTGCTCTATGCATACAATGACTATAGTGTAAGTGTTTGTAAAAATATCTTGAATAAAATGTCTCATATGTAGAAAACTAGTGCTCTGAATATAATATTCAACAAACTATTATCGACAGAAACGGGAGAAATTATTATTGTTTCAAAAAGTGCATATAGACCTTTGCTCATATACTATTCTTTGAAATGTTTACCTATAGAGAAAATAGTATTGGTAATGATCCATCAGAAACGGTAAAGAGAAAGAACTTTTTGCTACTTTGTAAATTTCTATCTTTCCAGAAGAAAACAGCAAGAGAAGTATTTGGAAACATGAAATAAATACAAAACAAGAAGTTCCTTCATTAAATATACCATTCTTTCTAGTTTTGGAGTAAGATATTTATAAAGCCAAGAAAGTCTAACATTTTTCTTTTAATCTAACAAATGGTAGTTTCTTATTGTTTTCTAAACCCAGTGTCTTATGTACATTTATATAATGCCTACAAGTGTTTTTTCTTTTACATTTTTTTATTAATTTGTTTATAGCTTAAATCAACATTCATTACTAACACAACTAGGTTCGACAAAACAAATACATAATGCAGAAACGTACAATTTTATTTATATTTACTTTGCTAACAACGAAAGTTTACTAGACATTAACATTTTTTATAGTGTTGAGTAAGAAATTTAGAATAAACAATTACTATTCTTGATTTAGTGTTTTGGTTATTTTATCATTTATATATTTGCAGTGTAATAGGGATTAAATGTAAAGTTGGTGATTCTACACTTAAGTGAAATTTATTGACTAAAAACTTACTGTTTTTAGTAGAAGAGATAAAGCAAGTATTAAAACTTTCTGCTTAATTAAGTTGTTTTATTATCTCAGTCTTTAAAAGTATTCCCAGAAACGATTTTGAAAGAAAAAATACTCATCATATTATTGTAAAAGAATTATATTAATTTTACTTTAATTTCAATTTATTTTCCTTATTTAAAGTTTCAAATCTGTTTATTCACCTTTTTAATTCAGTCTCACAATTTATAACTCAAAAAAATATATCAATATTTATACATTTAAAAATTAGAGTACATTGCCATATAACGTTATACTTAGCTGAAAAACATAGGGTTTTCAATTGACTCACTACTTTTATATAATTCGACTTTATAACCTTAAAAAATTACTTCTGATATTAAAATTTATCCTTCTCTTATATGATATCACACATAGCTTTACATTACGATTGCCGTACGACAATAGATGGCAATGTTATTCATGCTATCCTAAAAAATAGTAAATTATTATATTTTAAGTAGTAAGTAATGTACACACATACACACGAACATGCAAACACACACATACACAAACACGCGCGCGCACACACGCACACACATATATGTATATCGCGCCTTTGGATTTTGTATTCTATACAGCCGTAGGCAAAACTACTAATCCTACCAATTTGTACTACCCATAATATAGTACAGTACTCTCACTCTCCTATTTTATTGGGAGCTCAATTTTGGAAGAAGTAGAATTCAAGCACACATAAGAAAACCTGATTGTAATCTCCTTGAAAAGAAACTTCATTATCTCTGTTAATAGGACAATGAATAAAATTTAATCTAACAAAAAATATTAAATTTTTACTGAACCATTTTTACTCTTTATGTTCTCTTATACTCATTAGACTGATTGTAGTTTGGACTGATGTAGTAATTCTTTGTATTACGATTACTAAATGAGACTTATAAATAACAGATGGTAAAAACGTGTAAGGTATCTTATAAAGCTATTTTAAATATAAATGTAAATATTTTAACTTGATTACGGGATTTAAGAATAGTTAAATTTGAAATAATTCTGCATTTATTGATGTGTTTTTAAATCTTTTTCAAGAATTTTTCTCATAAATTTCATTAATCGCAGACATCAGACAAATTTCAGATTCAGTTTGATGGACTAGAAAAGTCTTTATCAGTGATCAGCTGATTTCCTTCTTTCGAAGTAAATGGATACCAAAGTACGACAATAACACAAATATGTTCATTAAGAATATTTCAAAAGAAAATAAATTACGTTTGTTTTATGTCATCAGAATAACAACTTAATATGATTAACCACTCTTGCTTACTGAAGACTTCGACAAATTTCATCTTGAGTGCTTATACATCACAAAAACCTGTTGTGGCTGGATTATGAGTTTAAGACGTTTAGTTGTGCTCCTCCCATTTAACTTGTATTTTCAAACATTTCAGTATAAGGAGTAACTATGCTGGGAGGTGTATTTGAAAAATAATTAGCCGCAGATAATTGAAATGTAGTATTTAATACTTTGATAATATAGCATTGATTTCCCCCACTTCTGATTGCAATCTGATCTCTATATAAACGAGGAATTTCAATAGAACTCATATTAATGCTTTGGCCATAACAATAAAACAATTAGCCTTAGATTGTTGAAACTTTCTATCTAGGAGTTCTTTAACGTCTAATAGTGTACTTTGTTTTTTGTTTTCCAACTGCACTGTATGTAATGAATAATTTCAATATAATGTTTACTACAACGTGGATCTTAGAGCAAAATTGATTAGTTGTACAATGTTGAAATTTTCAATTTAGAACTATTATAACGACTAGTTGCAATTAACATTCTATGTAACGAAAAAAACCTCATAAAATTAGTTTGTATCGATACTGATCTGCAACAATGGAACTCAAAGATGTTGGAGTACTCATACTCGTTTGTAACTCAGCTTTAAATGCCATTTATAAGAAAATAGTAATATTTTAATTGTGGATAATGATTTTGAATTTTTATTGTTTATTACTGCCTGTTACAGATTATAAATGTATTGAAATTGTGAACTAACGAAATATCTGTGCAACAAAATGTATTAATATAGCGAATATTGATGCTTCGGATCCCTCCAGATAGCAGTAATTCAACTCTTCTTATAACACAGTTATCTTGAGTCACGAAATATTTATGAACGTTGGAGACATTGTGCAAATGAGGATTTTGATGTTATATCAATGTAATATAATTTTTTTTAATAAATGGTCGATATGATAGACATAGAAGGAAGTCGTGTAGTGAACAAAGAAATCTTTTGTTGCGTTATTCAAATGTGTTTTAATTAATATTTTTTTAGGTTACTATTAGAGAAGAAATCGGTATCTTTTGCATATTTATACTTAATTCACAAATTATAAAATTCAAAAATCCATAAATTTTAGTTTCAGAAACTGTAAATTTCATAGGAATTATTTCTGCCAATGAGACAGCTTTTCGCGAGGTTGAAAACATATTACGGTAGTATCACATTTAAATTTTGATAAATCAATTAGCTATTAATTACAAGGATAATATTAAACATATTTATATGATTTCTGAACCAATTATAAAATTATAACATCGAAAAGTACTTTAAGTATGCAGATCTCAAATTAATAATTTGTAAAATTATTGCCTTCACTTTAAGTAAATAATACATTTCTCACCATAAAACGGCCCAAAAACTTTTAATTTTCATATTTTATGTTTCATAATTGAGTACTTTAATACAAAATTTATGAAAAAATTGTATATAACAGAGATGTTTTATTAATATATAAATATAAGAATATGCATTAACTAAAGCCGAGCAAAACACTATGTATTCCGAACAAATAGCATTTGGGATCAAATATCAAATATCTTATATTAATATATTTATTTCTTCGAGATTTAAGAAAGTGTCAGAATTGTGCGAGACGTCTTACATCTCTTGAATTAATGATTTGGAAATTTCATAAAAGATTTATTTCAGCTCTTAGCTTTCCTTTCCAGAAATGTTACATATTTATCTATAAGTCTGTTACTGGCAGCTTTATGACAACAACAATTCTTTACTTTTTATTCATATTTTACGGTTTTCTTTCATTTTCATGGCATTATCTAGAGAAAAATGAAAAAGAGTTTGCGCAAAATAGTATTAGGGCAGGATGAAAATACAGCCTAATGGATGTCGTCAGAAAGCCTAAATAAACCTGTAAGTTATAGGATTATGTATCAATTGTATACAAAGGATTTCTTAATGAATTTGTTTCGTCTATAAAAGCTTCTGATGCAACTCTACATCTACATTTATATATTTCCCAATATATTTCCGTATTAGAAGACATCTTAGTAAATTGGCAGAATAAAAGCTCAATATATATAATAAATTGACGTGAGATTTATACGAGGAGCATTCTACAGTATGTAGAAAATGCTAAAGGGACTGTTTGATAACTGCATTTTGTATATTTCTTATTATACATTTAAACCATCTGCGTAAATTTCTGAAGCACAGAGCTGAAAAGCACAGAAATAAAAGCTATTTTTACTTTCATATTACACATATGTTATGTACGAGCATGTATAAATGTATATGTGTTTAACAGATATTCATTGATATCGTAGGTAAGAAAAACTATATATTTTGCAGAATTTGCTTTTCTGCAATTTTAGAAATTAAATACTGAAACTCGAGGAAATTTTTTAAACCTTACATGAAGGTTCAAAAAAACTAAATTTGGAAAATACATATTGGATATCAAGAGATTTTATGAAATGGTACTAAGATGTTACATCTAGTTCATTAGAGTATCTTCCACTTTCTTATTTTCACAGCAAAATACGAGCACAGATAAGTTGTCGGAGCTATTTTTACGATAGACAAACATTACATAAACATTACGATCTATGCATCAAATGATTTAATTAATTTCATTAAATGTAAATTTTTGATATAATATAATCCAGATATTTTCAAATTTCGAAAAAATTATAAAATGATTTTACAAGTAAATATTTAAAAATGTATATTAAATATAATATACCGTAAATATACTGTAGTAAATGATATTTGTGACTGAATTTTCATTGTGATGTGAAATGATTTTGAATATCTTTCAGGCAAGTCCTCTTTGAGTCTTGATTTGGTTTGGTTTGGTTTGGTTTTGGAGCGCTACGGTCTACTTTTTACAACACGACCTTTGAGGCTTGAAATCTAATTAATATTGTAAATAAAATATTAA
>CM063502.1:76989008-77006508 GCA_032207245.1 Pardosa pseudoannulata | reverse complement strand
TATATATATACACATTTTATATATAAATATATATATATATATATATATATATATATATATATGTGTGTGTGTGTGTAATCTATTTTTTTATAAAACTCCTTCAAAAGGAGAAAGCTCAACAGCTATAAGTAATGAGAATGCAGTAGGCCTCATATTGAAGAGAACGCAGGAGTCTAATTTAAACTTATTTCAGAGCGGCAACACGGCACATCTAACCTTCTAGACAACATACAACTAAAAGTCACAGAGTTCACTCTGCTCGGACAAGTGCACCCAACGCTGACAACAAGAATTTTCCCACAATAAAAGACAACTTAATAAGCGAATTAAATGCAATATCAGTAAAACGCAAAACCATGTTCCGCCAACAGCTGGAAAACTGCTGTATAGACAGAATGTTTACAGTTTTTATGACAGAATGGAATGTTAAGTGGAAAATACTTGATTGACCAAACCATTTAGAAGCTGGGAAAGAGATTTGGATGAATTAAAATAGGAGAGAGGAGGTTTTTTAAAGAAATATTAGAGTTAATTAATTTTGATATATTACATACATTAGTTAAAATCATATATATATATATATATATATATATATATATATATATATATATATATATATATATATATATATATATATATATATATATATATATATATTTCGAAATTTATTTTTCAGAATTTAAAAACTTCAAATAAACTAACTGAAAGTAAGAAATTTATATAGAATTTGATTTTTATATAGGTTTGATTTTTTTTATTTTTAAACAAAAATTGAAGACTTAAATTACAAGCAAGATGAAACTTCAATCTCAAATAAATCTGCGTGTTGAAGTAGCTAAAACTAGGAAGTATATTAAACATTTTCAGTACGTAATGTATAATATTTTTCTAGAAAATGATTTCGAAACATATATTTTTTAATGAAATATTTATAAATAGCTTTAATTTTTATAATATATGACATATATAGGTAGCACAGAATACACATAAGATTATAGAATGCACATATTGCTAAAAAAAACAGAAGTGGTATGAACTTTGAAGAAGAATGCTTTATAAATAAATATGCATATCTGCATATATATGTATATATGTATATATATATATTCATGCTTATATAACTAGTTAGAGAGAATTTAATATGGTTACAGAGAATTTATCAACTGTTGTTTAAGAGCAATAGAAATAGTAAGCGATGTTTCCTTGCTGTTTCTACCCATAAAAATGGGTAAAATGTAGAATAGAGGATAAAATATTGAAAGTTGTCAGTAAATTTTCTCGTTTTGTTCAGCAGGGAATATATTCAGTCTCCCTTTTCGACCGATTGTTCCCACAGAAGAAATTTGAAGTGAAAGACTTACGCAAGAGATCTATGAAAGTGTAAATGTCCTTTTTACAGTGAAGTATATGCGTATGTAAGGCATTTTTATTCATATCTATGGCAGACTTAAGCGAAAAGTGACATCAAATTGAGGATAAAGGAAAACAGCATTATTTCTTTTATGAAATGTATTTCACCTATATATTTTGGATTTACACCCTAGTCATTGTAAACTTTTTCTATTTTACATTTCTGGATTAAATATTTAGAAATGTGCATAACTGCTACACATCCTTACCTGTAATAAACTGATATACATCCGAAGTCAAATTTAAGTGGCATTTATATTTTAAATTCTTTTCATCATTGTATAAACTCATTTGTAACGTTAAGGGTTTATACTCTTAAAAATTGAAAAAATATAAAATAATTATTTCCGAATTCTAATAGCTTGAAAGCTACCACTTTTAAAAACATAAAAATTATTTAACATAGTTAGAATAAAGTATTATCTTTACAAGCATGTCTCATTCATTTTTGAAGCATAAAATATATATTTGTTAGAAATTTTTAACTAAGAGACACATCGTTGTGAACAAAAATGATATGAAGACTAACGTGCATGATAACTAAAAATATAATCAAGTTAACCCTTTATATCTTGAATTAATTTACCATCAACTTTCTTAATGCATTTTTGCATCATTAGATAAATTTTAATTGAGAATAAACATAGAAAACAGAAAATTAATTTTTACTGTATTTTAGTAGTTAATTTTGCAGCTGGTACAACATATAACAACATATATTTTTGACTCTATGATAGAAAATAGAACATTAAATTATGAATAAAATAAATGAAATGGTTACCAACGAAATATAGAAGTCTCTAAAAAATAATAGTACCAAATAACTGGTAATAAACCACTAAATATACTCAATTGCACAACACGTGTATCTACTCTACCACAAAATGATCTTCGAATGCAGCACGCCGATTATAAAATCCCTACTATGCGAATAGAAAGGATTTCTGATTGGTGCTGTCATTTCTTTGTGCTGTAGGAATTGCATCGTTCATGTCCTTGTGAGTAATGTCAGGAAAAACGGCTTTATATATAGGAATATATAGGTGTTTGATTGAAGCGGTACTTATATGTACCGTCAGGATAAAAAAGGGTTAAAAACAAACTGATTGTTTTAATACATATTACAATATCTCAAAATAACTTTGAATCTAAATTTATATATAATTAAGATGCATATATATATATATATATATATATATATATATATATATATATATATATATATATATATATATATGTATATATATATATATATATATATTTGTAAAAAGTGAATTTATTTTCTTAAAAATTAAAAATTTATCTTCTCAAAACTAACATATTTTGAAATATGAAAATTTAGATTCAATCGGATGATTGTTTTAGTAAATTATATTATATACAACGTGTAAAAATTTCCTAAAACTTTTTTGAGATAACGTGTGCTTTACACGTAAAAAACCCAATAAAGAAAAATCAAGTTAAAGCTTTGTAAAATTTAAAATAACCCTTTCGTATTAAATTATTATTTTTTACTTGCTGTATTATTAACACATTGTGTGCTGGTACATTTCGCAGCGGAATTGTACTGGGAAGGGGCGTTTGGCATTTAAATTTAGTTATTCAGTTTTATCTCAATAGATCGAAAATTATTTAATTTTACATCAGTCACAGCGACTGGTGTAAAAACTAGTTTTTATTTGTCTTAATTTTGCAGAATATATGAAGTATACAAGAACATTCGGCTTCTTTTCCTCTATATACCGTTATTTTTGTACCCACAAACAAACCATTTTGTTACACTAACCAGTACTAGTACGTGACACGTGCACAAGTATCAATCGTCAGACAACGTACTAGTACTATGTATATGTATATATATATATATATATATATATATATATATATATATATATATATATATATATATATATATATATATATATATATATATATATATATATATATATATATATATATATATATATATATATATATATATACACATATATATATATATATATATATATATATATATATATATATATATATATATATATATATATATATATATATATATATATATATATATATATATATATATACCATATATATATATATAATATATACATATATATATATATATATATATATATATATATATATATATATATATATATATATATATATATATATATATATATATATATATATATATATATATATATATATATATATATATATATATATACACTTCGAAATTTATTTTTTAGAATTAAAAAATTTCAAATAAAGTAACTGAAAGTAAAAAATTTATATAGAATTTGATTTTTATATGGGTTTGTTTTTTATATGGTTTAGTACGTGTCCCGCATACAACGTGTTATTATTGTTCTGAATATTTTTAGGAATTAATTTAACCGTATTTTGTATTAATAATTAAGGAAATATTTATATGAATCTACTTTAAATGGTTGTGAAACATTCGGACTTTTCTACTTCTAAATTGAATATAATAATAGTTTAAATAAAGACAAAAATTCAAACGGATAGCCATATTCCTTTTAATGTATATTAATGTTTGGTGTACATGTAGTAGAAATGTAGGAAAATTAAATATTAAGTAATATTTTAAAAGTGTACAAAAATTTTCCGTAAAGAAGAATTTTTCGAAAATAAGTTTGTTAGAATTCAGACTTTAAAAAAATTTTAAAAGTGAATAATTTGCTCATATATATATATATATATATATATATATATATATATATATATATATATATATATATATATATATATATATATGTCATCTGTTTTATAAATGGATGTTAATATTTTATAAAAATACTTTATAATATTCAACAACCCCTTACTTTAATTCCAGTTACTTACTTAAAATGTAAGTATTATTCCTTTCCCCTCCCTCTATCTGCTTTGGCATAAAATATTTCTTTTTTATTAATCAAAAATTAAGCCTTTGGAATATGAAATAAAAGCCATTTAATGCCGAAATGCAACCTCATCATCTTGCTCATTATGCCAATCAAGAATACTCTAGAAGCATCAATTGCATTATTTCTTTAAAGACGAGGTCCAAATTCTCAAAACATCATGATTCATTTCTTCAATTTTATTTCACTTAAGCGTGAGATTATACTCAAATGACAGAAAATTAGGATCGAGAGTATCTAGAAAATGATATTAAGCTTTTATTGAGACATGAAAACTGCCTTCGTTTTGTAATTAAGGAGTTTAAGGCAGCCTTTGAGTAAAATATAATTCAGATTATTTAGAAGTAACAGAGTTTAAATTTCAAAACGTCTCGATTTGATATATTACTTTAATTTAATTTAGTTAAATCGAAGTTTTCGAATATTTCAAATTAGCTTTTTGCTTTTTTTATCACATTCCTCTAAAATTTGGTAAGTGGCATTGTTTTAGAAACGATAAATTAAACAATAAATCTTCATCAGTTCCCATCATTTCTAGCTTTATCTTTATAATACTTACATCTTATTAAATTTTTCGATTATTTCAAATAACAATTGCGTCATTTTTACTACATTTTTCTAAAACTTGAAATGGTTTACTGATTAATATATGCTTTCTAAAATAAGTGGCATTATTTTAGAAAGCATATATTAATCAGTAAACCTTTATCAGTTTTCTTCATTTATCATCTTAATAGTATTTAGCACCTATTAATACCTGTTATGTTTATTTAACCTGAAATTTAAGCAAGGATGATAGTTTATCTACTTTAAAGATTAAATGAAAATAGAAATTTTATATAAAGTTATTAATGTATTGATTATACTACAAATTTTATTTATATTATTTTTAAAATTCGATTGCGTTTATTTCCACTTACATTAACACATTGTATACGGGACTAGTACTAGTACGTTTTCTGACGATTGATACTTGAGCGTGGGTCACGTACAAGTACGGGTTAGTGTAACAACATGGTTTGTTTGTGGGTACAAAAATAACGGTATATACAAGAAAACGAAGCCGAATGTTCTTGTTTTCATTTTTTTATAATGTTAAAGTGTTTATATATAACATAATTCGAAAAAATTAAAATTATATACTACTATTTCTATTTGATTTTTCATATTTACGATACTATTATAAATTTATCCACTAAAAAATATATTTTTTGTTTACAAAATCTTATGGTTGTTATTTATATATTTCTATTTATATATTTGTTTATATATTTCAGTATAAAACAAGAAAAATTGGTTAAAAAATTAAATAATTTTCGATCTATTGAGATTTTTCATATTTACGATGCTATTATTAATTTATCCACTAAAAATATATTTTTCGTTTACAAAAATCTTATGGTTGTTATTTATATATTTCTATTTATATGTTTGTTTATATATTTCAATACAAAATACAAAATATTGGTTAAAAAATTAAATAGTTTTCGATCTATTGAGATTTAAGTGAATAACTAAATTTATGCGCAAGACGCCCACTCCCGGTACAATTCCGCTGAGAAATGTACCTGTACAAAATGTGTTAATAAATCTTAAAATCAGCCTGATTATTAAATTGAACTTTCTTCTAACATCTCAAACTAGAAACATTTTATTAATATTTCTCACTGAAATCTATATTATATACGCAATATAACTTAAATTATATTTATTTACATAATAATAAATTAATCTTAAAATATAATTTGAGAATTGCAAAGAACTTGATACAGTATTCTGAAACTAGGATTTTTTATGACTATCTTCTATTGAAATAGCCCATTTGTATTGTATTGTCTAATATTTTCTAAATAATGTTTCAAAATGTAGTAATAAGAATGCTTCATAATATAACAACTTTTTTTCAAATCCATTATCTTATCTACAAAATTGCTGCGGGAAAAAAAGATACCAAGAAAATATTTTAGCCGTTATTTTAAATCCGAATCACGAGACAATCGCTTAGATACAATAAACTGACATTCCTGCGACCCTATAGCTTTGCAAAGATATTGTTCTAGCTATTTCTTCCATAAAATAATTCAAAGCTATGAATTTATTGTATAGCACATTAATTTCCTCTCCTGATAAATTTCCTTTGTTCGCAAACATATTTTAGAAACTCTTTAATAAATTACAAAAGGCTACACAACAGCTAATGAAAAATGAGGAAATATTTATAACAGAATATTTAAAATACACTTCTAAACATTAATTTTAATTAAATGCTGGCGAGCAAATTGAATATATTTCAAATTTTCAGCAACTAAACGTCCATTATAATAATTCGATATCGTTAAGTTTACAGTGCTTACTATTAGTATTTAAATCAAAACTAGTATAAAATGTTACTTTTCAACAAGTTTTAACTCATAATGAACTTTATCGAAAACGTACCACATATTCTCTAGAGAAATTATATTAACTTGAATTCAGCTAATTTTATGGATTAATTGAAGGATTGTCCTTTCTTTATATAACAGAATTATTTGAAAATAAGCCTTTCCTTTATTAAATTGATAAATATATCACAATGATACCATATTTCCACACAGACACGTGTATATATATATATATATATATATATATATATATATATATGTCAGGTTTAAAGATATGAGGATAAGAATTAAGCTAGTTAAAATTTAAAATAATTAGAACTCATTAACGATAACGTAATTGGAGAAAGAAACACCCTCGATCGGAACTATACAGGGTAAAAATGCTGACTCGGAAGTAGACATAGGAATTTGCTTAGGTAGCAACGCCAAAAAAGACAGTTCTGAGCGGGAACTTTGGCTAATAACATCCTCCACGCTTGTCGTGGCAAATTATGAGAACAAAGGATTTCTAAATGGCATAGCTGAGGACAGACGAAATACAATAAAGAAGTGTTTATATATGAAATCAAATGTGTCTTCCATTCTTTTAAGGATGGAAAACACATTTGATTTCATATATAAAACTTCTTTATTGTAATTCCACTGTCTATGCAAGTTAGATATCCTTTTTTCTCATCTTGGAGCAATAAGCTTGGAGGATGTTATCAGCCCGAGTTCTCGCTCAGAACTGACTCTTTTGGCGTTGCTACTTAAGCAAAATTAATGTGTGTTCTTCCGCGTCGGCTTCTTCACTCTGTATAGTTAAGCTCGAGGGTGTTTCTTTTTCCTATTACGATATCGTTAATGAGTTCTAACTATTTTAATTATAACTAGCTTAATTTTTAACCTCCATTTTTAAACCTGACATATATATATATATATATATATATATATATATATATATATATATATATATATATATATATATATATATATATATATATATATATAGAGAGAGAGAGAGAGAGAGAGAGAGAGAGAGAGAAAGTTTACTTTGGTGTTCTAAAATTATGGAATATATAAATTGAACTATATTTATGAAATGACTTAAGGGTTTTGGTTGCAAAAGCATTGCATTATTTCATTGATATCTCCCCTTTTATACAAATCTTACAATAAAGAAACCTTTCCTGCTTTAGATTTATGAATAAATTTTATTAATTCCATTCTCACACACACTATCATAGAGACTCATTTATAAACGTATACATATGCATAAATGTAATACATGCAAGTATGTAAAGCTTAAAAAAATAAAGCATAAGTGTTTGTGTAAAGCGCAAAGTACTATGATGTAATTAGTATTTGCGTGTAACCTTGTAAATATTTGCTAGATTTCCAGAAATAGGTATGCATTTAATTTTACTTAAAATGCCAAGTTTATGCACTTTCAGTAACGAAAACCTATTAGTGTTGATAGTGTATTAACACCTTAAAAACTTTGAATATAGAATTTGCCTTAGGTTTAAATCCTAAGAATAAAGACTAATAAAAATAAAAACTGTTTCTAAATACCCTTAGTTAGTGCGGCACCTACAGACATAAACACTTTTCTGATATACGGTAAAAATAAAAAAATTCTAAAAGCACAATAAAAGCCATTAAGCAAGGATTGAATGAGAAATTTTATATTATGTAGTTTATTCATTAAGTTATAGAGTTTTAGAAAAGGAGAATTATATTAAAACTCAACGTAATACTAAGAATACGCAGATACTAAGAATTTTAAAAACTAATGTTAAATTATTTACAATTATTTATAACCTTCTTAACCAATAATAACCAATAATTTTTATATCACTAATATTTTACGATCAATTTCTATAATGAAACTTCATTTCGATTTTTCACTAAAAGAAGACTTCTAAATCAAATTATTTGTGAATATTTGTGCTTACATTTAGTTTAGGAAAGATATCATCGTTTATATTTAGGTTATAACCCTATTCCCTTACAATTATACATATAAGTTTAAATATTTCTGTTAATTAGATTAAGTATGTACTTTATCTGGAAATTAGAAAACTTAAAATGTCTTCATTTTCTCTCTCAGTAAATAACTTAATAATTACTTATGTAAGTCTATTGGGTATACTTAACATATTATACCTATGCATTCCAGATTATAAACTTAAGTAATTGATATAGCATAAACAGAAAACAGGGTTTATAAAACGATTAAAATAGCAATTTATTGAGTAATATCTCTTAAATAAATTACATATTAAGCCAATAGTAGTAATTGCCTTCAAGATTAAAAAAAATAAACATTTGCAATACATTTAAATGAAATATGAAGTATGTTTCGAAATATATATTGAAATCTGTGAGTTACTATAGAAATTATTATAGATATATTTATGGTAGTAAATATACGTACATTAATCCTTTGCACCCGAGGGCTCTGGAGGGGAGCCATTTAAATTTGTCTTCAAACTCGAGGGCTCCGCTACTGAGGTAATGCAAATTATTAATTTTTAAGATTTGTTTTTATTTTTATGTTAAAAACTGAAAATTATTTGCATTGTCTCTGTAGCGGAGCCCTCGAGTTTGAATACAAATTTTAAATGGCTCAGCTCCGGAGCCCTTGAGAGGAAAGGGTTAATGTTTCTCTTTATATGTATATTAGATCATTGATTCATTTGTTTGTTAATTATAAAAATAACAAGTGTTTTTCACAATTAAAATTAAATATATATAGTAGAAGTTCATAATGAGTTACAAAAACAAAACAAATCATAGAACTGAAGACAAAAGTTTAATGATGTTATGTTTCATCAGTAGTACCGAAAGTATCGAAAGCAAGTATATGTTAAATATGAATGCTTTTAATTTTGATTAAATAAAATAATGCAGCATTATATGTCTGGAAAATCAGATCCGCTGTTTTACATGACATATAATGTTAATGTGTAATATATATATATATATATATATATATATATATATATATATATATATATATATATATATATATATATATATAGTTATAATATATATGCATATACAAACGAATGTGTGTGCTTGTGTGTGTGAGATTTATTTAAGCTGTTCACTTCAAATTTCTTTTCACAGTTTATTAAAGGATTTTTTTTATCAGAACTTATCTCTTAATATCACCCTTAATTACAGAATCAACATGACAATATTCGGGCTTAAGTTACTACTCTATTCATGTATACTTCGACTCGCATACAACTTTAAATAGTTCTGCTGATTGGATAAACTCTGCTATTTAACTTCCATTCAGTTGTCTTATTCCATGAAGCATGTCTTCCTTATTTCCCGTGTAAATTAAATAGGGAATTATTATTTAGGCCTACTGAGAATAGATAGAATATTATTCGTACGATATGCATATGCCCTCCAGAACAGAAAATTATGTAATCGATGTAACATAAACAGAATATAGAGGAGTCTATAAAATTATCAAAATGACAGTTCACAGAGTAAATTGTTTAAAATGGAAATATGCCTAGACAATAGCAATAATTGGCTTCGATTCGAGGAAATATAAATGCTCTAAATCTAATTACCTGTTGTCACGAAGTATGAAATATTCTTTGCAAAATATGTTTCTGTCTGTCTCTCTCTCTCTCTCTCTCTCTCTCTCTCCCTCTCTCTCTCTATATATATATATACATATATATATATATATATATATATATATATATATATATATATATACTATATATATATATCATATATATATATATATATATATATATATATATATATATATATATATATATATATATATATATATATATATATATATATATATATATATATATATATATATATATATATATATATATAGAGAGAGAGAGAGAGAGAGAGGGAGATAGATAGATATATGTGTATACATATACATATATATATATATATATATATATATATATATATATATATATATATATATATATATATATATATATATATATATATATATATATATATATGCTGCGTCAATGATCCCCGAAGCGTTTTATCTAAAATTACCTGAAAGTGGCTAAACTACTCAAACTTTGTTTTCCTGAAGCTAAAAGCACAGTTTACATGCAGTCTATTTTCTTCATTGTTTTACTTCAACTTACAAAATGTTTGGTGACATCCAAGTTCTTTTAACTCTTCAACTTATATAAGCTAAAACGTAGAAAATAGAACGACTGCTGCCACACATTTACATGCTAAGACAGTTGCTATCAAACTAAAAGAAACTTGGCTGCAGTGAGACAAGGCATCCTTCCCCAGGCAGAATTGCAAATTATGAATTCCTGTTGTTTGATAGATGGCTGGTTGGTTAACCAATACTTCAAAATCAGAGATCATGATTCGATTATCTTATGCAGATGAGATTGGCAAAGTATGAAGGAGTAAAAAATACAAGTTAAGATATTTTTTATGAAAAACTGAATATAAGTTCGATCTTGCGTTTAGTTCCTTTTCTTCAGAACGGTATGAAATTAAAAATGAGGAAAATAATGCAGATGATTTTAGGTTAATTTTTTAACATATTTCATATCACCTTTAGTTTATACAAAGCAAAATATTTAAGTATCAACTACTACACTATTCATATGCAATTTTTACTCGCATTTTATTTTACATATTTCTACTAATTTGATAAATTCCGTACTTTATTTGGACGTTTGTAATCTTTACCATGAAGCACAATGCTTTTCTTTCATCCTGTGTAAATAAATGAGGGAATTATTACGTAAGGCTAAGGGAATGCATAACGTATTACCCCTAACATCTATCCGGTCCAGCTCAAGAAAGTATATAATCGACGTAAGTAATGTAAACAGATTACGGCAGAATCTTTAAAACGATTAAAAATGACAGTTTGTAAAGTAAATTATTTAAAATTAAAACACTTCAAGCATTAATTGGATGTAACATTAGATGAAACACAAATTCTTCAAATTTAAATACCTGTTGTAGTAAAATATGATATAACCTTCAAAAGATAATTTAAATCTATCGACTACTTTAGTAAACATAGTACTAACTATATCTAAAGTATATTATGTATTAATACTTTTATTTTTGCTTAAATAAAGGGATGTGATTCTTTATTTCTATGCTTAACATCAAACGATCTAGTGTTTTTTCTAACATAAACTGTAAGATATATCCGTAATTAGAATCACACATGCATAATAAAGACATAAAGATAAACATAGATTATTATCTAAGACATTTAAATTATATATTTTTACAAACTGTTTATAATTTATGTAATCATAAAATAATGTAAAATATATATCCTCGGCTGAATAATAGCCGAGGGTTATTATGTCCCATTAAGGGCAAACTTCAGATAGTAGTGTAAATACAATTTTTTATGTTTTATTCTACATACCTTTATTTCAGAAACGTTCAAATTACGGTTGAAATTGTAAATGTTTGTACATACTAGTCATACATACGAGAAACTATATGGGTTTATGTGTATAAAATAAAGATAACATATTTTTTTTGCTTCTTACTAATCTTCATTTAAACCAGAATAATTTTATATTATGATTTTTTTTATTTAAAACAGTTTAAAGTCTGTAAGAATGATGAATTTATGCATGTAATTTTAGTTTGGTAATGTTTATCTTAATGAATTTACGAAGTGTATATAATCTAGCTTTATTTTTCTAGAATGCATTTACAAGATTTAAGGAGTATTAAACATCTTATAAAAGAAATATGACGCAACTAAAACTAACAAGAATATCTAAAGTATACGTGAACCATTCTATCTTTTGTAATTATTTAAACGGTTTTGACAATATTCAAATAGAACTAGTATATAGTCCGTCATATGACGGGATCAGAAAAAGTTTTAATTTTCCAGATTTGTAAAGTACCCTATGAGACAATTAAAAAAATGATATTTAATAAATGTTTTATTTTACAACTATGCAGACTAAAAATTATTCGATTAAACTTTACTCGCTTTTAATTTTGCTAACCCTAACTCATCAAGAATCGAATACCTCTATCCATTCCAGGTCTTTTGACCACTGAGGAATGTAATTGGTTCAAAGATGTGCCTTCGGGGAAAATCTTCCGAAGTTTACCGAAATTCAACAGCGATACTCGGAAAGCGATGTCTTATAGCGAGGGGTACAATTAAATCGCAAACAGCGAGCAAGCTAGATCAGTGCTACAGCGATCAGCGATCAGCAATGGGGCTGTTTGAATACCCACGATAGTTCAATGAACATTATTTGAATCAAAGAAATCTTTGAGTTCAACATCCCGATTACAAGTCATTCCAGGGTTCACTGCTAAAAGACTGTGTTTCAAACATAAGATACGAAAGTGATCGAAATAAACATGGTCCGTCCCCAATTATTGAAACTACCGTATGGGAAACCCTTTCCCCTTTTACATTTAATAAATATTGTTCCAATTTACAATTATGCTGACTAAAAATTATTCGTTTAAAACATTACTCGCTATGAATTTGTTAACTCTAATTCATCAAAAATTCAATATAGATGCCTATATTCATTCCAGGTTTAACTGCATCATAAATTCGAGGACAGACGGACAGATAACTTAGGCTATTATTATATAAAGCAGGGGTCGGCAACCTGTTTGTCCTTAAGGGCGCAATACTAAATTTGAAACTCACCGAGGGCGCATATTTTACAGATAATCCACAGGTATAAATAGGCATTAAAAAAACAGATTTTTTATAACTTTTTTTTGTTGGTGTCACACCTAATGATACATAAAATTCAGTGTGAAACTTGAGTTTTTTGCAACGTGTTTATAGCTGAAACTATTTCTTTATTTTTAAATTCATCAAAAAGTGAATCAGCAGCTTCTAACATGGCTTCTTTCACTAATTCTCCATCCGTAAATGATTTTTTATTCTTAGCTAGCAAATGCGATATTTTATATGACACGATCGTTGCTGCTTTATGTTGTTGCAGTGGTTTAGTAAAAAAACTTTGCTGGTTAGTTATTGAACATTTTAAAGAAATAATTTTTTTCTTCTAATTTCAGAGTTCATTGGATAGTCACTATCAAAATTGGTATGAACGGTCTTAAAATGTCGTTCAATATTACTTTTCTTGGGAATCGCAACACTATTATTACACAACAAACAAATACACTTCCCTTTGTAATAAACGAAACAATATAGACGTTCCCATTCATCATTAAAATAATATGTTCTTTACTTTTACATTTATCCATGAACGGTTTTAAAAGAAAAGAATTATTTCGGATTACTTTGTAGTTTTAAATGCACGGTCTACGCGTGGTCTATTCGAAATACGATCACACACTAACAAAAAATACGTGCGTGTTATTAGATAAGCTCAAGGTTAGCAAACTGCTAATCTATGCACAATCCTAAACTCAACTGACTACTTGCTGTATATCGCCGTTTGACAAGAGTAAGTAAATCGCTCTGGCTATCATACATTTACATTAGTCCAGCGAGGGCACATTAAAAATCGATCGAGGGCGCCGTGTTGCCTACCCCTGATATAAAGGATTGTGTGTGTATTCACACACATGTTTGTTTGCATTTGTGACTGCTTAAAGTATTTCTTATTCAGCTTCATTTGTAGCTGTATGAGAAGTTATAAGGGTAAATTCCTCATTTTCCCTCAAAATTCAAATCTGTACTTGTTTTATATTTTCCCAATAGCTATAAAAATATTTTTGGTGAAACATTTAAGTTTATTTTTAACGTTTTATCCATTAGCTTCTGCAGAAACATTAAATGACAAATATCTAAATCGAGGACAAAAGTAGAATTTTATATAACATGTGATATTTCTCAGCAATCTAAAGATTGGATATCATAATCTACGGTAAAGAAAAAACGAACTTTGATAACATCCAATTATGGAAAGAGCGAACAGCCTGTAACACGATCTCGGGTAATATCTTGAAATTATTCATACACTAATCCTACCTAATATAGCAACAGATTTAGATTGTTTAATTTAGTGCTTATTTAGAACTGAAGTTTTTCATCTAGATTTAAATCTGGTAAAATTTTCGGCCAGTTCATCTTTCGTATCAGTTCTAAAATTAATTCTCCATGAAATAGAAAATTATGTGCTATTATCTGAGGCAGCTATGAAGAAATAACAGTTTGACTGAGAAATAATAAGCATTCTCATTTCGTAATGCAGTATTTCCATCTTAACTGTATATTTTTCTAAGAATTAGTCATTGCTTAGGCTCAAATACAGATTCGCAGCTAGTACAAGTCACAAAATGCAGCTTACTATTTCAATAATATGAAAAAATCACCATCGCTTGACTGTTCATATTCGTATCTACAAAGGCCAAATAATTGCCTTGAGAAAGTTTTTATTTCTTTTCCCGTATTCTGTTTCTGTATCCCTTTACCCACCTTTTATATTTAGGCTCTTTTATATGCTTCGATGTGTTTTCAATCAATCGTCTAATATACATACGTTATTAGTAAATGAAACGTAGCGAATTTAATAATCACAGAAGATGTAGGAATACTAAATGGATAAATAAGAACTCTCCTTATAGTTTAGCTGTACTAACGCTAAATCTATTTTTGTCTTTATTTATCTCCTATAAAAGTGATTAAAGTATCCCACTTCATATTATATTCAAAGAGTCCTGAGCGCTCAATATTCCACTCCAAACTATTTAATTATTTTGACAGTTATCGACAGAAAGCTTTATAAACATTATAGGCAAAAACGAAAGTTTTATTATACTAGACGACAGTGTATTATTTATTTCGTCCTCTCTATGTGGCTACGAGGATTAACGAATGAAACTTCCAAATTCTCCATTAATTACAAACATCGTCACACGTCCTTTTGGATTTTAATTGCCTTGAGTTCTGACGAAGGGCAAAGAAGAACAAATATTCAAAGCTAAGTTGTTCGTTATCTCTAGTATTCCAGAAGCTAGGGCATGCCTCATTAAATCTCGGAAGATGGAGTCTTAACGGGCGAGTCGGCACATGCACGCACATGACGAACGGCAATTCAATAATCTCATTCCCAGAAATTTATCAACAGATACTTATATCCACTTCAATGATTTCCATATTAATTATAAAGGTTCTGAAAACTTTAAGCTCTTTTACGCTCTAAACTGTATAGTCTAGTAATGGAATGTTTTAGTTAAAATTATTATTAAACGAAAGAAATCTGTATACAATAAACATTGACCTTACAATTTCGGGTTATAATAATTTTATTTATTATTCATTACTTTTTCATGCTAAATACTTTTAATATCGTGAGAATATAAATTTATTCTGAATTAGTTATATATAAGAATAAATTTGGAATGTTTAAAAAATTTCGTTTAAAGATTTTGTATATAAATGTTCAATGATTTTGAATATAAATGTTCTGAAAATTTTAAGCTCCTTTACGCTGTAAACTGTATAGTCTAGTAATGGAATGTTTTAGTTAAAATTATTATTAAAAGAAAGAAATCTGTATACAATAAACATTGACTTTACAATTTCGGGTTCTAATAATTTTATTTATTATTCATTTATATTTTCATGCTAAATTCTTTAAATATCGAGAGAATATAAATTTGCTCTTTTACGCTGTAAACTGTATAGTCTAGTAATGGAATATTTTAGTTAAGATTATTATTAAAAGAAAGAAATCTGTGTACAATAAACATTGACTTTATAATTTCGGGTTCTAATAATTTTATTTATTATTCATTTATATTTTCATACTAAATTCTTTTAATATCAAGAGAATATAAATTTATTCTTAATTAGATATATATATAAATAAATTTGGAATGTTTAAAAAATTTCGTTTAAAGAATTTGTATATAAATGTTCTGAAAACTTTAAGCTCTTTTACGCTGTAAACTGTATAGTCTAGTAATGGAATGTTTTAGTTAAAATTATTATTAAAAGAAAGAAATCTGTATACAATAAACATTGACTTTACAATTTCGGGTTCTAATAATTTTATTTATTATTCATTTATATTTTCCTGCTAAATTCCTTTAATATCGAGAGAATATAAATTTGCTCTTGTACGCTGTAAACTGTATATATAAGAATATAAATTTTTTTAATGTTATATTAAAAATAAATTTGAATTGTTTAAAAAAAATTGTTTAAAATTTTATATCAGAATGTATAGAAAAAACTTTTATCATTATATATATAAATCTAAGATATACTATAGAATTTTAAAAAATCGATAAATTCAACATAGTATTGATTATATATTAAATTTTCAGATTTATTGATGCAATAATTTAATCAGTGATATTTTACAAGTGATAAATATAAAATCTTGCATTGTAAAAATGTATTTAACTTAAATATTTCAAAGACTTTTCTTAGTTACGACTTCTAACTTGTTGAGTGCTGTATTAAACAAATGACTTCAATATTTAAGAAATAATCCATTCCAAATAAAGTTAAAGCATTGATAAATATCAATATCAGAGAGTTTTAATTTATTTTTTATTAATTTTTATTTATTTTAAAAACATTTAACAGAGATTTATTAATTATTAAAAACTTTAAAATATAGTATATAAAAAATGTGTTTAATATTATTAAATAATATAAATAAATTTATAAATTCTTTATTTTAATCTGTAAGTAAATAAACTTTATACAATTTTGATGTATATTTTATGATATTTTAAGATTTTTTTTATTTAAAATATTGTAGATATGGGTTTTGTTTTTTTAAAAATGATTTGATTTGTTTTTATTTTATCGTTATATTTATA
>CM063502.1:76931508-76984008 GCA_032207245.1 Pardosa pseudoannulata | reverse complement strand
GTAAAATGGCGTAGTCACATCATTCTGAAAGATATGATAGGATATTTATTTATCGATATCATTTAGTTGCTAACGTTTATGTAACACATGCTTTGAGTATATTTTCTCCCTAGTCCTTTTGTTTGTACGTAGACTAAGATCAAACTATAGCAGAACAATTGTTCGATATCTTAAAATAACCACGTGTTGTAATCTATGATGTCATACCAAGTCGATTAAAAAGTATTTAACACCATAATAGTCCCGGAATACTCTTCTATTGAATGTCAAAAACAAAATAAAATGACTAAATAATTGTATTTTCTCCCTTCAATAATCAAGGTTTAGAGTATATCTCACAGAAATGTTTTAGAAAGCAATTTTAGAAAACGTTTCACTATTGAAATTTATCAAAATTCTTTATACTATGTATCCATTTGTGACGCACTTCACGGTTTATTTATTGTTTTACACTAATCAACATTGTATAGTTGATTATTTGTTTTATTGTTGAATTTTATAGAGTTAAATAAATTAAAAACGAGATCATAGGCAAATATTTTTCTAACTATATTATAACTTGCGTAATTGTAAGAAAAAAAATTCAGTGTTATTTCGGTTCAATACGGAACACTAAATTAAAATTTTTTGTAACACAAGAGCTAAATAGACTGTCTTTTGTATAAAGATGGTTCTGAATGGCTAGTAACATATCTAAAGTAGCAGGACTAAAACCCGAGAGATTCGATAGAGAAGGCTGCGTTTTGCCATCTTTCAAACATTAAAATTTTGTATAAAGAAAGAAACATATGCAAGAAGGATATTATTGAACCATAAAGAAAGAAAAATTTTATTAAACGTCAAGCCATATTTTTGTCCGAAATTGTATAGAAGTTTATCTAGCACGAATGTCTAGCAATCAAAACAAATAATTCTAGACTTCCAGAGAATGTTCAACTAATGACATTTTGTTAATTAATATACTGTTAATATAAAAATACTTAGTTTTAATGCCTGGAGGAATATGATTGGATCTAAGTTTAGTGGATATGCCAAACTCTTACCTAATATGGAATATATGGCAAACATTCATTTTGTTATTTTTACTAACAGTTCAACAAATTTTGATTGTAAAATGGTGTAGTCACATCATTCTGAAAGATATGATAGGAGATTTATTTATCGATATCATTTAGTTGCTTGTGTTTATGTAGCATATTCTTTGAGTACATTTATTCCCTAGTCCTTTTGTTTGTACGTAGACTTAGATTAAACTAAATCAGCACAATCATTCCATATCCTAAAATAACCACGTGTTGTAATCTACGATGCCATCCCAAGTCAATTAAAAAGTATTTAACACCAGAATAGTCCCGGAATACTCTTCCATTGAATGTCCAAAACAAAATAAAATGACTACATAATTGTATTTTCTCCCTTCAACAATCAAGGTTTATAGTATTCCTCACAGAAATGCGTTAGAAAACGTTTCACTATTGAAATTTAGCAAAATTCTTTATACTGTATATCCATTTGGGATGCACTTCACGGTTTATTTATTGTTTTACACTAACCAACATTGTATAGTTGACTATTTGTTTTATTGTTGAATTTTATAGAGTTACATAAATTAAAAACGCGATCATAAGCAAATATTTTTTTAACTATATTATAACTTATGTTATTGTGAGAAAAAAGTTAAATGTTATTTCGGTTCAATACGGAACACTAAATTAAAATGTTTTGTAACATAAGAGCTATATAGACTGAGACTTTTTGTATAAAGATGGTTCTGAATGGCTAGTAACATAGCTAAAGGAGTAGGACTAAAACCCGGGAGATTCGATAGAGAAGGCAACGCTTTACTATATTTCAAACATTAAAACCTTGGATAAAGAAATAAACATATGCAAGAAGGATATTATTGAACCATAAATAAAGAAAAATTTTATTAAACGTCAAGCCATATTTTTGTCCGAAATTGTAAAGAAGCTTGACGACTAATGTCTAGTAATCAAAACAAATAATTCTAATGTCCAGAGAATGTTCAACTAATGACATTTGCTTGTCAATCAGAACCTCTAAGGAATCTATTATGAACTATTAGCGCGAGATAACTGTGCAGTTAAAAAATGTGTGTTTAATTGGAAAAATTTCCTAACGTTTTTATTCCTATCGTTATTACCTAAATTAATTTAAAATTTACCTCTTAGACATTCCTTTAAAACTAGCATAAGCAATGGTTCAGTTAAAAGAAGGACTCATGCGGTAGTAACTTTGAATTTTAATTTTAAGAAAATACATCATAAATTACATAGTTTTATACAATATTACATAGTAGTACAGTATAATTTTATTTAGGAAGGTAATCACATGCAATGAGGAATTTGCACATGTGGGGGATTTGAACAACTTAGTATTTTTCTGGTAATTCCAGACTCGTAAATTCCAAAAATGTTCTCAAAAATGTAAAAAACTGGGTCCATCATTTTAAAAATTAATTTTAAAGTTAAGCGAAAATCACGTGACATCAAAAAGCTCCCTGTGACGTCATTGTTCACGATATCCAATGTTTTCTTATTGCTTGTAAACGCGCACTACTTTCCGATTTTGTTTGTGCAAGTTCTTGGAATTTTCTAGCTATCAAAATTTATTTTTATTTAAACCTGAAGGTTTATTTTATCGATCTCTATAGCTTAATTATTTCAATTTGTTATAAATGTCTCTTCTACCTGGATTAACCAAAGGACAGTCGGACAACCTCCGAAAATTGACATGATGTCAATGTTTTCGTTCTGGGGGAAAAAACCCGGATTTTATGGGAGCAGAAATATGGGGAATTAAAACCCAAAGGTATGTAAAATCATTTATATATTTATCCAATTTTACTTAAAATGTATTAATATTTTATTCCTGCTAATCACAGCTCTTCTGTTTGTAGACATATACAAGTCAAATAAATATACCTATATCATATACACACACATTTGTAGTAGCAACGCTTTTTATAAACAGAGATAGTTGTAACATTAAAATAAAAATTAAAAGAGGTATTTATTGTGAGATCATTAGCCTCGTGTTGCAAAAAGTAGACCATAGAGCTCCAAAACCAAACAAATTCTTAGATATTTTAAATTTGATGAAAAGAAATTTAAAATCTTTAAAAGGCTTTACTTAATTATTTATATTTTTAAATAGCAATACAAGTTTATTGCCTTTAATATTAATGTTAAATTAAAAAATGTACAAAGTTTCTTAAATTAAATTTAATTTTTAAAGTAATATCATTATTAAGTATTTTAAAAATATAATACTTTTTTCAAATTGTCACCAATTTAATCGAAAAATATCACTGTGTATTGATACACTTAAGAAAGTATGCATCTCTGAAGAAAATATTTTTAATACCTTGAAAATGCATAACCTTTCCCTAACCCGAATTATTTATTAGATAATAATATGCTTTAGATATTTATATGTTTTACAATATTTATATGCTTTATCAAACATTTATTGTACTTGAACTCTGTGATAATACTCGAAAATTAGCAGTTTTTAAGGTTAAATAGCACCGGTTAATCAACAGTCCTTTTAAAGGTGTAGATGTAGTTTTATATACTTTAATTGTTCTAAATTAGTAATATTTAAACAAAAGCAAGCAATTACAAAAATGGTCTTCACAAACCCATAGAGATGATTTATAAAATTTGGGGTTAATTTCATATCCCTTTGCATTGCATTTGTCCAGATTTTACGCGTATGTGGATCTTTGGGAACACTGAAAAATATCTTCTCATTGCAATTAGTTGTTGTATTTTTACAGAGTGGCACAATGCAATATTTATAATATGATTTTTAATGCCAGACATAATAAAAAAAATTTCTATTATATGCGATACATTACACAGAAATAAACTTAAACATCACCTTTTAAAATTAGAAAACGTGAAAATTCCTCATTACATAAAACTACACAGTTTTTATTTAGAAATATAATTACTTTCTATTGATGATTTCTTTCTCTTTTTTTATTTCTTTCTCTAATCTTTAATAAGGAATTTATATTTTTTTACTGTCTTGAATTGGCATTATGGAAATGTAAGATTTTACTAGAATTATACCATATGAATTTATCACTCGTTTTTATTGATGGAAAAGAAACCAAATGTTTTTTAGCTGTTATAAAATAGCAGTCTTCCAGGGCAAGAACTGTACTTTAGTATACCCGGAGGCAATGAAAAAGTTTCTTCTCGGAAAATGTTACAGAATAGTAAAGCAATCATGCATTCAAAAAAGGTTTTTTAAAGTATATTTTGTTTTGAATAGGCATTGTACTTTGTATCTACGAGCATACATCTTGATTTCCATGCTACGTTTCTGCATTTCTTTTTATTAGGAACGAAGTTCCATTTCAGTTCTTCGTGTAGAACCAGATTTTTTTTCCTCTATATTCTCGAAAAAGACAGAAACACAACTCACGAAATGTAGCAATCAACAGTCAAATATTTTTAATGTTATGTAATACACACGAAATATTCAAAACATTCCAATTTCATCTCTTTTCAATAGAAAAAGTACGACAAACATGCGTAAAGTCTTCTGAAATATTCACTTTAAAAATACGTTTGTAATTAAACATTCAAAATGACATGCATTATAAACAATTTTATACACAGTTAACATTCAAAATAAATTAAATATAGTTTTATAAATAGTCGTACGATTTCTGTAACTTAAAAATTTGAAACATAATCATGAGTTTGAATTATTTAAAAATGAGCGTTCCCTAAAGAGTAATTTCCAAATTAGTTGTTAAAATGCTACAGAAAAAGTACTGACAATTATTTTAAATGTATGACTTTTCTAGAAATCTTGTCAAAATGTGATAAAATTGGATGTTTTCTTCACTTTCGGATTTTTAAGAAGCCATATTTTCAGAATTTATATAATCAAATAACTAATTATCATGAATATTATTTATGGGTATGAATTCAGAGTTTTACGTATTTCTTTAAAATTGCGACTAGTGTCTTAAATCATAAAGTGATTATCTACATTTCATATTTATCTGATTAAAAGTAGAAACATAAATAAGACACTTAAAGTTATTTAAGTCTTTGATATTTATCAGCAATATTATTAATTTTATATCTAAAGAAGTGAAATAATATATATATATATATATATATATATATATATATATATAAATTTTATGTGCCTATTAAGGAAAATTTCAAATCTTATGAATTAGAAACATCTAATGCATTTGTAAAATGCATTAATTTTCAAATATAGTGAAAGCAATTTTTTTTTAAGTTGTCAAGATAACATTTTTAATTATTAATACTTATTAAACGGAAATATTATTAAACGAAATTTAACGAAAATATCATTAAATGAAATTTAACGAAAACACTATTAAAGAAATTTGTTTCAGAAGCCAATTAGAAAAAAATTCACAGTAAGAAAATTGGAAAGAAAGTAATAAGAACCCAGTGTGTGTCAGTGGATAAATGTGTTCTATAAAATTAAAAAAATATTATATAGAATACATTTGTCGACTGACGCACACTGGATTCTGAATGCTGTTTAATTATGTTTTATTATTTATCATAGTTTTTAAGTTTTTTTCAAATGTCTGGTAATCAAAATAATGTCTAAGCAATTTATATGTAGTGTACCATTAATTATTTAAATACTTTCTTACACTTAAAATAGTAAAGGAAATTAATTTTGTTAAAGAATCTTGTATAATGAATACATTATACTTGAAAAGAGTTGTAGAAATAAAACCAATAAAAAAATAGTACAATTAACCCAAATTATGATTAATTTTTTAAGTTGTCAAGATAACATTTTTAATTTTTAATCCTTCTTAAACGAAAATATTATTAAACAAAATTTAACGAAAATACTATTAAACAAATTTGTTTCAAAAGCCAATTAGAAAAAAAATCACAGTAAGAAAATTGGAAAGAAAGTAATCAGAACATAGTGTGTGTCAGTCCATAAATGTATTCTTTATAATAAAAAAGTGCTGTTTAATTATGTTTTATTATTTATCATAGTTTTAAATTTTTTTCAAATGTCTTGTAATCAAAATGCTGTCTAAGTAATTTATATGTAGTGTACCATTAGTTATTTAAATACTTTCTTACACTTAAAACAGTAAAGCAAATTAATTTTGCTAAAGAGTCTTGTATAATTAATAAATTATACTTGAAAAGAGTTGCAGAACTAAAACTAATAAAAAAAATTAGCACAATGAACCCAAATTATGAATATTTTTTTAAGTTGTCAAGATAACACTTTTAATTTTTAATACTTATTAAACGAAAATATTATTATACGAAATTTAACTAAAATATTATTAAAAGAAATTTAACAAAAATACTATTAAACAAATTTGTTTCAGAAGCCAATTAGAGAAAAGATCACAGTAAGAAAATTTTAAAGAAAATAATCAGACTATAGTGTGTGTCAGTCCATAAATGTATTCTTTATAAAAAAAAGTGCTGTTTAATTATGTTTTATTATTTATCATAGTATTAATTTTTTTTCAAATGGCTGGTAATCAAAATGGTGTCTAAGTAATTTATATGTAGTGTACCATTAATTAATTAAATACTTTCTTACACTTAAAACAATAAAGGAAATTAATTTTGTTAAAGAGTCTTGTACAATTAATAAATTATACTTGAAAAGAGTTGCAGAAATAAAACCAATAAAAAAATTAGTACAATGAACCCAAATTGTGATTAATTTTTTAAGTTATCAAGATAACATTTTTAATTTTTAATCCTTCTTAAACGAAAATATTATTAAACGAAATTTAACTAAAATACTATTAAACAAATTTGTTTCAAAAGCCAATTAGAAAAATAATCACAGTAAGAAAATTGGAAAGAAAGTAATCAGAACATAGTGTGTGTCAGTCCATAAATGTATTCTTTATAATAAAAAAGTGCTGTTTAATTATGTTTTATTATTTATCATAGTTTTAAATTTTTTTTCAAATATCTGGTATTCAAAATTGTGTCGAAGTAATGTATATGTGTTGTACCATTAATTATTTAAATACTTTCTTACTTAAAACAGTAAAGGAAATCAATTTTGTTCAAGAGTCTTGTATAATTAATAAATTATACTTGAAAAGAGTTGCAGAAATAAAACCAATAAAAAAATTAGTACAATGAGCCCAAATTATGATTAATTTTTAAAGGCGAATTGGTTCTTACAGACTTAGAACTTTTATGTGTTTATTTTTACACAATTGAAATACCTAAGCACTGGCTATTAATTTTAATCATCCCATAAATAAAAACTAACGCTGTTTAATTTTGCGCACGTGTTGTTTATGACAAAAATAATGCCAAGTTCCAGAATGGTAAACGGTGCATAATTCGTGCCTTTTAATAATAAAAACTCGACTATTAAATGCTGAAAATGCCGTAAACTCCTAACTCGGTCAAAAGTATAACAATAGATTATTTTCGGTACATGCATCAATCAGCGTGATATAATAGTTTTTATAATATTAAATAAAAACTGAAATGCAAAGAAATTTTTGAAAGAAAACAGCCATTAAGATCTTGATTTAATTGCTAGTAAACGAGTTTTCTATAAGTTAACTATCATGAATACTGTACAAAATATATGTATAGAAAATAATTAAGGTAATATTAATTCTTCTGCTAATAAATATGAAAGTTTTACAACTAGGTGTGAGCTTATAAATAATTTTTAGTGATATTTCATTTCATACGATTTTCATTTCATTTGATTTTTACTTTGTACATTTGTATAAGAAGATTTTTTTTCCTTTAAGTTTTATAAACGTAAGCTCAGTTTAACTATTATTTTATTTTCGTTTTTTTTTAGATTTGTTATTATATCATATTGGTGTGGATATTACTAATTTCATGTAGTTGTTGCTATCTTATGAAACTTGGTAAAACCAAGTACGATTGAACCATACGCTATTCGTATTCACGCAGAGAATGCGCATTTCGTTTTAACGAGCACCTAAAGGGTGAAAGTACGACTTCTTGCTTAAGTGGGTTCTCGTAATTTAGAAGCAGGGATCAAGCAGCAGACCCATAGGCTTGATCTGCTACCCCCTGGGGTATTAATTGAGAACTTGGAGGACATTGTGACCAAGAACATATTATTTTAAGTGCCCCAGTCACCTTTAACGAACAAGGTGGATCTTATACCGGCTCGGTGTAATGAGGCGATTTAGATCTGTTATATAATTGATTCATTCATACATGAAGTAAAATGTTCGGGATCTAAATCTGACCTCATCACATCGTTGTAAACAGATAGAAGATCATAAATCTCGATAAAAAGGATATTGTAGTCTTGTACGGTTGTCTTGGGAGGGGTGCTGATTCCAGTCCCAGATTAGAATCCCGTCTCCGTACTTTACATTAAATAAGAATGTACCTTTGTGGAGTATTTATGAGTCCCTAAGGGACAGTGCCCAATTAGAAGTGATAAGGTTGTTCACATTAGTGGTCTCAGGGCGGGGTTTGGTCAGACCAATGAAATTCTGGCAACTATCCCGATTGGAAGACAAGAAGGAGGAAGGGACAAAGTTTGAGATAATAAAATATGAAAAATCTAAAAAATGACGAGATGGATTAGGAGGCCCGAGAAGAGATTGGTTCGGAGGTCCCAAAAAGAAGGTGCTCGATAGTCCAGACTAGGAGAGTCCAGCCCAGTCCGCCAGGAAGTGTTCCTGCACAAAGTAGTACGGCCGACCCCAAAGACTCAGGAGAAAGCCCCTGACGATGTATGTAACAGAACAAAGGATGATGTATAGATTCCCTCTCCTGATCAGCCATTGATACCCTTCAACCAGAAGTGTTCCGGGGCCAACATTTTAGACCCACAAAGGTACCCATTTTGCATTACATTTTGAAATCGAGCTTAGGTCCTCTCTCTACTTACAATATTTTGCTTAAGTGTATAAAAAATTGTCAGAACTAATTTTGAATATATTGACTAAGCTTACTTATGAAAATTAGCATCATTTTGGTTTTGTAAATAGATGTATAAATATATTATAATAAATTTACTTTTTTTATATTAAGCTAGTCTCGGTTGCTATCATTTTAGCGGTTAGTTTTTTCTTCATATTTATGTCTGTAGTTTCTCAGAATCTGTGGTTAAATCTTAGTACAAAAAATATTTAACACAACGCAATTAAAAATAAATCCCACTATACATTTGATCACAGGTTTTTTACTCAAATAATGCCAAGTTGTTATATAACGAGGCCTTTATATATAACGAGGACTACACGACACTCGGTCTCCAAAATCGTAACCCTCCAGTTACGAGGGCGTTGCCTTTGTCGACTGAGCTACCACTGCTCGATTCCATGTAGTTTATGTTAGTGTTTATAAAGCCAGTTAACTAGTTTATCAGTAAATAGACAAACTGTCCAAAAATACAGAGTGGGGCAAAATTATTGAGCGCATTTCATGATTAAAAAGAAAAGTACAAAAGAGGTACTCATATGTTTTTGTTTTCTTGTAAAGACAATTTATATCAGCTTTACATAACAGAATTTTAAACATTAAATAACTTGTTATTATGAGAATTATTAGTGGCATTTAAAGTATCTAGTAAATGTACGATTTCACGCAGTATGATTTCTAGTATAACCAAAAGTATCTTAAATTTTTTTTTCGGTAATCGAATCTGGAACAAGAGTTTCATCCCAAGAAGTAAAAGTCAAATTTTGTAATGTCGTAGAAACTTGGTGACTATGGTGTGTTTAAAAATTTCTCTATAAATCTGTTTCTGATTGTCTTTATAAGAAAACAATGAACATGTACGCATCTCAATTTCTTCTTCATTTTTCAATTTTGAAATGCACTCAATAATTTGGGATCACTCTAGATGTAGTAGCGAGGGGAAATTTTTCCGATGATGATCAGATAGAAAAATTACGTATGATGCCTTTATTTATAATTTTGTTTTTATATTGGCTATTCATGTGCTCTATATCATCTGGTATGCAACATATAGCTCATAATTTTTATAGCATGCAGATATTTTGATTAGTGCAAACGTCTGTCATAGAAAAGAAATTTGATTAGTCAATTAATGAGAATACTTAGAAGAATTATTAAAAGATAATGCTTCACACACGTGTACGAACCAGATTTAAATCCTAACTATATGATAAAATTTTGAAAGAATTAATTTTTTTATGAACATAAATTTTGTAAAGCTTTAATTATAAAAAAACTTCTATCATCCCTAAATTATCCTCTGTACGTCTACATTTTAATTGTAAATCTTGCTTTATATTTATTAGTATTTTTATAAATTGATTATTAAATTAAATTATTTTTTGTTACTCAGATTTTTATCGAAATTTAAATTTTTACATTTTACCTTAATTACTACAGTTATTATTTTGTCGTTGAATTAAAGGCACATAGACCAACAATTATTATATGTATTTAATAATAATTATCTACTTTATGTTACTTTTCAAAAATTAGTTGTAAATTACCGGTTAAGAGCAGTATTTTAATTTTAATTAACCGAACTAAAAGGTAAATAAATTACACACCCTGGTTGATGGAATATACATAAAAATATGTTATTTTCTTCTTCTAGTAGGATAAAAACAACTTAGCTTAGTTCCTAACCTTTCATACAGGGTAAAAAAATTATCATGCCTCAAGAAAGATAATTAGAGAAAAGAGTAATTACTCGGTTAACCATTTTTTGTTATCCAAACATTGTAACTAGAATAATTTTAAAGGTACATTAAAAAGTTAAAAATCTTTGATGGATTCTTCAGTTAAAAACCTTTTATTACTGAGATTTGGTACTACTTGTTTTAATATTGCTTTCAAAATATATTACTCTTTTACGTTTTTAAATGCTACTTCTTCCACAGGAAATATTTAACTTTTTTAACGTTTGCATTTTTACATAAACCGTTTAAACTCAGCCAAATAATAAATGTCAAAATGAAGTTAATTTAAAGTTTTACTTTCGCCACATACTTCACTGTTGTAAAGCCAGAAATGTACTTTCTTTCAAATATTGGTTTACATCTCTTATTTGACCAGGATGATATTGGTCGTTTTAAACTGATATTATGCAGCACGTTCCGTTATAGTTATATTTCATGTAATAGGTCTAATTTCGTTTGGATTGGCGCGGAATAATATTTTTTTTTTTACTACATCTTGACTGAAAGCCGATTCTGAACAGCTAAGATCATCTATTCCAGAAGTTGGATTTAAAAAACACTGGCAACCGGTACCAGAAGGCAGTGTTCTACTTGTATATCTATTTTTCGGTCTTTTGCGCCAGCGAAAAAACTTCTATTAAAAGTATCATGTAAAAGTTTACACATTCTGCATTATTTATGTCAGAGAAGTCCAAACTTATGATGAAGCTTCTGAGCAATTTACCATTTTTTGAATCCTCTGATTTACCAAAAGAAAGCAGGCCTAAATAAGAATTTCTTTCAAATATTACATTTATTTATTGAATACAAACATAATTTTATAAAAAAAATAACTTAATTTTGGTATAAATGTATTTAACATTGAAACATCCGGGGAAATGCTTTATGTTTTTGCTAAGAATGTCGACGACAAATGTCAACAGATATATATGCATACATAAACCCTCTCTCTCACAAACACACGTATAATATATATATATATATATATATATATATATATATTATATATATATATATAAATATATATATATATATATATATATATATATATGTATATATATATATATATATATATATATATATATATATATATATATATATATATATATATATATATATATATATATATATATATATATGTATATATATATATATGTATATATATATATATATATATATATATATATATATATATATATATATATATATATATATATATATATATATATATATATATATATATATATATATAACACGGTGAAAATTAATCCTATAGGTCACATCGATTTAAGCCATTATTGTATTTACTTGCCCAGGCTTTCTGGGCAAGTAAATACAAGCCTTGATAGTTAGATTATTGAAGATGGTAGGTTACAGTAGTGCCATTCCATAAGGAGAACTCGCAACTGCGAGTAGAACTTAAATTTTGTTGAAGAGCTGCTAAAAGGACATGTCTAACAGTCAAAGGCAGACGAGGGAAATACCATGGAAACGCACGGTGATTACAGAGTTAAACCCCACAACTAGCGAAACAGAATTTTCCCAAGGAAGCGGCAACTTAGTCAGCGAATTTAACAATAAAAGTAATAAAAGATCAGGGGAAACGCTGGGCCATTTGCCAGCGACAGCTCGTAAGTGCTGTGAGTGAACCGGGAATTTGCATCTATTGCAGAGAAAGCTTTGGGAAATAGGTTGGAAGAATTTTAAGTCTTGGACACTTCTTTAATTAAGACATATTGTGGCTGGAAAAATAGATTTAAGGGAATAAGAATGAGAAAGAGGGGGATTTTTTTTTTAAATAATAGTTTAAGTATAATAATTTTCAAATATTACATATATAAGTGTGTGTGTAAACAAACTGATTTTTAGAACGCCGGTCACAATACATTGTTGTATTCCTAATTTTTTTTACTTACCCGGGCTTGCTGGGCAAGGAGAAGCCTAATTAGCTAGACTAATTGAAGTTGTGGCAGCCGTGCAATTCTGCTATGATTTAGGTTTTGGCTTGGAGTGCTACGGTCTACTTTTTGCAACACGAGGGCTAATGAGACCAGGACCTACAGCTTAAAGCCGATTCCGAACGGCTACGAACATCCATGCCACTGTGGGATTCGAACCCACGAACTCCGGTACCGAAGGCCAGCACCCTAACCAATCGGAAAATGTTCTAATTCTGCTAATAAGAATAGGCCGAGTTTGTAGCAAAACTTAAACATTATTCATTAGCTCCTAAAAATGACATCTATACCAGTCAACGGCGGACGAGAGAATGATCATGAAAAGTCGTGCTAAAAGAGGGTTGGACCCCACAACAAGACAGAGGCAAAATCTTTTAAAGAGAAAGAAGCTTAGTCGGCTAATTTAACAATAAAACTAACCTAGATCGGAAGGGAAAACTGAGCCATTTGCCAACGACAGCTCTAAAATGCGGTGAGTGGACTGAAAACTTGCATCTATTACACAGAAATTTTTGGGAAATGGGGTGGAAGAATTTCAACTCTTGGACCCTCCTTTAATTACTATATTACGTGGCTGGAAAAATAGATTTGAAGGAAATAGAATAGAAGAAAGGATAATTTTTTATGAGACATTAAAGTGAAATGATATTGATATATTATATATATGTATGTAGGGTTCGGTGTCTAGGGGTGTCGTTAGACAAATTTGATGACAGACGAAATTAACAATAACAAATATTTAATGACGTAACAACACAAATAACACTTAAGCATAAAGACAGATAGTTAGATCACAGTAACGACGCGGTATTGACAAGACTTCCTACTCGAAGCTTAACATAGGCAAGACACCCTACTCGGTGTTTAACATGGAAAATACACCCTACTCGGTGTTTAATAAATTGAGGGAGCTCAAGTGCCACGGGTCCTTCACTCGACCTGGTCACTCCTCCACGACTCTGACTCGAATGCCCTCTGTCGTTCCTTACTTACCCCACTCAGTGATGAGAGCGCGACCTTGCGAGGATGCGCTGCACTAAATTCCCACATATATATATTTATATATATATATATATTATATATATATATATATATATATATATATATATATATAGAGAGAGAGAGAGAGAGAGAGAGAGAGAGATTACTGGATTTTATGAAAGAATATACATCGAGTAGAACTCCAGGCGTTTTAGTGTAAAAAAAAAACAAAACTGATATATGAGAGCAGTAAAGAGTATCAACAAGCTAGGCAACTTAAGCAGGACACTGTGATCTTTCGAAAATCCCCCCTCCTCTAATCTACTTGTAGGTTATGTTTGTAAAAAGTATTCCTTTTCAACGTGTAGCTTGAATTTGTGATAAGCATCTGAAGACAATATATATTTTAAATAAGATAATCAAGTATTATTAAGTATCAGACTTTTTTTGGAAAAGACAGGGTTCCAGCAATAATTATGCTATTATTTGTGTAATACAATTTGGAGTATTAAAATCGTGTCTTTACTCGGCTAATTTTTGTTATTATGATCAACTCGTGTTTCCCAGATTTGAACCCTTAAATAACCCCTTTTTGCCTATAGTGCAGAACTATGTTATATATTCTCACTGCTACTGAAATATAACTTTGTGTAGTGTAGTTTTAAAGGCAGTGTGCATGAATTACCCAACTAACGATTATCCTTAAGCTTCTAGATAGTTATAAAAAGATGATGTAAATTCATGAATAAGATATAACATTAACAAAATAAGCTATAGTAAAATGTAACTATCGATTTCTTTCAAAGCATAAATAAGTAGAGTATCTCAGACTGTGTAGATTATAACAACTTATATTTCACTTTCTTAGCGGTATTTCTCTGTGTAATAAATTACTTCATGTTTATTGCAAGATTTCTGTACTAAGATCTCGTAACATAAGTTATGTTAAAATCTGGAGATCTGAAAAAATGTAATAAAATAAATATTGCAAAACACATTAATTGTTTTTCAGAATAGTTTGGTTTGGAGTATCACGGTCTACCTTTAATGATACTTATATATATTTTTAGAATGAGAGTAACCTACAGTAAATTATAACTGTGGAGTAAGTTAAATAAATAAATTTAAAATTATAAAATAAATTTAAAATTATAAATAATGTATTTTATCTCTTTATTCATTAATTTTCATAGTAAAACTTTAAATAAAATCCAATAAATGATACAAAATTCTATTAGTATAATAATAGTAGTACAATAATAAATAGTATAATAATACACGGAACATTAATTAGCTCTTAGTCTACATAAATAAACTTTCTGCGAACTATTGCGTGCTAAATACCTTTCATTTACCTTTGTGTTCTATTATTTATTAGAGTAATTCTCAAATCCCTTTGAGGAAATAGTGATTTTTCACACATTTAATTCATTTTGTGTAAAGTCTAATGTCACTACTCACTTTAATTATATTTTGAGGTAAGTCATTTTTCAAATAAATCGTTCACTTCTCAGTAGTTTAAAATAAATATAACTACAACACGTTTGCGAAATATCTAATGAATGCATGATTTACAAACAACTAAACATCTCTCGAAGGCAATAGAGAGCGGAGGCGTGGGGAAAAAACTGCGAATAAAAACAAGTAATTCTTCGCGACCGTAATTCCTCGCTCATTTGTCTCTTCTGCAATTAAAATTAGAACAGTAACAGCATTCTTTCACTGCAGGAATACTCTTATCCCAATTAGCCAGAAACTGGGTGTCATAGTAATTAACGGAGTAGCACTGTGATTAGTGGGGGTAAGAAAGCCCAATGATTGCAATGATTAACGTTTGTAGCTGCATACTTTTGGAAGGAAAATTTTCTGCGCTTGCGAAACGCAGGATTCCTTAGGAAATGTAATTAACTATTTTCTGCATCTAATCTACTTTTATTGTGTTACAAAGGCCTCGGCTTTTCGATTTAGAGAAATGTGTTATCTCAGTCTACAATGCAAAGTCAAAGATGAAGTCTTTAAACAAGTCGAAGAATGATTGACTTGAATAGCAAACGAAGTAACTCAAATAAACAGCATTCGCCTTTACTTTTGTTTAAAACTGTATGTGATATGAGAATATTTGTACGCAAATACAAGGGTTGAATCTGTTTGAAACTGAATCAAAATAATACCTGAAAATATCATGTAACATTGAATAAAGTATTTATTTTTAAACAAAGGAAAATTTATACAAGGTTTTTTTTTTCCATTTAATAGATTTTCAATAAGAGAAAGTATTATAGGATAGACCTTTAAATACATAAATTGTATCAAACTTATGAAAACAATTAAAGACTGATTAGTGTATGATAACTATGTTATCATACACTAATCAGTCTAACAATACAGTCAACTTATATGATAACTATGTTATCATATAAGTTGACTGTAATTTTTACTTGTAAGACATCTTGAAAAGAAAACTAATTCAACTTCATAAGACTTAAAAAAATATATCTTCCTTTACTACTGGGGCTGAACACCCGCTTGCCATAAGGCGACTACATAGAACAAAACTATAACAATACTGACAAACTTTGGCGTCGAAAACCTACTCATCGCCAGAAACTCGCCAATGAAAGCGATTGGCGCATAGCATTTGGAGTAAGAATTAGTAAACATTTTGCAGAGCTCAATGATTAAAATGTCCAAAGTTTGTAGATGTGTACATTTGGACGGAAAATTCAAGTAACAAAACGTAGGATGCGTTTTATCTACTTTTACTTAGTTAGAAACATCTAGTCTTTTCAATTTAGAGTAATCTGTTATCTCAGTCTGCAATGCAAAGTCAAAGATGAAGCTTTTAAACAATTCGAAGAATGATTGACAAAAATAGCAAAAGAAATAGCTCAGATAAACAGCATTTGTCTTTTTTAAAAACCTATGTGTCATATGAGACTTATAAAAGAAACACTATCTGTGCTCAAATACAAGGGTCAAATAAGTATGAAACTGAATCAAAATCTGAAAATCATGTAAATCAGAATAAGGTATTTTAATTAATTTTAGAAAAATTTTTACAACAAGTTTTTGTATTTAACTTATTTAAAATAGAAAATGAAAGCATTAAAAGACATACCTATGACTTTAATGAATGGTTTGCATTAAATGTGTTTATAAACAAAATTAAAGAATGTTTAATAAACATTTTGTAAATGATTGACGTTTATAAATGCACACTTTTACAGCAGGAAAATTATCTAGCTTGCAAAGGGCCTTAGGTAATGTGATCAGGGCGTGATTTACGGTGGTGAATGCAGTGCACATGTGTAGGTATCCTACTCTAGAAGGGCTCACATTTTCGATGCATTTCGTATGGATCATGATTGAAAAGGTTTTTTGAGACTTGAACGAGAAATGTGGGACATTTGCAAATGGTGAAATTGCATTACAATTATATTTAACACGATAACTGACTGTGCAAGAGAAATGTCTCTTTATTATAATGGCTTAGATTTCTATGATTAGTTAAAGAAAATTATCATCACTTGCACTCTACTCAAAACTAGAATATGACTAACACAAAACATAAATTTTAATAGTGTTGTGTATGATTTTGTAATAAAAAAGTAAGTAGGAAGATGATTAAGAATTAATATATTATACTATTGATTATTATACTATAATCATACATGCAGGGGCGTACGCAAGGGGGGGTTAGGGGTTTAACACCCACCCTTGAGTTCAGACAAAATGGCAAAAATAAAAATTTTAGTAGAAATTATGTGTGCTATTATTCTTTAGAATTATGAACCCCCTCTTGAAAAAATTATGCGTACGACACTGCATAAATGTATCTTTTATTGTTCGGAATGGGGAGGAAGGTTTATGTCATCTACGACATTTCAATATAAATACATGTGTGTGTTAACTAATTCAAAGGTAATATATTTCTAAAACTTTTTGTATATCATGCCTTGATTTATGAGAATCCTGTCATTGAATATTTCTGAATATGGATAACTAAGACTGGGCACCAAAATGTTATAAATTTATATTAATCTCCGAAAAGTATTGCTATAGTGCCGTTGTAAGGTCAGTAGCACCCAAATTTTCATTTATACAAAAAGCCCCTTTCTTTTAAATCAGTCTAAGAATCTGATTAGCTGTTTTCTATATCTGATCTACTTCTATTTAGTTACAAAGGTTTCAGCAAAGTCAAAAATGATATTTTTAAGCTAGTCAAATAATAATTGCTTGAATACATACATATTGAGACAAACAGCATGCATCTTTACATTATTTATTAACTGTCTTATACGAAAATGAAAACGTAAACATTATCTAGAAACAAGAGATGAATTTATTAGAAACTGAATCAAAGTAATAATTCAAAATTATGTAGCATTGAATGGAACTTTTATTTTGAACTAGGGGAGGAAGAGTCTAGAAAATGGGATTTTATTCTTCAGATTGGTAAATCTCTTCTGAAACTTAATTTTTCAATTGTAAAATAATTAAGTATATGAAGCAAAGAAGACTTTTAATATGCATCACCTTATATTGAATATAATTATTAACAGAACATACAATTGCCATAAATATAATAACTTTAAGCATCTTTTCAAAACAAAAGTCTTTAGACTTTATGAGTACCTATATTGTAGATGCTATACTTATCTTATCCCTTTGAAATTTATCTACTATTTATCTTATAACATGTAAAATAAAAAGTTAGTTAAAAATAATATATTTTGAAACGGATTTGTGCAATCTGGCTTTAACAGTTACATATTATACATATTTTGTATATGAATAATATATTTTTCGCCTTTTTTTTTCGTTGTTATCATAAGTATTCATGTTATATTAACGTGAATGCTTACGATGATAACAACTAAGTTTTATTCTATTATCTAAAAGTGAGTCCATATATAAAATTCACCCTATTATGTGTAAAACAATTGTATGTACAGTATTTCTGTTTAAAGTACATAAGAAAAAAATGATTAAATAATATTATTATGGGGTGTTTATTCCCTACACAGATAGTGCATAAATCCCTATCTTCATTTAGACTATTCACTCTGAATTTTCAGTAAAAATTTCTGCTGGACTACGTCATCTTTAAGTTAAACTTAACACGTGGTTCTTAAAAATGAGGAATATTCAGCAGGCAGGTGCTACATTATCCCCCTCTATTCATATTTTCCCCAGTTAGGTTTGCCTTTTCAGTGCTTCATTATTCCTCCGTTATCGCCATTTCGTGGTTTATGGCTCGCAGCTAATTGGTCAATGAGTTAGATGACGTAACTTAGAGTAGATTTGGCTGTTGATTTCAACCCAGCCATTTTTAGTTGGTATAATTGTTTTATACCAACTAAAAATGGCTGGGTTGGAGAAGAGAATAGCAGTTGATTCCTATCCTTCTTTGTTAAAGAAATTACTTTGTCTTAATTGTGCTGTCTTGTCTGTCTTTATAAAAAACTTTAAAAAACCAAATCATTTTTTTAAAATTTTATGTAATAAAATAAAAATAACTCTTTATTAGATTTGTCGCTATTTGCACTTTTTGTTTACTTATAAAAATTTTTAATTGCCCCGTGTTTTATCAATTTTTTTTTTTGTCGTTGCATTTTTGCACATTTATATTGAGCTTCAAGTCACACTCTGCATCTTATGCAAGTTTGAATTTTATACTGGTTGACAGTCATAGTCAAAATTTCAGTCTAATTAACCTTCTAATTAGACAACATGTTAGTTACTCATAACTTTTTATGAGAAAGAATTTACCTTCTTGTTTCTTATGCAGCTTCTGGGAGTGAACTAAATTTTTGCTTGGTTACTGTGCATTGATGCTCCAAATTATGCTTTGGCCTTCTTTGTTAGGTTAAAGTGAAGATTTCTACTCACTAGGTACTCCGTTAAACCCATTATCTTAACTTTGAGAAGCAAGTGATTTGCGATAGCAATAAGTGAAGAAAAATATGTTTAAAGGGTTTGCTAAAAACGAAGTCAAGCATGCTCTACCAATTCTGATTTTATGAGATTAACTACACTATATCTATCAAATAACCACAGAAAGTAATGTGGCCGAATAAAGTGATTTCCCGGCATTCTTTTTGGACATCCAAGTTTTTTCCTACTACGTTACCGCAACAATGAAATTTTGAATTTTTAAAATAAATCATTTATAACGTAGTAAATTTTAAACTCGATTAATTTAAAGGAAAAATTATTGGATTTTAAGAACACTATAACCACTCTATAGAGAGAAAGTTTTAAAGACAAAGCTGTAAGTAAATGATTTATTTTTAATTTATATATTGATAAAGTTAAAGACTGATAAATAAACAAACTGTAGAGAACACAGTGAAAATAAAATACATAAGATATAGAATGGAAAGAAGTTAGAAAATGGTAATTTATAATTAGAACAAACTCTCAATACCGAACCTTTAAAAAATATTTCAGTAAAACCTAAAACATTTATGAATTCCAGATAAAATGTAGTATCCTTGTTAATGCAAATGCATGAATTCTATAGTCAGCAATAAAGGAATTTCTACATGAAGGCCGAGTAAGTGATAAAATTTATGTATAAAATACGAAACCAAATATTTTTAGGCCAATTTTTTATAAATGCAGTTTACTGCGAATATACATTAGAAAATTAAACCAAAATGCATTAAAAGAAAAATAACTTATGAAACGAGGGGTTGGGGTTTTTTAATTCAAGAGGAAACATTAAAACCACTATCCACCTAACATTTAAAGATTTAATAAACTACACAATTTTCTACAAATAAAATCTCATTCTGTTGTAGTTTTACAAGCATTATAATATTTAAACTGTCCCTTAATATGTATAATAATAACACATGAATCTGTTGTTTTATTAGGGAAATTTGGTTTGTACAGTGCTGTGTGTTTTTGATATATTTTTCCTTGGATTCTCACATTTTGATGTAAGACAGAGAGAATAAACAAATTTCAAGTAACACAGCTAACCTTCAGGCTGTAATTGAAATGCAGCTAACCTTGATGACTTATTATACAACTAAAGATTTCTTTGTAATTTAACGAATATTTTTTTCTAAGACAAATTTTAGTCACTGTAGGAAAATATCATTGGTTACTCATAAAGTTAATTTCTTATTTAATGTTTAATATTTAATAATAATACCCCAAGACAGTGTGAAAAAGGGAGAGGAGAAGGTAATTTTGTTTTAAAAATAAAACAGAAAAAATAAGTTTGGTAGGAAAAAAAAAGATTGTCTTACAGTGCTGCGCTATTTTTATTTTAATAAATTTTTTATTACATATAGTGTATTAAAATATGAAACAAATGATGAAATATGTATAATGAGTTCGTTTATCTTGTTAGACTTTTAATTTGAAAAAGGGGTATCTTTAACAAGTCTCCTTGTTACAAAATGAAGAAAATATTCTGCTATCTCCCACTAACAATAGACAGTATAGCAAGGAAATTGAAAAACTAATCTCATTTTTACGCACAATTACTTCATTCTATTTTTTGATTGCAGCGCATTCCTCACATTTCTTTCTGAATTAATGCTTCCCCGTGGAACAGAAAGGCTATTTAGGATATCGAAGCTTTTGAGCGTTGGACCAAAAGGGAATGAGGGGCGGGTAGGGACTTAGTTCATCAGGTCTACATTCTGTCCTAGTCAGCAGAAAGCTTTGAGTAACAAAGGGACCCAGAAGTCGTCCCCCCTCACAATCAGTATGTAATGGAGGATGAAAGAAGTGATATCTGGACCTCACAAACTTCTTTCTTCCCACTTCGAATTGTCACTGACAAGTTCGCTTGAGTACACACCTTACTGGTTGAATTGACACCATCTTTCTTTTTGTTGATGCTTCTTTTGGAGGTTAGCCTTTGTTAGAGAAGTTGTTCGCCTTTTCTGCTTGCCTTTTTATCTTTTTTTATTTTCTTTTTCTGTCTGTCCAATTGTTCTTATCTTTCCATATTTGCGCGTACTTCATGGATTGTAGCAACACATTCTGATACCATGTTCCCGAAATATCACCGATAATACACATCGGAGTAGATATCCTGGTAATAAGGATAGTTCGATTCATGGATTTTAGGATTTATTCCGTTTGCAATTCTTTTATTTTTGATTATTCTTTTTTTCTGACAGCTAGTTACATTTGTAGTTAACGTATTATATGAAGTCAGAGCTAAAAGAAATACCGAATTGAATTTCTTAAGAGTGCCTATTTAAGAAGACTATACTTTAAATTTAATTTATATTCTTTGTCTTACTCATATTGTATCTTCAATTTATAGTGACATATCAGAGGACTATATATATATATATATATATATATATATATATATATATATATATATATATATATATATATATATATATATATATATATATATATATATATATATATATATATGTGTGTGTGTGTGTGTGTGTGTGTGTGTGTGCAGTTCTCTGCTATGTCCAATGTAAATTGCAAATACACTTTTAACACACATATATTAAAATAAATAGTTTGCAGCATTTATTTTTGATTTGTTTGATAAAAGTTCTAATTATAGTTTTGGAATTGTTAAATTTAAGGGTTTCAGTTCCTGTTACCACAAGTTTATTTTTAAAAACTATATTTTCAATCATCTCATTAGAACAAATAGGCTATACTCAAAAATTAATCAGGAGAAACTTGTTAACAATCGAAGTAATATGCTACAGAAAAATAATTATTCAGTTGTCTCACTAAACACGTAGTAGTTTTAGATTTAAGCAATTTTCAGATTTAGTAGTTTTAGATAGTTAATTGTAGTTAAATACTGAGCATAATTTAAGCATATAGAATGAATGATAACTAATAGGCTATACTCGAAACTAATAATAAACTAATATTATAATGAATATTAATATTATCTTTATAGATTTAAATAATATAACCAATTAATGTAGCTTATTTCAGGCTCTGGTTTTAGAATTGCGGTTTAGTATGGTAGTATGTATTTATTTATTAGCACTTGACGAATTCATGATGCTTACCATATTTTACTCAGTTATTTTATTTTCACACTTCACTAGCAGTACTAGTGGTTCTTATTAACTGGTACTTTGTTTAGTGCCGTAATACTTACGTTGTACTTGAGATGGTGCTATTTTTTTTCTTATTAGGATTGCCCAGTACTAATTCTTGTTTATTGTATAGATCAGAAAAATTTTACTACAATATCTACTTACTGATATTATAAAATTTTAGTTATTTCTTCCTTATATTTATTTATAACGACTGTAAGCATTAGATGATCTAAAATGGTCTAGTGGTGAGTGTACGGAGATAAAATCATTGGATGCCGGGTTCGAGACTGGCAGGCACGTTAAATATCTCCTTGTACGCTTAGAGAACGTGCAAAATAAACACATATAGCTTGGTTATATATAGCTAAACTATATATAGCTTGGTTCACCCCCATAAACTTATTAGTGATTAAGTCTCTCAAACTCTGACAGCAGCTTTTCGAATCAGAAAATGTGATATGATCTTTTATATCTTTCATGATAACTTTTTAATTTATATTATATAAGTGCTAATGTTTTGGTGAATTTAAATTTAACTTTATAAAACTCATGTCATTAAATATTTTATATCTTTAAATTTTTTATAAATAACGTTTACACTTTTTTTTTATTTTTATTCATAAGTATATAGTAAATAATACAATTTTAATTTTATTAAAATTTTTATAACTATCTAAACCAAGAAACAATGCTCTCGGTTGAAAAATAAAATCATTTCATTCATACCAAGAGTTGCTTTAAACAACAGGATTAATCAATTACTAATAACAATAATTAATTACTAATCCATTACTAATATTCCAAAATATTTAATCTTTCTAGCCATGAATATATCCTTAAAAATCTTCCGATTTCAAGAGTAAAATTTTAAGAAACCTAATTTCTTTTAAATTTTAAAAATAATTAAGTAAAACTTTTAACCCTGTGCCATTGATATTTATGTTATATTTCAGATATTTCAAAATTAAATGATAAATATACAAAGTTATGGGCAAGATAGGTAAACATTCGAATTCTGGTAAGTATTATATTGGAAAGTCATAAATATATATTGCTGTTTCAATATTTATTATATTTTAAATTTTTGCCTTCGTAAGATGCTTCTGTAAAACTTGCGTATTCAATTTTTTTTTCTTTAGGAATACTTTTATACCTGCTTCTTGTTTCATAATAACACACGGAATGTAATTTCTAGATGTTGTTTGTAAATAACTGATAATAATTTCACCTTTAAAATTTGAGCTAGTCAAAAGGATTGATAAAGCAAGATTTTTATGAACTCTAAATTGATATATATTAGGCTGACAAATAAAAAGAAATTTAGAATTTTTTTTAAAAATTATTGTAAACATATTAGAAATTGGCAATGAAACTAAACTCCGATTAAAGCACATAGTAATTAAAACTATCAGACACGATATATTAATGAGCATCTCAAAACACACGCTTACATCTACAATAAAAAGGCAACCATCATATTGTCTGGCTGCTGCTAACAGAAGTATTATTATCACGAAAGCTATAAGTGCTCACATTGACATTTTCTGTCAATATCTAAAAGACAAATAGCAGCAATGGGAGTAGGATATTATAATAATTGTTAATATTGAAAATTTCCAGACTAGATTAAAATGTTTTCTAAGTTACAAAGGTATAGAGAAGATTATCAATATATCAGGAACATAGTTTTGAAATGGTAGAAAGTCAGCGAATTTGATAACAAAATTATTGAACAAGATATCAGAGCGTATTTTGTTTACGGAAAGCCAAGACATCTTTTTTCAAGCCAAATGCATCCTTTTGACCAAGCAATTGTTTGAAATTTTTTTGTCATATATACCAAACTCCATCTTTCATTATTAATAACAATGGTTATGTGAATTTACAGTATTTATCACTTTCAGTGAAAGAACTAGTAATTATTAACAATACCCGATTTATTTCATTAACCATAAATACTACCCTTTAAATATTTATTTTATTGTATGAAATAGTCTAATTTTTCAATTTCTAGAACTCATATTTTGAATTTCTATGTCCTTATTAAGCCTTTCTTTTAAAATGTTTTAATTTTCATTTCCTTAAACTTTCATAAATATGTAATAAAAAATGTATAACAATCGCCGTAATTAACCGATCAGAAATCAATATTTCTACTTATATGAGTACTGAAGAAAAAAAAAAGATATTACGCACCAAGCATACATTTCTTTAAACAATAGGATTAATCACATTTTTTTTTCTTTTTGAAAACATCGCTCCACTTTACTAGACACTGCTAATCTCCCAACCTCTTTAATCTTAGTTTACCGGGAAGGTGCTCTATAACTAAAGTGTTAGGGAATGTGTTTCCGTATAAATCCCTAAAATCCCTAGATTAGGAGGATGAAAATAAAGGAGCCTAAATTTAAAGTCTTAAAAACAAGGAAAGAAATAATTTATTTTTTCCTATTGTACTATACAGAATAATGTTACGTTACAAAAGTTTTCAAATTAAACTATAATATTATACAGTCATTCATACGAGAAGACTTTCCTAGAATTTAAAACCGTTCAAATTCTAGGCATTATTCCTTTAGATATTCGAAAGTATATAATTCTAGTTTTATATTTATGATATTTTAAATCATACCTTCAATACAAAATTGCTGTGGCATTCGTAAAATCTACATATATTAAATATCCAGATTATTTTTGTTTTCATTTTTTGCCTAACAATATAAACAAACAGAAAATATCTCTTAAGGGAAAATATTTTGTGAAACGAGTGTTTTACAGCACAACTAACATTTATAATGCACACAGAATATTTCAAATCAGAGTCAAAGCAATGAAAATAAATTCGTGAATTTACATATCTAAAATAAATAATTTCAGTAGAGAATTATATAAACCTTTTAAGTTGTTTTTAAATTGTATTTATATAGTATATATAATACAGTTAAATAGGAAAGAAAAATATTACCGTTCAAATTCCTCAATAAAACTAACAAATATTGTACAGTGTTTTATATATATATATATATATATATATATATATATATATATATATATATATATATATATATATATATATATATATATATATATATATATATATATATATATATATATATATATATATATATATATATATATATGTATATATATATGTATATATATATATATATATATATATATATATATATATATATATATATATATATATATATATATATATATATATATATAGATGTATATATATGTATGTATATATATATATGTATATATGTATATATATGTATATATATATATATATATATATATATATATATATATATATGTATATATATATGTATATATATATATGTATATATATATATGTATATATATATGTATATATATATATATGTATATATATGTATATATATATATGTATATATATATATATATATGTATATATATATATATATATATATATATGTATATATATATATATATATGTATATATATATATATATATATATATATATATATATATATATATATATATATATATATATATATATATATATATATATATATATATATATATATATATATATGTGTGTGTGTGTGTGTGTGTGTGTGTGTGTGTGTATGTATATACATATACATATATACATATATGTATGTATATGTATATGTGTATTATTTATATAAATATATATATATATATATATATATATATATATATATATGTAATATATCAAAATTTTCGCCCATAAAATATCTCTCTACAGTGCTTCTTATGTCCACTTTTCATTTTTGTTAATACCTAATTTTATAGCTATAAAATGTTCTACGTATTCTTCTACGTAAGTTCTTTTTACCTTTCTCTCAAAACTAGGACTGTAATAAATTCTACTTTTCTGTCCTCTGGCCTTATATTTCAGCTGTCCCAGGGAAATAATGTTGCTTCTGAAATAATTAAATTGCTGTCTGTGTCATATTCAGGATACCTTCTCAAGGCAAGGTTCTCCATTACCTCCCAAAATAGTGGACCTTTTGATGCAAAAGTAAGGAAAAATATTATTTTAAAATTATTTTACGCCACCACAAACATCATCACAAAAGTAATTAGATTAAATTGAAACTCCCGCATCGCATGTTCAGGGATTCGATCCTGGAACTTCTCCCCGTTGCGCTGACCACTGAGCCACAGATACGTTGGCAGTGAAGGGTTTCAAGCAGCTTTATAATAATCTCAATAAGTGCGCAATTCTGGATTTTTAATAAAAAATCATTTTCTATTGGATCAAAATTGTGCATCTGAACCATTCTCGAATCAACTTAATTACACACACAAAATTTCATCCAAAATCAGTCCAGCCGTTTAAGAGGAGTTCTATTGCAAACACACTGACAGAAAAATTTCATATATAAAGATATACATATACATATACTACATATATACATATACACACACACATATATATATATATATATATATATATATATATATATACATATACATATACCTATAGACATACACATATGTACATATATATGTGTTTGTGTATAACATTGTAAATATTTATTTTATTTTATAACGTATCCAAATTTACTATTTCAGGAACTATTTTCTCTATTCTGTTTTTCTTTTATAATAATCTCTAATTTTATTACAGTTTCTGTAATTAACTCATTACAAATCATTTCTCCTCCTTCCCATGTAATGAGAAAATAATTTTTTACCAAGCCTACACTTCTTTAAACAATAGGATTGATCACACTTGTTTTCCATTTTACAACATCACATCACTTTACTAGATACTACTAATCTCATCTGATTAAACTTAATTACCCAGGAAGTTGCTCTGTAACTAAATTGTAAGGTAAAATGTGCTTTCATAAAAGTCTTTAAAGTCTCTAGAGGACCGAAGTCTAAGCTTTTTGAAATCTTAAAAATTATCAAAATGAATCATACCGTATGTTAATACTTCTATCTGAACTAATATTATGTTTTCGAAAATTTTCGAATTAAGTGTTAAATATATACAATCATAAGAATGGGAGGTAAATATCTAAATTCCGTTCCAAATTTCTCTACAAAGTCATTAACATATATTGCTAGTTTAAAACTTAACAGATTTAAAATATTTTCTAGCACAAGAAATTTTTAGAACATTTATGCATTCTAGATTTCACTCCGAGAATGCTTTTATTCTTGTTTTAAGTATAACATTGCAAATATACATAAAAAATCTTTTATGAAACAGCATACTTGCAATGTACTTTTATAATAGTGCTAGCACATTTAGCGATCATCTTAAGAGAAATGTGAAAAAGACGCAGTTTTAAAGATTTTAGTAACACAAATTTAATACACTGTAATAATTATTTTACGTAGAGTTCAAAAGTTTCTGATAGTAATATTGATTGCGGTTAATTGTATAAACTTTAAAATAAACTATTGGAAGTTTTTAAAATATGCTACTTTCATTGCATAAATAAAAATGCATATGCATAATTTGAATTGATGCTTTAAAGAATATAATTTATAATTTGATTCCAAAATGAGCAAGTGTCTTGAAACTACGAAAATATATTAAAAATAGAGTTTGTCTGTAAAAACTATGTAAATTTAATATATTGTTATATAATGAATTTTAATGACCTAAATTCACAAAGAAAGAAATAATAGTTTCCGAAAAATTAAAAAAAAAATTTAATATATTTCTTTGTACTGGAAAATGTTTTCCTTTGCCAATTACTTTTGTGATAAGATCTGTAATTACCCAATTTATTTTCAATTAATTAGCAGTTATTAGGCATTATTTATTTTATGTAATATTAATATTTACACGTTCTAAAGCCCTTTTTAAATGTTTATGCATTTAATAATCATTTGTTATTATAGTAACTTAATATAGGCTTTTATTTTCTTTTAAAATGCACATATAGAAATTTAAAAATTTATAACTTTACTTTTATTACAGATTCTATATTTATGTAATCTAATACTCCCTAATACTCCCTACATATATGCTAAAAATATTTTTTTATCAACTTTAAAATTTATTTCAACAAATGAATTAATCCTAATTATTCTTTCGTTGAAATAAGCCCTGCATATTACTAGACTATTTTGTTCCTCCAACCTCTTTTATTTTAGTTAGCCTGCAATATATTCTATTACTAAAATGTAAGGGAATGTTTTTCCTTATAAATCAAAATCCTAAAATTCTCTAAAATGTCTAGATTTGGAGGAAGAAATTTTAAGGCATCAAAATTCTTCGAGGTCTTAAAAATGAGGAAATAGATAATTTAGTTTCACCTTGTACTCTAGACTTTGATGTTACGTTACAAATATTTTCAAATTAAATGATAAATATATACAGCCATGGGCTGAGCAGGTAAACGCTCGTATTCTGGGCAGTTTTCCTCTGGAAAGTCATAAATATATATTGCTAGTTTAATATTTATCATATTTTTAAATTTTTCCTTCCACAAGAAATTTTTGGAACATTCGTGTATTCTGCATTTCTCTCTCAGAATGCTTCTATTCCCGTTTCTCGTTTAATAGTATAAACATAGAGAAAAAATTGTTACAGATTTTTTAAATAAATGTTTTTTGTACAGAATACCTTTATACATCAACATAATTTTTTATTAGTAGTATCCATAACCATGCTAAAGAAAGCTTAATCCTACAAATGTACATAAATATAAATTTATAAAACTCCATATCACAAAAATGAATAATGCATAAATTGAAATGAAGAAAATTAAAACATTTAATATGTAACAACTGCATTTCATCATAACAGGTTTTAAGAAACTTAAAAAAGATGTTAAGTATTATATATTTTAGTTAATATATTTCTAATAATATGATTTTAAACATTTATGTTACCTAATTTTATTGGATTCGGAAGTTAGTACAAAAATTCAGTTTCATGAAGTAATGATTAACTAATTACCTAAATGAGAGATTCTTTCAACAAAAGTGCCAAATATTACCCAATTACTGTCTCTTAACCCTTTATATCCTGAAATAATTTACCATCAATTTTCTTATGCATTTTTGCATCATTAGATAAGTTTTAATGCAGAATGATCATAGAGAAAAGAAAATTAATTTTTACTGTATTTTAGCACTTAATTTTGCAGTTGGCACTTTCTAGTACCAACATATATTTTTGACTCTATGATAGAAAATAAAATATTAAATTATGAATAAAACAAATGAAATGCTTACCTGCGAAGTATAGAAGTCTCTAAAAATTAATAGTACCAAATAACTGGTAATAAACCACTAAATTTACTCCATCGAACAACACGTGTATCAACTCTACCACAAAATGACCATCGAATGCATCACGCCAGTTATAAAATCTCTACTATGCGAATAAAAAGGGATTCCTGATTGGTGCTGTCATTTCTTTTCTGCTCTAGGAACTGCACCGTTCATGTCCTTGTGAGTATCGTCAGGAAAAACGGCTTTATTAGGAATATATAGGTGTTTCATTGAAGCGGTACTTATAAGTACCGTCAGGATAAAAGGAGTTAAAATATTCTATACAGTAACACCACAATACAAGTATGATACGTATTAAGTCATGGTTCAGTTTTAATGTAAGCACTTCCACTTTTCTTCCTTGGTAGCTCAGTCGGCTAAAGCAACGCTCTCGTAACTTGCAGGTTCGGAGCTCGAGCCAGCCTAAGATCCGCCTTGTTCGTTAAAGGTGACTAGGACACGCAAAATGTGTTCTTGATCACAATGTCCTCCAAGTTCTCAATGAATACCTCTGAGGGTGGAAAGCCAAGCCTATGGTCCTTCTGCTTGGTCCCTGATTCTAAATTACGAGGACCCACTTGAGCAAAGTTGATCTTTCACCTTAAAAGTACTCATTAAAACCAAAAGGCGCACCCCTTTACCTTAAAAAGAGTAGCATATGACTCAATCGCACTTGGTTTGTCTATGTGGAATCAGAAACAACAATGAACAGACTTTTAGGACAAAGTTCAATTTTAAGCATTTTATTTCACAATATCATTTAATGCCCTTATAAAACACATATTTAAAAATAGAAATTTCTGCTTGAATTTACTAATGATCGTGGTTTTCCCTAAATTAAGCTTTAATTTGCTTTTACATTCTTTTATTTCCTTTCACCCTAGATGTTCTCATTAATACGAAAGACGTACATCTTTGCCTTAATACAAGTAGCGTATGACTCAATCATGCTTGGGTTGACCAAGTGGCATCAGAAACAACAGCAACTTCTACTTTTATACCTTACAACTCATACCTAAATAATCAACCAGGAGTTACAATAATTTTATTAAGTATATTTTGAAATTTAAGTATTTACAAATAAAACTAGTTTGTTAATGGTCCTTAGTTGAACAAAGATAATTTTCATTTAGGGTGATCTTTTTGGTACTGGCTACAGTTTAAAATATCAAGGTTTTTGACATTGTTATTGCTTGCTGTGATACGAAAACTCACGCTTTTTGCATCGCAGCGTTTAAAATTACTCTTTATTTGTAAAACTGATGTCATTTTTAGTTCACAATTAAACGTAAATATCCCCAATAGTGTTTTAAAGAATTAATATTTTTAAAACTTAATTCCACAAAGTGTTTTACTAAAAGAAGACACTTATGTTCGTTTACGTAGGTTTATTTTAAACTTCAAAATATATATAGATTAAAACTCTATCAAGAGAAGTTATTTTTTAATTCTAAAAATTGAAGAAAACCAATTATTTTACTTGAATTTTATTGGATGAAATGGTAAAGATATGTTATGCGAGAATAACAGGGAAAATGGTGCTTTCAATTCCCCATTTTTCTTTGAATTATTCTTTTTTATTGGAAAATTTCCTTACCAAGTATTGATTCTGTGTTCAATAGAAAATATAGCACATTCACTGCCTCACATCTGGATATTCGTTTACACACCAAACCCATAAAACCCCTAAGTTGCATGTGAAAGATGATAAATAAGGCGTGAATATTACGCAACTGGACAGTTTGGGAAAGGTTTATTTTTATGTTTTTTCTGTGGCATTATAGGAATTCAGCATAAAATAAATAGCGTATTTTTTCGGAAAAATCTTCTTTTGTTCAGCATCTGCATTTATATTGTGTTCGCTCGAATTCGGGGTGGAATACAGAATGAGGAAATTTATGGACAAATCATTTGCTGACAATTTAGGGGTTAAATATAAAAAGCAAACCTTGAAATAGCCGGACTTAGTTTTTAATTTAAAAATTGCAAATGTAAAAAGCTTATTAAGTACAAAATAATTCGTTATAGTATACTAAATCCAGTCAAATGCCTATATCATAATATAAGTTATAATACTAAATTTTTATCTAATAATTCCAACATATTATTTTGAGGCAATTTTACTACAAGAAGAAAAAGATTTGGAAATTTCATTAAGATCTTAAAGTTTTGAAATGATAATAAAGTTTTAGCAAAAATTTAAGAGGTGATTATTTAAACAAATATTATCAGAAATGATAAGTTAATAAACTAGTTTTGATCATAAAAAACAGTTTAATTTTTTCTAAATAATTCACTTTATTAAGTTTAGAAAAGTCTTAATGTTTTATTATAGTTTTTCAACTGTTTCTAGACCATTCTTTATCGAAAGTTAAATGAAAGTTATTTAAAGGGTAGCAGAATTCAACTTGTAAACAAAATCTATTTACATTTAGTAAACTATTTTTTAAACTAAGAAAGAACTTTTGTTTAATTGTTTTAGACTATACTTATTATCTTTGGTAATATTTTTTGTTTAAATATTTACGCCAATATAAATTAAATTTGAAGTTTTATTTAATCTATCATATTTGCATCAAATATATAAAACTGTACAAATTCTGAAGAGTTCATAGTTTAATTAATATTCAAGATGGAAAATATGCAGTGCTGTTATGTTTCTATAATTTAAAAGACTTGATATGTTCCTTGAAAGTATAAAACAGTTTTAATGTAAAAACGTTTAAGCTAAAAATATCTGAATCTATGCACCCACGCAAATGTCTGTGATAAACAAAATATAAAATACTAAAGCGCAATGAAATATAGAAATTTAAGCTCCCACCAAATTTCCCACGTTTATTAACAATGAAATAGTTATTACATGAAATACTATATTCCAGAAGGGAACTAGAAATTTATTTTGAATATATGTTTGATCATTGATTATTTCAATAAAATGTTATGTTTCTAAAAATACAGTGAAAAAATCTTTTATCTTAATTTTTTGTTAAATACTTCAAAGGAAGGTGAAGTACTGTCTTTAAATAGTTGCATAGTTAAAAAAATTTACATTTATCAATATTCAAGTGATATCAAATGTGCAGCAATATTAGTAGCAATCTTTTTTTTTTTTGTGTGTGTACGAGTAGAAATGGCTCTAGTGTTAGACAATATAACAGTTACTAGAGCCGTGGTTGCTCAGTAGGTAAAGGCAACGATCGCGTAACTGCGAGGTTGCGTGTTCGGGACTTCAGCAGTTCTAATATCCACCGTGTTCATTAAAAATGACTGGGGCACTTAAAATACGTTCATGGTCACAATGTCCTCCAATTTCTCAGTCAATACCTCTGGGGGTGGAAGGCCAAGCCTATGGGTCTTGGTCTGCTTGGTCTTGCTTCAAAATTACGAAGATCTACTTAACCTTCAGTCGTACTTTCACCCTTGTGGTGCTCGTTATAAACGAAAGGAGCACCCCTTTGTCTTAAAACGAGTATCCTCCGGTTCAATCGTGCTTGGTTTCACCAAGTGGCATAAGTCAATAATAATTATAAGTTTGTAGTACAATAAACCGTATATTAAATCACATTAAAAGTGGAAAATATACAAGTTTAACATGATTAGTACATTTTTCTGAACAAAACTAAGGAATGGGTTTAATAACTGTACACACTTATTAAAGCCAATATTTGTGATAAATATACATCAAACAAATATGGTTATTATTTATTTTGCTCCTTGGAGAGGACGTAGCTTTGGGAGAAACACTTTCGTAAGGCTAAACATTAAAATTTTATTGCAGAAAGAAACCGCAGACTGAAATCACACTACAAATAAATCTTAAGTTAGGTTATTCAACTTTTTTTGTTTTGTTTTCTTCTAATAAAATCTATCTTCGAATTGAGGGAAGCACAACTTTGAAGCCTCACAAAAGCTGTAACTCATACTTCCTCTTCGTAGAATTACAGGTGTGGTATTTTTGTTTATTTTCTGCCTACTTTTTTTACGAGGTTTTTTTTTTCTTGTATATCTAATGTAAACTGCAATATTATGCATATAAAAAGCTTACTGAAATAGAAATCATAAATTTTTGAAATATTTAATTAAATGCTCATAAATATAAGAATAATTTGAAATTACATTAAATTACTTGATAAACAGTGCTTATTAAAATTAATAAAATCTTTAGAGCTAGTATTTTGTGTTCAAATGAGACCTAAAAAGAAATTGTGAATTAGAAACACATTTACATTATTTCAAATGTTAGTTACCGGTATTATTATGAAAATATTGTCAGTGACTTCAATGATACTTTAACAGAATGTCAGAATAAATATTTTTTTTTATTATTTCGGAAGGTATATATTATTCGTGTATGTTTAAAGGAAGCCTTAAATATTACGATACAGTAACCCACTAGGTATCTATAAAAAAAAGTTTATAAATTAGGAATTGTGTCCTCAGTCTTAGCTCAATAAATAATAATGAGTTTATAAGAATAAATAATAATAATAATTTAAAGAAGATCATGCTTCACGTATTCTGAGACGACTCATACAACGTTAACAAAAATACATAGTTCTAAATCTGACTGAAACATTACACAAAAACAATTCCTATCAAATCTCAAAGCATACAATATACAAAACATAGCAAAGAATGAGTGCAGGCCATTGCATGTCAGTAAAGCAACCTCTCATTTCTGAGAGCTAGTACGGAGATCCGGTAAAGTGGTGTAAAAAAAGTCATAAATGGGCATTTAAGAACTGTAAAAGGCCTTAAGAACATAACAAAGCCTAAATCTTAACTACATAGATAACATTTGGAATATATTGAAAAAGATATCTGAGAATAATAGCATCCTAGTCCTACATCCTAGTTATCATTTTCATAGATATGAATTATCCAGTGCCTAGTATTCTCGTGGTAAACTGAGCTCCTGTAAAATATTGATCCTAGGTTTCGAATTTACTGATCATTACTTGCTTCTTTTTCCTTTTTTATAAAAAAAAATTTCAAATTTGGGTTTTAGTGCTGGGTAGGATATTATGAAATCATCATTCGCATTCAGCAATTAATTACCTCTTCAGTATCTTTTAACTTTTTTTATGTTCTAAAATTGTTTAATTAACAAAATCTGTGAACTGAAATAAAATAAAGTTATATAAATACTAAATTCATACGGTAAAATAGTTGCATTAAATTTTTTTAAACATAAGAAGTCAGTTTTTTGTATAGTTTTATCTCTTTCTCAAATAATTTATACTTGATCAAAAAAAATTCATTGGGGAATTTTAAACTGGATAGTCGCGCTGAACCTTTAAAATTCTGCTAAGGAATTCAAACCACATATGTTTCTGATTGTAAAATGACTTTAAATTAATGCAGCTGTTATATTTGTCGGTAATTTTCTTTAAAATTTGATACTGCGTAATTAAGCTTATGTAGTTCACACTATCTCTCTTGTAGCAAATAAAAAGACTGTTGGGTACCAAACCAAATATATCTATATATTTATTAATACAAATACAGAATAATTTTACGATCACCGATGTTACAAAAATGAATTCATAGATAAATTCAAATACCGTATTTAGAAATTCATATGCTGATTTCTAAAATACAACACATTTTCTTGTTACAAGCGAACTTCTGTTTTCAGTAAACACAAGTATTTTTAAAAATTACTTTTGTCCACTAAATTTATATCATAAAACTAATGACTTTAAATAATCTTGATTATAGTCTTAATTATAGTCTAACCATATCCAGGGTTTAGAATACTAACACTAAAATATCTAAATATATGATTCTGCCATATTTAGACGCCCCCCATTGTTACATTTACTTCACCGTATGTCACAAATGTGGTGAGGGCAATAATATGCAAATCATGTCAACTCAAAATCATCTTTGTTAGGCGTTTTTCATGAGCCACCTCTTTTTCTTCACTTGCAGCTACCTGAAAAAGTCCTATATTTTAATTTATTTTTAACTTTTAAATTCCAGATTGGTAGAAGAACTGTGGCAATTTCCGTTCTTCTTGGATTCAGCGAAAGCACGAAGAAATTAGATAGAGGAGCGAAAAGGGGAAAGCTATCTAAGCTCTGAGGAGATTCGAACTTCAATTCGGAGAGAACACGAATCAGAAGGCTATTGTGGTTCCGAAATCAACAAAAGAGTAACCCTCTCCGAGAAATTATAATTGCAAATTTCTATTCGCGTGCTATTACGGTCCCAGTTTTGTGGTATATTAGGTAATCCTTTTCAGACCAAGTTCGTAAATTTCTAGTAACCTTCTTAGGTGACATTGGATTCATTGAATTATTCCTCTAACCCCAAGTCATTTAAACTTAATTCCGAATGAATTAAGTATATAAATTGCACAGAATTTGTTATTAGCATCAAAATTAGTACAAAATCACAAGTTTTGAATTTATTTTAATTTTTATTTATTGATTAAATAAATGTAATATTGGTGTATGACTAATTACATATAAAATCTGAATACAATTTTTGTTAACACATTGTGTGCAGGTACATTTTGCAGCAGAATTGTACTTACTGGGAGAGAGCGTTTTGCTCGTAAATTTAGTTATTCAGTTAAATCTCAATAGATAGAAAATTATTTAATTTTTTAACCAACTTTTCGTATTTTATATTGAAATATATAAACAAATATATAAATAGAAATATATAAATAACAACCATAAGATTTTTGTAAACAAAAAGTATATTTTTAGTGGATAAATTTATAATAGTATCGTAAATATGAAAAATCAAGTAGAAATAGAAGTATATGGTTTTAATTTTTTCGAATTATGTTATATATAAACATTTTTACATTATAAAAAAATATAAAGAGCAATAATAAAACTAATAATGTTTTATAGTGGATTACCGTTCAAAGCATTTTTTTCTATGAAGAGGTACACGACAAAACTTGCATATGTAAGATGTTTCTCTCCGATTGATAGTTCGAGGGCATGGAATAAGCTCTTCATCATCGGTCTCTTCGATGTCACTATTACACGAAACATCTGATAATACGTCAGCAAAGATTTCATCATAATTATCTTAGTTAAATTCACTCATTTTCGCAAGGATAAATAAAAAGTTAATTTTAAATCTAAGTTGATTTTTTAATTAACCTTCCCGTTCTGTAGTTCCGCATCAACTGATGTAAAAACTAGTTTTTATTTGCCTAAATTTTTACAGAATCTATGTAGTAGGCAAGAACATGCGGCTTCGATTTCCTGTATATACCGTTATTTTTGTACCCACAAACAAACCATGTTGTTACACTAACCCGTACTAGTGTGATGAGGTGATTTAGATCTGTTATATAATTGATTCATTCATACATGAAGTAAAATGTTCGGGATCTAAATCTGACCTCATCACATCGTTGTAAACAGATAGAGGATCATAAATTTTCTTTTCAACGGATATTGTTGTCTTGTACGGTGGTCTCGGGCGGGGTTCTGATTCCAGTCCCAGATTAGAATCCCGTATCCGTACTTGACATTAAATAAAAATGTGCCTTTGTGGAGTATTTATGAGTTCCTAAGGGACAGTGCCCAATTAGAAGGGATATGGTTTTTCACGTTGGCGGTCTCAGGGAGGGGTTTTTTCAGACCAATGAAATCCTTACAACTATCCCGATTGGAAGACAAGAAGGAGGGGGGGACAAGGTTGAAATAATAACATATCAAAAATCTAAAAAGATGAGAGATCGGTTCGGACGTCCCAGAGAAGAGGTTCGAAGGTCCCAAAAGAAGGTGTTCGAAAGCCGGGAGTCCAGTCGGGTCCAACGGAAGTTGCTCGTGAGTCCAGAAAAGGTGCTCGATAGTCCGGACTAAATCCAGCCAATTCCGACAGGAAGTGTTCGCACCAAATAGTATAAAAGACTAGGAGGAAGCCTCTGACGAAACAACGGATGATATAGATTCCCTCTCCTGACCAGCCATAGATACCCTTCAATCAGAAGTGTTCCGGGCCCAACATTTTAGACCCACAAAGGTACCCCCATTTTGCATAAATTTTTGAAATCGAGATTAGGTGTTCTATCTATTTACAAAATTTCTCAAATATATAAAATTTGTCAGAACGAAATTAGAAGAGTTTGAACTTACTTATGGAAATTAGCATCATTAAATTAGCATTAGCATTGTTTGTACATAGATGTATATATATATGTTAATAAATTTATTTTTTTAATATTCAGCTAGTCTCGGTTGCTGTCAATTTAGCTGTTAGTTTATTTTTATATTTATGTCTGTAGTTTCTCAGAACCTGTGGTTAAATTTAGTACAAAAATACTTAACACAACGCAATTAAAAATAAATCACCACTATACATTTGATCACAGGTTGATACGCAAATATAAAGGAGGACTACATGACAACTAGTACGTGACCAGCGCTCAAGTATCAATCATAAAAAAAATACTAGTACGTGTCCTGCATACTATGTGTTAAGACAAGAAAGAATAAATAAGATTTAATAATATATTACATAAATTTAATTACTCTTAGATTTGCTTTGGTTTGGAGAGCTACGGTCTACTATTTTGCACACAAGGGCTAATAAGACCGGGACCTACTGCTTAAAGCCGATTCCGAACGGCTACGAACATCCATACCATAGTGGGATTCGGACCCACGAACTCCGGTACCGACGATCAGCGCCCTAACCAATCTGCCAGCTTTCGCCTTAAATACTCTTAGGAATAGATTTAACGTATATTTTTAATATATAGACAGATCAAAACGATATTTTTCTCAAATATTTTCATTAGTGTTCGTTAAAAGTGATATAAGTTTTATTCCTACTGACATTTCCTTAATTCTCAAATCACATAAAGCATTCTTAAAAATTAAAATTGTACTTACTACTTATATCTAAAATTACATTACATCAAACTACATTCTTAATATGACCTATTACTTTCCTTTATTATCTCTAATTGAGCCTGAAAGGCCGAAATGCTTTTAAATAGTTAATTTTATTGCACGAACCTAACAGAAAAATTTAAAATCATAAAATAATCAAGAATGCAAAGATATTTACAAAATAATTTATTTAATAGGGCAGTGTATCCAGAAAAACTAAATAATTACATTAATGTTTTCCGGTCTTAGAAAAAAATAAATAAATATTCATGTTATGTAAGCATAAAAAACATTTTAGATTTATATACTGAAAAAGTAATTTATAATCATCTCTACTTATTTATACTTATATCTGTAACACTTTATAGTTATCTAGTATGGCATTTAAAATATTTCTCAGTAATGTTTATTTTAAAAAATAAATTAAAATTCATTCGAAACCCATAGTTCAAAGAAAAAAAAGTAAAATAGCAAATTAAATTTGAATTTCCTAGAAACTTTTATTTATAGTAAGTATGTTAATTTTTTGTGTTGCAATTCAAGAAGCTTTTAAATATAATGAACAAATTATTCCAATTACTATTAAAAATAACTTAATGTTTTAAGATATAATTCCTTATTTTTGTTAGTTAAAAGAGCATTATATTACATTTCATTACATTAAGTGGATGTTAAGATTTTTAATCAGCATCTTTCAAATATTTAATACAAATTTGTAGCTTCATTTTATTTTACAGTTGAATTTTTATTATTAAATCTGTTCTCACCAAAAAACATATTTTCATTATTGAATCCAAAAAATAAATAGTAAATATAAAGGTTTAGATCCAACTGATTTTGGTTTTTAGAATATGATATGCCAACGCTGAAAGAATCCGCTTGAAATTGGCTTTCGGAGTTAAATCAGAAGCACTGCAACGCCGAATGGTTAAGGTTCTGGCCTTAGGTAACCGAGTTTGTGGGTTCGAATCCCACTGTGGCATGAGTTTTCCTAGCCGTTCGGAATCGGCTTTAAGCAATAGGTCTAGGTCTCGTTAGCCCTCGTGTTGCAAAAAAGTAGACCGTAGCACTCCAAACCAAAGCATAACGGCTGCAATATTTGTGTTAAAGCATGTTTCAGCTATACTGCAGTGCTAAATTCTTCTGAATCTAAAACCATAAATCATAATTTATTATAAAAATCGAAAACTTTTATTTACGACTCAATCCAATGATTGGCAGTTCATCGTTAATTTTCTACATTGCTTTGTGATACCACAGTTTACTGTTTCTACGATTTTGGCAATATAATCGCTATTTAATAGAAAATAAAAGCCTTTCTCTTCCATTTTAATGAATCAAAAAAGGAATTACGCCACACATGAATTTACCCGATCAAAGTTTACCTTTCAAGTCTAAGATTATTAATTTTCTTCTAATGGATTTACCTGCCTTCTTGGCATGTAAGCAAACTATCAAAACATGTCAATCAGGACATACTTAGTGTACTAAAGTAGACTTGTAAATAATAAGTCAAGTATAAAAATTTATTTACAAGAAATTCTCTGACAAAAACAAGCTATCAGTAATTTATATCTTCTTAGTGACACATCCAACTAGAAGCCTCAATGAAATTGTAAACGTGATATTAAAATACTGAGTAATACGTTTTAAAACACGACTTAAAGTTGAAAACTGTAGTTACCGCAAGAACACCGTAATTGTAGAGTTAAAACATGTTTCAAATATTCCATAGTATTAAATCTTTATATTTCCAAAACTGTAATTTATACTTTATTATAATAATCAAATACATTTATTTACATGACCTAATACCAAGATATACTGTTTCCTGGTTGGTTTTCCTTTTGCTTTGTAGTAACATACCTTCCTAACACCAAAATTTCGGTAGTGTAGTCAAATATTCATTAGTAAACTCTAAGCCTTACTTTTTCTTTCTAAAGAAACAAAAAATAAAGATTCCTCAGATGAATTTATTTCATTACATTTCGATGCTAAATTAGCTAACATTAATCCAATCAGTTAACAGCAATTTGAAGCACATGAAAAGTATCAAAACATGTCATTCAGGACTTTCTACATGAAATAAAGTATACTTATAAACGTGGAATTGAATATGAAAAAAAACTTTGCAAGAAATGATGTAGCTAAAATAGTCAGTAATAGATTATACGGCATTTCTTTTCAGTTATACATACAACTAAAAGTATGAACGAAAATAGAGACTTGATATTAAAACAAGGGAATATTCCATTGCATAACGCAGAGTTCTATATGGCTTTAGTCGTTATACCAAATATGCCATAATGCCACTATTAAAAGTGTTTTAAACATACCAGCTATAAATTCTAATATATCTAAAACCGTACTTCATGATTTATGATAAAAATCGTATGCATTTATTTAGGATCTAATCCCGTAATATGCATATCATGAATATTTTCCTCCTTTGTTTTGTTATACCACAATTTCCTTTTTCTTTATTTTTGGCAAAAGACTCAAATCATTTCTCTTTCTCTGAAATAAATGAAAAAAGAAAGCATGACTCAAATTAATTTCCTTAATGAAAAGCTTACATTTCTAATCTAAAAAAGTTAATCTTTGTTCAATCTACAGCCTCTTTTGAATTAAAAAAGTATCAAAATATGTCAATCAGACCTTGATACTTGAAATAAAGTAGATTCGTAAACTTTGAATCCGATATCCAAATTTCTTTAAAAATAATGCTGTAACTAAAACAATCTGAAAACAAACTTTATACTATTTCTCTTCAGAAATACATTCACCCAACAGCTCTTCCAAAACAACATATGTGATAATGTGAGATATTCAAATACTGATTATTTTCGTTTCATAATATAAAGTTAAAAACTTGCGTTCCTAGTTTTGCCAGAAATGTCGTAATTCTATTGTTCAAACATGTGTGATATACATCAGAGCTAAATTCATATATATCTTAAACTGTACTTTTTTGTTTATCATAAAAATGAAATACATTTATTTATACTACCTAATCCCAAGGTAAACATTTATTTTTTCTTCTATACTTTGCTGTACCATAACAGTGTAGTCAGTATTTAGTAAAACACCTCATTTCTCTTCCTTTCTAAGAAATCAAAAAGTGCAGTACGACTCAAATGAATTTCCTTAATCAAAATTGCACTTTTTGAGTCTAAAACAGTTAATCTTGGTAAAAATCAGTCTACAACCTCCATCAAGCGTAAGAAAAGTATCAAAACATGTCAATCAGAACCTGCTACCTGAATTAAAGTAGACTTGTAAACATTGAACCGGGTATCCAAATCTCTTTATAAGAAATGCTGTAACTAAAACAAGTCGGAAATAAATTATACGCCATTTCTTTTCAGTAATACATCCAACTAAAAGCGTCAACGAAAATAGAGGAAAAAAAAAGTTTCCGATTTCACAGCTCCTGATTTCTATGAGACTTTTGTAAGAGCAATTTCTTTTTACAGAAAATATATCTTTCTTTGTACTTGGTTTAAATTGCTGTACCCGTATCAGGAAAAGTATTGAATTTTATTTCTCACTTCGGTTTTTTGCTCGGGGAAGGAGAAAAAAAACCTTGTGAATTCGAACAGTGTTGTTTGAATGGGAATCGTTCCGAATGTGGTCTGTCTAGATCACTTTGGATAGAGATGGAAAATTTTCTTTAAATAAGTCATTTGCCTTCCAGTCCTTGTATTTACCTGATTGCTTTGAGATAGTTTTAGAAAGATGTTTTTTCCAACTTATTTCATTGGATTCTTAGAGATTAAAATAGTGTTTCTTGGTTTCATTTCTGTTGGTCTTAATTTTACTCATAACTATGCAGTAAAACATTCAAATAGCGGTCACTCGGAGAGCTGAAAAATTATGTCCCTATTTAAGAAGTGGCAATATTTATGAAAAACAAAAATTAAAAAATACGGAGTTTTAAATCTTATCTACATTAAATATTTTAGAAGTTTTCATTTTTATAAAAATTTGTTCTGGCTTTGATAGATAATTATGCAGTAAAAGTATGCATGATCTATGAGAAAAATTATTAAAAACTTTAAATATTTCATTTGAAGAGGCATTAAAAACCCATTTTTCGCGTCTGTTAGTATTACAATGATACGTATAGTTTTTGTGGGAAATATTGCATAAATATTTTGTTTGTATATATGTAACTGTGAATGTCCAAAATCTGGAAAATGTCGACATACACCAAATATCTCTGTGAAAAACCGAATATTTGATTACATTTTTATATATTCAGACTATCAACTGTGTATATCGACAATCATCATGCACTGATGGAGAAAGCTATAGTAGTAGCACATGTAACTCTTTAGGGAAAGCCTCGTCCATATCAAACACAAGGCTCAGCTGAAAGGGCCAATCAGACTATATAGAATATGTTAACTGCATGAATGAACGATAACGATACAAATAAGTGGTCAGATGGTTTGCCCTTTGTTCAATTATGCTATGAATAGTACATACCATGAAGGAATACGCCAAAGTCCCTATGAAGCCTTGTTTGGAATTAAACCAGAGAGAGGTATAGCATCGTCATCTTTGGCTGGGGATAAAATCGTAAATTTTGAAACTGAAGAACTGCTCAACTGAAGAACAGAATTTTTGAAGAAAATGTGAGCAGTGTCCATGCCGAATTGCCCATTACAGATGTAAAATATCGAAGGGGAGCTTCAACCTACCACGTCTTCATTTCAAACCAGCCGAACGATGGCCGAATGGCAGAGCGCTGCCCTTCGGAACCGGAGTTCGAGGGTTCGAATCCCGCTGCTGGCGTGGATGTTTGTAGCCTTTCGGAATCGGCTTTAAACTGTAGGTCCCGGTCTCATTAGCCCTCGTGTGCAAAACAGTAGACCGTAGCGCTCCAAACCAAACCAATCATTTCAAACCCTGACTCAACAACAGGAGTTCATTTCTACTAAAAGAGCGGCCGTGAAAGATAATCTTCTAATGCAAGCAACGAAAATGTTACGAACCTTAAAAAAATTCCTTCTGCTCAAATTGGTGACAATGTGGGAATACAAGTCCCTGATGTCGACTGTGGTCGTACAGATGCCGGAAATGTTGCCGGTTGTTGTTGGATTAGAAGACTCTGACTTTTATAGGTTAGCAAATAAAAATTATATCCTCAAGCAGCTTTATACACGTAATCAGTTTGTAATTTGTAAAGAAAAGTTACTTTTAATAGATGACATTTCTTTTCAAGAAAAGTCATTGAGAGAAGACGCTGCAGCTATTTCGAGAAGTGGAGGACAAGGCTATACACGTTGTCATTGTAAAAAGAAATGTTTCATTATTAAATGCAAACAGTTAGATAGTACATAAGATAGTAAATAAGATAGTACAACGTCAGTCACATAATTAAGTTTAATATTGGTATTATTTTCATTTCTCAAAATGTTCTGTTTGTTTTAGGTTCAACAATTACATATACGATTACTATATCTCTCTCCTATTTTGACATATATCATTCATAATATGTTTTAACAACAGATTACGATTTAAAAATGTAAAAAATATTTTTATTTCAGCATTCACTATCAGTGCTGGGTGATTGTCGACATACACTGGTGATAGCCCGAATATATAAGAATATAATCAAATATTCAGTCTTTCACCGAGGTATTTGGTGTAAGTCGACATTCACAAGTGAGTGTGGATATTCTCCAATTTCGGACATTCACAGTGACATATACATATTTTACTAGTTTTGTTTGTATATACATATTTTAAGAGTGTTGTAATCACCGTATAAACCATTATGCTGTATCAGCTAAAATTTCTATATTTACAAACTTTTCTAGAAGACCAGGACATATGTTTATTAAATTCTACTACGTACTTTCTTTTTCATCTCTCACACCTCCTACTGATTCCCAGGTAATATAAATTCTGTATGAAATTATTTTAGCAACTGTCAGAGAACAAGTTCTAAACTTTAATGAAGATTATATCTTGAAACTAAAATTATGGATGACATCAGGTAAGTCATTTTATTAATAAATTTTCCACCTTGGCTTTCGATATTTACACTGAATCATTGGTATAGAAGGGATTTTAAGTTTATTATTTTGTTTTTAAAAATTTAATCATTATGTGTTCGACGACACTGATAAATTATTTATATAGTTTTAAATAATTACGACTTTATTGTTTCATTCGATAACTTTTAATTCCTCTTTCATACTTAAAAATTTTTCACTTTTATTTTAATTGATTGGGAATATCGCTTTACATAGCAACAATGTTTTATTATATTTACTATTAATGCAAAAGAAATCACACACTACTACTCTTAGCTAAAATAGAATCAACAAACAATGACTGGTATATAACAGAACATGTCCTACCAACAGTACTTACTTAATTAAAACACAAATGTGTATGAGTTCTATTCATTATTTAGTTTGCAAGTAAATTTCAAAATAAACCTATTTTAGGGGATTTGTCTACTTACTATCATTCTGAATTTGCTATTCAGATGTAAGCATTAGTGTTAATATTATTGAACGTGTTTGATTCCATTAAAATGTACACGCTCTTGGGGTATTACGACTAATTAGAGGTGACCATTAAAATGGGTTTCACTATAATGCAAATGTTTTAGTTTTAAGATGACTAGATAAACTTTTGAAACTATAAATTTTGTGATGTATATTGATATCTCTTAAAATTTAATCTAAATGCTCTTAAAATTTCTAGGATTTCCGGTTTACAAGATATTTCAAAGAAATTTTGATGTATTTTATGAAAAATGTAAATTTACCATTAATATAGAATTGTAAATACAAATATTTGTAAGTATATGTAGATATCGTACATATTTGCATCATTAGTCTCATTTTATATGTGGGAAGGCTAACGTTTCTCTACTGTATATAATTTGTCCATTCTCAATCTGTGTTTAAGATCAGATGGTAGGAAGGGGCCAGCAAGGTATAAGAACAAAAATTTACTGTTCTTTTTCTCCATATTTAAGTTTAGATTGTCTTTAATCATATTTATCAAAGATTAAAAGAATGCAGTATAAAACATTTGATTTTCATGCAATTAAAGTAAGTTTTCTAGAGCTATTACCAATTATTTCTGTGTAATAGTAAGTTTGGTATTGAAAGATGTTGCCAGTTGTTGCAAATTTTGTATCCTTTCCCTATTCTCACTCCAACTATTTTACATCAGATATATTACTTTTTACCTTCTTACCGGTAATGCAGAGTGCATTTATATAAATGATAGCAATGGAATTGATGTATGTGACTAGTTGCAGTATAAAAACATGATAAGTCCAAAAAGATTCGTTAAAAACATCTATTTATTATTAAACAAGACATAACTACATTACTTACAAATTAAAATAAAGCACTGCTGTAAGCCACATTTGCTACAGCTAACCAAAACAACCAATCTCCGTGCTTACACACTACACGGGCCTTTTATACAGCAGTGAAACTCCGCAGCGAACTAAAAATTTGCAGTGAAATTGCCTGAACAGTATTTCATTTTGCTGCGTTTCAAATAAAATAAAGCTGAATGCACATTTGGATGGAAAGAATAAAAAATAAAAATAGGGCCAGGCACTTCATATTGCTAACATTACTAAAAACTAATAATTATGTGTATCACTAAAAACTAATTGTCTTAAATATGTGTATTTGGGTAAGAAAAAGTCTCTAAATTTAAGAAAGAATTTCTTGTTTCTGTTCAGTCATGCTATACTAGACTCAAGACTTGTGTCGTTGGTGCATGCACACCTGCACTGTTGATGCCAATTTTTAAACCAGAGCATTAGTAACGGTTTTGAGGTGTTTTGCCTTGGCGGGAAGATGAGGCCGAAAACTGGACTCAGAGGGGGTAGAAATGCCTTACCCCAAGGAGGCGAAAGTTCGACCAGGAGGGGGGAAGGACATTCCATCCTAGCCTTCACCAGCTACAGAGGAGAGAGGAGACAGTCTTGCTGCCTAACACCTAGGGGTGTGGTAGGTTTTGTTTGAGTTGGCTGACCATCGGGATAGTCAGCCAACACAATTATTTCAATGCCGGCACAATATTGTGGATGGTTCAGCTGTGATCTGATGTTATTTTACTACTAGCATATTGCCCTTCATATGACGGGATCAGTAAATTTTTTAATTTTCTAGAATTGTAAAGTACCCTATAAGGCAGGTAAAAAACGTGGTTTGTGTTTTGGCTGAGAATTTTCTGGTACACGCTCAATAATTTGTTTATCTTTACTGACCACATGTTAGTTGCCAACTTTAATTTATCTTGTCATATTACGTGATAGGATGGAGAACACAGGTTTAAATATCGACGGGGATTATTTGGTGGCATATATGAATGATGTCCAAAATTTAGCGAATCGATTGCAAACCGTGTGGTTATGTATAAAAAACAAACACACAAACGAACAAACTTCTTAATTTTCAAAGATATATAACTTAAACGCTAGATATTTATTAGTCCGTGAAATAGACTCCTAGACTTTTATGAAAAGAGTTTGTTGTTAATACCGGTGATAAAATTTTCATTGCAACCAAAAATAATCGATGATTAAATTTAAAATTAGCACATATGTACCTAATCCATTATTTAATACAAATATAAAAGAAAATTGTTTACGTAATATCTAAGTACAGCGATAAAACGTATGAAAATAATGTTAACGATATTTAAATAATTTAAAATAAGGAATGATTAAAGGAGATAGTTAAAGGAATGAGCTCATAATGTTAGAGAAAAATGTTACTGTTACTTATTTATTGTGTGATAAATTGATAAATTTAATGTTCTGCTCTTAACTGGGAACAATAGAGCTTGAAACAGTGGCATTAAACACTCGAAAAAGGGAGATGGGGTCGATTTCGTACGTTTTCGAACTCGCTTTGAATTTTGCTAACCCTAACTCATCAAAAATACAATATGCCTCTATCCCTTCCAGGTACAACCGCTTCATAAATTCGGGAACAGACAGACAGACAACTTAGGCTATTATTATATAGGGGGTGTATTATCTTTTATATGTTCGTAATGTATCCCAAATAAAATTAGTATAGAATGAAACAGTGTCTTAATGTTAATCGCTGCAGTGAGATTTCTTGTCGGTGGGATGGTTTTCTTAAAATGAATCCACAGTATCTAATATTTTAAAAGAAGGCGAGCAGGTATAGAAGAAGACGGCTTCTCTCGTTAACAAGTCAGTTTAAAAAATTATAGTAAAAAATTTATGAATTTTATGAACAAGAACAAACAAGTCTTACAACTGTCAATATGTACAATCAAACTAATAATTGCTCTGGGTAGAACCATTTACTCTTTTTAAAAGTTTTATAATTTTATTTCTATATTCTACAGTTAAATATCTGATTCAATGGCTTTCTATTTAAATTTTTCATTTCACCACTCTTGTAGGACTAGGAACAAGAAATTAAAAGCAAGATCAAAACGAGTAATCAAAATTATAAACTTTCGTCCACCGAAAACAAAAACATATTATAGATAAATTTATTTAGAACGAATTGAAGCTTGAAAGGAGAATTTTTAAGCATTTACATTTTTAAAGAGTTTTATCATGAAAACTTCAGAAATTTAAAAGCGAAAAAACACCGAGGTCTTATCAGAAAGCAGACAAAAGTATGTAATGGGTCATTTCCTGATGAGAATGCTTCCAACTTTTTTCCGGAGTCAAAGCAAATAGATAAAAGCTCTTCGATTTACAGTTCCTGATTTCTTTTAAGACTCTTATAACAGCGATTTCTTTTAACAGGAAATATACCTCTCTTTTATGCTCCTTTTAAATTGTTGGCTCCGAAACTAACGAAAGAAAAAAGCTTCGTATTTTATTTCTCACCTCCACTTTCCTACAATGAAGATAAAAGAAAAGTACTGAGTTTGTACACTATTGCTATCAGTTTTGGAAGTAGAAATGAGTGGAGGTGGTCATTCCAGCTGTATGGTCAACAGATGAAAGTCACTCATTAGACAGAACTTCATTGCATTCGACTTTGTACTTGATTAAATTTGTGTAATTCACCAAGAGGAAATCTTTTCTTTATCTAAAGGCATCGTTTTCATTGCAGCTTAAATTGACATTGGTACAGATTAAGACAGGAACGAAATAAAGCAATTACGATGTTGAGGCTCTGTAAGCTTTTTTATTGCCCTTCATTAGTGAAGGTCGATAAAACCAAACGTAAAATCCTCGTTTAATTGCTTAAATGCTCATTTCCATAAAAGTAATATAAAAAGTGTTGTTTCTTTGGGTCGAGTGATTTTAAAAATGCTTGGAAAAAGTTGTTTTATATATAGAAATTAATTTTCAATTAACTATTATTGGTTATGGTTTTGCTTGGAATGATGTACAAATTATATTTTTCTCCCGAAATCAGGTAATAGAAACATTTAGCTTTTTTTATGTGAAATTTTACATTTTTTAAAATTACATTTTTAAATAGACATTGAAATTTTATATGCAAGAATAATCAAGAAACAAAGTTTTATCTTAATGTATAAAAATCTTAAAATTTAAAGAAACTATTAATAGTATACATTAACATAATGTTATATACTAACCTATTTTTACTCATTACAGTTAGCACATTAATTTATTCTTCATACTACATACGAACACAGAGAACCGCGATTGCTGAGTAGGCAAAGGCAGAGATGTTGGTACTGAGAGGTTGCGGGTTCGGACCCGAAGACGACCTAAGACCCACCGTGTTTGTTAACCCTTTCGAAGGCCGTGGGAAGATTACTTCCCACCTACATGGTTTGGTTTGGTTTGGAGTGCTACGGTCTACTTTTTGAAACACAAGGGCTAATGAGACCGGGACCTACAGCTTAAAGCCGATTCCGAACGGCTACGAATATCCATGCTACTGTAGGATTCGAACCCACGAACTCTGGTACCGGAGGCCAGCAACCTAAGCAATCGGCCATCGTTCGCCCCCCCCTACATGATCTTACAAAATACACCTGTGGGAAGCTCAAAACCCATTATAATATATTGGCCTTTCTATTATAACGATGGAAAGACTGATTCCCGCTTCAGTTTTGAGCTGTCCATCTATTGTTTGATCAATTAAATATAATTAACACTTCTGTTTTTGAAGTCTGAAAATGTTGGGTGAGAAATGAATAGCCCATGAAAGGGTTAATGGTGACTAGAGCAAGTAAAATATGTCCGTGGTCACAATGTCCTTCAAGTTCTCAATCAGAACCTTTTGGGGTGGCAGGTCAAGTCTGTGGATGTTCTGTTTGCTCTCTGTTTCAAAATTACAAGGCCCTCTTGAGCAAAGTTGATCTTTCACCTTAAAAGTACTCATTAAAACCAAAAAACGCACCCCTTTACCTTAATAAGAGTAGTGTATGACTCAAACGCACTTGGTTTGTCCAAGTGGAATCAGAAACAACGATCAGACTTTTAGGACAAAGTTCAATTTTAAGCATTTTATTTCGCAATATCATTTAATGTCCTTATAAAACACATATTTAAAAAAAAGAAATTTCTGTGTGAATTTACTAATGATCGTGGTTTTCCCTAAATTAAGCTTTAATTTGCTTTTACTCTCTTTTATGAGGAAAGTTTCATAACGGTATGTTAATTAACGACTCATGTATCAGCTATACTAATTAAAACAAACATGAGTAAAACAACACTTGAGTCAATGTAATTCACAGGAATAAGACGTCAATTTGTTTTCCTCAAGAATCAAGCTATTTTCGGAGGAGAAATAGTAAAATGATTACTCATACTAAAACAAATGATAAAGGTATATCACTTATATATACACACACACACGCATATACATATATATGTGTGTGTGTATGTAATATGTATATGAAAATATATGTATGCTTGTGGATATATATATATATATATATATATATATATATATATATATATATATATATATATATATATATATATATATATATATATATATATATATATAATATATATATATATATATATATATATATATATATATATATATATATATATATATATATATATATATATATATATATATATATATATATATATATATATATATATATATATATATATATGACATCGTCGAGTGGTTAAGGCACATTTGATTTCATATATAAGAACTTCTTTATTATACTCCTTATGTCCATGGCTACGCCATTTAAATATCCTTTGTTCTCATAATTTGCCACGGCAAGCATGGAAGAGGTTATCAGCCTGAGTTCCTGCTCAGAACTGTCTCTTTTGGCGTTGCTACCTAAGCAAAAAATTCCTATGTCTATTTCCGCGTCAGCTCTTTTACTCTGTATAGTTCCGCTAGAGGGTGTGTCTTTCTCATATGAATATATAAGTATATTTACATATAAATGTATATATATATATATATATATATATATATATATATATATATATATATATATATACATGTGTGTATACTAATATAATCAAGATAAAAATATAACTAGCTCTATATTTCTCAGATAAAACAGTTATTTCTGCATGCAAAAACTGCATGAAAGAAAGCTTAAAATTTGGCATATATTTCTCTTAAGCTTGTAATCAGTAGAAATGAATATTTCTAACTTATAAATGTATAAATATTTCAAAAACATTTGTATAAATAATTTAAAACATTTCTTCCTAAAAGTTGTTTAATCCACATTTATAAGAATCATGTCATACGAATTGATTCTGTTTTCATCAGTTATCGAAAGTGTACTGAAGTGAGAAGATAATTCCAGCTGTTTGAACGACAGATGGAAATCTTTCATTAAAAAAGGTCAAGGAAATATATATCTTTTTTTTTCATATTTAGTTCTCAAAGTTTGTGAAGTTACGATATGAGTTCTGTGGCTCTTCTATTTAAGTATTTTTATTATGTTTTAGTTATAGAAATGGTCAAAGTTCTCTTTATAGTCAAGCAGTAAAAAATTTAATATATTTTTGGTTAGTAATTCTTTATTTAAATGGGGGGAGGTATCTGTTGTTATTGATATTTAGTATACCATTTAAGCGAGTTGTTGATATTTGAATGGAATTCTGTTTCCTAGGTGTATCGGATTGTACAAAAAGACCTAGATATTTATTTCAAAGATATCAGCAAAATTTTATGAACAACACACATGACACACATAGTAATTCTTTACTTAAATGGGGGGGTTATCTGTTGTTATTGATATTTAGTATACGATTAATGCGAGTTGTTGGTATTTGAATGGAATTCTGTTCCCTAGGTGTATCGGATTATACAAAAAGACTTAGATATTTATTTCAAAGATATCAGCAAAATTTTATGAACAACACATATGACACACATAGTAATTCTTTACTTAAATGAGGGGTTATCTGTTGTTATTGATATTTAGTATACGATTTAAGCGAGTTTTTGGTATTTGAATGGAATTCTGTTTCCTAGGTGTATCGGATTACACAAAAAGACTTAGATATTTATTTCAAAGATATCAGCAAAATTTTATGAACAACACATATGACACACATAGTAATTCTTTACTTAAATGGGGGGGTATCTGTTGTTATTGATATTTAGTATAAGATTAATGCGAGTTGTTGGTATTTGAATGGAATTCTGTTTCCTAGGTGTATCGGATTATACAAAAAGACTTAGATATTTATTTCAAAGATATC
>CM063502.1:76871508-76926508 GCA_032207245.1 Pardosa pseudoannulata | reverse complement strand
AAAGAAAACCTTTTAGATATTTCTTCAGCATTAAGATTAGAAAAATATATATATTTAAATAGTTCATATATATTGTTTTTCATACTGCATGTAAATGCTGCTTATAATCTATTAGAATTTCTTTTTTTTTTCTCATTCTTGTAGTTAGTGAAACTTGAATCACAAAAGTCTGTTAAAGTATTTTCTTAATCTTTTATTTCCACAGGTTCACGGACTTATGTATTGTAATATCTAGAATTTTCTAGTTTCATCCTTTCTTTCCTTCGTAGAAAATATAATTTTCAGTATTTGTTGAGTACTTAATGTTTCCTTTAACTTTTGTTTTAAGCTAAAAGCGCTGTTAAGGTATTATTTTTGCAATTCTCATTGAATTTTCTGACTATTAAAGAAATAAATATGACGTTTCGAATCCTTGATTTAAGGGGAACTTCGTAATTTAGCATCTCAATTATGTAATTATGAAAAAATAAACTTCGCAAAACGTCAAATAATTTTAAATATAGGTGGGGAAGTATACAAATTACTCATTTTCCCTTATTTTTTACATTGTGAAACGAGATATTTCATTCATTTACTTAATTTTCACACCTTCGTGACCAACGTCTCGTATACGTGACGTAGCGATTTCATTCTTTTCAGTTGAGCGTCGAATCCACCCGATGATTTCCGGTTGATATTGAGAGACCAGCATCGCGTATGCTTAATAGAAGATCTGAACTTTTTATATTAATTTTTAAAGGTTATATTTGAATACTAGATGGCGTTAAACGGCAACGGCTTTCACAATGGTCAATTCGTACAGCATTTACGTGCTGGTCCTCAAGGGGTTAAAGGGAAAAGATGGCGAAATTTCCTTGGCAGATCAGTGAAATGTATGGAGAACACATTCAACGATGGAATTCAAGAAAACGTGTAAGAATATTTAAAGTTGACCTCCCGAATGTGTATAATGAACAGCCAAAAGAGCAATCTCTTGGCATTACTGCAGATTTAGTGCAAAAAGATAATGAAAAAGCTCTTGAGAAAAGTCGGTTTAAGTTTTCCTGTTTATTAAGTCAGTTCCCAAAAGATTTTAGATATTTGTTGTATGGAGTTGTGAAACAACACCTAAATTATCGTAAGTGCGTTTCACGCTGGGGCAGAAAGGGGTACAAACCCAAATGTTTATCTAGTGCTTAGCCAGGTTTCAGATTTTTATGAAAATATGATTCTATAGCTGGTTCTCCGATACAACAGGAGCTTTAATATTGGTGGAAATTCTGTTATAAGCATATTATAGATAAGGCGTTTTATTGAAATAAAAATTTTTAATAAAAGTGGACTTCTAACTTTTTAATGACAAAGAGGTACTCACTTAAAAAAATCTCCTCGTATTGGATTATACAGAACTGTTTTAAGGATCCATTTTCTTAATTTCCTCTCGCAACAAAATCTGGTAACACCCCAAACAATTTCAAACCCATATTTACACAATTTGTGCAAAATTCTTGCTTAAATTACATATTTAATTTATTTCCCGGACACTAGGTTTTCTAAATAATTGGATTTGTGCTTGAATAGTAGTATAAAATCTAACGTAAAAATTAGTATAATAGTGTCACTGATTTTTCAAGAATTTCATAATTTAGAGCCACGAATATCTTATGGTCAAAGAAAACAAAATTATTATTTGAAAAACAGAGCGTGATAACTGACACATTTCGTAAATGATTCCTACTTTTACACCTTTAAAAAATCTATTATTGCATATGCAAAATATTGACTTTCGATCTGGAAAAGAGGAAATGATTATTATCAATCTTCGTCACCACGAAAGGAAATTAAACGATGTAAAAAATTTTGTCAAAAATTTTATTAGTGTGATGAATTGATTCTGAAATACGAAGCAAACAAACCTATTTCAAAATTAAACATACGTATCAAGGTTTGATAAATTGAGAAAAAGAGAATAAACAAACTTTTTAATATTTCTGCTGCTTCGATTGTAAATAATTATTGGCACGTTTATTATAATCACATTTAGATTAAAAGATTTATACATGATGTTTTTATCCTGCAGGTAAATCCTAATTATATTCTATTACCTTTAAAGTTTGATTTATGATATTTAAATAAAAGCTTTCCGTTTGTGCAATCGCAAGTTATAAAAAATAGAAATATATTATTTAAGTTTAGTAAATTTTGATTTTTGATTTTTGATAATTTTAGAATAGCTCTCATTATACAATAAGCAATTACGTTTTAAAAATTTAATTCAAAATTACTATAAACAGCTTCTGAATAGTAACATTCTAAAAACTGAATGACGTGTATTTTTGATTGGCAAAGTTTAGTTTACTCTATTAAAAGAAATTTGAGATAATTTTTTGGTACTTTTCCTGAGTCAATTTATTAGAATTAATGCAAATTTATTTTAAGGCGACAATGACCAAAAATCAGATGAACAAAAATTGATTAAAATTCAATATATCAATTTAAATTAACCCCTAAATGCACAGTTTTTTTATAAAGGTCTGCCAAAAAAATCATTTTTTTAATACAAAAAAATAATTTAGAACGTTGTCTTGCCAAGAAAATTACAAAAAAAAAATAATCAAAATTTTTATTGCAATTTTGGATTTTGGTATCATTGCAGAAAATAGCCAAACTTTATATGTATATTTTATACTTGAATAAGCAAGTGTTATAGCTTACAATCCCATGTAAATGATAAATAACAATAAACCGATTTTTTTTAACTTTTACATTGTTATTTTCAATTCTCAATCTCATTCGAGTGTGAGAAACTATAGCAACATAAAGTACAAATCCGCTTGAATTATCTCGAGTGTGCACAGTTTGGCCAGTTTAGAGCGTTCGAGTTAATTTGAGCGTACACGTTAAAGGGTTAATTATAGAATGAATTTTAAAATGTAAAGAAAGACATTTCTTTTAATATTATCATTCCATAAGTCCATCATTTAATTGTTACCCGTAATTATCTTACAATATAAGAAGTAAACTTTAATTAAAATTTTATTTTACCACAAATTACGCTAAAATTATTATAATGATAATAACTATTAGCATTTTGTGAAAACAAAAATTTATGTAATTTACCAATATTTAAAATCTTTATAATCTCTTTTTATATATCATATACTTTTGAAATTTATCCCCTGTTTGTTTTATAACGTATAAAATAATTTGATATTTAAAACTAATATATTTCAAATTGTATAATCGGTTTATTTCTTAATATTTTCTAAGAATGATTTTGATAAAAACTAAGTTTTATTCAGAAATTTAGAAGATATCCTCTAAATGAAAGGGATCATATCTTAGGAAATGAAAAGTACTTATAGCATTTTCAATTCGGTTCCTTTTAAAAGAATTAATAATTAATAGCTTCAAGAGTAATTAACATTTTACTGTCCAATCTTTACCGCTTTTGCATAAATAAGTTTTTAATGAATTATTACATTTTCCATCAAATCCATTAAAACCTCCAAATTTCCAATGGAAAATAGCTAATGGCTATATTTGAAGCTATTAAAAGAGACAGAGGGCATTATAATGTTGTCAAGAAAAGAACATCGTTTCCAAACAACTCAATTAAAAAAGAAACGAATTATTACCTTAAGACATTTTCCACTTGAACTTAATATACACAGATGTATGTATGAAATTTATTCTAATCCCTTAAGAATTATAAAATATATAAGTGGTACTATTAAGAATTTAAATACTAAAATATTTTATCACCTTACTCGTACATGTAACTTGAATAATACTTATGTTTCTTACGTTCTTTTATTACTTGAAACATTCTATTACTTTTATATAAATATAGAATAATGTTTCTGTATTAACCCAGATAAAGTACATAATTCCTAAGTAATATCATTCTGTAGTTTTAGTATTACACATAATTTTATTATTGAATGTAGGGAACATTTTTAGATGAAGAGCGTATTTACAGATTATAAGTCTATGTAACTGTTACATGATGCTAGTATACAAATGTACCATATGATTTTTGCAGACTTTTATTAAAAATAATCTAGGAAATCTAGTATCCCCTTACTGTAACTTTGAATCGGTAAGACGCTGATTTTCAATACTTGAGACGTGAGTTTGAATCCCTTTGTTTGCATGGGAGTTCGTAAAAGTTTGAAGTCTGTTTTAAGCAGAAAATATCAGTGTAATTAGACCTTGTGTGGTAAAGAAATTGATCGTAGCTCTCTAAACGAGCCACTAATGCCAAATGATATAGGAAAAATAGGCTGAAGTTGGCAATTTCTATACTTGCCGGCAATCATTAATATTACTCTATTTGTACATTATTATTCTTCTATAATTCTACAAAGATTAGAAGACTACAAAGATTAAACTTAAAAGGTATTAATTAACTTAGAACCTATGATCCCATGGTCAACATTTCATCGTGATATACCTATAGTCATTTCAATCATGATTTTAGTCAATAAGGTTTAGCAATAACGTTATAGATATCATTTATCCTAGGAAATTATTCCTTTATTAGATTACTCTATAGAGATATTTTTTTTGCCTTATATGTTATTAAAGTATAAAGATCGCATAGACACATCACGGTGGTGTGGACTGAGCCATGATACCAACTCCTGGCTTAAGATATTAACTCTGTTATTCATAACTAAAAGGATACCGCACGACATTTATATTGAATACATATACATCTTAATGATATTTTAATAAATATATTTTTTACATTTTTTTTTCTCCGTGATAAGAATATTTTTTAGAAAATCAACAGTTAATCTGCTAATTAAAAAGTTATGCAAATACAGAGAAATCTCTTCAATTTAAAGTTATATAAAATTTCTTAGCTTTGTTGAATGAACAACCTTACCATACATAAAAGTAAAAATAAAGCGGAATAATCTGTCTTATTTGAAGTTAATGCTTTAAACTGTTTAATAACATATTCTTTTCTTATTCTCTTAATTATTTAAAATAGAATAAAATTATCGAGTCTATTTTAAAAGTATACATATTTAAAAAATATTGTTAAATGTCAATAAATAAAACTAAAATATCCATGTATCTATTACTTATAAATAATGACATTCACAAATAAATTTATTAATTTTAAAATGAAATTTAAAATTTTGAAATCTTTTTATGATTTTCCCTTGGGTTCGAAAGTATTGATTATTGTTCCAAGAAATTGGAAACGCTGCCTAAAAATTTAAGAATGTTTACTTCCTTTAAATACAAAAGATACATTTATAATATTAGTTTAAAATGAAACACGTTTTATATTCTTTTATATATAAAATTGAACTTTAAAGTTATTTTGATAATTATTAGGCATTAATGTAGTAACTATTAAGACAATGCTTTAAAAATATAATTGATCAGATCTCAGAAGATTAAATCAATATTGGCTGGTTAAATACAAAGGAAGAAAATACTTATAAATTAAAAAACCTGATTATAACTTTAAATATTCCATGCAAATTTTAGAAAGTGAGGGTGTGAAAGAGTTAAAATACAATAATTTAATGTAAAAGCATAATACTGAGTAAATAATCCAAATAACAAAGTTGGAAGAGAAATGAAAATGTTAATAGTTTGAATGTTAGTGAAAGAGAACTATTAAAAAAGGAAATACCGAAGTGTAAGAAGGTTGTTACCTCAGAAATTCAGACCTGCTACACAATTAATTCGCCTAATATCGGTAAGGGAAAGAATGTATTAAGTAGTTTTTTTTTCAATTCTAGATGAAAACTTTTCGGGTGCTGATAGACTGTAAGTTGCCTTTTGATAATATCAGCAAATATCCTTTCCAGGATTACGATAAAAATATAATCTTAATGAGCTGAACATTTGATTAAAATCTTTTCATTCATGTAAGTTTAGAACGAAGGCATCGTGCTGAAGCAGGAAGAACGCATTATTAATGTATATTCATCGAGAACTTAGAGCATTGAGATATAGACAACTGTAAGGTTCAAGAATTTTAAATTTATTACTTTGTTGAATTTCACTGAACCAAACTACCAAACAGCCCCGATTCAAAGTGCAAACGAGAAGTAGATGCAAACAGTTAGTTGTCTGGTATTAAAATAATCCTGGTTGTTTTGCCTGTAAAGAGTTTGTCTTAATACTCTTACTCCTATTAAGACTGTCAGCAATGAAATCAATTCTCTGAAAGAACAATAACTCTGATACAACGTAGTTAGTTGCAGATGTCAGTCTTAACCAGCGGCTGTCACTGTTGCATTTCTTGGTCGCTGGGTAACATATCCAATACTTTGAAATCTAAGTCTCGAGATTACGTACTGAAATTGATTAAGAATTTGACACACTTCTTTTTGGGATCTTCTATATTCAAGACCTTCAGTAACTTTTCTTTTCTCTTGCATGTTCATTTGGAATCTTTACAGATTATTCTTACTTAATGAGGTTTAACAAATATTTGTAAAAACGTGCTGAGTCTGTTCCAGTACAGCCAATATTCAACTATATAACCATACCACCGTCTAGAGATGTACCGCTATTTTTCTAATGTTGATTAAGTGTTTTAGTTGTGACAGAATTTGCGTATATTGCATGTTGCAACAGCATCTCATTATTCTTCTGAAATGATTTTAAACTATATTTTTATTATTTCCTTACTATTTTATCAGCCTAACTATTATTTTATTATTATTATTTTCTTGATGACTACTACTAACTACTTATTATTATTATTACTATTTTTAAAAATACGTTTTACATTTCACATTTCATACATGTTTTAAACATGTATATATTGTTACATCTGATAAACATTTTCGTTAAAATCAAATGTTAGCAAAACACAGAAAAGAAATTCACTTATTTCACAAGGAATTTTTTTTTAAATTAATAAATTTGATGGTTATAATTGAATGTGTAGTATGAGTTACATCCGTAGACTCTAAAGACATGATCTAACGGATATTTTAATATAATATCAGTTACCCCTTAATAAATTATATATTTCAATTTTAGGAATCAGTCTTAAGTTTTGTACATGAGTTACATTACCTTCGTCCACATTTGATTTAAAAAGCAAAAGTTTTAATTTACGTTAGTTTAGCTACATATTTTAAAATATTTCATATACATGAAATTCAGATTTTAGAAAAAAACGTATTTATTTTTTAATTAATACTCATGAAATAAAAATTCTGTAAATTTGTCCTTTCTTTGACCTCATTACCCTTTTTAGAGATCCCATTTTATGCAATACTAATATTTTTCAAACATATTCAGCTGATTATTCCCCTTTAAAATTCATCTAACCTTTCATTACATCCTTTTTGTAGATTCCAACTTTTGTAACATTCTCTCGATTAGGTTGTACCATTTCAAATGAAGAAAAAAACTCACTTATGTTCGCATTCTTTCCATTAAAGAAACCTTTTCATCTTCTGACAGTCCTAATAGAAGTTTAATGCAGTAAGATTCTGAACTATACACGCTCAGTGGTAAATATGGATGAACATGGTTCGGGCGGTACATTGTTCCTATTTTGGACTAAATAAATCAGCTTTTATGGCCAAATCTTTTTCCATCTCTAAGACGTTACATGAGTATTTTTCTTTGTTAGTTAAAGCTATGTGAACAGCAGTGTACTTGCTATTTTAGAGATCTAATTCTTTTACACTGAAACATTGTATTTTATATTCGGTAATAGCTTAACCTCTTTATCATTCTCTTGGACTAAAGAAATTATTTCTCGACAACATTTTAATGTTTTTCTTAATGCTGTTTACTTGCCTATAGGAGAACTGACTTCAGAGTTTTATCTAGTTTAGAAGTAAAAATTAATTACCCGAACTAAAGAGGTCGAATGAATTTGCCTAACAAAATGTCTAGACAGCGAGATTTTTCTTGTTAGCGAAAGCTAGTTTTTAAAGACTTCTTCAGAGAAACATAATCATGTTTACAACCTTTAAAGAAAGTATTATTTTAAGCTTTGAGATGTAAGCCATAACTCTTCAAAGAAATTTACGAAAGAACTCGCAGCAGGTAATCATTTAATTGATTTATTTCTTCAGTGGTTTCATAATAAAATATCTACTAGAATACAAAGAAATTTTTACAGCGAAAATTAATATATTTTCTATGGCAGGATGATTTTTTATTTAATTTTAGTTCAAGCGTATAATAATAATGTTGATAATATATCGATTAAAAGCTTTTAAATGTTTAACATGATTTGTAACACATTTTTTGAGGATTTGCAATTATTCACTCTTGTTAATTTTAAATTTAACATAGAATTAAAGTATATGAGCTATATAATAATAACTAAAAAATTATTATTTTTTATCATACAGAATTACACATTAATATTGTAGCAAAAATCGTTTCTTTCTACCAAGGACGTCTTGGCTCCGTCGGTATAGTGTCGAACTCGTGAAAGGGGGGTCCTGGGTTCGAAAGCAAGCGAGGCAAGTTTCCTTTGAAAGTTGATTTTAATTTTAATTTACTTTATGTTAATTTAATTTCATCATGTAAATTTATGTTAATTCCTGATTTTCTGCAGGCTTTCAAAGTCTGGAAGGTTCCGAAACTGTATATAAGCAGGGATTCCTTCAGTTGCGGGGAAGTAAAATCTTGAGTTGGTCTTGAGCGTTTCATTGAATTCACCTCATCTACGCGACAATATCATTTATTTCCGAAACATACGTGATAAATCTACCTCTTTCTTCACATTTTGTAATATATTTTATTATCATTATGCACATGTTTTATGTACCTTTTCCATGCATAATATGTATCATACCAAAATATACATGTAGGGAGTTAAATTTACTATATTCACCCTCTCTCTGCATAATTTTATAGCACAGTAAAATTTACCCCTTGCTATTATACTTTACTGTAGTGCATATTATTTCGAGAGAAGAAAGTATCAGCTTGATACAAACATATTACAGTGTATATACACCGAAAAGCCAAAAGATTAAGACCATTTCAGACTATTTTTAAATTTTTAAATATATATATGTATATTGAATAGTTTCCTAATTTTGGCTATACATAAGACACATTTTTGGGGGATTTGCAATTATTCACTCTTGTTAATTTTAGATTGTTTTAAATTTAACATAGAATTAAATTATATGAGCTGTATAATAATAACTAAAAATTATTATTATTTTTAAGATAAACAATTACACATAAATATCATTTATTGCCGAAACATACGTGATAAACATACCTCTTTCTTCACATTTTGTTATATATTTTATAATTATGCACGTTTTATGTACCTTTTTCATGCATAATAATAGTATCATACCAAAATAAAAAAGTAGGAAGTTAAATTTACTGTATTCAACCCCCCCTTCGCATAATTTTATAGCACAGTAAATTTTACTCCTTGCTATTATGCTTTACTGTAGTGTATATTATTTCGAGAGGAGAAAGTATGAGTTTGATACAAACATATTACAGTGTATATACACCGAAAAGCTAAAATATTAAGACCATTTCGGAATATTTTTAAATTTTTAAAAATATATATGTTGAATTGTTTCTTAACTTTCGCTATACATAAAACTCATTTAAACTCACACTTTTCAGTGCAGTTTTAAGGACTTGTAGAATTCGCTAACCATTTACATATTGAAAAAGCAAAAAATATTTTTAATCACCAAGTATCATAAATAACTGGAAACTACATTAAATTTTGCATAATACTAATCTCTATAATGGTAATATATACATTATTTAAATATTACAGATTTCTTAAAGAATAATTAAAGATTTTATTTTTTGCATTAAAGAAGATATAAAGATTTCTATAAAATCTAGCAGATTTTTCTAAAATATTTCCTTAGTATTTCCCATAATTCATATCAATAGCTTACGAATCTTACAGAAAATATGTAGTTGTGCAGGAGAAATATAATGGTGCTAATTGTTTAAAAAAATTGAATAGACGACAGTATATAAATACGTAAAGAAAATACAGTCATACTGCACATGCTCGAATTATACTTATACTTCTGTTATGCAGAATTTTAGAAAGGGTAATAACTACGATGTTGGAAAGAGAAATCGTGAAGAAAAATGTAGTAATAAATATCACTGATAGAGGTAAATTTCGCATTTTTGAGATCTACAGGACTGAAAATTTGTGTCAATCCCAAGTATAAATTTAAAATGCAAGTGTATGATTGTGCTAGCAACACCAATGCAAGTAGTTCAGTCTATTTAGATAAGGGAAAAGCACCGATGGACGTTACCTATGTACGTATGGTGATCCCAATATGCTCATTAATATATTTCAAGATGTCTTAATTAAGAAATTACTTACGTCTACCAATTGAACACAGCTAATGTATTTCTCGAGTTAAAAACCACTTATGTAAAGGTCCCCTATCAGTTAAAGCATTGAAAGCCATAATTCATGAATTTGGAAACAGGATACTTAGCATTTCAGTTTGGTAAAATGCACTGTAATACTTCCTCAATAATGGCTATTTCAGGACATACTTATTACGCAGTGGTAAAATTTTTGTTTATTAAGGTTTCGAAAGGAATCTTAAAGCTTCAGTGGCAATAAATTCCTCTCAGTTCTGCTAGTATATGCGATTAATATGAAAGAATGTTATGAAACTATGAACACAATTCTAGGTAAGATACATTATGAAATTTTAAATGGCAAATAATCAGAAACATATTCTACGAGTGAAACAGAAGAGATTATAAACTTCATATAAAAATGAAACAATAGTTTCCCCTTAAATATCTTATACCTAGTGACAAAAATGCTATGAATTACCTTTCAGTTGGATTCAAAAGCATCTATCTTACATATTTTTACATAAAATTAGTGTTAAGATGAAGACCGACTAAGCGTTTAGGCCAGCCGCACGTATAAGTGGAGTACCCGTGAGAAAATACGAAGTTGAAATTCCTCCTGAATTCCTCTCCTAATTCCTCCTGCTGATTTTTTTTTAATTTTGAATATGTGAAAATAGGAATTAAAAATTGAAAGGTGTAAATAGGAATTAAAAGTTCTAATTAGGCTATCATGCCAAAGGGACCATTCTTGATCGAACATCTGGCCAATAAGGGGTCTTGGTCTTAAAAAGAAAATGGTGTTAGAACTGCCGAAGATTTTGAGCTGCACACTCCTTCTTCCTTGCTCTCTCTGAGAGGGCCCTCAGATCTCTTCGTTGAAGAAAGTTTCGAAAAAGTTCGTTGGACACCGTTACCTGGGCCGAAGATGGCTACTCCGCTGTTAGCAACCCCTCTTGACCAATGGGGTCGAAGGAGAGTCACTCACTTCACTTTTGCATCTAGGTCAGTTTCGCTCTGGCGTTGTAGAAGTGTAACTCTTTGTTACATTCTCTCCCTCTGCAAGAGAAAATATTCACATATGGATGAATCGTTTCACCACTGGGGCAGCTAGTAAAATTTACTTTGCTCGTACTGAGTCTTGTAGATGTAAAATGCATTGTAGCTGTAAAATGCAAATTTCAAAAAACATCTTCGTCCCATTCGTAAGTCTATATCACCTAAATTTACATTCAAAATTTGCGATACAACTACATTAGTTAAAAAAGGATTTGTTTACATACAAATTTCTTGATATTTACTTAGAATGATTTGCATTTTTATAAGTAGATTTCAAACCCTCTTGTAAGAAGCATTTTTTATAGCATGATTCAAACCTTAATAAACTTTTTACATTTTTAAGCATATTCTGAAATATTATAATCAATATATATATATATGTGTGTATATATATGTATATATATGTATATGTATATATGTGTATATTTATATGTGTATATATGTGTGTGTGTGTGTATATATATATATATATATATATATATATATATATATATATATATATATATATATATATATATATATATATGTATATATATATATATATATATATACATATATATATATATGTGTGTGTGTGTGTGTGTGTGTGTGTGTATATATATATATAATTTCAGCAGAAAAAGTTTTTCTAATTAACTGCGGCAGTCAAAATTCATGTTTGTCCCTCTTGAGTGCCACTGATTACCAAATTTATACATAAAAACAATTCCAACTTAAACTAACATAATGTTGGTTCTATTTTATCTTTGTTTACTTTTTACAATCGCCATTCAAAACATCTGTTCTTACATGGTTAAGAAAAAATACTGTGGCAGCTATGAACGAAATTGGTAAGTGTTTTATGTACTAGTAGACAGGCGAGCATCCCCGGTTTTGTCTTGGACTTTAATAAAATAAAGCAAAACCATTTCATAAGACTCAATGTGTAAGACTAAAGTAAAAAAAAAAAGAATAGAAAATTAAACTGAGGTCAAAATTCCCATTTATTTAATCAGTTTAATATTGCATTTGCTTGTTTGAAATGCATTAGAGAACTAAAACTAAGAACTGAAAAAAATATATATACATAATAATGTGTAATATATGTATATATATATATATATATATATATATATATATATATATATATATATATATATATATATATATATAAGAAATAAAATTTAAATATTTTTCTTTTATTCTCCGATTGCATGTTAATTTCATTATATGAGTATTTTATGAAACTAAACAGATGTTTTCTCTGCTGTGTTTCTCAAATACGTTTTCAGCTTCTGTAATGTTTAATACTTCTCATATCATTTTCCAAGCCCATCAGCCTGGGTGTAAGCTTGCTGGTACAAGTTAAGCAAAATTAGCTATGAAGTTAAAGAAGGAACTTATGTAGAACCACAAATTATAGTTCATATGAACGTTCATATGTCAACTACATATATGTAATGCGTTGTATTTTGAAGGTATTTTAATAATTAGACTCGAATTTCCAATTCTTTACCGTCACTTGATTTAATTTCCTGAAATCATGGACGCCTTAAGAGATTAACATGGAGAACGGTTCTATCAGCGTCTTTTAATCATGAAGAAAGATATCAAAGGGAGTGAAGTGCAAGTACATTAGAATACTACTGGAGAATGAAAAGAGCTTTACTGAGGTATATTATGCAAAACTATGACAAATCATTTAGTTATGTTGAATATTATGTATTTCCTTAGTATAAAATTTACTAATGTAAAATATTAACGTAACTGTCACTCAAATTCTGTATGAATGAGGGAAAAGGGGGGGTTTCCTTATGAAATTCAAAATGAAAAGTACTAAAATACTTTCTAAGATTAAAAAAAAATGTTTTGCTATAGATCAGTTTAATTTTACCCCTGAAAAAAGCGATGAAGTATCTAACAACTGTATTAAAAACGAACGAGGACCAATGTTAATAATGGACAAGTTTAAAAATTACAGCCAATTTCATCATATCTTTACTTTATATTCTGACACTAGTTTGTATTTCTGTTTTAATTTTCTATCTCATTGTTTACCGTAACTTCAATACAGTAATCAATAAAAATAATCAGGAAAATTAATTATTTATGTTTGAATCTTTTTTTGATATTTTGTCTTAAACATCTCAATTTGGATATCCAAAAACGTTGAAATATATAATGGGCTTTTAATTATCTGAGCTACTCAATAAATATATTTATTCTAAATTAAATTTTCGTCTAACTATAAATTGTGATGTACATTATAAAAATTTGAAATAATAAACTAGGCTTTTTAAATTCCTTTAATAAAGATTAGTCTGATAGAGTATAAAATATACAAGTCATTTTTGTGAGAAAAACTGATTTTTTTTTATCTATTTACATGATACATTGCCATTGTATTGTCTGTTTTTGATTTAGAATTTTTAACAGGAGAATATCTTTTAATTAATAAAATTATAAACTATTTTAACCAGACATACGAGCACAATGGATTGTTTTACAAATATATAAACTAAAAAGAAATGCTAAGGAAGCAGTTTTAGTTAGGGAATTATTTTAATCTTTAAATTTTAATATCAAAAGCGTTGAAATATACAATGAACATTATCTGAGCTACTTAATAAACAAATAGTTTGTAAAATCAAAATACGCTTATTGCTACAAAATGTGACGAGCGGTGTAAAAAGTCTATAAAGTTTATATTAAGCTTCTACAATGCTTAGTCTAATAGATTTTAAACTTTTAGTAGAAAAGCAGCTTTATTTCTTCGTTTACATGCTATGTAGACACATTATAATCTCTATTACATTGGCTTCTTAACATGAAAGTTTTTTTAAATTGCAAAATAAATACCCTTCTCAAACATACAGTAAATTATTTAACAAAGGCATAAACAAAAAAAGATTTGAAAGAAATATTTTCTTGACAACAATTAAAAGCTTACTTCATTACTTCTTATTGCATTGCATTCAAAATCAAGTAAACAATTCTCATCCACTCATTTAAATTTTAGGTATTTTTAATTTATTCCGGTAATCCTTTTAAATTCCCTTTCTTTTTTCAGCAGTGTGTTTAAAAGCTGAAAATTTTCTTTTTTATTCATTGGGAGAACTCTTTTAGTATATGTCACTATGCAAGTTTATCATGGCATACTGAATACCTTTACTTAAAATGATGTTATCTTAATTAGTTACTATATAAAAATAGTAATAGTTAGTTAAAATTACTTTGTGGTCGTAATTTGTTAATGGCTGTTTTATTATTACCATTTATCCTAAACACCTATACATTCCCATTAATAACAATGTAAGTGCTTAGATATGTTTAATTTTGGAAGACTTATAACCTTTTGTTTTTTACTCTGAAACTCTCAATTACTTAAAATCTACCAAAATACTCAAGAAAACAAATTTTTGTTGCTTAACTATGGAAGCCATAAAAATGTGGGCTTTCTTTTTATTATGGTTTAACTTTATTACTTAGTGTCACGTATTCTTGGGTAGAAGCGATGACACTGATTAGTGATGCCATTACTGGATTTAATTTAAACTTCTACGATCCTCTCTAAGCATCAGTAGAATGTAACATGGAAAATAATGAAGACATCCTGCTTACTACCTTTCTTCAGAATTTGCGCTGGAATGCTTATCACGGCAAACTCGTTAAGAGTTTTCACATTTCGCTCTAAGTCTTCACAAGTATACTTCATTAATGCCTTCTATTAACCCATGGAACATCAAGTGCTTTTACTGGGGGGATTTTTTTTATAAATATTCTCGGAATTAATGCATTAAAGGCGATCCTCCATTGTTCTGTACTCGGAGAGAACTCTTAAGGGCGAATTCCGGCTTATTGTTCTGTCCAGGGCTAAAACCGCTCGCTGATAGAACACCTTGGAACACAAGCAACTGTTTAATTAAAGCGGTGAGCTCCAACCTCAAAGAAAGCGGGGGTGGGAGAATAATGCGCGGGTGGGAGAACACCCAATGACTCTGATTTTGGTCCCAAGATGAGGTATGCGTCACTGGGCCAGGATCGAGGCGGTTAAATGATAAAGCCTCCTAGATAATTTGGTTAAAGTCCTGTCGTATTTGAGATGCTGGAGTCCGAAAAAGAAATCAAAAGTTCTCTTTCCGTTTAATTGAAAAGGGAGCAGTCAGGTAAAAGTAATTAAAGCTTTCTGAAAAGGATGGCGATAATTTAATACGCTGGGGTTTCGAAGCAATATATTAAAAGACAGTGCTTACAAAAGAAGGAAAAAAGTATCCCAAGTGGTTTTTCGCGTCGCTTCGTTCGAAACTGTTGCATGAGTGGTAATATGGGGATCATAATATAATAAGCATTTGTAGTTTTCTTGATGCATAATGAAGGATGTATTAAAGAACGTATTATTAAGGTGGATTAAAGAGATTACATTAAAAAAGGAGTAATATTACAAAGAAATAATGGCAACATTGGAAAATTTATGTAAAATTAGATTAGAAGATTATTTTTGATGTTGGATTACTCTGGGCGAAATTCTGCGTAGAGACTACTAGAGAATTAGAGAAAGTTAAAAATGTAAAGGACATTTTTAATGACATTGGGACATCTAAATAAAGAATAATTCATGAATAGGTCTTAGTTTTAATACTTCAAATCTTATTAAATGAAATTTTTATTTAAAAGAGAAAATAATAATCTTTTATTTCATATTTTAAGAATAGCAGATAAATTTTAATATGATTATTTTATAATGATAAATTGTTGTTCAAAAGAGGAGTGCTAAATTAGAGAAAATTTAAAATATAGCATGTGTTTTCATTTAAAACTGCATTTTATTTTAACAACAATTGCTTAAGAGGGCTTTCTTTTTATAATTTTTGCGTCTAAAGTTAAGCTGCATTTAATGTGATTTTGCATACAAATGAAGAAAAAGCATTTTCTTTAAAACCGATTACGTACTTCGAAGTTTTAAGGGAAAAGAATCTGTAATGAAATTAAATAAATCCGAGGTAAGGTTTAATCGACTTGCATAGTTTCAGCAATTGCAAATTAAAAAAAAACATGTATTTAAACTATATAAAGAAATAAAAAAAACCTGCCTTTGAAATATATAAGGAAATTTTAAAAAAGAATAAATATTAAACAAAGCAGTAATATTTTCTTGCCTCCTTATTTTTAATTTAAATTTAAAATATAGTAAAATATTAAGGGATTAAAAATATTTAAGTAAGTACAATGTGAGACTAACTTTTAAAGTAAATAATTTTAACGCTTTATGTCCTAAAGTGGTTATTTTCTATCAGTACTTAAACATATGTATATTAATCCATGTTCAAATTTAAATTTATAAGTAAAAGAATTCAGATTTCATGTATATGACTGAAATCTGTAATGATTCTTAATTCAACAATAGACTTTAACTAATTTAAATTATTTTGACTTTTATATTAATATTGTGCTAAATTTTACTTAAATTAAAAATATTCTTGCGTTTTGAAATTAATTCAGTATTGAATAATTTTGCTGTGAATTAAATGTGATTGATTTAATATATATAAAAATATATGTACCCAGGTGCTTACTATGGTTGCATAGTTTAGAACAATGAGATATACTTATATTACGACAGTTAAAGCGTAAATTTTTACAAAAAATAGCTGGGATTTTATTTCATGCAGCTGTTTTAACTGATTGCATTTAAGTTTTTAGTATCAAAATTTCTTACAAACTTAAAAATTAAACCTTTTGGAATGATATCTAGAACTGAATTTAATTGTGAATTGTAATAACTCAAATGGTATTCCAGATTGTGAAGAAAGCATATATTATTTAGCAAGACACTATTAAGCAGCTCATAAGATGCTACTTGAATGCATTTAAAGGAAACCCCCTTTAATGCATTCAAGTAGCATTTTATGAATTTGCTGCTGTTGGGACAGCAAATAACACAAAATAGAAAAATTAAAAGATACAGTATATTTAGATGATAAATCGTATAATAAAATTTTTACATTGGTATAAATTGCATCTCAAAAAACTAATTTTAGTAAAGAGGAAAATTAAATATAAACATGTTTTGCTTTTGTGTTCGCTTTGACAAATTAGAGACGTCAATTTTTGAATCATGTGTTACCAAAGGTTATCGAGATCTAAATCAAATTTTAGGCCACATACAAGGCCTAAATATATAAGAGGTGTCACTAAAAATAACATTTTGGTGAAAAATCACGTTAAACTATTTTTATTACTTAAATTTTGATCCGTAAATAAGGTTCAGGGCAAGGAAGAGTTATTAAGTAGATGATAAGTTGAAATCCAGACTTATGCAGACGGGTATCAGAAATTTTCTTAATATAAGTTAGTAGGTAGGACTGCAGTAGCTATAAGTACATGGTGATTTGAAATTATAACTCATATTGATGGGTGCTTTAAAAGGTATAATGGACAATCCCAGGACTGTAACTTTAGTAGCTTTATGTAGATGACAAGTAAAAATTAAAGATTATTTAAATTGGTATCTCAAAAGAAAGTAAGCATGTAAGTAGACAAAATCGGTAAACTTTGAAATTTTTCCACTTCAAACGAAACAGAACTTCTAAAATCATTAGAAGTTATTGATGATTCTCAAAGAGGGTGATTTGAAATCTTTGAAAAATAAAGGTAGGAACTATGATATTCTCAGCTAAGAGATGAATTGACAATCAAAGTAAAGAAAGCTTATTCATAAGATCATGAGAATTTTAAGTAAATAACGCTATCTATTGAAAGCAGTTTAAGTTATTATCCCATTAAAATGATGTTTTGCTGGTTATATTAGATTTCATAAGCTAAGCATTAATTTATAGAGAAAATATTTCAATACTACGCCTGGCATTTATTTATTTACTTATTTATTTATTTATTGAGGGTATGGAGTAGGATTCAAAGTCACTAATCATCAAATTGAAAGGCAAGACTTCGAATTTTGAGACAAATGTAGTTTTAATTATATCCAACATGATTTTAAATTAATTACATAGTTTAGCTTCTTTCCTAAGGTGCTAGTTTGCTTTAGTTTGGAGAGTTGACGTTCATTATTTTCCCTTAGAGAAAGCTATTAAATCAAGAACTTTTGCTTGCAATTGATTCCAAATTGCTACGAATATTCATGCCAGCAGTGAAATTAGAAAAGCAATGCAGAAAGGAAACTCTGTTTTGTCATCGTCCTGTCGACGGAATATGTGTTCAAGCTAACCTCTGGGAAGTTAGAGTTATAGGTTTGGCAGAAATATTTGTAGGAGTTCTGATACATTGTTATGTAGCTGTCTAATTAGCATTCCAAATGTAATTTATTGTATGTCTCCCATTTATTCTACTAATCATCAATCTGCCAACTTGCTACCATTGATTTTTTTTAACTAGACCTAAGTAACATTTACGTTAATCTACATGTTATGACCATCAAACGGAAATGTAGAATTACAGTTACTGGAATTAATTGTATTATTATTGAGAAAATGTATTTTCTCTGCCATGTGATATACTTAAGAATTTAAAAAATATTTTATCGATTTTTTAAGGTTTTTATAAGATGTATCTTAGATCGAGAGAATATGGATTGTACATTTACTGATTTCATAGTGCTTATTTTTTCTTTAATATGTTATTGCCCATTTAAGTCAAGTTTACAATTCTTATTTTCTGTTACAAAAATTTAATACCTTTGAAAAAAACTGTTTAATATTAGCCGCCTTTTTCTTCAAGCAATGAAAAAAAGAAGTGTTCTATTTTAAGTTTCTGAAGCCATTTTCGAGTTTAGGGACGGACATAATTTTTACTAACTTCTGCCGCATATTGATATGATTTTACATTAAATATTATGACTTCTATATACTGAAAAAAATTATTATGTTGATGCACAATAACTTCAATCTTAGAGTTTTTAATTCCTATAGTACAAACTTCATATTATTACTTTAACTGCCTTTTCTTTCTTTCACTAAAACAAGACAACTTCTAAGTAGATTTCTGAAGCCATTTCGGTTGGGTGCACAAATTTTACTAATATATATCTCATACTGGCATTTGATATCAAAAATTATCATTTGTAAACATAGCTTTAAATACTTTTACGCATTCCAAAAATAAAATTGTTAAATTTAAGAAAAATATCAGAATACTCACTGTTGTAATGTACATACAACCTATACACCAGTGTTCGTTACAAGGGGGAAACACAGAATGAACATAATACTTTATATTGAGATTCAGACATTTATTCTATACATTTATTTACAAATAGATCCTTGGTTATCATAATCATCAATTATTTATATCTTCTATTTACACTATAATTATCCCACATCTCTTTATAAGGAATTATTATTATTAACAGAGGCCTAAGTGAAATGACTGTAAATATTATTTTATAAATTACCTCCATTAAAGTCACAGGGGAGCAGGCAGGGGCTTTCCTCACGGGTGTACGGGACGAGTTGGTGATGGTGAGCGGGGCGATGTCGGTCCGGGCACACGGGACGAGCTGGTGCTAGTGGATCCTTGTCCCACTTCTCTCGACTGCCCACTTCTTCTTCGACTCCTCGCTCTCACTACGTTTCCAAACTCCTCACCTCGGTACCAACTCCCCTTTTTTCTTCTTATCCAATCCCTTGTCTTCCGGAAATTGTCCCACATCAAATGCCCTTCGGGAGTGCAGGTGGGCTCATTAAAGTAGCCCCTTTTCGTTCAAGCTGACATTACTTTTTAGCCCCTGCTCCCATAACTCACGCTTACAGCTCTGTGCGAGCTTGACCGTTACGCTGTCATTCCGTGATCTATCTTCTCTGCAAGGGTCCCTAAACTTGACGTAAACAATTGGAGTCCTAAATTCCTCTAGCGGCTATGCATGCAAGTGCAGACCACCGTGGGAAAGTACCTCGGTACACTCACAAAAGAACCTTTTTTTAAGAAGCAATTAATCAACAGTTTTTTTCGTAAATTGCATGAACATGAAGCAATTAAAACATTTTGTAAAGCATTTTATAAATAATTTTTAATTTTATTTTTGTACTAGAGTACAGCAGAAATTTCTAGGGTATTGACTTCCCTTATTGTAAAACAATTTTTCTTTCACTGATGTAAAAATAAATGATTTACTGTAACTTCCCGAAATGAAGCATTTCACTATTGTTATTTAAAAAAGAATATTAACAGCTTGTTTAACCCTCTGAGTGGAACAAACACATCATGAAAAAAAAGGCTCCAAAATATACTTTAAAGGTTAGCTGTGTCAGTAGCCAAAGCGTTCTATGATTTTTCTTTGACCCTTTGTCGACTAGAATGGAATACGGGAAACCCACCCTCGTTAATGTCCCTTTACTTCAGGTTATAAATAGATATATAAATAGATATTATAGATTGCTAATTTTTAATACACATAAAACTCGTCAAGTCTCGAAGATCATCCCATAAGAAATAATAAATTCTAAAAGTACAAATAAAAATATTCTTTGAGAGACTTGTTTATATTTTTTACGAAAGTCATACAAGATATTTAAATAGTGCAATTAGAGATACATCTGTTACCTCGAACGAAATACTTCAAAATAAAGATTTACAGAGCCATGAAAAGCTGTCAGCGTCTTTGTGCCTCAGGGGGTAGGAGGCATCTCTCAATAAATGTCAGTCAAAGAGGGGTGTAGTTCCTAAACAATTGACCTGACCCTCCTACCACAAAACTGCATGGGAGAAAGCACTAAAGCAAAAATGTACATAACATCCTTTTTTGGAGGTCGAAAATTGTAAGTTTTTAAGACTTCATCGGTTTGGCGGAATTGTACGTGTGAACCGCTTAGAGGGTTAACCAGTGGCATATATTTTATGATTAAAATTAGATTTAATAAATATATGTTTCAAAAATTCTTCGGTACTGTTATAATTGCAAAAAATACTATTGCTTAACCATCCAAATATGATTACAAAATATTTAAATATATTAGCTGCTTTTTTAATTGAATTTGAAATTTTCACTCTAAAGATGTATAAAGAAATATGGAAATATTAACACAAATTTATACATAGCTTTATTAAAAAAAACTGAATAGTTATAATGCTTAAAATTTCGCAAAACAAATATTAGTACTAAAGAAAAAAAACATTTCGTTTTCTTAGTGCAGAAAAATGGCTTGTATATCACTTTCCATTTAACATCTTTTCCAACTTACTACGCCATGATACAAAACATCGATAATTACGTTGCAACTATAACGTTTTCCACTTTGTTTTTTAGAAGTCTTGCTACCACAATCAGAAATAAAATATCCTTTTTTAGAACAAAATCCACTTTAAAAAGGGTATTTTATTCTAATATGAGGAAAACTTTTAACCATTCGATGTTGATCTCGTTTTCCTTTTTTACTCATAACAAATTTAACTGTTGCATATTTCTTTTTAATTTGGACTACTTCTGAAAACATTTAATGATTTTCTTTGTATAGCCACAGTATATATTTAACAACGTGTCATGTTCTAAAAAGGTATTTTTTACCTTAAGAATTGTAATCACATAAGGCATTCTGCTCAATTTTGACTAATGAGAAATATCCTTGCTTAGAATGATTAGCAAAGTAATTTTCAATGTGTCATTCAATTATTATTGTGCTTATAATTCTTTACCGTTATATATTATTTATTTTCTGTATAATGTTCTAAAAAGGTATTTTTTACCGTAAGAATTGTAATCACATAAGACATTCTGCTCAATTTTGATTCATGAGAAATATCTTTGCTTAGAAAGATTAGCAAAGTAATTTTCAATGTGTCATTGAATTATTATTGTGCTGATAATTCCTTTCTGTCTTTCTTCCATTCCGTTACATATTACTTATTTTGTGTGTAATGTTCTAAAAAAGTATTTTTTTTACCGTAAGAATTGTAATCACACAAGACACTCTGGTCAGTTTTGACTCATGAGAAATATCCTTGCATAGAAATATTAGCAAAGTAATTTTCAATGTGTCAATCATTTATTATTGCGCTGATAATTCCTTGACTTTCTTCCTTTCCGTTACGTATTATTTATTTTCTGTGGTTGCAAGAGATAGTGATGATAGTCTTGTGTAATTCTAAGCAGTTGTTAGTTTCTATTTCCCCTATCGGCATCCCATATTCGTGTATGAGTGTGGAAATAGACCTTCTTTACTAAGCTAACATTTTTTTACTCATTTTGTTATTTAAATATCCAAAAGTGCATTTTTGAATGTAAAGTAAATATCTCGTTCTTTTTCTCTCCGATATGTAATTTTACATTTTATTTGTTATATCAAATAAGGAATAAGTATTGGGATAAAGAATTCATTCGTATATTATTTGAAGTTGGGATTTTTCGGGATGAAATTAACCGTTTAAACGCCGAATTAAGAAAGAATTGTCCCAAATACTTGAAATTTGGTTATTATATTAATTAAGAGTATATAAATACAATAAAGTTTTAAAATTAGGTGAAAATAATTAGGTGTTTTTAGCCATGTTCCATTATTGGAACATTGGCGTGTTACATGATTATTTTTTGCATATTTTTAAAAGCTCATGAAAATAGTTAATTTAATCTCTAATAATTATAACATCTTCTTAATATTAACTGCTTTGTTTATTTATCTTTAAATAATGAACAATTGATAAATATTATGACACTATAGAATTTAAGTAATATTGGAACCGGATTTTCCAATTCCGTTGGATTATCGAATTTCACATTTTTTTTTTCATTTTACTACAGGGTTTTCAGTTTTTCTTTTCTTCTTGGCCCTTGGACCTGGTTTTTGAAATTTGTCTTCATCTGGTATACTTATATCTTTTATTTTTTTAAATAACGTCGACCATTCCATACACACGGAATGGCGTAACAGCATCTAATTTTTTTCATCAATATCTTCTTCATTGGTTATATCACCAGGTACATCGGGCTGTAGCTGGGAAATATCTACATCTCCTAAATCAGAATCAGAAAGAGTTTTTAGGAAGGCCAGAGCATCTTCTATTGTAGGGCATCTTTCAGACATGGTGTTAAATTTATGAAAACTTCATAAATGAAACAAAGGAAACTGATAACTATTTCAGCAATATATGCAATAAGACACCTTTTATGCAAAATTGCATTTGTCTCCAAAGGCACAGGTGATAGCTTCTCCCTCCATACACATGTTTAGCCACCTTATCAAAAAGGATTTCTTTCTATTGTTATGACTTTACTAAAGTGAACATCAATGTCAAGGGCCAATATTATAATCCTTTCAAAGTATTGTAGCTTCCATTTGCACCTTTATCTATTTATTTTCTTTAGAAAAGTTGCTATTCTTATGTGAATAGAAAAGTAAATAGTGTTTGCAATATCATACAATGCTTTGAATGATAATCAAAATTATCATTCAATGACAATCTTTGAATGACAATTTAAATGAAAAATGAACCTTAGAAACGCCAATGTTACAATAATGGAACAGAGACATAAAAACGTAAATTTTACCTTTAAAATTTAAAAATAAAATTTTACTTTTGTATTATTCCCTTAGGACATGTTGTCTAATGATATATTTTAAAGTACTGAGTTTTTTTTTTCAAATTTAAACTAGAATTCGGGTGAACTTAAATGTAATTGAGAGTAAAGTTGACAAAATATAGTAAAATTCAAAAAATTGTAAAAAAATAAATAATTATCTAAACAAAACAAAACTTATCGTAAAAAATACTTTATAATGCCATGTTCATTTGTATGTAAAAGCGATATTAATCAGGTTTTTTTTACATGTGAATTTTTTATTTTAAAAATCATGTTCCATTATTGGAACATTGGTGGGTAAACAGTTAATGATTGAATTACAGTAATTTTGTTTCACTACTACAGAGTAGTGTATTAAAGATATAGACCATAGTTATGGGGTATTAAAGTAATTGTTATAAAATCTTGCACATATAACAATGATAATGTTATAAATATGCAGAAAAGATTACATAAAACGTGAAACTAAGTAATCACTTACATTGCTAATCTTTAAAAAAATAAATTTCATTCAATAACAATAGAAAATACAGGACGGGTAATTTTTAATCCGAACACCAAAGGCGTATGCTACACTGTAACAATGTAAGAAGGTTTAAATCGAAACTAAAAGTATTGAAAATATATCATTTTGAATTTTAAAGTATACACGTTCACTGATATAAATTAATAATTTGGTCACTAAAACGAAATGAAGGGATATCTTAAATAAATTGTACAAGACGTACTGTATTTCTATTAAAATATATTTTTTTTCAGATTTCTTATTACATAAATTATCTACATGGACAAGTTTGCAACGACAATATAAAAATACTTTGTTAGAAAACACAGCGATATCGCTCAGATGAAAAAAAATTAACATCTCGTTATTTTAGAAAAGAAGTAAATTAATTAAACATAAAGTAAAAAATGGGAAAATATTTAATACACTTTGATGAAAATTTATGTAAGTTTTTATTCATATTTTTTATGGATTTATAATTCTTTTTAAATACCTGAACTAGTACATCATTGTTTTAGCTTTTGTTTTATAATTAATTTTTACAGACCCATTAGGAACTCGTTTCCTTTTTAGTTTAAATGCTCAAATTTCCATTGGGATTAATTAAGTAGGCATATTTTTAACTTTTTTTTCCTTTTGGAGTTTTACAATTCCCTGCAATCACATTTTAACATTTTTTGTGTCTTATTAAAAAAAAGTTTGTATTCCAGGCATTTTATTTGACTAATTATGAATACAAACAGAGTGAATTTTTTTAGGAATTTATTTAGTTCCATAACTGTTTTATAATTTCAATTCATGTATTAAGTTTTAAATATACCGCTGACAGCATGCTTGACAATCCAAAAGTAATTTAAATATAATTCACTGACTATTCTTGTAATTTATTGAAATACTGGGTCCTTTTATCAATGTAAATTCAGTTAAGTGATTGAAAAAATAATATTAATTGATGAAAGTTAAATAAAAAAATAACTACACATCCTATTCTTTAATATCCTGAAACTTAATTAAAAATGTAGACCTTATAATAATACATGTATAGGTATTTTATACTTCAAAACGATTATATAAACTAAATGCATTAAATCACTGAGACTAACTTCCCAGTTTTTCATATATTATAAAGAATCACCACTGTTGCCATTATACAGTATTAAATGCACAAATTTAAATTTATGAGATACTTAGATGATGTGGTTACATATTCTACACAAGTCTTAATTGCTATGTAAAGTATTCATAAAGTAACTTCAATAAAATGAAAATAACTTCAAAATAATAATTTCACATTTCTAAGAATAGAACAAAATATAACAGAAATGCTTTAACTAAAATGACAAATATAAAGAAAACCTTTTGTGAAAAGTATAAACTTTTTTAAAGCAGTTTACAATAATTATGTAATATAACTGGTCAACTCTAAACAGTATTTCCGAACTTATCTGTTATTGAAATTAAAATAGGATAATATCAAAGTATAAATATACAGCAGGAAATCTGTTTAAAATTGTCAGTCATTTAGTAAGTTAAATAAAATTTAGTAATAAAATTTCTGAAAATAATGAAAAAAGTTTTTAATAGGAATCGCACATAACTTAACGCAGAGCCACAATTTACCACTGTTGGTACACAACATAATCAAACTCGTGTTGTAATTTAGTTCAAATTGTTATATTTTGTACCTAAATATGCATACAAAAATACTCAATGTCTCATTTTATGATAAGTAACAGAAGCCTGCATGTTTACCAGAGAGTTAACTACAGTAAAAGTAGAATGTAGATTTGTTCACACTTTAGATGGAACTTAAAGGAAAAAAACTAACTAGAAAATTATTCTCAAAGTGTATAAGCAAATAATTTCATGTGACTACTAAAATCTCAGTTGTGTTTTCATTTTGCGTTCATTGAATTGAAAAATATCTAATTATTCAACTCTCTCACTTAGCATTTAAATTTGATACGAATTTACGCAATTAGACTAGATTAAACTATCTTGAAATCTACTGGATCTTAGTAGATTACAACAATTGAGGGAAATCTGTACAGATCAATCAACCTTTTATTTGTTTCTAGTAATGATTTCTAGATCTTAAAATTACGACTAATACAGCAAGTGTTAGAAATATAATATATTTTATCTATGGATATATTACAATTTTAGCTCATTCCTACTGATGACGTTTTATTGGTTTATTTAAAAGATATGTTTTAAGAATGGTTTTCAGCCTTAACCAAAGCAATATGTATTATCCGCAAGTGTTAGAAATATAATATATTTTATCTATGAATATATTACAATTTTAGCTCATTCCTATTAATGGCGTTTTATTGGTTTATTTAAAAGATATGTTTTAAGAGTGCTTTCTAGCCTTAACCAAAGCAATATGTATTATATAAAATTACTAGTTTAATTTTACTTTCAAAGTTTCACATTATAATAATCTATTGGAATCTACTGGAAATCTACTAGATCTTAGAAGATTACAACAATTGAGGGAAAACTGTACAGATCAATCAACCTTTTATTTGTTTCTAGTAATGATTTCTAGATTTTAAAATTACGATTAATACCGCAACTGTTAGAAATATAATATATTTTATCTATGAATATATTACAATTTTAGCTCATTCCTATTAATGACGTTTTATTGGTTTATTTAAAAGATATGTTTCAAGAATACTTTCCAGCCTTAACCAAAGCAATATGTATTATATAAAATTCGTATTTTAACTTTACTTTCAAAGTTTCTCATTATAATAATGGGGTAGTGATATTCTCTCCTTACAACTATAATGAAATTTTAATTCCATTCCTGAATCTTGATTTTTTTCTTCGACCTTTCTTTTAATGGAATTGCAAGAAATACTAATAATTAAAGCTAAAACACAACAGTTATTTATCGATTCAGTTTTGGAAAAAATTCCATTAAATATTTTCTTCTTTAAAAAAGAGCTTTTATTTCTATTAAAAAGGTGAGACCTAACTGCAATTTTGATAATACTAATAGTTACTTTTAAAACTGTTTTTAATTGCTACAAATTATCTAAAAATTTTAAACATACAATTTACATTTGTATACTTAGCTATGATATTATTAAAGATATCGTTTTTGATCTTCAAATTAAACCTAAAATTTTATTGTAATTACATTTAGTGAAAAGCTTCAATGTTTAATGTAAGAATATGGCTATTAAATAGAAATTCAGTTCTGATAAGTTTCCATCCCATGAGTTATTTTCTATTGCAAAGCTATTAAATTAATCTATAATGCTTTCCTCAATAGTTATCAACTGCTTAACAACGTTTTGAAAAATTAGTAATCAAATTTAATGAAAATGATAAAATCCTTATTTAAACTGTTTTAACAATGATTTTTCACTATTAGTTGGAATAGTTAAACGAGAGGAAAACTATATATTCTTTATAAAATTCGTTTCACGATAAGAAGCTATATTGCATTTTAGATAAGGATTATTTACTCCACAATTTTTTTTTGTACCTATAGGACTCTCGGGAAAGGGGATTTCCCCATTTTCTTGTAAGCTGCTGGGGCAGCTTTTTGTAAATGCACAAATAATCTAATTTCTCGTAAATTTCCCTTTTTTAGTTTTCTGTGTATCTAACAAATGGTAATTGCCCGGTAGTTCTGTAATTTATAGAATGAATAGGTATCATTTAGATAATTATACATTTCGCTAATTTTTAGTGAAAAATTAGTTATAATTTCTATATAATTCTATTTTTTTTTTTTCAAATTGGCGTTTTTAGATTTCTTCCATAAAAATAATTTCTATAATATTTACTCATTCCATACCATGAATTTTTGAGATAACGTTTATTTCAGTTGCAGGATAGTATCTATATTCTATATTGTATTATCTTGTAAGTTGTTATATAATATATATTATTCAAAATTCGCCTGTGTTAATCATTTTACATTTTTATTTTAATCAAGACAGACTTTTTCCTGAGTTTGTACGAGTTAAAACTTGTCTTAAATGCACAAAATGTTTAGCATCATTTTACTAGACGTCTATCGAAGCAGATAAACTTTCAGCATGCCTCAATACTATTTTAAAAAATATAAAACCCCTTAATGTATAAATGCATTTTTAAATTCAAGACAACAACGCTTTACGTTCACTATAGGTATATGAATTTTACCTAGTAAATACTTATGTATTGGCAAACCTTAATGTAAATAAATCGCCACCTGCTTTTAATAATTCCATATGAAAGTTTCTTGTTTATAGTACAATATTAAAGTTTCTTGAAATGCATGTAATGCCTTTAAAACTGTTTCCGGCTAAAAATGCCTTTACATTCTGGAGACACATAATTTTTATTTTACTTAGAGTAAAACATTAGGTTCAGTTCAAGATAAGGTATATAATAGAATTTAGTGGAATGGAAATAGTCGTTTCTATAGATTTAGATTATTAAAACTTATTTTTATATTTTTTAGTGTCCATTAAACTGCTATATATATTAAGACTATTAATTACAAAATCAAGTATTTAAAAAGAACATTTCAAAATAATCTCTCAAATTAAGCGTTTATTTAGATACAACAAAAAAACAAAGACACACAATAATTTGAACTGAAAGATTGATCCGAAAGTAATATTCTGGAAACATGATCCATAATTTAAAGAACAATACTTTATTTCACTGTTATTATTTTCTACTATTTGAATAAGTAAGTCATTTGATCTCAACTATATAACACGTATCATATTTATGTTGGCAAAAAGTTTGCCATATTTTTATATTTGTAGAATAAATAAATAATAAGTGCTTGTTATATATTTGCAGAATAAATAACTAACAAATGCTTGTATAAAAAACTGTTAGATACATTCATGAAAAAATACTATATTGCATCCTCTTGTAGGTTATTTGAAGGTAAATATCTAAACAATGACTTAAGGGAGTAATTTAATGCAATTTGGTACTATGTAGTGCTATTTTATTATACACTGTTCAAAACATTGCATGAATTGAAAAGTTAGCTTCGAACAAAAAAAAAACATGTGTTTTACGCGAATCTTGAATACATAAATATTGGCTAATTAAATTTCTGTATTCAAATACTTGAAATATAATAAGCTATAAAGTAACTTGCAAACATCAGTACATAAAATTTGAGCACTATGATTTACATTTGTACACCAATCGGAGATAACAAACCCTTCAAAGTGATTGTTGGTGTAGTGTGTGTATGTGGGGAGGGGGTTAAACTACAGGTAATTTATCCACTCTACACTGTAGACCTACTTCGAAAAGTTCCGGCAAGAGATAATTTAGACTCAGACTCAGAATTAAGCGTGCGAGTGACTGCAGAAGTTTAGCGTCTGGGGTATTTTGAAATAAGACTGCTCTAATGAACCTTGTGTTCGAAATGGCAAACTTAGGCTGATGACACAAAATTGGTTGATGAAACAAAGATATATAAGGGAGCATAAATACAGCTAACAAGAAATTTTATGGAAGCATGACTAGACTTACTTGTCTATTATGTATTATCCATGTGACTTGGTCTAAAACAGAAGTTGGACAATTTTCTGAAGGAATTGATATAATCCTGTTCTGTGTTTTAAAATCATTGCAAAAGTGTGCTAACTCTTCATGTGGTTTTCCCAATGCCTCAGCAGGCTGAACCATAGAAACCCAGGAAATCGTAATCAATAGACACTAAAAAACCCTGACCAGTATTCGATAATCCTATTTACTTCAAATAATCAATTCACCAGCATTTATATTTATTACTCGTTCAGCCATTTTAACTTTAAATGAAGAATAAATCAAATAATCCATTAAAGTTTCCTGCTGAGTGAATATACATTTTTTTACACTTTTGATGTAGTAATTTTTCTTGTGTTTGCTAATTTATGCTTAGAATTAAAACAAAAACAATTATGATCTTTAAACAGATTAAGAATCCGTTGGCTTTTGAATCCTGACATATGGTCGACAATACTTATTGTACTGAACTTTTATAACAGTATTTTCTATACATTTATTAGATTCTTTATTTCGGTTGCCTTATTTACTAGAAATAAAAAAGAAATCTTTTTTCATTAGATCTTTAAAATTAATATTTGAAAATGATAAAAACTTTTTCAATTCTATTTATTTATGTGCATGACTAGTCGCTTGTATTACATAGAGGCTAGTATCAATCATTGCCTCAGGGTAGACTAGGGTTTGATTTCCGAATAAGATTTAGGTGTATATGTGCTGTCCATTATCAAATGGAGACAATTTGAACTGGTTATATAATACTTTCATGAAATTATGAGCAAATTCTTAATTACACCAAATGTTAGAAAAAACCATATTTAAGACCAATATGCATTGCCAAGCAACTACTGTTATAATTAATGAAATAACTATTTTACAATAGAAATCTTGAAACGCATCTTACAGACTAAGAAAGGGATATATTTTAGAGTCTTTTTGAAGGAGTTTACAACTTTATAGTGAAGAATCTCATAGTTTATTTAATATTCTAAAGAATTTTAAATGTCAAACTATGTCATATAAATCTTTTTGAATAAGTTAGTTAAGGTTCAGAGAAAAAAATATCTGTTTCTAAATTAGTATACTTAGTTCAAAGATAATACTCTTTTATTGTTTCTTTGTGGTTAGAAAGAAACTAGTTGTTTTAATTTCTTATCTGTAACAAAGTAAAAAATACATAAAAAGGACTTGAATTTAATCTTGTATAATAATAAAGGTTTCTATATTTTAGTTGCTCTTTTTATTCTATGCGAAAATAATTATGTAAATAGACGATATAAAATAAGCTAAAATATCTCCTTGTCATGAATTTATCTACATATTACTGATATCAACCACTACACACCTAGAATTAAAGCTCAACTGCTTAATTCCAAAATACAGTTTATTACTTTATCTGGCATATGCTTTATATTCGGTTTTATTTTCTTCCTTTGTCGAGTTATCCGCCCATTAGCTTTTAAAATTGGTTTTAAACCTTGATTTTCATTTCACTTCGAGAATGAAAGCCAGCTTTCACTAACTTTAAAGCATAATTATACCGTAAAGAAAACCCCATAGTGAATCTGATACATTATTAGGTAAAAATATATTATTTTTCAACGAAAGTAAACTTTTGTTGTCTAGTCTGGTATCAGAGCAGGAGTTTACATGAAAAATGTATCATATAAAAAATTTTATCAGTAATAAAATGAAAGCAATAATAAATAAGTAGTCTTTTAAATTTTCATCAAAGAGATAGATATGATTAAAAAACGTAAACATTGAAGTCGATACTTTTTGCTATTAACGCTATGGATTTACGTATTTGATAATTAAACAACTTCAATGCAAAAATAGGAAAAATACTAATTATTTTCTTTTTAAATAATAGCTTTTTAAGCTTTAATTTTTACTGGCTGGAAACAATATATTTTGTAATTATATATTATTATAAATAATGAGAATACTGAAATTACTGGCATATCAGTAGACTTTGAAGCTACAATATACGTGCCGAATATGGCAAAAATTTTTACATGCTAGTCTTTAGGTACTTTAATGTTAAAATGGTCCTTTTGATATATTAAAGTTTAAATATTAAAGAAGAGAAAGAATGTATGAAAATAGTTTTTATTTCGTCCCTGAATGATAGTTACCCATTTTCATTAAGTTTTTATTTTATTCCTTTTAAAGAAACAGCATGCATAATGTGTTGCACAATTAATCTCAGTTTAAAAGGTACCTACGCTTCAAGGAAGGATTTTATAAAATATCTTCTTATTTAAAGTTTCATGATGAAATGAAGCATGGGCACTTTCATTTCGCATGACATAACCAATTGATAAAAATTTTAACCATCAAACCGTGGTAAGATATTCTTTCAGAAAGTTTCCAACTTTTTAATTCAGCACGAAAACTAGCTTTGCTTTCTAACTTCACTTCTTTTAGAACAACAGTAGTATTTTTTACAAAGTATTAAAAAGATTTCTTATCCTTAAATTATTGAACTAAGCGGCTTTTGTAAAAATGCCTTGTGGAAACAATGCGACTTCAGTTAAACATTCAAAACTAATCGGAAAGAAAAATAGAAAAAGTTTTCCATTTCGGAACTACATTGAGAAAAGAACTTTTTTTACTTTCTAAGATAAAAATGAATTATTAAAAAGATGAAACCATGAAATTTATATGCACTTATTTTGCGTTCAAAATGTTATATTTTAATCTCAAGAATTCTCAAAGTTTCTGGAGATTGAAGTATAAGGTTTTCTTAGAAGTTTTATCAAAAATTTAATTTTAGACTAGTAGATAAATTATTTCATAGCATGGAGCTTGCAATTCTTTGAAAGAAAAGAGAAATGAAAATGGGTATATTCCCCCTTTTTTTTTAGAATAAAGATCTTTTCAGGAATGTAAAGATTAATGAAGAAGAATATTTTGATGTTTTTGGACAGATTTATAAATATCACATCTGTCTAGAACAGGAAGTTACATTATTTTACTAAGCTTCTTTCTTTTTATGTATAGATGAAAAATGAATGATACAGTTTTTTGTAAAAAATTTCAGTACAAAAAATAAAACTAAAAATTTCCAATTCGTATTATCTCAAGTAGAGTGTTTAATTAAATTTAGTTATTTAAACTGGAAAAAACCACATTGTGTAACAACAGAATATGATTTATTTTCAATTTAGAGAATTCAGTGTAATCATAATGTAATATATCTTCAGGGCCGTAACTAGGTATATATATATATATATATATATATATATATATATATATATATATATATATATATATATATATATATATATATATATATATATATATATATATATATATATATATATATATATATATATATATATATATATATATATATATATATATATATATATATATATATATATATATATATATATATATATATATATATATTTATATATATATATATATATATATATATATATATATACATATATATATATATATATATATATATATATGTATATATATATATATATATATATATATATATATATATGTATATATATATATATATATATATATATATATATATATATATATATGTATATATATATATATATATATATATATATATGTGTGTGTGTGTGTGTGTATGTGTGTGTGTGTGTACATATTTACACATATATCATATATTCAGTATGAACTCACAAAATATTTTGTTAATTCTTAAAATGTTCCCAGCATAATAATTAAAATCTTTTATCTATTTTTCCTTATTAATACTTAAAAATATTTTTCAATACTTTGGGAATATGATTTTGCTGATAAACTGAATAGTTTATTTTAGGGGATTATTTTTTATTTAGAAGTTGAATTTTCATAAAAAAATTGCAAATTTCTAAACATAAATTTCGTTTTAGTAACTTTATTAAATTCAATATTTAAAACGAATGCTCGGAATTATATTCAGGAATATTAGGAGTGTTTGGTAAACAATTTGTAAGAATCTATAACAGGTTTAGTCTCTAGAAGCATTTGAAAAAAATAAGAAAATTCATAAAAAATAATTTTTAAACACATTGGATTTTATAATAAAAAAAGTTTTTTACAACTTTTTCTTATTTCTACTTGGGGCAAATAGTCTTCTTTCGGACCCCATTTTCTTTACGGTGTGACCTTAAGACAAGACCGTGGCACATGCCACCTTTTCCACGCCCTAGTTAGGGGCCCTGTATATATTTCATAAATACATTTCCCTGTCGAGACGAATAGTTACAAGGTTGTCAAGGTGTTTGGCAGCCACTCTTTGTTCTCAGATCTCACTGCCAGAAATGAATGTACGATTAGAGGCACTGTCATTAGTCTAAAAGAAAACGGCTACTGGTAACGTGTAATACGGTCAGATTTGCATTACTTGAAACCCCAGAGAAAGATATTTTTTCTATCTTTTAGAAGCGTGCTAAGGTAGAGGGGATTTGGGTACCCTGTCAATAGCGGTTTTCGATAAGAAATAGTGTTATGAGGTAGCCAGCTCAATTTTTACCAGGAACATTCCTATGTTGAAATCGAACCCATATGGTGATTCACTGTATACCTATACAATAAAACAAAATCAGCATATGGAAATATAGCATAAAATGGCAAGCCGACAAAAATAAAAGAAGGGAGGTATACAGCTGTTTCGTTGCTTGGAGTGAGCAATATTCTCATTACAGAGCATTCAGTGGCTCAGTGTTTGCTTTGTTGGGTGTTCTAGTATTGAGACAGTTGCTCGCTCGATACAACGAAACAGCTGTTTGAGTACCTTGTCTATCTGTCCCTTACGTTGGCTTTGAATTTTAACTATGTATTCCTAGCTGCCTTATTCAGCTAAAGCTGATTAAAGTGGGAGAAAAGGGCCTTTGTTGGCACGTAAATCATACAAGGAGTCCGAAGCAAGTTGAAAAATTCAAGAGCTGATTAGAAACAGTTAAATAGAGGATAAATTGAGAGAGAGGGGAATTTTTCTCATAAATTTAATTTTAAGATAGTCAATGAATTATTTCAAACTATGGAGACTGAAGTTCTTAGCAATAACAGAAAAATGAAAATGAGTGTATTCATTTTACCGAAGAATATATGCGTTTCCAGAAAACTAGCTATTTATGAAAACAAATATTTTGATGTTTTGCTGATACATTTAAAAATATTGCAACTTTTCTAAAGCAAAAATTTATATATTATATGAATCACTTCTGGTAAGTTTCATTTCTTTTATCTTTAAGGGAAAAACGAACTATACAATTTTTTCTCATAAAATTTCAGTATATGGAGTGAAATTATACAATGCACATTCCAATGCATGGTTATTGCTAGACGAATAAATAATTAAAATTAATTTTTGACGTAAAATATTAAAAAATATTGTTCATTACTTAAAGAATTTATTGCAACTGATACGTAATAAATTTTTTATTTGTCCTTGCAGTCTACACTAAAACAGTTAAATGAAGTAACACATAGAAAAGATTGCTTTATGAGAATAAAAGAACTGTTTTATACACTTTTTGCTTACAAAGAGAATTAAGTTAGTAGATTATATTTATTTGACGTAAGACTGTTACGAGGCATTCTTTTCTTAAATAATTTCCTTATACATCTAAAGAAAATTGGATTTGAATTATTTTTGATGATTTCTGAGAATTTTATTCCTGTTGCATGTCAAAAGAACTCTTAGTTAGCCAAAATCAAATTACTTTCTAAAAGAAATTTGTCTTTCATCTTTCTTTTATTCGAAATTTATGAAACATGGACTGGCATGCAAGCTACTAAAAATAGTATTACTCGGATTTCACATAGGAAATTCTTAGACATTCCATTTTTCAGATAAATACCTGATGTTCTTGCATTTTCGATAACACGTCATGGTTAAAAGAGTAATAACAAAATATCCAAATGATCTTTTGCTACATAAATTGGTATTGTAAAACTTTTCTAAGCATTATATTTATTCCATAATAATTTTTTACCGGACGAAATAATTTCAATTTATTCTATAAAATAAATTCTTGACTTGTCTCATATTTACTGCAATACTGTATAAACGGATTGTACTTTTCGAGTTTCATTACAAAATCTTCAATTCAAAAGCATTGATTTCACTCTATTATAAAATAAATGATTATGCTTATTTTAGAATAAATTTTAAAATTTCTTCATAAGAATTTAACTTTTTAAAAATTATTTAGTTTCCCCGTTTCCAGTAATATTGCTAACATAACATAAAATATATTCACCGAAAGAAAACAAAGGAAATATTCCTCAAAGAAGGTAACTTTTAAGATGCATATATATTAAAAATTAATTTCATATCAAATTAAAGCAAAATATATATGCTATACATAAAATTTCTGTAAAGTTGAAAATTTAAAGGTATTTAAGATTTATGTAAAATTAAAAGTGCTTAAAATTTGAAAATTTTCAAAAGTCTAATATACATCGTTCGATAAAATTTCAAGCTTGAATACATTGCATAGCACAACTCACATAGTTTGCAACCATCAAATCACCATTTTTGTATTTCCTGAATGGCAACAACCCAGCAGATTGAATTTATAAACGAGATTCGCCATCAGATATAGGTCTGTACTACGATGCAGTCAACGTTCTCCATGTTTGACTTGTTTGTTACCAACGATTGCTGTAAATTTGACCTCTGAGGTGGCAGATTATGTTTTCTCTTTTTATTAGCAATAAAGTAAAATACCGTTTTATTTAATTTTCATCTTGCATCACTTATCGTATGTTATCTTGCAAGCAACACTATAGAGTGCTTCACTTGCTAGTAAATTACTGTTGGTTGAAGCCTTTACAAATATAAACTATATTGCTCATATTAATATATGTAAGGTTTACAAAAAGTGAGTTGCATTACTTTCTCAAGAACAAGATTTTAAGAGATAATTTCACATCATTTTTAGTTATGTCACCTCTTTTTTTCAACTCATGTTATAATCTTGATAACTGCAACCGATGATATTATTTTGACATTCGCTAAACAGCGTTTTAAAAGACATTCTTTTATTCGTCCGATTCATTCAGTTATCAGCCTTTGGGGATCGTGAACGTGAACCATTACAAGTGTTCGAACCAGATACTTGTTAAAGAAATGGGAAGCAAGAAAACCCCCACACTTTTGGATTTCAAGATCTTTTCTTACAACAATACTTCATTACTTTCTCAAAAACGATATTTCAAACGAAATTTTCTCTAACTACTTTTGTAATTACGCCCTTTCTTTCCTTCACTCGTGATTTAGTGTCGATAACTTCAAACAATGTTTATTACTTTGTAGATTATTTTGTATTACTGTATGTGAGCCATTTTGAAACCTTGTGGTTGAGTGTTTTTTTTTTTATTTCAAATAAAAATTTTGGTTTGAACCCTACATTTTTTTTACTAATTTAGTGAAATAAAATGTATTTCTATTGTATTTTCTTTTTGTGTACGATTTTCTGATGCGATTTAAGGAAGTATTTCTAGCCTAATAGTTACTCTGATTAGTTTGATCATCAATAAAACCCCATTCGGTATTGAAAAAATTGACATAGTATGACGAAAACTGTTACTACACGTATCTACATGAAAAAAAATCTCTGTCCCAGAATTAAACAGTAATAGATAGCTTTAAAGCCGAAAATATTATCCACCACTCCACCAAACTATATATATATATATGCTGTGTTTAGAGTTAGGGTAACAACAATTAGAAAATGTATGTTCAATAAATTAATTAATTTCATTATTGTGTAATTTTTTGATTGATTCATGTACTAACAACATTTTTAATGATTCATGTACTGACAACAATTATATTTAAATGTGTAAAAATTTTAGTACTTTTGGAGACTGGGACATAGGAGAAACCTCATTACAAGATTTAGACTTAGACAAACAGACAGGGAGAATTAAATAAAAGAGTGTAAAATTTTTTTTAATATGTTAGGATATGTTCGATTGTTTACAGTGATAAAAATGTTGAAAGAAGAAATTTAAATTTATTTTTTGGGAACAATTTTATATATAAAAGGACAATTTTCTTCACCAAAAGTACTGCCTTCTAAAAGATAGAGTATTCATCAAAACAGATTATCTGGATCTAATAATTTTTCATCAGACATAGAAGTGTGTTATAAAGTATAGGAAGGACTTTAACATTTCAGATAATTTTCAAAATCATTAAATGCATTACTGAAAATACTTTTCTTTGTTTCAGTATTCATATGCATATCCACCAATAATAAAATAACTTATAATGGAATAGAATGAGTATGATGTTAATACATTACATCAATTTAAATTTTTAAATATCTTATTTCCCTCCAATTTGAAGAATAATTCCTCTAATTTATGCAATATTCATAAGAAATTGCTAATGTAAATTACGCAAAAAAAGAGTTCATGAAGGATAACAAACTTTCACCTAAGAAATAAACTATTTTTTGACACTTTTGTTTTTAATCACAGGGCACAAAAAAAAAACATAATAGAACAGCTCTCTAACTCAAACATCACATGAAATATCATATAAGTGTCTTATATGTGACAATATTGAATATATATAACATATCCTACAGATTCAAATACATTCCACGAACAATCGATAGTAAGATATCTATTCACACATTGCAGTAACATTATACTTTGGTACCGATGAAACTATATCTAGATGTGGTATTATAAAACAGAAATGCAACGTAGCTGCAATATATTGAAGAAATATGTATTTTCTGCCAACAACATCAGCTCATGTGCCTTAGCAGCCAGTCATTATTGTCACGGATAGCAAGGTTTTTGCAATGAATAAGGTAAGTTTTCTTTTTTAACGTTCTATATATACCGTATTTGAGGTAACTTTTAAACATATTCTGGGGAATCGACAGAAATTTCATTGTATTTTCTTTGGCACAAATGAAAATAACAATTTTATTCAATATTTTACGAAGTAGAATAAACCTGTATATGATCATTCACATGTGTTCATAGTCATTACAATGATCTTAGATGTATTCATCACAAAACAACTCTGACTTATTTAATATTCTTAATAAAAATTGATTGCTTTACTAATTTAAAGTTTTTTATAACTTATTTTATCTGTCTTCAATTATTTTATCATTTCCTTGTTCATGCATCTAAACAGGGGATGTAAACAGATTCGTTGTCATTTATCTGATTTAAACTAAGTATAAATTTTTTTGCTGGAATTCAAATTTACTTTTGCAATTCAACTGCATTTCGCTGCATTTAGGTTTTCTTGGCAAATAATCTAGATAATTTTTAAATAGGTTATTATTTACCGAAATAAACATGATGTAGACTGTTATACGATAATTATAAGTTTGAATTATGCATACATTTATAAATGTATCTTTGATGTAGATAATAGATTTAGCATACTTAATACAAACTGTTAGAAAATCGGAACTTATCAAGATATATGGTTTATACATATTTCTCAATTTTAATATTTGTTTTTTGATATTTTGAATTCCATCCCCCCATCGTGGTAAGCCACGATGCTGACTTGGCAAATAATCTAGCTAATAATAACAGTAATACTACATCTATCTAGGAGGTTTAAGGGAAATTTAGGAATTAGACTGTATCTCTAATAAAATGGACTGGATTTCTAGTAGGCACTAGATGCATTTATAGAAATATTTTAACTATTATAAATTTATTTAATTTTTAAAGTTTGATGTCACATGCCTTTTTTATTGTATCTATTATCCAACAGTAATAAAATAACTATGGGATAAATACATTACATCATTTTTGCGTTGATAATATCTTATTTTACTCTCACTTTAACCTCGAAAATAATTCCTTTAAGTTATGCAACTTTTATTCGAAGTTGCTAAGTCAAATTACTTAAATAGAGAGTTTAAGAAGTATAAAAAAAACTTGCACCTAAAAAAGAAATTGTTTTCTGGAACTGCTGTTTTTAATCACAAAAACTAAAAACTGTAATAGAACAGATCTCTAGGAGACGTTAGGGAAATTAAGGAATCGGACTTTATGCCCAATTTAACCGATTGAATTCATTGTAGGTTCTAGATGTCTTTATTGAAATATTTGAATTATTATTCGTTAATGTAATTTTTAAGTTTCCATTTCTGATGCCTTTTTCTTTTAATTCAATTATCTATAAATGAAACTGGCTTCTCTTTTGAGTAATGAATGCGAGATGAGATTGCACAATAACAGCTAAATTATCATATTTGAAGCTCAAAATCTTAATTATATACATTCTTCGAAGGAGGTTTAATATTCAAACAACACACGTTTCTGTTAATAACAAACATTATAATGATACCTGGTACGATAACGTTATTTCAGAGAAAAAGTATAAATTAGTGGTAAAGAATTTTTCGACAACAAATGCATAAAAATTTATTATTTTGGGAAATAATCCAAAATTTTAATTCATTGCAGAAAATGCCCTTTTTAGAATTCCGAAATATTAAGAAAGATGAAAGTAACATAGTCATAAGTACTAATTTTACAAATGTTAAAAATCTCAAATGGGGATAAATTTTCAAAGATTTAATTTTGAGACACGGTATAAATTATTTCGTTGCTTCTAATGCATAATTCATCAAAGACAGAATTAAGTGAAAAGATGAATATTAATTTTCTTACATATGTTCTTAGAGATACTTTTTAAAATTCACATATTTATGGAAAGAATCATTTTGAAAATCTAAACTTACGTTTGACAGCGATTAATTCAGTTTGAAAAGGGTGAACATTTGATAATGTTCTGGGTTTGGTTACAAAGTGTATGGGTGTGAACCTCACTTCTGGATCGTAAGCGTTTGAAATCGGTGGTAAACAGTAGTCTCGGTCTAATTAGCTCTTGGTCTGTGGCAAAAAATTTGGTCGTAGTGCTCCAAATCCCTCCTCATTAAACCAGTTTCAAAAGTTTTGCAATTTTATTTCACCAAATGGTAACAAATAAAAAGGACACACTTACCAAGTGGTTATAATTAAACTTTCCCAATAAACGGTATCCTACAGCTCAAATGGGTGAACGGAATGCAAAAAGTTTTGTATATGAGCTATACACGAGATTACGAAATTAAAAGAAAAATAGTTCTAAAATGTTCACCAGAGGACGTCTTTTAGGGAAAAACATGAAAATTAACACAATAAACGACCATAAAGGAATACAGAAACAATATTAGCATTTATTGACTAATTTCTGATCACCTTGTCATCGATCCACATTAAATAAAAGTAAGTAAATAACAAAAATAACTCGCAGAAACAAAAATAGATTAGGAACTTGTTGTTAATCGTGTGCAGAACGATGTAGGGAAAGGTAATCCACGTGACCAAGGGAAAATTTCAGGTTTATTTTCCTAAAAGGCGCCCTCTGGGGGACACTTTAGAGACACAATTATTTTTTCGACATTCCGCAAGCTCGTCTTGTGTATAGCCAATATACAAAATTTTGTTGCATTCCATTCACACGTCTGCTTTGTAGGATGTCGTTTATCGGGGTAGTTTAATTATAATCACCTAATTATAATACATGAAAAGAATGTGACAAGAATGTACATGAAAAGAATGTACCAAGCTGAGCTCTCAGAAATCCTCCAAGTTATAGATCTCTACCATCTGAAGAAACCACATCACTTAACATTCTTTTTGCCTTTGTCACAATAATATCTATTGGAATCGAAGCCCAAATAAATAAAAAATCTTTAATTATTCATTGAACATCGATCAATAAATCTGGTCAATGTAGCAGTTCACCATTTCTTTTTTAGGATGTAAGTGCTGTTAACAATATCTGATAAACAACGAAGATAAGTGTTTTTAAGCCTCACCTTGTTCTAGTAATCAAATGGTGGAGAAAATATAATTATACGTAGAATAATTCTATTTACACAAGGGTGAGACGACTAGGCAATCTATTTAAGGCTATCCAAGGTCATTTTAGAGAGCACTATCAGCGTACATTTCACCGTGTAAGGTAAAAGTCCTGTCATCAATAAGTCTGATTTGTTTGTATATAAAGATTCCCTTCTATTTCTGAAAAGTTGCAATTATATATATATATATATATATATATATATATATATATATATATATTATATATATATATATATATATATATATATATATATATATATAAATTATAGCTTGAAAATGGTTTCCATTATATAAACAATAAAATTATCATAATTACTATATGTATTTTGTAAATAAAGTAATTTACATAAGGCAAAAGCTTCAAGTTAGAATACAAAAATCGGTTAAGTGCCGTTATAATTCGCATTAAATTAAAGTCATATTTAAATAATGGACGTTAATCATTTTGTCCATTTATTGCATAATTCTAATTGCTAGTTTGAAAATAAGTACTACAGAAATTAGAGCATCCTCTTAAAACATGAGAGTATGGATTTTATTCTTCCAGCTAAAAGTAATAAAGAAATCCTTGACAACTATTTTGCTGAGCGCCAAACTGTATAATTTGTTCTTCGGAGAGCTTTCAATTAAAACTAAACTTTTACTGAAGAAAATTAGCTTCGAAAGTCAGAGTCTAACGATCCTAATTTTAAGCTTTGATTATGTATTGGCTGAGACACTACGGAATATCATCCCCTCCCTCCTTAAAACTGTGAAGAAAAAGATCTGACGATAGCAAAATTGCCGTAAAAAGGAATATATCTCGGGGAGTTTAATCGAGGAGGAGAGAGTCCGATAATATTAATTAAGTCAGTAAAAGAGAAGAGTAATTAAATTGTTTGAATTGGACCTAGAAATGGCATCTTTGCAGCTGCGTGAGTTTGAAATTTCTTCCTTTATCATTGGGAAATACGAAAATACTTTCCATTACGACAGAAAAGAGCGGATGTGCGACTTTCGAAGAGAAACGGTGGACTAAATTATGAATTTTAAAAACTCATTCACTCTGCTATTTTGAAACACGAACATGTTACATGAATTCATCAATTTACTCTTACAGTTAATGTAAGTATTAGGTGATAATCATGCATTAAGATCTCAAACAGGTAGAGGGGGAAATGATAAATGAACATTGCTAATGGAAATCTTTAAACGAAAATTCAAATAACACATCAGATGGCAATGAGGAAAGGATCTCTTTAAAGTGGAATTTACCGTTAGAAGAATTACAGATATCTAATGAAGCAAAGAACGAAGCGTTTTCGTTTAATTAGTTAGGCGTATGTTCATTATTAGAAGAGTTTAATTTAAGGATATAGTATTAAAATTGCAAAGCCTTTAATCTCGTTCCGGAAAGATAAAAATTAAATCTTTAACTTTTTAAATTCAACTCATTCTCTCGTTGAACATGTATTATTTTGAAAAGAAATAAAATATATTTATAATTTGTTTGGTAAAGTTTTAAGCGTAATTCACTAGATAGTAATATACAGACTCGTGCTAATCATCTAAACTCCGCATTATTATATTCTGGGTGACAAATCTCTAAGAATTGGAAGATTTGGTTACCACATATAAAAACCATTATTTTGACACTGGTGTAGAACTGTAGCTTATTAATGCCAAATAAATTGAAGGTCAAATTTACAGCCATGGGTATGGGTTCAAGAGGACAGGTGGCAGGGTTCCCTTTCCTAGAGACCACATTATTTTATTGGTTGGAGTGTCCTAGAGTGCCCAAGAAACAGTTGGACAAATAGAGAACTGATACACTATCCATTTGAAGAATATATGACCAATAATTGGAGAGGACACACCTTTTGATGATAACCCACGGAAAACAGAGACCACATTATTTTAATGGTAGGAGTATCTTAGAGTGCCGGCGAAGCATTTGGACGAATAGAGAGCTGATATACCATTCATCTGAAGAAGATATGACCAACAATCGGAACAGGGCACACATCTCGATGGTAAGCAACGGAAAGCAGAGGTTAAAGAGAGATGAGCAGTCAGAAAAAAGAAGCAGTTTCGAATAGAGAAATGAAAGTGTCCAGGAGAGATTCTCACGATTAGCCTATTCCGATAATTTTCAGACCGAATCCCGTTATAATACCAATGGCTTCTTCGTGTGGAAGTCCAAAATAGGTAGTCAGTGAAGCTTTCAATAAATATAATATTCCATATTGTCTATAAATATAAAAATTTCCCCGTCCTACGATTTTATGTTTGCTTCTTCGTAATTTTTATATTGTGCACAGGAGTATGTATCATTTTGAATGTATGTTAATTACATGTATACAATTTGTATGATCTAGACATGTTTCAAGATAACAATATTAATTTTAAATAAATATTCTTTAATCCTATGTCTGACTAGGTTTTGATTTATTGCTAGTTTTACAAAATCTAAATCCACAACAAGATCTAAAGCTAGTTGAAGTATGAATTTCTAATTAACAGTACAGTGCTGCATATGTATTTATGTAACACATAATCGTTGAGATAAATGCATAAAATTTAGAAAATCTAACAAATGATGCATTCTAAAAGTTTAAGTAATCAAAATAATACTTACACCTTATAAAATGTTGCAACATTATGTTTATTATGTTTCAGCCCTTTATAACTGTGTATCAAATAGAGATTATTTTGCTTTTTCAGATTTTAAGTTACAGAGCAAAATTTCATTATTCTAAAATTTATGTTATGCTCACTCGAAACTTCATTATAAACTTGAGTAAATGCAGCTAATAGATGCCTATAATAATTTTAAGATAAATGGAAATGATATTTTTATTAACTGACCTGAAACACAATCTGAATGCCTTATTGTCGCATTCAAAGATCTAAGTTATTTATATTTTTGAAAGCTTACAGTAAGTTTTGACTGAATTCCTTGGTGGCACATTTTATTCGTAAATATCATGTTAATTTTAACGATATGTAAATTTCCTTAGTTGAAATTCATCACACAATGTTAGATGTTATTAGTTATTTAAGTTACAAAAGACATTTCAAGAAAGTTCCTTGGGAATGCGAAATATTTCACATATCAGTTACTGTGCAACACCCTGTGTAGGATAAAGGAATTATTTCAAGACAGGAATATTTAAAGTTGATGTTCAAACATGTACGTTCATAACAATAGCGTAGAGCATTAATTTCTCATTTACAAAAGGTAACCTTTTGAATATTTATGGATAAAGAAATATCTCGCTAGTGGCTGGAAGACAAATTCATTCTTCGAACAGAAAATTCATATATGAGTTGATGTATATTCAATAGGAAATTGTTCCGTTGACGGCGGTGTTATTTACGTCAAACTCATATTTCTCGATCTCGAATTGAAAATAGGAAATACTTTTAAATTAAACATGAATTACAGCGTTGGATACAGAATAAACTAATTAATGGTTGCTAATTAAAATAGTTTCATTGATCATATTTTAATATCCACCGAGAAACTAAATGAGTTTTATAATGAGATTATCTTTTAATTAAGTTTTGCTACATTTAATAATGATAAGAATGCTCATATGGATAACACGTACAAGAGTAGTGCAAAGATAAAATAAATTAAAAGTATCAAATTCTTATTAAATATGCATATTTTATGAGGTTTGTATACAATAATATTAAAACACACTCAAAATATAACTTAAGAAATTTTATTACTAAGTGCATTATTTTAATATTATATATACTGGTAGTTTATTTTTAGAATGATGTACCGCATGAAGTTTCCTTTTATGAATCTCACATATTAGAAATTTTAAATCAACCACTAACCCATGTATTATAAAATTCGGATTATTAACATATCATAATAAAGTATCAAAGGTGTTGTAAAGATTCAGTGCTATTAATATTTCTTGAAAACAAGTGTACTTAATTTGTGAAATTTATTCGCTATTAGGAACTAGTTATTTTCAACAAATGTCTGTTAGCTGCCACTATTCTATGATGATGTAATCTATAAGAGGCCTTTAACCTATAAAGTGAAACTAAATAACTGTTATATTTTCTTTCCTGAAACCAATAGTTCATGGTCTGGTTGTGACTTTAGAAAATGTATTTCATTAGTTATATTCCGTTACATAGAAATTTTAAAAAGGGGTTCATGTATGAAATTTTCAAATGTACATCATTAAAATTGTTATGGTGTAATCTAAGACAATTTTTTATGTGTAATATCGGTGACGATATAAGAGTAAAATGAGAAAAGTTAAAAAGAATGTACTGTTTCTTATTTAGGAATTAAGTAATTTTAACTTTAAACTATGTTATTTACTGAAGAAGAAAATATATATAACTTTTAATAACCATTTAGTCGATTTATATTGAGGAATAAATTAAAGATTGAAGAAAAGTAATTTCGAAGACCTTACACTTTCTTATTGCTTTATTAGCCCGCGTAAAATAGTGTGCTGGAACAAGTAAGGCATAAATTGTGTTTAATATGCACCTGTTAAGGAATTACTTTAAATTTGACACATTTGCATAGTTTTTAATAGAATTTCTTACCGTATGTTAGTTTATAAATTGGAAATCCATTTTCTAAGTTTGTTAGATGGTTATCTAGGTTTAAATTCTGACTTGTATAGCTTTCTCTATAACTTGAAATACTCACCAAAAACAAGTCGTCTACAACAATTAAATCCATATTCTGAACTAAACCAGGAGTTTGTGCTCATAGGCAATTTTCTCATAAATATTTAAGAACATGTGATAAGTCGATGAGACAAATCCACTTTATTATCATATTTGTGAAATAGTTTTCAGATTATCTAATGGCATTATTAACTACACGGATTGGCTTTAATACTACTTCTATTGGCGTGAATTCTACAAGATATTTGCCATTTCTGAAGCTTTCTAGTTTGGTGTGATAAGGTTGCAGATCTAGCTGCTTGACGTTGTTCCCAATCTCGTCTATTATAGATTAAATTGAATTGATATTTTAGTAATAGGGATGGTAATAAAATTAACGTTTTACTCATGCTACTGACACCAATCTTGAATGAAGTGATTGATCACTGTTCCTTAATATATCAACATATTGAAATATGTGGTATAGGGATGAAAATTTAACATAATAATCAAAACATAATAGCATGAATTTTGTCAGTAACTATATTTAAATGTGTTTGATAAGCCAATTTTGATTACAAATAAAAAAGAAAGGAAATAAATTGTCAAATCCTAATCCATTATATACCAGCTTAAAAAGATCTTTTCATTCTATAGCATTTATTATATTCCTTAATTCTCAATTTGCCATCTGTAAGGACAAGTGGTGGCTAAATGGGTAGAGTACAGCTCTTTGGTACCGGTGTTAATGGGTTTGAATCCCACTGCTGGTATGTATGTTCATAGCCAATAGAAATCGACTTTAAGTAGTAGGTCCAGATCTCATTACCACTCGCATAGCAAAAATTCAATCGCAGCACTACAAGCTAACTTGCCAACTATAAGGAAGGCTTCCTAAGACTGCATGTTTTTTTATACATTACTTTCTAAATATTTTTCTGCAAGATGATATATTTACTTTTTTTTTAGCTTTAGACAGCGAAACTCAATATTGAGGCTTTGAGCTTCGTTAACTCTTTAATAACCTTTTAATAATCAGTAAAAGAAAACATAATCAGAAACTTTTTGAAAGTTTCCTTCAGTTTACTAATCGGCTTAATTTGATACATTCCTGTCTTGCAGTCATGTGAAATAATGCTTTGAAGTGCTCTTTCGCTTCAATAAGCTAGTATCTGATGATACTCTTTGTACTGAATTTGTGTGGGAATAGTATAATTTCTATATGCCTTTACAACGGCTATATCTTTGTAATTCGCATGCAACAGTTTATTTAATATTCTGAGTATGACTCCAACTTCCACTTTCACTGCCTATCAAATCTGCTTTTAACTGATATCTAAACAAGGGATTATTTTCTTTGATTACCCAAACATTTTATTTTTATGTCAACCACTTTATTTATCAGAAAATTAATGACGCTATAGCTAATTTACTCTAAGCATAGTAAATTAATCACTCAATGCATTTTTTAAGTCTATAGACTGCAAATAAAGGAACTCTTTTAAAGTATTAAAAAAGTTAAACGTATTTTAAGTTCATAATGATACAGAAAACTTGAGGTAGAGGAGAACTTCAATTTATATGCTCAACAGAATGATGTTTTAACACTATATACCTGTCTACATATTCCCCTTTTATGTATAACTATTGACTGAATCAGTAAGAATTTAGTATTTCCCCCAATATACACTATTAATAATAATTTATACCTGTTTAAATATGCAAGGAAAATTTATGCTGAACTGTTATGCATTTCACCAGCTTTCTTCACGTTTATTTAGCTTTATAGTATCCGATAATATCAGGGTTCGAGTTCTCTCGATACCAGATTACTAATTTATTTACTAGAAATTACTGTATAATGCATTAAATTTCAGCTTTAATGTAACATTTAATTTGCATAATGTAAATATTTCAAGGAGTCAAGAAATTTAGGTGTATGAACAGCAATTCATGTCACGAATATCCAATAGAAATAAGCTCTTAAATTATGCATACTTAAGTATGTTAAACATAGCTAATTTGCGATTAATCTTTGAAATTTTAACATTTTGGAGTATAAGGAAATATGTTTGTCATTTATTTTACTATTATTTTTTAATCTTATTTTTCTTTCGTAAATAATAATTGCAACATTTAATATCTAATTTTAGGTTTACAATGAGTTTAAAGTTTCTTTAAAATGATTTCCTAATTATGGTTAGAATTTAATCACTACACTTATTACACAGAAATTGGAAAAGTTATTTTTCAGTAAAATAAATTTTTGAGAAAACGTTTTGTTTATTCAATAATTTTTGCAATTATAAATAACTTATTATAACTGTAAATTTCACATTATTCTGTACTTAAATTTTAATTAGGCTTAATTTTTTCAGTTACTTGTATAGTTCTCATGTATTAAAGTCATGCAAACTTAACATTCTTGTATTATTGGTAAATGAAGTTCTGGGATTACTTTCATATCTACATCACATTTTATAAAATATTGTTAAAATTACTTTTGAAAAAGGATTATAGCTATTCTAAAATAAATATAAGTATGGTAGATCATATACCATTCATTCATTTCATTTCTTTATATTTTTTTGTTGTTTTCGAACATAGGTTTTATATTAATTTTTTGCCATGCTTGATATACAAAAGGAAAATTTAATATATATCTGAAGACAATAATATCTAAATATATTCTAGAGTTTTTACTTTTTCTCTCAGCTATATTCAACAGATCTTTCATTATCGTAACTGAATACAGTATGTGTTTTGCTACTGAGATATGTACGATCTTATCATGCAAGGAAACAAATATCCGTAATATCAAAGCTACATATTAAAAGGTTTGTTATTATGCTTCAATTACAGTTGTTATAAACTCTGGTCTCCCGCAGAAATAATTTTTTGTGTGACATTTCATCTTTGGTTTAATGGAATTTTAGACCAAATTACGTTTGAGTCTTATTCTTCACACAAATGACGTTTGGTTTGGTTTGGTTTAGAGCGCTACGGTCTACTGTTTTGCACACGAAGGCTAACAAGTGACGTTTGCTTGAATATATTATATCAAAGTCCAGTTACATTTCCAAGGCCAATTTACCTAAAAAGTAAAAGAATGTTTAATACTATTTTTCGAGGATTCTTTTCGGGGATAAATGAATTAAAACTACAAAGCCTTTTCAAAACTGAGACTTCTCAAGATTCCCTTTCTCTTCCTAGAAATAGGAAATTTGGATATTTACCCAAACTTCAAAAACTCTAGAACTCTTAATCAAACAGTAAAGACACAGAAACCTATAGGTTTTGTTAGTTTGATGGTGGTGTTACTAATCCTGGGTGGCATATCACAGGTATACCATTTCCATAAAATCAAAGATTTCCAAAAAGTCCAAAAATAAAATATTCTTTGAAATATCAACTGCAATGAAGTTTAAACAATAAAGAATATGATTAGGAAGATCTTCCGGCCATGTTGGAAAGAGAGAGATTCAGTGTGTATACTCAAAAAGTCAGAGAGAGCCATTTGCTGCTTCTAGAAACAACCAGCCGTTGACACCAGCCACAACTTATACCAAAGTACCAAGGTTGATCAGATGGAACCCTCCAAAGTGCGCCCGTCTCCCTCTTTTTGATAGAGAAGATTTCATCATCGGCTAGGGTTGGGTCAGCTTGAAGTATGTCAGCTGAAGCTGTCTAAGTTATCGACTATCTCGTTACCATTTGGTCTAACATAAGAGGGAACCTACTGAAAGTATACAGAGTGTTTTGCAGAGAGCCTCACAATAAGATAAATATTCAAGCTAGTGTGACCTCATACTTTCGTTCAATGAGATAGGTGGTGTATAGAATCACGACTGTCAGTTAAAATCCAAATGTCCCTGGATACAGGTTCAGTAGACGTGTCGATAAATTGTATTCCCTTGTAGATTGCAGTAAATTCAGACTTGAAAACAGAACAGTAGATGGGATTTCTAGTCAAAATATCAATAGTTTCATCGGCAATTTCAATGTGCACACCACTACCAGAAACACTACCATCTCTTTTACTGCCATTAGTGTATATTTTCAAAGCAGAATGGGAAATGCTATTAACTGTTTGTCTAGTAAATATTAGTAACTCAAAATTTTTGCTTACCTTGGCCAAGAGATCACCCTAGAAATAAACGCGATCAGGGTCAAAATTTAAATTCAAATAGGGATTTTAGGAGTGTGGTTGCACATTTTCAGAAGGTTGATCCATCTCGTTTGCGAAGGAAAAAGAAATGTGTGTGTTTAAACACTTATTATTATACAATGAATGATAATAAGCAGAAGTTATGTGCTGATCATTGTAGCTATAAAGCTAGTTGTAATATTTTGAAAGGAAGTGGTTTCTTATCAGTGAAAGCGGTAGTAAATGACTGACAAACAGTACAATATCGTTAAGGAAGCTGTTAAGAAGGCCAGCAATTATTCGTGCAGCACTTAATTGCACTCTTTCAAATTCCTTTAAGTAAGCTTTTGAGTCACAGAAATAAATTAGGAAACTATATTCTAAAATCTGACTAGTGAGGTGCAGGTGGTTCACAGTGTATTAAAATATGCACCTCGGTATCGTCCGGATATATGTTTAAGGATGCTGAGTCTCTTCCTACATTTATCTACAAGAGCCTCTATATGTCCGGTGATAATTCTTGATCTAGGCTATAACCCAAGTACTGGTCATTTTTTATTCAGTTAATAATACATGGTTAATATCAATAGGTTAATACCCAATTTCGTTAACATTTGTGCATGCTTAATTTTTACTCTTTTTATGGAAATCCGTTCTTTTGTTTAGCTCTTCTAGATTATAGGTATTATTTTTTTAGATTCCAATATTTTCTTTTGTACTTCCATAGCATTTTTGTCCGTTTAATGGATTCTTATTTTGAAATAAATCTGTATATGTATTTTGAATAGGATTTCAGATACAGAGAATATTTGTTTCTTTGTTTACCTAGCATTGATTGAGAGAATTAGATTCTACTTTCTTGATGCGCTACCGGCTAATAAAACAGGCTATTAATGCATAAAGTCGATTCCCACTGACTACAAACAGCCAGCAGTGGGATTCGAGTTCATGTATCCCGGTACCAAAATGCTGCACCCTACAGAGTTAGGCATCATTCCGTTTGCATCTTAGTATCTAAAAAAATGTATGTTATAGGCATTCTTTGAAACAAGGCCAAAATTTCTTTATTTTACTTGAATTCTAAAAATTCATGAATTTTTATTTTTATTTAACTATTTTCGGATTTTTAGCATCTATATTAGTAGAGCAACGACGAGTAATATAGAAACAAAATAAAAAAAGAGCCTAAAACTATGAGCCCATATGATTATTGGCAATTAAGTAATATATTTTGTTTGATATTTTATTTGACATTTAGATTTTCAGTAAGCACTGAAATAATGTTCATTTATATAGTATTTTTGTCAAAACAGTAAGAAGTTATCAAAGTTCAATAGTATGAAACAAATCTATTTATGAATAGTGATTTTGAATAAGTATGAACTAATATTCATAACCTTTCTTTGTTATTTTAAAATTTCGAAAGAAAAAGTAGCTATATTTAACCAGATAATGTAGCAGTTCTTCTTTTGAGAAGTAGAATTTCCTATAAAAGGTAAACTGATTTTTATGGCGATTTATAAACCTTTATTTAGGGGTGTATTTAAAGTAACACATATTTTCTTAGACTAACATGTATTAGTATAAACAAATTTATTTTTGTAAGATGTAAATGGCTGTTCAAATAAATTTTCACCTTCATCTTGAGATCGCAAGAAAAAACACACATCTATTGCATTAGATTTTCTCAAACTGGAGAACACTGCAACCAAACTAATTTTTAAAAATTCATAAAATCGTTTTATTTAAAAAACACATTTTCTATTAAAAAAATAAATTCTATTAAAAACATTATTTTACTGAAATTAAATATCGTACTTCCACTCATAGGAAAACAAATAAAAACACGCGCTATATTGATCGTTTAAAGATAAAATTTCAATATTTGGTTCGGTATAAGTTCAGTCCTATTTAAACGTATTTCTAACAGAAGATCAAGCTCATATTAGGAATTACCTATGAAAGAAAAAATGTATTTATTATTCATTAAACATTATTAAGTAAAAAAAAGCGCAATGATAAGTTTTTTACATCTCTTGCAATATCATTAACTGTGTTATAAACAATCAAAGATTTAAATAATTCTTATTCCATAATATCATAGAATGCCAAGTAATTTTTGTTCCTAAAGGAAAAAGAAGCTCACTATTCTTGTGGAAACACCGACTATCAAGTTTTAAGTTATTAAAACTCAAACGAAATAAAACCCTTTTTAAACTGGAAAGATTAAAGATTATAAAATTGAAATTTGATATTCAACAAGCAACTAAAGTATCGTAATATCTGTTCATAAATTTTACCTTTTATACTAATTGTGTTTTTCCATTGACGACTTTTCAATGTGTTTAGTCTATTTTAAGACATTACTCTTTAATCATTATTGATTGTTCAAAGCTATTAACCTTTCTCTAGAGTTTCTAGCAATATCCTAAAATAGTATAATAGGAATTTGTTTACACTTTATGTTGGTGTTCAGTAGAAATCCGACACAATAATCGGATTTCATTTGACTAAAATTAAACAAATGAAACCTATTGAAATCAGCTGCTGAATCCCAGTGAAATAAGAGATTAGCAACTAAAACTTTGTAAACTCAATCTTTAATAAATTAAATATTAGCCCCTAATTACAAAAGAATGATTTATAAATATTATCATCTTCAACTTGATGGTTTCTCTAAATATTTACTTACAAACCAAAACCTAGTTTCTCTTTGATTGTTGTCAGTAATCATATAAATCATTATACATGGTATAAAACGTTTATTGCCTGAGAATATTTAAATTCATTACAATTTTCCCAAATATATTTAGAAACAATTGTATTCCAAACCATCTGTGTGCTTTTAAACTGATTTCTAAACATTGAATTTATAAGAATTAAGCATTAGTTAGTAGTAATTATTGTTAAAAATATCTTAGAGTCTATTGATTTGTAGCAATGAAAATAATCCCCTAACAATAATAGCCTAAGTTATCTTCCTGTCTGTCCTCGAATTTATGAAGCGGTTGGACCTGTAATGTATAGAGGTATACATAATGAATTCTTAATGAGTTAGGGTTAGCAAAATTCAAAGCGAGGAAAGTTTATCTTTTGTCGATCGGATTCTAAAATAAATTGGTATAAATATGCTTCATATCACAGCAAAAAATACTACTGTCTTTAAAACGTTCGAAATCCACTCCTTCCTCCCTTTTCGAGAGCTTAATGCTATTATTTCAAGCCCTATTTTCCCCGGTTAAGAACAGGCGGTTAAATTTATCAATTTATCCTATAATAAATAGGTAAAGTAACACTTTTTTTTTTCTAGCAATATGGCTTCATTACTTTAACTGTCTCCTTTAATCATTTCTTATTTTAAATTATTTAAATATCTTCTACATTATTTTCATACGTTTTATCGCTGAATTAAGATATTATGTGAATATTTTCCCTTTATATTTGGCTTAAATAATAGATTAGGTACATATGTGATAATTTTAAATTTAATCACCGATTATTTTTTGTTGCAATGAAAATTTTATCACAGCTATTAACAACAAATTCTTTGCATAAAAGTTTAAGAGTCTATTTCCCGGACTTAAATATCTAGCGTTTAAGTTATATATCTTCGAAAATTAGGAAGTCTGTTCGTTTGTGCATTTGTTTTTTATACATAACCACACGGTTTACAAACGATTAAATTTTGAACATCATTCATACATACCGCCAAACAATCACTGTCAATATTAAAACCTCTGCTACCCATCCTCTCACGTAATATGACAAGATAAATTAAAGTTAGCAACTAAAATAAGGTCAGTAAATATACACACCTTGAGAGTGTACCAGATAATTCTCAGCCAAAAAACAAACAATTTTTTTATCTGCTTCATAGGGTACTTTACAATGGTGGAAAATTAAAAATTTTACTGATCCCGTCATATGACAGGCTATATACTAGTAATTTATATTTGTTGTATTTTACAGACAGACATAGAAGCTCGGCAAAGGCAGTGATCTCGTAGCCGTTTAAGTTAACGCTCGTAACGTCTTAACGCTCGTAGCCGTTAAGAGTTACGGTTTAGGGTGTCGGAAAGGAAAAAGATCTTCCTTGTTCATTCCTGCTGCTGAGACGCGTAAAATAAGTTCGTGGTAGCAATTACCTACAGGACAATATTTCTAAAGGTGGCTTGCCAATCCTGGGGCATGCCATATCTAGAGGCATTAATTATAGAGACTGTACATGCCACCTTATTAATTCTGCTTTGTCCAAGCTTCTAAACTACTAGGTTATGCTTTGTGTATTTTTGTCGACTTAGAAAGTACTAGTGTCCGTTTATATGATGCTTCTATAATATAATGGTCGAAAAATTCAGTGGAGTTGTAGAGGCGAATGCTTAACAGGCAAGTGCCCGGTGTTATTAACAAAAGTATTTTACAA
>CM063502.1:76846508-76864008 GCA_032207245.1 Pardosa pseudoannulata | reverse complement strand
ATTTTCTTTTCAATTTAAAAGAGATTCCTTTACTTTAAAGTAAGTTTCTGAAAAGGAACTTTTTTGTACCACTATTTCAGTCATAATACTCGTTAATAATAGTATAGATGAGACTAAATATTAATATCCGTTTTCTATCAATCTTCTGTATTCTATGAAGTCCATCAAAAGGATCTTCGAAAATTCAGGAAATTTATGGAAACTAAAAGATAATTTTAGGCTGTTTAAAAGTTTTGTACTTGTTACAATTTGAAGAGAATTTGTCTGATATCATAAAGTTGATAGCCTTATTTGTTCACTCTCGGTAATTTCCACTAAACTTCGTCATACTGTCAGAAGCTTGCAGCAAATATTTGTCAACTTAATAACGTGCAAAATTCAACTTCTTGATGGCATAAATGTCATTACGTTCTTTCAGTATATAAGCAGAGTATAACAAAATTCATGGTCATAACTGTAAGGCGTGGCAGAACTTGCCAAAATAAACAGCTTTCCATATAGAATATTTTGTTAGAGGGGCGATCTACGAGAAGGCTCTCATTCTTGAATGGATTGTTATTCAACGCTATCCATCGACTGAGATGCAGCAATATTTGATTGCCAAGAAAGTTAATAAGCATCTTATATATTCCGTCACACACAGCAATGCCGTTGATGTGGTCAGACTAAACCAGGTGTTTTTATTTCCAAACATAGCACTGTCCGATAGAAGAACACCTCATCGCATTCATATGCAACTCTTGAAGACAGATACGTTCTTTGGCCAAAGATATGCTGTAATTTTCCCCAAAATGAAAATGTAAATAGGATCCCAATTCTACAATATTGGGGAAAAAAGTACTTGGAATATTGCTTTCTGAAAAGGTGGGTTGCCACTCCGTCGATGTGAAGCTTATATGAGGAGATTGCAACCCAACTGGACATGCATTTGAGAAAGCTTAAAGAAATTAATCTTAAAGTATCTGTGTCATAACTAGTTCTTGAAATCAATTTATTTTAGAGAATTCTTAATAACTAGAGTGCCTTTTAACATATATACATAGTATATGTTCGTATGAAGTAATGAGGTATTAGCTCTTGTAACAAATTTTATCTGCAAAAGTAAAACTGGAACCACTTCACTCAGGCTGTGAACCTCTCATATAACACTAGTGGCTACACACATGAGCCTTTTGTTTTTTAATTATAAATAATACGATAATAATATGATAAATAATATTTATTTTTTATTATTCATCTTTATAGTACTCTGCATTTTAACCAACAAGAAACTCTTACGGTCTTCCGTTTGTTACCCCACATTGTGTAAGGAAAATTGTTTGTATTGAGTAGGTACATCACCTATAACATTTATTTACATTTATATTTGTTTTTTACACCCCCGTGTAATAACGACGTTTTGAGTGGTTGTAAGCTTAAATTCAAGCGATAAGAACGAATGCTGCACATCAGGTGAAAACTCACCTGAGCATTATTGTGCTTCTGCTGAAAATATATATTCTGACAAAATATGCTTTCACCGACTAAGCATTCAAGAATCAATTTGTTCTTCTTTAGTCGTTTCTTTAGTAAGTAATGGGTTTAAAAGAAAGAATATTGGATTTGTTGAATGCTTCTTTTATTTTTTAACTAAATTTACACAAAAATATTCACCACGATATTACCTAAAAATAGAAAATTATTAACCTTACGGTACTTTTGGTAAATTTTGGTTGAAAGTGATACAGGAGTAAAACAATTTTGTTATAAAAGGCTATTAAAAGCACAAAAGTTCCGTAGAACATCTGGTAAACTTCTGAAATAATACAATAACATATACTTTATGTTCAATGAAACCTGTTTACATTTACAGAAGTAAATACATGCTATTTAAAAATTTCATTGTATTTAAAATTGTATGTCTGTATAAAATTAATAAATAACAGAATGAAAATGAAACACACATTACATAATGAAAGAAAATTTGTTATCAAACGCATGTAAAGGCATAGATATTTGATAGTTACTTCTTTAAAAAAGTATATAATTTGATGAGGATTCACAATTACATCACAGTCCTAATTAAAAATTTAATAAACTATTGTTTCAAATTTTAGATTCACTAGCAGCAGTTTCTGGCTTTATGACGTTAAGACCACCTGGTTTTGAAAAGGATATTTTACCTCATCTAAAATTTAAAATCAACCTTCTCTTTTCTGCTACACGGAGATTTGTAGCGTGTATTTGAAACGGCCGTAATTAAAACCAACGTCCCCAATTTTCGTACATGATTAAATTAATCATAACTTCTATATACCGAGCCACACATCAACTTCTAAAAGTACGAACCGAGTTAACGTCAGTGATTAACACAAGCTTCATTTCTCGATGAGGGCTAGAAATGCTTCAGATGCCAAATCGCTGGATGTAAATATTCCAGTTTGAAACTACCGGCTTAGAAATGTAACTGAACAGAAATAGAGAGTAGTTAATGGGAAAGGAAATGAACAGTTCTAAATAGTATTTATTCGCTGCAGATTATGAAATTTCAGTCCTTTACTCTTCATCCAGAAAGAGCTTTCTAGTCATATTGAAATTTGAAAAATGTACTGGATAAAGCCATTATAAAATGAGTTAAGTTTTATGTCTAATTTATAACAAAATCCATAAATATGAATTGTAAGATGCTATATTAGTATTCAGGTTAATTTTTACTCATAAGATTATGACCATAGATATTATTATCTTTCATTGCAATCGAACACTGTTATAACGAATTTGAAGAAACCAAAAGTAATGTACTCTGTATCCGGTGGTTCCTTATACTCAAATCATTAAGAGAAATGTTAGATCTAGAAAATGCATGTCATTCACTGCTAAGTGTATTCAATAGTAATTGAAAAAGGATGAAAAAACTCTGTGAAAGTCTTCAATGAAATAAATTGATTTAAGATGATTTATATCATATATAATAAATTAATGGATTTTTATAGTTTTAGTTTAATTTTTTAGTCAAACTTTAATAATCATTTATTGGTTACATTTTAGTAATAAATTAGATTTTTGCAAATTTTAAAGCAGTTTTGACTAAATGCCTATTAATATGATACAAGAATTAAGCTGATTAAAAATAATGGTATATGAAAAGTAATTTTATTTCTAGTTTTACTTACTATTATGATATAGAAACTATTGTAACCATGATCCGATTCCAAAAATATTTTCTAAATTTCTTTTTCAACTACAACAAAAGACTCCATTATTTTTTCTTCCACTATTTGCACAGACAAAAATACAAATGTATTAACTTGACGTGGTTCATTATGAAATTAGAGACGAACTGCAGAATTTCTTAACTGCGGAAGAATTTCAAAACGAGAATACCTAAAAAATAATTCAGTACACGACTAATAGGTTCTTTGTATCTGATGTCTCAGGTTTTAGATTTTCGTTGTAAAAGTATAAAAACCTGGAAAATCAATAGGAAAGGTACGAAACCAAAATTTCTACGCAGGAGTTCATTTTATACCGATGTTCTACTTCACTGTAAAATTCTCTTTTCTTTTCTTACTTGTAAAACGATAAAAGTTTACCAATATTTTACAACAAAAATACTAAATTTATAAACATCCTTACAATAAAATATTCGCTTTCCAAATATTAACAAAATGGTACAAACTGAAAAAAATTGCAAATGAATTTTCATGTATTAAACTTGAATTAAATTCAATATTTTATTATCTTACTCACGGAAAATAGTGATTCACTATGTATGCTTTTACTTAATGGTCAGAACAAAAACTTCAGGTTAAGTTTTCTGGTTACACTACTAAGTATTCATGTTCAAAACGCTTTATATTCAAAAGTTTTACACCTACAAATGTGAGTGAAAAATGAAATTGACTTGAAACTATTCACACACCTAACAAAACTTCCACTGGCGTCTCCTTTGTTATACGGCATATAACTAGGTGACATCTAACATCATTTCAAATATTTGCTGGCGTTATCCTGCCAATGGTCATCCCTGCAATAGTGATCCCTTCAATTTTTTCTTAGGTTTTTTAGAAGGGAGTTATATACACCCTTCCAAAAAACAAGGTTCTTAAAATCATGGTTCCAAAAGAAGATGTCCCATCGCGTTAAGTACACAGGAGGGAGGGGGCAAGGGAACACAGTGATGTCATTCTCACGAACACTACAATCCAAAGTTCATCGTTCAGATAATCACAAAATATGGTGAACATGGTGAACGTGATGACCGTGGAGCACATACAACATTTTTACAGTGTGTAAAAAAGTCTGAATTACCAATTATTTTTATATACCATTCACCCATTAACATTTGTAAGCAACAGATATCGTTTAGAAAATTAATAAATCTTTTATTGTAGCCTCCTTTTTTAAGTAATGCTCTAAACGATGTCCTGAATACCTGTTATGAAATCTAACATAATTCCCTGAACTAATAATGGTAACTGAAAACTAATTTTGTGTCTATCAAAATTTACTTTAATTCCTGTTCTGGCTCAGGATTTTTGCTATGATGACAAGCAAAAACTCTGACTAAGAAAACTCTGGACATATTAACATTGTGATGTTTCGCATTTTGTTTTAATGCAAGCATAAAACACACAATGAGTGGCAGCCAATATGAAATCAGAAAGTGTAGGACTTTTTAATGACTTTTTCTTCTCTGTATGTGGCGTTATCGTGTGGGCAGTTGTGAAAAATCCCGACACATCATATGATATTTAATAATATTCTTCTCTCATAATATTTCAGCTGAAGGCTATTTAATATAGGTTCCCAAACATTTTAATCTAACATCCCCCTTTTGAGAGAAAAGGATTCACCACCCCTTTCTTAATGGAATTTCCACTTTATACATCAACAGAAAAAGGTATAGTAACCACTTTCGTAAATTTATGAAATTACTTCTTATACATGACTAATAAAACAAATTGATATATTGGGCAGGGGAAACTTTCTAACTTAGAAATATTGTTACGAGTGGAAACATACTCTCGCAACATACCATCTCTTCTGTATTCGTATAAATCATAATTTCATAAATTGAATTACTGCAGCTTGCATGGATGTCCGTAACCTTTAAAAATCGGCTTTAACTTGAAGGCCCTGAACAAATTAGCCCTCGTGTAAATTAGCCCTAATTAGCAAACGTGACCATATTGCCTTAAACCAACCGAAACCGAATAAGTCATCGATGTGTCTTAAACAATTAACTAATTTTATAACTCATATCATTCGGCAGTGTAATGTTTAACTAATTATAAAAGAATTAACTGCTAAATTTTTAAAATATTTTTGATTGCATGCTAATGATGAATTAAAATGAAAATTTTAAATTTTAAATACTCTAATTTTAAAATCCTCAAAATTACGAATTGTAGAGTTCTTATTAATTTTATCTATAAGTGGTCTTCAACCTATAGATTCCCTTAATGCCCCCAATCCCAATTTTATCTAAACTCATTATAGCTGACCTTGCAAGTACCAGCATCCATCAAACGGACGTATCGGCTATATTAGGAACTTATGCTCTATATAGTTCAATTATATAATGTATGATGCATGTTGTAAATAAAAAATTAAAGTGGTAATTAATTCTAACAGGATCAAAATATATTAAAACTCTAACTGGAGAATTATATTAAAAATAAAAGTTTTAATCATGCTGTATAATAATACACCACTTGAGCAAATGCCGCAGTTCAAAATACAGTAAGGTATTCAATACATAAAAGATTTTGTCCCCTTCCGTCTCGACTGAGTAAGCTGTATGGCATTTTTCTGTTTTTATCTGAGTGTGACAACTTGAGTTTTCTCCCACTATAAGTTCCTTTCCCCTTCCCAATAAGTGCAATAGGATCTACCTCATCTGCATCAGAGCAATTTACTGTGTTATGAAGTGTTCCTTAGTTATGGCTTTTAACGTAATTATAGCTATATTTCTCTAAAACTTTTGCAAAAGTGATAATTAATGGTGTATAAAGTTTTTTGTACTATACTAAAATAGTAATTTGTCGTGAAATATTATAAGAAAAGTGAATGTAAATCAACATGTCAATCTCAAAGACGAATACGGACGAAATAAAAGAGATCTAAGTTTACGCAAGAGCGTAAAAATCTCAACTTATATGGTACTTTGGGTTATTTTAATATTATATTGTACTAAAGTAAGGAATAAAAATTTAAATTTAAAAATTCGGCAATTTAAGAGTAAAATAATATAATGTTTTCTTCCTAAAACTAAACATGTCTTCATTGCCACTATCTTTATAATCTCAGGAAAATATCTTATTCACAGTTATTTTTTTTCAAAACACACCCACGGCCGAATGTAGTTACCTTGACTGTCAGTTACAAAGTATATGCTATGACTTCTGACTCAGTTGAAGAACTAAAAAAACTGCATGTGAATGACTGATTGCACCTTAATAAGATTTTCGATTATTGCTTTGTTAGTGAATTTTCTGTACAGTACAGTTGATGGCAGAATTTTAAAACAGAAGTCACAAATTTTTAATAAAACAAGGTAATAGTATCATATAGCTATTAATATGTATTAATTGTTATTGGTACAATCATAGAGTTGTCACGAAAGTTTATGCAAAAAACCGCGATCTGCCGATCTCTGGTGCATACTCAGTGAATGTATCAGGTAGACATATCAAGCCTAGAACTACGAAAACGAAGATGACAAAGTACATTGCAAGAAATTTTCAATTCAGTTATGAAATGCACATGAATACTTTGTTATAAGCCAATATATTGGGAGAAGCGCTAAAATATCCTTTGTGAGCCACCAATTTGTTATTCTTGATGTACATACCGATTAATGGTATTCTGTATATATCCTATTAAATAATTATATTGTGTGAAATAAAAAACGTCGTCTTTAATCTAATATTCTTTAAATTACAATAAATATTTTGAAAATTCATAGTGTAAGAAAAACATCTAAGGAATTATTTCGTGTTAAATTTATAAAACATATTTTTGCATTATGCTTATTTAGGCAGATCTGCAGAAATTAGGCAAAGAAAAGATTTTTTTTCTTTTGTATTATGAATCCTAATTTTACATCTAACATAAGGGATGTTTTATAATAACGTCCTTTCTGATTCAGTTGTAGGAACACAAGATTAAATTTGTATCACTTAAACCTTGCCAAAACTTCAATGCTTCCAGAATATATATATATATGTGATCGTTAAACTTTGAAAATAACCAAAAGCCTGTTTTATGAGACCGTATATCTTTCTTTATCAGTACTTTCGTGGGAATTGTAGATGTAATACGAAATAAAAATCATATTTATGACTAGCATATACATATAAAATGTTTAGTGACAACATATATATCAATTAATCTTTTTATCTAAACCTAATATTTATATTCCAACAAAATTTATAACGTTACTTACAATTTTATATATAACAAGTCTTCCTTTTCCTTAAAAATGTTTTTTTTATCACAAACGGGAAACGAAGTTGATAAAATGGAGAATTGTTTTAAAATGCTATAGCTTGGTATAAATATGACTATGGATCAGTTTTCAAAAGAATTGTTGCACAGTTGCCAAAACCAGAAACTGAAAAGGAGAAATTTCAAATAGATTTTTTGAAATATAAGCATAAATATTTCGAAGAATTTGAAAACAATCCCCTCTTGGTAACAAATATGTCAACAGAGAAAATAATGACCTTAAAGACAAATTTATGGATAACGCTACTCAAATAAACTTTAAAAATATATCAAGATAAATAAATTCATTGCTTGTGACTTGAAGATTCTAAATCGAAGATTCGAATTAAGTTTACAATACTTCAGGATATCATTTCTGGGACATTAAGTATATAATCAAAACAAAAGAAGCCAAGAATATATTTTGCATTTTTGGGAGTATTTGAGAAATGTACTCTGAAAATATTGTGGTATGTAGTTCTTATGCGGTCTGAAGAAAAATAGATTCACTAGAACGTTAAAAGTCGCGGAGAAAGAATCAATAAAAAAGGCCTTTCGCACGAAATATATGAATGACTTAAAGCATTTTGCTACCATTGTATCCTATGAAAAGCAACTTCGTTTCTCCTCTTTTAGCAGATATATCTCATATTTCGTGGGAAAGGAAGGCACATTAAAGCTACTATATAAATGTAGATATGTAGCATCGCAACGATAGTTTCTTACACTGCACATAAAATAGGATATATGTTAAAAAGAAAATGCAGTCGTATCAAATGTGGTGTGCTATAAGCTAAAGAATTGTCATTGGATGAAAATGAGAAAAGGGTTTCCTCTACACAGTAAAGGTATTAGAATAAAAAGGCTTAGCATGAAAACACTGTCTCTAGTAGTTGAATCTCCATATCACTCTCCCTTTCTCTGTCACCCTTTTTTTAGCAGTCTCTCTCACTCTCTTCTGTCTCCCCCTCTCTCTCACTCTTCTGTCTCCCTCTCTCTCTCTCTTTCTCTTCTGCTTTTCTCTATCTCTATCTCTTCTCTCATTATCTCTCTATCATTCTCTTCTCGCACTTTATCTCTTTCTCACTCTCTTCTCGTACTCTTTCTCTCTCTCAATCTCTTCTCTATTTCTCTATCTCTCATTCTCTTTTCAGTCTCTTCTCCCTCCCTCTCTCTATCGCCTCTCTCTAACTCTGCAGTGAATATATCTAGATTAATAAGCTTTCTTTCTCAAGATTTGATTGACTATCAGTGTTCTTTCAGCTACTCTGTGAAGCAATCTGAGGTTTACCAGATAACCACATTTAAGGGCATTGATAAATTGCAGAATCTGAACAAAGAACTATTTAAAAGGGTTGAAATTTTAAGAACAAGCCCTATAGTGTCAAACGACTTATTTCAGCTACAAACTATGAGAAACTGAAGCCTTGAAATTTAAAAAGATTTATAATGCCTTCCGAAATGACCAGAATTTTATAAGATCTTTCGCATCAAAGATGCAATCAACATACACTTTATGAGTGTACAAAGAGTAAAAAAAAAGAGATGTTAACAGGTCTCGATGGTACAGGGTCAAATCAATATTACTCAATGCAGTAATATTACTCAATACAATAATTACACAATCAGTTACGGGAATTAGCGTTCCTGTTTGGGATGTCTTTCTGTAGCGAATCATCAAAAGTGGTATCAGAATAAATATTTGGAATAATATTATGAATCAATAATTCCCAGACCCTGAAATTTTAATTCAGTATTTAAATCCTTTGTCGCTGTAACATTAAATATATATGAATGCAACAGAAAATATAGTATTTTTTATCAGCAAAAACTACAGTAAATTTCTGAAGTTTTAAACTTTTAAAGATTTATCTTACGTGTCCAGAAGTAATGTTTAAAAACGCTAACTGTAATTATTATTCCTCTGGTAATTGGCTTGTCAAACTAGAAGATGTGTAATCCTCATTTAAAGCGGTATACTTTTACATTTTAGCGATTTCTGCCTATCCATGAGTGCAAGGAGAAGAATATAGGATCACAAAAAAGAATGTAATTTCTACTCTCTGGGGAAAAACCGATAAAAGTTTTAGCACCATTTATTGTACGTTAAGGCTGAAGTTAAGAATGTAGGTTTCGGCCTCATTAATGGTATCTTTGGCTCTCAGTACTCGCAGAAAACACGATAAATATTTACGGTATATATTTATGGGTAACGTTATTTATTTCTGCCTTTTCCCAACATGTAATAGAAAAAAAAAACATATCACCAATCGGATAAGAAACATGCTATTATTTTTGTATCTTTTCATTTCTTTGTTTTACTCTTTTATTTACAGGATTTTATTCTAGAAGTAAAGAATTTCATAAGTAGTTTTAATCTTATGGTGAAATTTAAGTATTTCTTCTATTCGTGCCGTTCTCTCTTCAATAATACCATTTGATTATTACAATCTTAAACATACATAATTTAGGCTGAAAATTTCTTCCAAAAATCTGTTGTTGATTTCAATAATTATCTAGTGCATTCATACATTTACTTTTATTTGTTTAGAATGTACTGCACCTTTTAATAGTTTTTACTGTAATTGTAATGGGTTTTACTTCTACCTTCAGACTAAACTCTGTTTTGAAAAACAAAAGCGTTTTTTTTTTCTAAACTACTAAAGTATCCTTTCTCATACAAAACCCCTACAGTACTGGGGGAAGACGTTCTTAATTCGAACATAGCTATTGAAAATAAAATGTCCGAAAAAAGACGTCGAAATATTTATTCAGTTTTTAAGGCATTTAAAGCTCTAGTGAATTCGATTAAAAAAAAAGAACTGGTATATTGCCTTTAAGAGTAATTTAATTTTTAAACTTTGAGTCTACATTGTCCATTTTTTAAAACCTATGCTCTTGGTTAAAGATCGGAAACCCCTACAGAACTGGGGGAAGAAGTTCTTAATTCGAACATAACTATTGAAAATAAAATGTCAATTCCTAAAAAAGGCATCGAAATATTTATTTAATTTATAAGGCATTTAAAGCTCTAAATAGTAAATTCATTTCAAAGAAAAGAACTGGTATATTGCCTTTAAGTGTAATTTGATTTTTAAACTTTGAGTCTACATTGTCTGTTTTTTAAAACCCATGTTCTTTGTTAAAGATCGTAAACATTATAGAAATTGCAATAGCTGTATAATTAAAGGAGATGTTGTAGTAGCTTGAACCTAAACAAAAGCATTTCTACGGAAATGTTTTCAAAAATTAAAATTGATAAGCATGAGAAAAAATTTTCATGATTACAACAAATAAAAATATGACTTTATTGTTTAAATTTTGCTGTTTTGGAAATTATTTTTCTCACTAACAAAATGCATATTTAACTCAAGCGCTGTTAGAATTAATCTTTGTAGAAGCTTTTTTTTAAGTAATAAACTTCAATTATGAGAATAAAATATCATTTATATAAAGTGTTACAAAATATATGATACAATTTTGAGAAATATTATAAATATAAAGTTAAATTATTATAAATATAAGTTAAAAACACAAACATTAATAAGGTCCGAATGGTAAAATTGTAAGCACAATAGGCTTCGAAGCAGTTTTCTGCATTGTTCAACTTTTTCCCATTTGTAATTCAGTAATGTGGGAGTTTCTAATTAAGTTGCATTTTCTGTGGTCCTTTTTAAGTGAAAATTAATATTTTAGTAACGATGAAAACAAATGGGTTTGCAAAATATTAAAGGAAGAATATTGATATGATTATATAAAATTTTAATTTTTTATATTATAAATTTATAGAGAGCATTTTGGTTAAAACTCAGTGAAAATTAATATATTGTCTATATCATGTATCCCTGATTAATATTCTTTGAAGGAATGTAAACTGAAACTACAATAAAAGGTTGTGTACTCCAGCCTTTACATGTTCTGAAGTGTCTAAAAATGGTAATAGCCAGAATAACTTTTAACACATAATTTTTAAACATTCCACTTGGTACCTTGATATAACTATAGTCCAACAAGGCAGTCAGATTCTGTACTCTGTAGAACCATGGTTCCCAAACTGGGAGTTGTGGTACCCTGGGGTGCCGTGGCAAGAAACAAGAAAACTTCTCTTTCCTTCGCCACTGTGTCATTGTTGGCTAAGAATGTAAGACAGATTCTGTACTCTGTAGAGGTATGGTTCCCAAGCTGGGAGTTATGGTACCCTGTTAAACAAGATATAACCCTAATAAACAAGAAATTCAGATAAAAGTTGTGAAGTTATTAAAGAAGGTATGAAGATACATAAAATTTAACTTGTATTTCCTTCGTCAATAAGCTCTGTCGGCTAAGGTGCTAAGAATTATCCTTGAATTAATCTTGAAGTGAGACCTCCGCGGATCTCAAACTGGATACAGAGGTCAGGTTGGGGCACCAAGAAGGCTCAAGAGTATGCCAGGAGTATCGCAGAGAATAAGTTGGGGAATTACTGCTACAAAACACAAAAACGTATTATTAATAAATAAGAGTTAACTATATCTTTATGAACTTTCTAATAATATATATATATATATATATATATATATATATATATATATATATATATATATATGTGTGTGTGTGTGTGTGTGTGTGTGTGTGTGTGTAATCCAATAATTATAAAACTGCTGGACATTATAGCCCCTATTATTTTTACTTGCCCGGGCTACTGGGCAAGGAGAAGCCTAATCAGCTAACAGTAATAACGATGCAGTCGGGCCATTGAAAGAGAACTACACAAGTCTAATTAAAACTTTATTTTAGAGCTGCTAAAACGGGCATCTTTACTAGTCAAGGAGAGACAAAAGAAAGCATCAAAAATCACTCTGCTCGAACAGAGGTGCACCCAAGAGCGAAGACAAACAGAATTTTCCCAAGGGACAAGAGACTTACTCAGCGAACTTAAATGTTAAGATCAGAAAAACCCTGAGCCATTTGCTGGCGACAGATGGAAAACGTGTTGAATAGACAGAAAATTTACATCTATAGGACAGAAAGCTTTGGGAAATGTATGGATACAATTTTCAGTCAAGAACACTTATTTGATTAAAACATTTAGAGGCAGGATTTAAGGATTTTAAGGAATTACAATGGGAGAGTGGAGGTTTTTAAGGAAATATTAAAGTCAAATAATTTTAATACATTACATATATCAAATATTTGATAAATGTAATATACATATAAAGCAAACATTTTAAATGCATGACTTAGTTTTATATTTGCAAGTCTAAAAGGCAGCATGGAAGTATAATCGAAGAAATTATACTTACTATACTTATTATATTATAAATACTCCAGGTGTATATATCCATATATATAAATATATATATATATATATATATATATATATATATATATATATACATATATATATATATATATATATATATATTACAGTTTGAAGTCATTGCATTCGTTCTTAAATAACAGCATTTCTCGCCGAAACTCACTTAAACTATTATGCACATGAAAAGTCTCTCTCAAAAACTTCCAATTTTCAGTATCTGTTTAATTTAGGCTTGAAAGAAAATCACACATTAACGTACTGTAAAAACTTTTTTAAAATATTTCCCAGGACTTCATTTTTTTTTCTTCATAGAGACCAAATGAGAATTCATTTTCTTAAATGTTTCCTGTTTTTATTTCAACGGAAGGAAGTAATTAAATTTAGAAAGAAGATTCTTTTTTTTTTTTTTTTTTTTTTTACACAAAAGATAGTAAATTCAAATTATTTCTCTCCGCGATTAATTTGTATCTGGCGATCGTTGGCATAAGTGCTGCCATCTGCTGGTCGAGCATCTAACGCGTTTCAAAAATGGTAACTTTAATCACAGAGGACTAAAGTGCGGTTGTAAGTAAGATATTAATCAAAATGAATGTATATGAATAAAAATTTTAGAACTCATATATTTTGAATTATCTTCCTTTAATAAGTTATTTATTTCTCAAAATGTAACATATTGTATGCATTGTATGTGTGTGTGTAGTGTGTTAATTTAAAGTAAATATTATACTTTTAAATATATATGTATCTAAATATGACGTATCAAAAAATAGTAGAAATTGAATGTTAGATTATATTTTTGAAGTTCCTTATAAGTAATTTCTTAGAGTTTAATGTCCTAAAAGCTAATAAAAAATGAATATTCTTTCTACTTCTTTCAATCCTTGTCTTCCTATTTTTCTACAAAGACAGATCCCATCACTAGAATTTTATATTCACCAAATTAATTTCTAATTTATTAGAACTCGTACAAGATTCTATAAGTAAAATACAGTACAAAATCACAAAACATATCTAAAGTAATTACATATTACATTAAAAATTAAATTTGAATGTATAATTTAATGAATAGATTGATCCTCAGTAAAATTAAACTTTCAAGATCACATCCATCATAGTCTTCACAAAAAAATAATAATATCAAAGATTGTTGAAACCCTGATAATATTAAAATTACCAAGATTCAACAAAAACCTTTAACGTGATGAATTATACTAATGACAATGCTTGATAATGAATATACTCGTTTCTTTGTTTAAAATATAGAATGGTTATATTCTGCACAAAAATATAATATCAATGATTTTACAAGTCTAATCATGGGACAGATGCTGGAAAAGATATTTGGTTGGTAATGAAATATCCCCTAAATCCTTCCTGTTACATGTGGAATGTGAACTCAATAATGAAGCACAATCGTGGCATTGCAAAATGGAGTAAAGTGATCCACAAGTCTGATTTCAGATTCAACTAAACTTACCTACAATATACATCTATTGTCAATTTGGTTTGGTTTGGAGCGCTACGGTCTACTGTTTTGCACGTGAGGGCTAATGAGACCGGGACCTACTGCTTAAAGCCGATTCCGAACGGCTACGAACATCCATGCCATAGTGGAATTCGAACCCACGAACTCCGGTACCGACGAACAGCGCCCTAACCAATCGGCCAGCGTTCGACATTGTCATCTTGTAAATCTTAATCCAACTGCTGGAAAAGATATTTGGTTGGTAATGAAATATCCCCTAAATCCTTCCTGTTACATGTGGAATGTGAACTCAATAATGAAGCACAATCGTGGCATTGCAAAATGGAGTAAAGTGATCCACAAGTCTGATTTCAGATCCAGCTAAATTTTCCTACAATATCTAGCTATTGTCAGTTTGTACGTTTTAATCCAACCTGTGGATAGATATTTGGTTGGTAATGAAATATCCCCTAAATCCTTCCTGTTACATGTGGAATGTGAACTCAATAATGAAGCACAATCGTGGCATTGCAAAATGGAGTAAAGTGATCCACAAGTCTGATTTCAGATCCAGCTAAATTTTCCTACAATATCTAGCTATTGTCAGTTTGTACGTTTTAATCCAATTGCTGGAAAAAATGTTTATAACCAAGATCTCATTAAGTATTAGATGTGATCTAATTAATTCTTGTAAAACACGTAGTTACAGCCTACCAACCCACCATTCCTATAAAAACAGACATTTAGAACTTAATTATAATAAGAATATTAAAGTGAAAAGCTATTACATATTGCATTAAGAATTAAGTTAGAATGAATAATATAAAGAATAAATTGATGACCAGTAAAACTAAACCATCTAGATCGCATTCATTATAGTCGGGACAAAAAAAATTAATACCAATAATTGTTTAAAAGTCTAACCATGGGTCAGAAGCTGGAAAAGATATGAGTTTGGTAAAGAAATCTCCCTTAAATCCTTCCTCTTACAAGTTCAATGTAAATTAAATCATGTGGTACAACCGTGGCATTGCCAAAAGCAGTAAAGTGGTCCACAAATCTGATCTTGGATCTAGCTAAATTTTCCTACAATCTCGAGCTATTGTGTCAGTTTAATCCAACTATTGAGAGGAATGTTCATAGCCAAGATCGTATTCAGCATTATATGTGATCTAATTAATTCTTGTATAAAACAAAATTCCGACCTATCAAACAGCCATTCTTATAAAAATGGATCTATAAAACTTGACTATTGTAAATAAATGTTAAATTGGAAAATAATTACATATTACATTAAAAATTAAATTTGAGTGAATAGTTTAATAAATAAAGTGATCTCCAGTAAAATTAAATCATTATTCTACTACAAGTATATTTCTCGATTTCATTAATTAAAAAATTTCATTTCACAAAATTTTTTTTAATTTTTTTGCCTAGAAACTTTTTAAGTCTATGAATAATTAAGCTTCTGTATTAATTCTAGATGATTACAAGACTTTTTCTTATACTTATTTTAAGTTTGTCTGTTTACTGTTATTTTAAATAAAATAACAGCAGACTTAATACAAGTGTTGTTTGATACAATACTCTATGCATAGTTTAATTAAAAAGTATGTGATAAATTGCAGAGTTTAAAACTGTTACTAATGAATACAAAATATATAAATTAGCAGCAACCAAAATAATTTTCCCGTAAAAAGTAATTACTCGTATAATACACTCAGAAATTAAATTTCATTGTCTCATGATATTTAAACTTTCCCCGAGCACCATAATTATGAGAGATTCATAAAAATAAAAAACTCATACTTGAAAGACGAATTTGTGTCTAATGTACAGTTATTTTGTATTAAATTTTTTTAATATGAAATGCCATGATGAACACTTGTGAAACAAAAAGTTCCAATGAATTTAAAACATAAAAGGAAACATTTAATAAAACATATTTATTCTGATTTTAAATTCTACTATATCATTTCAAAACTAACTTAAGCAGGCACCATATACTATTAACTAAAATAATTTTGTCAATAGCAAATACGGCTTACTATCCTTTAGTGTTTTTCAAATGGATAAAATTCTAGAAATATTAATTTTAGTAAGAACACATATACCTTTTAGTTATTGATTTATTAGAGTAAAATAAATTTAAACTTGAATATATCTCATTTCACACAGGTATACTTTCTGGATGGTTGAGGCCGGTATAGAATACAACACACTTACATACAGGCACACAACCCAGTACCCCACATACTCACAATTTTTCTATACATTAAACTGCAAACATTGCTGCGCTTTGATACCATTTCATTTCGACTATGACAAATGAAACGACAATTATATATTACTCTCATTGTGTGCCACGTTCATACACAATTTGAATTTTTTCTCAGCTTTCATTATTTTTAGTTTACCAAACTATCCATGACAGTTCTTGGAAATACCCTGTATTGATGTAATTACATAGGAATTCTGCTGTCCCTTAGTCATAATACAATTTAAATGCTGTATATTGAATATTTTTGAAGAAAGGGAAAAACACTTGCTACCGTTCCATATAATGAACGTTACATACGTTATGAAAACTAGATACTATTAACGAAAACTACATACCTCAAATAGGTGCCAATAATACCAGTCAAAATGCATTCCTAAATATTTTTATAAAAACTCTTGAGTAATATTTTTTCCTTTTTCGATTGATCAATAGTCAGGAGGACTCATAATCCGAACTAACTTGGACAAGAACTAGTCTGGATAAGATAAAATACGAATTACAGGATCATAAGTTTAAAAACATATAAAAAAATATCAACATTCTTACTAGGCTTCAATGCTAGATTGATATCTATATCTGTTGCATTTAATATTTTATGTATCTAAATAAAGTGTCAAAGTATCACATCTGTTTCCGGTCATTGTACAGAGGGTGTTTACACATGTTTAGAATGATTTGAGTCTTTTAAGATGGGTTTAAAACGTAAAGACTATTTTTAAATTATTCTATCTGATAGTCTTTTCTTCGGAATGAGTTTACATCGTTACTACCGTAATAGAAGGGCTTTGAGAAAAATTTCTTGGAATATTGATTTCCTTTCCTCTCTCACTACTTTCCAGAAGTTGAAGGATAGGTTTTTGCACTTTCAGAAAAGAAATATTACTATTTCATAATTCAAGAATGTTGTAAAAAGCATGGTATTAAAATTTGTAAATTCAAAATAAGCAACATTATAAATAAGGAAGGGGAGAATCACTAATCATTA
>CM063502.1:76821508-76839008 GCA_032207245.1 Pardosa pseudoannulata | reverse complement strand
TCGTGTTTAAAGAAAACGCGTTAACTATTGGCTAAAGTAGTACAGACAGAGGCTAAATTAAGTCTATATCGTGTCTGGAGGGGAAAATCAGAATTACCGCGCAAACCACCAATGAACTTTATGAACCAACTTTATGAACAAAAGTTATTCAATTAATATTAAAATTGTAAATAAGGGATTTTAATGTTGTATATATATGTGCGGGTGTTCGTGTGTGTGTGTATGTATATTCGTATATGTGTATATATGTGTGTGAATATATATACATATACACATATATATGCTTCTGTGTCAGTGTATTCTGTTTATTTGATAGTATGATGTGGTGAAACAGCCAAGAAATGCTTTAAACACATTTATTTTTTTATTTCATTTCTGGCAAATTGTACTCATCAAGTTGTTTCTATTCATATATTCGAAATTTTAGGCATTTTATCTAACGTTCCTTATTGAATACTAATATATATCATATTGCAAATAGTTCAAATTAAGCTAAAACATGGTAAATTAAGTAAAAACATGGATACTTAATATTATTTTCAATGTTATAAAGTAGTTTCCATTGTGACTAAAATATTACACATAGATTTATATTTCTAGTTTAAACAAAGTCATTTTGCTATTTATATTAAAACATGTACAGATGTAGTTGATAAACAATATTTATAAAAATTAAAATTCTAGAAAATTTATTTTTTAACTTTTTAATTCATGAGTTTTTTAATCTTTTACTCGGAAATACATTCGGCCAAGATTTTTGCAATGAATACATTTTCTTAATCGTAAAATAAAATGTCTTTTTTTTTAAAGATAGCTTCAATGTTTATAAAAACACATTTTAAATCATTTCATAAAGACTTCGAATCTATTATAAACATATTATAACATATCTACTACCTCCCCAAGTATATTATCTTAAAATTAGATATAGAAAAAACTTTTGAAAAACAGTACCTTTAAAAATAAAAATATTATCATTTATTTATTTATTCTTGTAATCTTTTCTCAGTAATATTTTAGACATAGATTTCTACAAGAGATATTCGTTTCCTAAATCGAAGAATAAACTTGTGTTTAAAAAATAGAATCGAGATTTAGGAAAACACATTCCAAAGTATTCTATATAGACATAAAATCTTTTCTCAACAAAATATAACATATCAACTAACTTTCCTAGTATACTGTCTTAAACTTATCATATAGATATAGGAAAATCTTTCGTAAAACAGTACTTTTAAAAACAATGGATGTTATATTTTATTTATTTACTTTTTAAATCTTTTTTCCCAGTAATATTTTAGTCATATATTTCTTCAAGAAATATTCGTTTACAGAATCAAAGTTAAAGTTGTGTTTAAAAAATAGAGGCCAGTTTTAGCGAAACGCATTCCGAAGTCTCCGATATAGACTTAAAATATACTCTCAACAAAATATAACATATCTAACATCCTTGGGATATTATCTTCATATTTAATTTAGCCAGATATAGAGATAGTGAACCACTTTCCTATAACCCTGCCTTTAAAAATAAGAGAATAGTAGGCGATGTGATAGATAGAATGCTAAATTTTTACGGCGTTTTGCTCCTAAACGTTAAGATTAAAAACATTTGTCCGAAGGCTAAAAGAAAAAATAAAAGCAGAAAAAGGTCGGAAAAAAGATCGGAAAGAGGTGGAGATGGATCGCAACGCCATAAGTAAAGCAAAAGAAAACAGACAGTTGTTTTCAAAATTTCTTTAGGTGGCACATAAGCGTCCAACCATGAAACTAAACTGCCAGTTTGCATACCTTCTCGCGCAAAAAGAACGATCTCGATGCTATGGTAATCATTTCTTGAAACGTGCCTCTTTCCGAGGTATGCACAGTGCCTTGGTTTGGATGAACCGGGCTTGAATACAAATAACACAGAAGTGAAAATGTTTCAGGCATGTAAATTTGCATCGGGTGTTTTTGTCGCCCTCACTTTAAGGCAAAGTATGGGGGAAAGGCTAAAAATTCTGGTACAGCTCTGTTACGAATGGAAGCTGACGACTCTATTCTTTCTCGATTTTTCTTTTGAATTTCTTTAAATGTCTCGCAGGGCACGAAAGAAAAAGAAGAGTTTATTCAAGGGAAATCTTGTAACATATAGTCTGTTACAATGAATAAATCACTTACATATACAGATAATTGAAACTTATAATTAAATTTAAAGATTTATATCACTTACATATCATTGCTTATAACTGGTATATTATTACATATAATTGACATGTTCTGACTAAAATAAGAACCCAGATAGCTCGCATATCCAATAATGATTCCGGGTAATCCCACCTCCAAAAATGTGTGGATCTTATGCTATCCAATAATAAAAATTGATTTTATGTTTTCATTTGTAGTATTGATTATTTATTTGGTTTATAAATTAGAACTTGAAAATGTCGTATTTTGTTAGTATTAGGTGAGGGTAGACGGAGATATAACATGCAGTTGGGGATGAATTGGTAAATTAAAAGAAATATTTTAAACTTCTTCATTTGATCCAGTAATAAAACTATACTGTTTTCATTTATATGCTTGATTAACTATTTATTGAATTATTTGGAGCTTGAAAATTTCGACTTTAAATAAAAAATTGAATACACACACACACACACACACACACACACACACACACACACACACACACACATATATATATATATATATATATATATATATATATATATATGTGTGTGTGTGTAATAAGACGGATTTCAGGATGGATGGTTGCATGGATGGTCAATGGTCATGGATGGATGGTCAATATATATAGTCATGGCCCATAAAATTGACACAGTTTTAGTTAAAGACGTTTATAAACAGAACGTTGCAGAACGGGTTCCCACTTCATAATAGGGACAAGACAAACTGCGTGTTTAGCTAGCATGAAGTTAGAAGTAAAAGGCCCTTAACACCTGGATCAACATCTCAGTTAAAATCTGTGGGAAAATCTGCTTCCGACCGCATGCATCCCCTTTTTGTTTGGAAATTCCCTATATCGTCTGCTAGGACAATATGGAGTTATAATTGGCCAGACCCCTTCTCTGAGGGTGTAAACTGTAGCCCCAGTGGTCAATTTAGGTTAGGGGTTAAAAAGGGGAAAGCAAAAGGAGTTTTTGCCCTTGATTTAAGATTTGAAAACCCCTGAGAATTTTCTCGAGGTGTCTTAGGGGTTTTATACAAAATGCTTACATTAGTTTCCCGACCTAGTTTACTTTTCATTATATATATATATATATATATATATATATATATATATATATATATATATATATATATATATATATATATATATATATATATATATATATATATATATATATACATACATAAATGCATAAAATTAAACGGGAAATCTCTAGAATTAATAGACAACTTGCACCTGTCATAACGCTACGTCAAGATTTCTAGTTACTTCTACTGATTATAGCATTAAATTTTGAGTTTTATTCGAACAAATTTATATGAAAAATTCGGATAAAACATTTATTTTTAATGCTTTCTGTGAATTGAATCTTTTTTAATTAAAAATCAGTAGATCAACAAAGCAACAAAAAATTAGATGGAATTAAGCAGATTATAAGTCAAGATACTAAGATGGGATAAACAAAAAAATGTTTCTGATAAATTTTAGGCATATAAATCCATAATAATTTGTTTTATTTTCAGATTCTCAAATCATAATTTTAATGATAACCATTCATGAAGCGGATATAAAAATAGGACTTAAATATTCATAAAATTATAACAGCTCAGAATCCTCCTGTATTAAGTTACTCATTATGTCTAAATACGACTATATTAATGTCAAAATAAGATAGTAATAGAAATTAATTCGTTGTTTTTATGTAATGTGTATATAGATATTAATGTATTCTAGCTCAAACAGGAAATATTTACACTGCTTTTAAATTCTCAATAAAATAATTTCAGATACGTCAGTTCATCCTGTTCATAAACGACATAATTTAATATTTGAATGAGACAAAGCATTTTAAGCCATTGTAATATATTATAATTACTAACCCAAATTGGGTATTTCTAAAAAACTATTGAAGAATAAATACTATTACAGTTAAATCATAAATTAATATTAATTATACTTAATGGAATTTTAAATTCATACAAGCTCTGATATAATTATACTTTAATTCCAACTTAAAAATTCATTTTATCCCTAATTTAAGGTGATTATTAATATTATCTCAGTAGCAACATGGTCCATTAATTTTATAGATATTTAATGATTCATACAGGAAGCAAAATTTAGCTGAATAGCAATATATTTTCAAGTAATAAAATTTTCAAATTTTTGTATTTTCAGTATTTTCTACTATTTTTTTATATTCTAGAGTGTAAAAAAAATTATCATGATTTTATTTTGGGGCTAACTGTTGTATTGACAGAGGATACATTTATATTTAATAACACCTCTTAAAAAATTATAACATTAAAAAAAAGTAAAATGAATTAGTGTCCCATTTATTTGTACCAGTATTTAATTGTGGGAATCTTATGGCTTTTTTAGAAGCATAAGAGTAATTATACGACTTCAAGCAAAAATAGATATAAATTTGATGGTGTTCAAGCTACTATTAAACAATCACCATCTATTAATCATATATTACCTTCTGCATTACAATGAATAAAATTACATATAAATACGCTATCACGCCACCTAAGATTGATGTTTTCAGTTTAAGGGCAAATAGAGAAGGATAAATGAAAATTGTAAATAGCATAGTATCAAAGAAAAATAACTGCTTTCACAACTTGTTACATTCACAGATGATTTGCATATTTCTTTTGCCTAACTTCAAGGACAAAAAGGGAAACAGGTTTTTGTTTCACTGCATCTATTATTTGCACCAATAAAACTGGTCGCCGAACTGATTATGTATTACTCAAGGTGTAGGATTACTTCAAAGGATATAAAATGAAATCTGATATACATTTACGGTAGAGACTAGTTGAATATATTTTTTCAACAGTCACAAAAGTTACGATTTGAATTTGAAGAAATCAGCAAAACAATGACTGCTTAGCGTTGAAGGAATTTAATCACTAAGTCATAAATTTACACATTTAAAACTGAAATCAGAAAATATACATACGGAAAAAGATTGGAAATAAAATTGAACTTTTTTAAGAAAGCATAAAATCTCTCTAATAAAATTTATTCAAATTTTTTATTTAAATCTTATCTTAGTAAAAATCACTCCATTTGAATCTTCTTTTAGATGAGGAAAACATTGAAAATATTGAAGAAAACAACTAAACATAGAATCTCTAATGAATAAATGTAGTTACTTATAAACATGTCTTTATTTTTAAAATTAGAAAGTTGGCGTTTTAAGTACGACTAGAAAAGACTAAGAACGGTCATTGACCGTTCTCTTTAAATAGCAAATATAACTCTTTTTCATTATATGATTTCTAAAACAAGTTTTTAAATATATTTAGTAGTTACTTATAAATTTTAAAACTAAAAATATATTCGTTGTTGTGTATTTACAGAAATTATGAAATTCATCTGCCAAGTGACATACTGTAAGTTCTCTAGTGCTATGATAATTTATATTTAAAAAGTATTTCCCCTAATTTTACCAATAGGCTGTTAAATGATACTTGATATGCATTTACGATACGGACTAGTTCAAAAAATTTTATAAAAAGCAAAACACATCTTAATCTGCATTAGAAAAAGTGAAAATATAAATCGCCTATATAATAATAGACTAAGTTATCTGTCCATCTGTCCTCGAATTTATGAAGCGGTTGGACCTGGAATGGATAAGGGCAGCCATATTGGATTCTTGATCAGTTAGGGTTAGCAAAATTCAAAAGAAATCTTTAAAACGTTTGAAACATCCTCCACCCTTTTCAAGCGTGTAATGCCATTATTTCAAGCCCAATTTTCTCCGGTTAAGAGCGGGCTATTAAGTTTATCACATAGTGAATAGGTAAAAATAACATTTTTTTTCTAGCATTATTACGCCCTTTCTTTAATCATCTTATTTAATCCTTTATTATTTTAAATTATTTACATATCGTCTGCATTATTTTCATACGTTTTATCACTGAACTGAGATAATTAATTTATAAAGATAATATATATGATATAATAAATAATTTTCTTTCATATTTAGCATAAATAATAAATTAGGTACATATGTGATAATTTTAAATTTAATCATCGATTATTTTTATCACCGGTATTTCATCATCGGTATTAACAACAAATTCTTTTCATAAAAGTCTAAGAGTCTATTTCTCAGATTAATAAATATCTAGCGTTCAAGTTATATATCTTTGAAAATTAAGAAGTTTTTTCTACATAACCACACGGTTTGACTAAATGAAATCAACGTGATTCTGAACTGCATTCACACTATCGGGAGACATTAAAGGAGTATGAAGATAAACAAATTATTGAGTGTGTACAAGATACTTTTCAGCCAAAAAACAAACTATTTTTTTTACCTGCCTATAGGGTACTTTAGAATTCTGGAAATTTAAAAATTTTACTAATCCTTTCATATGACAATTTATATGCTAGTCTTCTAGATTTAAAGATATTCAACCAATAGATCGTAAACTAAATCCCAATCTATAAATCTGAAAAAAATCTGAAAATAAAACTGGCTCATTTAAGTTAAATAAAACATAAAAGCTCCGAATGAAATTTATTAAAAATTATGTACTATAATATTGCTTAAAAAATCACGTCCTTAGATGCTTCTTTTATGTGAGAAAAACTTGAGAAAGGGATATAAAATTCATTGGTAAAAGAACCGTGGTTTCTTTTCTATATATACATGTTTTTTTCTATTTAAAGAGACTGTAAGCCATGATAAAAAAAATACTTCACTTTATTACCACTAGGCTATAAAATAAAATTTGATATGTGATTTTGATAAACTAGTTAGAAAGATTTTCATCGCAACAAAATAAGTTGCAATCCAAATTTGAAGAAATCAGCAAATTTACGATCCCTTTAAAATTTTAAAGAAATCAATAAGTCGTATAGTAAATTCACAGCGTATAAAATAGGAAAAGGAGCATAAAATGAATATTTTGAGAGGAATTTATTAAAATAATTCAATATAATATTGCCGAAACTCAATTATTTAATGTGAATGAAACATCAAAATCATATATATATATATATATATATATATATATATATATATATATATATATATATATATATATATATATATATATATTATATATATATATATATATGTATATATGTATATATGTATATATGTATATATATATATATATATATATATATATGTATATATATATATTATATATATTTTATATATATTTTATATATTATATTATATATATATGTGTGTGTGTGTGTGTGTGTGTGTGTGTGTGTGTGTGTGTGTGTGTGTGTGTATATATATATATATATATATGTATATATATTATATAATATATTATATATATATATATATATATATATATATATATATATGTATATATATATATATATATATATATATATATATATATATATATATATATATATATATATATATACATAGAGAGAGAGAGAAGGGGAGAAATACAGAGAAATAGATAGATAGATAGATAGACAGATTTATTTTATTTAATATTATGAAAAATCCCCCCCCCATTCAAAACTTCTCCTATTAGAGATAAAAGTGACAAAAGAACATAAACATTTAAGTAAAAAATTTATGTTTAAGGAGTTTTTTCTCATATAAACATGTCTTCTTTAAAATAAAAAAGACTGGGTTTCATGCTAAAATAGTGCTTCTTTATTTTTAAGCGAAAAAATAATACTTGATATACGTTTACAATATACACTAGTTGAAATGATTTTCTTAAAAATAAAACATTACAAACCACTCTAGAAAAAGTCAGCAAAATAATGATCCTCAATATTTTTAGAGTTTAGACAATATATTGCAGAGTATATTCACAATATACAAATGGGAAAAAAATGAAAATAACACTGAATCTTTTAAGTGTTAGAAAATACTAAAGCCCCAAATTAAATTTAATAAAAAACTTCCTAATATTATTTCTAATGCAAAGGCCATGCATTAGAAATAATATTAGGAAGTATGGAATACTATAACTTCGTTGTAGGGAATGCTATAGACACAAGGTCTATAGTATTCACTACTAGGAAGCCGTATATACATTGTTGGCTATTTTATTATGGTAATAGCCTACAGGTGGTAAACATTACTCCCTGGGACAATAGAAACATAGTAGAATTTAGAAGCAGGGACCAAGAATAAAACCCCTGAGTTACCTTCCCACTTGCAGAGGTATCGTTTGAGAACTTTAATAAAATTGCGACCACTAGTCTATTTTACGTTCCCCAGTTGCTCTTAAAGATCACGATGGATCATTGTTCAGCTCTAGCCTCGAACTCGCAAATCTCCGTTTCCGACATCAATACCTTTGCCGACTGAGTTGCCTTTGTAACATCTAGATATTTATTATTTTATATGGACGAATTCATAATAAATAGGTACTTCGCTTTAATTGTACCACTAGTCGGTAAGATGAAATTCAATATACACGTACGATAGACTAGTTGTGGAATGAATATCTTTAACAATAAAACACCTTATACTCCAGATTTAAAGAATTAAAAAAATCCCTTAAATTTTAAAATAATTCAATGAGTAAGTCATACAGTAAATTCACGATGTATAAAGGAAGAAAAAAGACAAAAAAATGAATCTTTAAGATAAATTAAGAAATGCTTAATTTAACATTGCTAAAACTGAATTATCTAGTGTAAATAAAATATAAAATTATTTGAAATTTATCTAAAGTATTATTGTGTTAAAAATCAATCTATTCGTAGCTACATTTAAAAAAGAACACCATGAAAACGGTTCTAACATTAGGAGAGCTCGGGAGGCCAAGTGTAGAATCTTGGGTCCGACAGAGACTCCGGAAAGATAACGGGTAGGACATCTCGAAACTGCTAGAAGTGTTCCCGACAAGGCAGCTCCATACCAGTGGTGGGACTGATGTTTGCATTGTCATCCTTGTCGACATTACGCTCAAAGGTGTCTGCATATTTTGACTATCTCCAAGTCTGGAGAGCTCCCGACTATCGTACAGCCCTTTCACAGCCCTGGAGATGCACAGCCTTGCAGATACACAAAGGTACTGGCTATCAATATTTGAACTTAGAATTAGGTTCTCTTTCCTCTTTTCCCCTAAATGTTTAATGTCGGCTTATTATGAACTTTGGATAAGGTGGTATATAACATTAGACAATTTTGAAAGGTAATTTTTTGAATTTTGATAAGCTTCTCTATGTATATATGCATCTCTCTCTCTCTCTCTCTCTCTCTCTCTCTCTCTCTCTCTCTCTCTCTCTATATATATATATATATATATATATATATATATATATATATATATATATATAATATATATATATATATATATATATATATATATATATATATATATATATATATATATATATATATATATATATATATATATATATATATATATATATATATATATATATATATATATATATACATATATATACATATATATATACATATATATACATATACATATATATATACATATATATACATATATATACATATATATATACATATATATATGCACATATATATATATATATATATATATATATATATACATATATATATGTGTGTGTGTGTAGTATAACAATAAATGTTCTTATTTTTTATTTAAAACTATTGAACCTTGTTATGTATTTATTTTAGCGAGTGATATTTGTTTTAGCAACTTTTACTTAGTTTAATAGTTTAAAAATTAGTCTATAGTGTCTCAGAACCTGTAGTTGAATTTATAATTTAAATAATTTTCGCACGGCAATCGAAATTTAGTCTTAGACTAACCAAATATTGACCACTATAATTGATCACAGATAAAATACCTAAATTTAATGAGAACTACACGACACATGGTCTCCTAAGTTTAATGGTAAATGAAATTTGATTTTCTTTCTAATATAAACAAGTTTTACGCTTTAAAGGGACTGTGGTTCGTAGTCAAATATTACTTCACTTTATTTTTACTGCTCGACCATAGTAAAACATTTGATATACATTTGCCATAGGCCAATTTTTACAAATTTCCTTCACAGAAAAACAAGCCACAATCCAAGTTTGAAGAACTAAACAAAATAATGGTCCCTTTAAGATTAAAGAATTCAATTAATATGTTGCATATTAAATTCGGGGCATATAAATAAGGCACAAAAACAAAATCTTTTAAGGCGGATTTACTAAGAATTGTTTAATATACCATTGCTAAAACTAAATTATTTAAAGTAAATGAAACATAAAAGCTACAAATAAAATTTATTTAGGTTTATTTACCATAATATTGCTTCAAAAATACCCCCATTTGAAACTTTGTTTATTCGAGAAAAAACTTGTGAATCGGACATACAAATTTCATAAAAAATGTAGCTTTTCTAATATAAACATGCTTTTATTTTAAAGGGACTGCGATTCATGCCCGAAAAGTGCTTCACTTTATGTGCACCGTTATAATGAATGACGAAGAAATTAATTGTAATAATAATGGATGAGAAGTAAGGAGCGTCGTTTAGTCCGGAATAAAATGTTCATGGCGTGAAAATATTAATTATATGCACGAAAGAAATTTTTTAGCTTTAAAATTCTAGATTCCAAATATTGATAAAGCACTAATTAATTAACACACTCATTTGAAAGAATAATTATTCATTCAGCAGTTGTTTATACAGGTTCCATTAAAACAGTATTTCAAAGCTGTTTAATAACACAAGACTAGAGCTTATGGGAATTACAAACGAAAGAAATAAATGGTTTTCAAAATTAATTCCAGCGGTTTTGGTTGGACTTTTTATAATGATTACTTCAAATATTTAATACCGAGATTAATTTTAAATTTACATTTATCGGGCCTTTCTCTCGAAGTGAGCGAGGCAATAGAGATAAATTTTTCAACTTTTTACTATATAGCTGAACATTTTGTTTTAAACAAAGCAGCTTTTCTACTTCGAATGTGTAGCAAATTCTGTTTCAATAAAATCAAATATGCTTAGAGTTGAAGGTATTTTATAGCTCGTCTACTTAGAATCTTGTTTGTTGTAAAGTGATAATCAAATTTTCAAATGTTAATAAAAATTACCTGTTCAAATTCTTAGTTACTAAGTCAAACAATTGAAGATGCCCGAATCAATTACAGTCTAAGCAGATAAAATTTAAATGCGATATAATTACAGTAGATTTTAATTACACTTCATAAATAACCATGAATATTCCATATAATAACACTAATATTACTTTTTACATTGGCAAGTTAAAGGACATATCAAAAATACAGATTTAGGAAAAAAGGACACCCACTAATCTATCAATTTAAGTCTGGCAATCCGATGTCTCTTCGATGTACAGAAACAGGGGTCAGAGCAGGACAGGACGCAAGGTAAATCATGTCCATAACTTCTAGTTAATCACACAGGACACAAAAAGGGTCAGGTTTATTCCTACGAAGGTGATTGAGGAGACTATTGTGGCCAGAGGAAAGCTTAGCATTGACATCGATTTGTTTCTAGGCCACTAGACAATATCGTATATTTGTTCAAACCAGAGCTTATAAGCACTTTAATCTGCAACATTCTCAGAGCAACTTAGGATCATTTTCACTATTACCAGATCAGAATGGTACACCTGATTATTAAGCTCTAATACAGAGACCACATTTTTTGCCAAGAAGTCGTTCCCATTAATTCCACAGTGGACTGTAATCTACAGCAGTATAACTATTTTACCATGGTCCAACAACGCTATAATAATACGCTACATATCAATACAATAATACATTACAATCTCATAACCTCACATGCATAAATTATTAATACTCAATTCCTATTTATAAACAGTAAGACACTTTATTTTTACAAATTCTTTGTGACATAATATTTGAAATAGAATTTATACTTTCAAAGAGCATTTGAAGACTCTACTTAAAGAGAAAGACAACAATATCATAATTTAATAGCCGTCTAGTGATAACTATATATAATGCAACGTTAATAAAAATTTGCATTACAACGTCAAAGCTAAAGCTATAAACACCCTTTTATTATTATAAAAAGAATCATAGTCACTAATTTGTTTTTATATTGTTTATTCTCAATTTATAAAAATAATAATCTAAAATTATTTCAATTTATTTCAAAACTTACTAGTATAACATGGCAACAAAGCTACTTTATTTTAACTGATACCACTGTTTTAATGGTTAAAGTAATTTTTGGTTTTGTATATTACACCTAGCACGTAATATTCTCTCTGTTATTTCTACATAACGGGATAGCTATCAATGTACAAGATAGAATTTTCAGTCACAGTGAGTTTTGCTTAGTTAGTAACGTGTTCGTAGTGTTTATCGCATTTACTCTAAGTATTTCAGTACTAAAATTATATAAAAAAATTATTAATTTTTATACTTTTTATTCGATTTATGTAAAAGCTTAAATGAAAAAGTGTTAAATGAAAAAAAACATTTATAAGAAGTACTAGAAATAAAGATACGGTAAATACACATGCAATGATTTTAACTGAGGAAAAATTGCTCAACCGTCATACAGCCGTGTAAGAATATATTACTTATTTTTCGATAGAAACGAAATTAGAAGAAAAGATTTTATTATCATATAATTTTAAAGTTAGATATAGCAAAACGTAAATTTTTGGCTGATTGAAAATATTTTTCTTGCATTTTTTGAAAATTTTATCAAGCACACATTTATGATGTGTCTGTAGATTTCGAGAGCTTAGCACTGCTGTGATATCGTCATAAGCCACTATTCATACCACGAGCCGCCAGCTGACACCTTTTGAGGTTTCTCTGTAATTTATATTTGTGTGCCAATAATGTACTCGGGACATGAAGAAATGGCAGATTTTTTTAATTGCCAAGAATGCAGCTGAAAGTGCTGTGATGATGTAATCAGCTTTCAAAGAACATGCTCTCAGTAAAACGCAATTGTTGAATAGTTTTAGGCTTAAAGAACGAGAATCCAGTTCGGGTGGCATGGATGTTTGTAACCGTTCGGAATCGGCTTTAAGAAGTAGATCCCGGTCTCATTAGCTCTTCGGTTGCAAAAAGTAGACCGTGTCGCTCCAAACCAAACCAAAGGGACGAAAAGGCCTTTGAAGATAGCCACGTACCGGTCAACCTTCAAGTGTGCGAATCAAGTAAAATAGTGCCAAAATCCGTAACCACACCAGGGAAGATTGACACAATACAATCGATCCGATAAAAATATTTAAAAGAATCCCAGTTATTTGGTTATTCTCCTTCGTGTAATATACATGCAAATAATTTTTATAATCGTTAAATAAATTTTAGTGACTCTATATCTAAAATATACCCTTCTCTGTCGTCTGACGAAGTTTACTTTTTTGCCTCTATTTTATATTACAAGCCAAAATCTTGTATGAGACAAAATTCAACTTATATTGTTGTTTTTTAACGAGTAGTTTAATAGTTTAATGAGTTTCTCTTTGTACGCGTCACCTCATCAGCCAAAATAACGTTTCTGATTGGTTTGAAATCATTTTGTAAACTAATATGAGACACCTGTGGTAGATTGTAAGCTCAAAGCGCTGATAATCGTCATGAGTAGGAAACATGTTAAATTCCGCTCTAAAATTCTAAAGATTGCAAAAACTGGGAGATTATATATATATATATATATATATATATATATATATATATATATATATATATATATATATATATATATATATATATATATATATATATATATATATATATATATATATATATATATATATATATATATATATATATATATATATATATATATGACTTGACATGTTACATTCATTGAGAATTCACTTATTGTAACCCAAAACTTCATTCCACTTCTTCGTAGCCGAACCTTGGCCAAGTGGTAAGGATGCTGATCATAGGAACCAGAGATCGTGGGTTCGAATCCCACTGTGGCGTGGACGTTCGGAATCGGCTTTAAACAGTAGGTTTCGGTCCCATTAACACTTTGGGTTGCAAACAGACTATAGCGGTCCAAATAAACCAAGTCATCGTGAAACCTAGTTACCTTCTTCTATGATGGAGAAAGCAATTCCCGTAAAGACATGTTTTACCGCTAGAAACACTTCCTCTCTTTGTGTGAAATCCATCCTCGATTTCTCTCTATTCACACCAGAAGAATGCAAATCTAGTCCAGAAATCCGTAAGTAAATGCCAGGCGTCTGATTCTTAAATTAAGAGCTGTAACTGATAATAAGTTCATTTTATGTACCTGGTAAGAACAACTTTAGAAGTCTCCCTTGAAAATATGCTGGAAATTGCTAACCTAGTTCCGACATGGAAGAGCCTTCTAAAATGATAACATGATCTTTGAAATATTTATAAACATTTATCTATAAACAAGAGAATTAACAAGATTTACTATTCAATCAGTGTCCAGCCCTCCCTCATAAGTCTATCATTAAAAACTTTTAAGAAAAATAAACAGATGAAATTCAACTTGTGGAGACACTAAAACTTTAGTCATCATTTTCAATAATTTTTGCAAAACAGATATGGATTTTAAACTTTATTACAGAAAATGTATCATCTCTAAGCTGATTTGTTTTTCATATTGCTAAGCTTTTCTTCTATTTGAAAACTTTATAGAGGAACTGAAAAAATCATGCCATATTATAGTCGTTATACCGACTGAAATCATTAATATCAAAATGTTTTCGTATTAGTCTTAAATTCTCCTAATTTAACATATAGCAGAACAAATTTTAGTAATTTCAAACAATGATATAAAATACGGAAAATATGGTTAGCAAATTAATTGAATCTTAATTTATACTTTTCCCCAGTATCTACAGTTTGATGAAAAAAAGCATAATAAAGTAAAGGAAAAACACAGGACTGAAAAAAGCCACACCTAAAACAAATAAAAATATAACTTTCACAGTTGAGTAAGTACGTCAAAATCTAGATACATGTAAAATCTAACCCGTAAAGCTTAACCTATGAGAAACATCGATAAATTTATCCATTCGATTCGTCTTGCATATTTAGTCAAGCAATCCTGTCTTGTCAATTAGGAAAAGGAAAGTACAAAAACAACCTTGGGTGCCAGAGTGATGGATGGAACTGATAAGATTCTAACATTAAATTATTTTCAAAACTCAATCACTAATCGGTAGGGCTTTGAAATATTTCATAACATTGTTATGTAACTATATCTGGTTTTATATATTCAGTAAAGGGATAATTAAATAAGCCCTATGCAATGAATTATTGATACACAAACTATGTTTCTGCTACTGTTCTGAAAACTTCAATACTCGGGAATTACTGAAGCATACTATAAGGGCCACTTGTGATAGGAAATATTGTACATTTTAAATACATATACAAACTTATATTCATTATAAACAGGATTAGTCTTAACTCAATCAAATGCGATTGATTTTCAAAATGTTTTTAGTTTTAGAGCAGAATAATTCTAATTTACATCTAAGAGTTCTAAATATATTTAATATTCTAAAAATACTAATTTAATTGCCATTGTCTATCATATGGCAATACGTTCTAAATATTAATTTTATTGCCATTATTACTCATATTCGTACAATAGATCAGTGGTGAAAAGATTTGCTGCCCCAATATAATACATTGTTCTTACATTTTCACTAACTTTATATATATAACATTCTTCTGTCTGCGAGTTTGTAATAGATCTCCTCCTAGACGGCTGGATAGATTTTGATGATATTTTTTGTATGTAAGTATGGATTTGAGAACGGTTTAGATTCTCAATTTGATGCGATATAAAATGTTTTTGTTTTTTATTAAAAATACAAAATTGAGAGTGTATTGAGATTATTATAATGCCGTTTGAAATCCTTTGCTGGTAACGTATCTGTGGCGCAGTGGTCGGAACTACGGGCTTCAGGGTTGAAAGTCCCAGGATCGAATCCCCAAACAGGCGGTGTGGGGTTTTTAATTTAATGTAATTACGTTTGTGACGCCTGTACGCGTGATGGCGTCAAGTAATTTTAAAATATTTTTTCTTACTTTTCCATTAAAACTGTCCAATTTGTAATTTATTTAAAAACATTTTACAATTTTTTGTATTTACAGAGTTAAAACAGGATAACGTCTGTCGGGACGTCTAGTATTGTATATATATATATATGAAATTTACTATTATTAAAATATGTATTATTAATTCAACTCAAAGGTAATGATCAAGCTTATCATTATCTGGATTTAATAGGATAAGACTTTGTCCAAATGATCAAAATTCTAAATTATTGGTTATTTGACGAAAAAGGCTTAATTCAGAAGAAAACCAAAATTTGCATGTAATGCTTTAATTAAATTGCGACGTAAACAATGTTGTTTTCACCAATAAACATACTAAATTAAAATAATGCTTTTTCAACACAAAAATCAAAATAAATTGCTTTTCTATCTTTACACGTTTTCTTGCAGCCAGCTATTAAATCTGTTTAATGTATGCTTGTTTGCTGAATTCTTTTTATTCCATTAAACCAATCCGGAACATTGTCGATTCGGATGACTGGAGTCTGGATAATACAATTAACTTTATTTGCATTGCAATGGCTATCTATTTTTTCTTTTTTGAAAATTAAATAAAACATTAAGAAATATCTTGTTCCTCTTAAATGTATGTTAAGAATGTAAAATGCGTTCAAATAAAAGAAAACTGGAATCTAGAGAATAGATGTTAACTTTATTTGCATTGAATTTGCTATCTATTTTATTTTTGGAGAATTACATAAAATGGGTTTTTTTAGATTTTTTTTCTCTGAAAAGCATATAAAGAATCAAATATGAACTGTTTAAATCAAAGTAAACCAGAATCTAGAGAATCAAAGCTTAACTTTATTTGCATTGGCTATCTATTTTTGAGAATTAAATAAAAAGTTTTTTTAAGATTGTTTCTCTGAAATGCATATTAAGAATCTAAAATGAACTGTTTAAATAAGAGTAAACCAGAGCCTGGAGAATCAAAGCTTAACTTTATTTGCATTGGCTATCTATTTTATTTTTTGAGAATTAAATAAAATTTTTAATATTGTTTCTCTGAAATGCATATGAAGAATCAAAGATGAACTGTTTAAATAAAAGCAAACCAGAGTCTGGAGAATCAAAATCTAACATTATTTGCATTGGCGATCTATTTTAGTTTTTGAGAATTAAATAAAAAGTTTTTTAAGATTTTTTCTCTGAAATGCATATGAAGAATCTAAAACGAACTGTTTAAATAAAAGTAAACCAGAGTCTGGAGAATCAAAGATTAACTTTATTTGCATTCGCTATCTATTTTATTTTTTAAGAATTAAATAAAAAGTTTTTTAGATTTTTTCTCTGAAATGCA
>CM063502.1:76786508-76816508 GCA_032207245.1 Pardosa pseudoannulata | reverse complement strand
ACACTGAAATGAAAAAAATTAAACGGAAATATATAATTATATAGTATTTTTATTTTAAATAGCCATATAGTTTAGCCAGAGATAGGTAAACAATTCATTCAGACTATTTAAATTTGTTATTAAAAATAAATCCAAAAATTGATTATTTATTACTATATGTAAAGGCAGTTTAGAATCAAATAGTTTCTATACACTCAAATATAAAAATTGAGAAATATAAGTTCAAGCATTATAAAGGGTTAAATGTGTAGTTTTTTATGTTTAACCTTATGTATTTTCTGTTATTGATATCATCAAAAAGCTATATCTTTAGTTGTATTTCATTTTTTTTTATTTCTATTCTAGTTAAAACAAGCTAACCATTTTATCCACCAGAGTAAAGTACAATTTATTCAACTGATAAAAATTGATTATTAATAAACTAGATGCGAGTTTAGTAAAAAAAATTCAATGATATTACCATATTCTAAAAACAGTTTAGAAGCAGACGGTTTTGACACACTTAAATATAAAAATTGAGAAATATAAGTTCAAGCATTATAAAGGGTTAAATGTGTAGTTTTTTATGTTTAACCTTATGTATTTTCTGTTATTGATATCATCAAAAAGCTATATCTTTAGTTGTATTTCATTTTTTTATTTCTATTCTAGTTAAAACAAGCTAACCATTTTATCCACCAGAGTAAAGTACAATTTATTCAACTGATAAAAATTGATTATTAATAAACTAGATGCGAGTTTAGTAAAAAAAATTCAATGATATTACCATTTTCTAAAAACAGTTTAGAAGCAGACGGTTTTGACACACTTAAATATAAAAATTGAGAAATATAAGTTCAAGCATTATAAAGGGTTAAATGTGTAGTTTTTTATGTTTAACCTTATGTATTTTCTGTTATTGATATCATCAAAAAGCTATATCTTTAGTTGTATTTCATTTTTTTATTTCTATTCTAGTTAAAACAAGCTAACCATTTTATCACCAGAGTAAAGTACAATTTATTCAACTGATAAAAATTGATTATTAATAAACTAGATGCGAGTTTAGTAAAAAAAATTCAATGCTATTACCATATTCTAAAAACAGTTTAGAAGCAGACGGTTTTGACACACTTAAATATAAAAATTGAGAAATATAAGTTCAAGCATTATAAAGGGTTAAATGTGTAGTTTTTTATGTTTAACCTTATGTATTTTCTGTTATTGATATCATCAAAAAGCTATATCTTTAGTTGTATTTCATTTTTTTTTATTTCTATTCTAGTTAAAACAAGCTAACCATTTTATCCACCAGAGTAAAGTACAATTTATTCAACTGATAAAAATTGATTATTAATAAACTAGATGCGAGTTTAGTAAAAAAAATTCAATGATATTACCATATTCTAAAAACAGTTTAGAAGCAGACGGTTTTGACACACTTAAATATAAAAATTGAGAAATATAAGTTCAAGCATTATAAAGGGTTAAATGTGCAGTTTTTTATGTTTAACCTTATGTATTTTCTGTTATTGATATCATCAAAAAGCTATATCTTTAGTTGTATTTCATTTTTTTTTATTTCTATTCTAGTTAAAACAAGCTAACCATTTTATCCACCAGAGTAAAGTACAATTTATTCAACTGATAAAAATTGATTATTAATAAACTAGATGCGAGTTTAGTAAAAAAAATTCAATGCTATTACCATATTCTAAAAACAGTTTAGAAGCAGACGGTTTTGACACACTTAAATATAAAAATTGAGAAATATAAGTTCAAGCATTATAAAGGGTTAAATGTGTAGTTTTTTATGTTTAACCTTATGTATTTTCTGTTATTGATATCATCAAAAAGCTATATCTTTAGTTGTATTTCATTTTTTTATTTCTATTCTAGTTAAAACAAGCTAACCATTTTATCCACCAGAGTAAAGTACAATTTATTCAACAGATAAAAATTGATTATTAATAAACTAGATGCGAGTTTAGTAAAAAAAATTCAATGCTATTACCATATTCTAAAAAACAGTTTAGAAGCAGACGGTTTTGACACACTTAAATATAAAAATTGAGAAATATAAGTTCAAGCATTATAAAGGGTTAAATGTGCAGTTTTTTATGTTTAACCTTATGTATTTTCTGTTATTGATATCATCAAAAAGCTATATCTTTAGTTCTATTTCATTTTTTTTTATTTCTATTCTAGTTAAAACAAGCTAACCATTTTATCCACCAGAGTAAAGTACAATTTATTCAACTGATAAAAATTGATTATTAATAAACTAGATGCGAGTTTAGTAAAAAAAATTCAATGATATTACCATATTCTAAAAACAGTTTAGAAGCAGACGGTTTTGACACACTTAAATATAAAAATTGAGAAATATAAGTTCAAGCATTATAAAGGGTTAAATGTGTAGTTTTTTATGTTTAACCTTATGTATTTTCTGTTATTGATATCATCAAAAAGCTATATCTTTAGTTGTATTTCATTTTTTTTTATTTCTATTCTAGTTAAAACAAGCTAACCATTTTATCCACCAGAGTAAAGTACAATTTATTTAACAGATAAAAATTGATTATTAATAAACTAGATGCGAGTTTAGTAAAAAAAATTCAATGCTATTACCATATTCTAAAAACAGTTTAGAAGCAGACGGTTTTGACACACTTAAATATAAAAATTGAGAAATATAAGTTCAAGCATTATAAAGGGTTAAATGTGCAGTTTTTTATGTTTAACCTTATGTATTTTCTGTTATTGATATCATCAAAAAGCTATATCTTTAGTTGTATTTCATTTTTTTTTATTTCTATTCTAGTTAAAACAAGCTAACCATTTTATCCACCAGAGTAAAGTACAATTTATTCAACTGATAAAAATTGATTATTAATAAACTAGATGCGAGTTTAGTAAAAAAAATTCAATGATATTACCATATTCTAAAAACAGTTTAGAAGCAGACGGTTTTGACACACTTAAATATAAAAATTGAGAAATATAAGTTCAAGCATTATAAAGGGTTAAATGTGTAGTTTTTTATGTTTAACCTTATGTATTTTCTGTTATTGATATCATCAAAAAGCTATATCTTTAGTTGTATTTCATTTTTTTTTATTTCTATTCTAGTTAAAACAAGCTAACCATTTTATCCACCAGAGTAAAGTACAATTTATTCAACAGATAAAAATTGATTATTAATAAACTAGATGCGAGTTTAGTAAAAAAAATTCAATGATATTACCATATTCTAAAAACAGTTTAGAAGCAGACGGTTTTGACACACTTAAATATAAAAATTGAGAAATATAAGTTCAAGCATTATAAAGGGTTAAATGTGCAGTTTTTTATGTTTAACCTTATGTATTTTCTGTTATTGATATCATCAAAAAGCTATATCTTTAGTTGTATTTCATTTTTTTATTTCTATTCTAGTTAAAACAAGCTAACCATTTTATCACCAGAGTAAAGTACAATTTATTCAACTGATAAAAATTGATTATTAATAAACTAGATGCGAGTTTAGTAAAAAAAATTCAATGCTATTACCATATTCTAAAAACAGTTTAGAAGCAGACGGTTTTGACACACTTAAATATAAAAATTGAGAAATATAAGTTCAAGCATTATAAAGGGTTAAATGTGTAGTTTTTTATGTTTAACCTTATGTATTTTCTGTTATTGATATCATCAAAAAGCTATATCTTTAGTTGTATTTCATTTTTTTTTATTTCTATTCTAGTTAAAACAAGCTAACCATTTTATCCACCAGAGTAAAGTACAATTTATTCAACTGATAAAAATTGATTATTAATAAACTAGATGCGAGTTTAGTAAAAAAAAATTCAATGATATTACCATATTCTAAAAACAGTTTAGAAGCAGACGGTTTTGACACACTTAAATATAAAAATTGAGAAATATAAGTTCAAGCATTATAAAGGGTTAAATGTGCAGTTTTTTATGTTTAACCTTATGTATTTTCTGTTATTGATATCATCAAAAAGCTATATCTTTAGTTCTATTTCATTTTTTTATTTCTATTCTAGTTAAAACAAGCTAACCATTTTATCCACCAGAGTAAAGTACAATTTATTCAACTGATAAAAATTGATTATTAATAAACTAGATGCGAGTTTAGTAAAAAAAATTCAATGATATTACCATATTCTAAAAACAGTTTAGAAGCAGACGGTTTTGACACACTTAAATATAAAAATTGAGAAATATAAGTTCAAGCATTATAAAGGGTTAAATGTGTAGTTTTTTATGTTTAACCTTATGTATTTTCTGTTATTGATATCATCAAAAAGCTATATCTTTAGTTGTATTTCATTTTTTTTTATTTCTATTCTAGTTAAAACAAGCTAACCATTTTATCCACCAGAGTAAAGTACAATTTATTTAACAGATAAAAATTGATTATTAATAAACTAGATGCGAGTTTAGTAAAAAAAATTCAATGATATTACCATATTCTAAAAACAGTTTAGAAGCAGACGGTTTTGACACACTTAAATATAAAAATTGAGAAATATAAGTTCAAGCATTATAAAGGGTTAAATGTGCAGTTTTTTTATGTTTAACCTTATGTATTTTCTGTTATTGATATCATCAAAAAGCTATATCTTTAGTTGTATTTCATTTTTTTATTTCTATTCTAGTTAAAACAAGCTAACCATTTTATCCACCAGAGTAAAGTACAATTTATTCAACTGATAAAAATTGATTATTAATAAACTAGATGCGAGTTTAGTAAAAAAAATTCAATGATATTACCATATTCTAAAAACAGTTTAGAAGCAGACGGTTTTGACACACTTAAATATAAAAATTGAGAAATATAAGTTCAAGCATTATAAAGGGTTAAATGTGTAGTTTTTTATGTTTAACCTTATGTATTTTCTGTTATTGATATCATCAAAAAGCTATATCTTTAGTTGTATTTCATTTTTTTTTTATTTCTATTCTAGTTAAAACAAGCTAACCATTTTATCCACCAGAGTAAAGTACAATTTATTCAACTGATAAAAATTGATTATTAATAAACTAGATGCGAGTTTAGTAAAAAAAATTCAATGATATTACCATATTCTAAAAACAGTTTAGAAGCAGACGGTTTTGACACACTTAAATATAAAAATTGAGAAATATAAGTTCAAGCATTATAAAGGGTTAAATGTGTAGTTTTTTATGTTTATCCTTATGTATTTTCTGTTATTGATATCATCAAAAAGCTATATCTTTAGTTGTATTTCATTTTTTTATTTCTATTCTAGTTAAAACAAGCTAACCATTTTATCCACCAGAGTAAAGTACAATTTATTCAACTGATAAAAATTGATTATTAATAAAACTAGATGCGAGTTTAGTAAAAAAAATTCAATGCTATTACCATATTCTAAAAACAGTTTAGAAGCAGACGGTTTTGACACACTTTAAATATAAAAATTGAGAAATATAAGTTCAAGCATTATAAAGGGTTAAATGTGTAGTTTTTTTATGTTTAACCTTATGTATTTTCTGTTATTGATATCATCAAAAATCTATATCTTTAGTTGTATTTCATTTTTTTTATTTCTATTCTAGTTAAAACAAGCTAACCATTTTATCCACCAGAGTAAAGTACAATTTATTCAACAGATAAAAATTGATTATTAATAAACTAGATGCGAGTTTAGTAAAAAAAATTCAATGATATTACCATATTCTAAAAACAGTTTAGAAGCAGACGGTTTTGACACACTTAAATATAAAAATTGAGAAATATAAGTTCAAGCATTATAAAGGGTTAAATGTGTAGTTTTTTATGTTTAACCTTATGTATTTTCTGTTATTGATATCATCAAAAAGCTATATCTTTAGTTGTATTTCATTTTTTTATTTCTATTCTAGTTAAAACAAGCTAACCATTTTATCCACCAGAGTAAAGTACAATTTATTCAACTGATAAAAATTGATTATTAATAAACTAGATGCGAGTTTAGTAAAAAAAATTCAATGCTATTACCATATTCTAAAAGCAGTTTAGAAGCAGACGGTTTTGACACACTTAAATATAAAAATTGAGAAATATAAGTTCAAGCATTATAAAGGGTTAAATGTGTAGTTTTTTATGTTTAACCTTATGTATTTTCTGTTATTGATATCATCAAAAAGCTATATCTTTAGTTGTATTTCATTTTTTTATTTCTATTCTAGTTAAAACAAGCTAACCATTTTATCACCAGAGTAAAGTACAATTTATTCAACTGATAAAAATTGATTATTAATAAACTAGATGCGAGTTTAGTAAAAAAAATTCAATGATATTACCATATTCTAAAAACAGTTTAGAAGCAGACGGTTTTGACACACTTAAATATAAAAATTGAGAAATATAAGTTCAAGCATTATAAAGGGTTAAATGTGCAGTTTTTTATGTTTAACCTTATGTATTTTCTGTTATTGATATCATCAAAAAGCTATATCTTTAGTTGTATTTCATTTTTTTATTTCTATTCTAGTTAAAACAAGCTAACCATTTTATCACCAGAGTAAAGTACAATTTATTCAACTGATAAAAATTGATTATTAATAAACTAGATGCGAGTTTAGTAAAAAAAATTCAATGCTATTACCATATTCTAAAAACAGTTTAGAAGCAGACGGTTTTGACACACTTAAATATAAAAATTGAGAAATATAAGTTCAACCGCTAGAGAAGGCTTAGGGAGAGAAAAAGGAGAAGAATTTACGTTTCAAATTCCTTTTCTAGAAGTGAGAATACAGAAGCAGAATTTTGCTTTTTGAAATAAATGCATGGGAAAAATAAACTAAACTCAGGTGTTATATAAGTTATTTGGCAAACATTTTTGTCAGTCGTTACACGTTACCATAAACGAGACATGTTTTTAACTTTTAAAGAATATGCTTTAAATATTAACATAAATATTATCACTTGATTGTTTTGTGTATACTTAACACTTTTAAGTTTATAAACAGTTCAACTATGGTAAGCTTTCAAGTAATTAAACTCAAGAGAAGTGTAATTAAAATTTACGGTTAGAAAGCTTAATATATGGTGTGCGTTGTAAAATACCACTTTTTCACAACCTATGTCACTATTTTATTTTTAATACTGCAGTTAAAATATTTAAACAGTTGCGGTTTGAAAAATTGTAGAGAGTAGCGTAAGAGAACTACAGCTTATTTTACTAATGACTAATTTTTCATGAATCAATAAGTGTTTGAAGTGTTTATATATTTAAGTAAATAAATATCATAGTCAAAATGAGTTGGGATAATTAAACACTAATAAGATATAGGAAACTAAAATTGTGCAAAATAACACATTTAGGCCAGTACATTACGTATTATATGGTTTTTACCTGGCAAGAACCATAATCAAGAGCTTTAAAAGGTTGTTTTGCAATATCAGATTTCACTTCTCTTTGAAGTGGTTTCAAATCATGATTGAATAAAATGATATTAGACGCGTTACGGTGTATCTAGTTCAACTCATGGGTAACACTTATGTGTAAATTCTTCGTATACACGATTTCAAGCAGTCAACCCTTCTACATACACACACGATGGAAGAATGTATGTATGAATCTATTTCTCGATTCCTAAATCTGTAAATCGCCTCCTCTATTTTAATTGAAATCAAGAATTCATTGCAATTTTTTTCTCTAAACATTTGTACTTTTCTCGGTTGCAATTTAGACAGTTGAGGGTTTGGATCAGAGAGCTGTGTGACCTTACCAATTCTCTTCTATAGAGAGATAAAACAAGTCAGAGAGGGGATGCCCGATATGGAAAAGAATCTTTTTGACTACGGATCATTTTCATTTTATTCTTATTGCTCCGTGTAAAAACTTTAGTGTATTTTTTCTATCCATGAATGTTCTATATTTCATTGAATTTATAAATTTATTGCACTATTTACACTTTTCCTTATTATTTCTCAATCTCAGATGTTGAAGACTACTACTGGGGAGTTCTTTTTCCTTTACATATTCTGTAGTCATGTAGGGAAGGAAAAGAAACCACAGAGAGAGATAATAATATTGTGCAGGAGATAGAATCTTTCAGGCTCTGAACAGTTTTAAGTTTACCATCGTCGATCCATGTAATAAAATAAATAAAGTGTATTTTTGCTAGGCAAAAATTTTCTTCTTTGTTTAAATGAAATCATGAATTCATTCCAATCATTACTCTTTGTATTATTGTTTTTCCCTATGGAAATCTCAGTAGATGAAAGTTTAGATCAAAGAGTTTTGTGGACTCTCGTATCCTGTAGTTCTGTCGAGAGAGAGAGAGAGAGAGAGAATGATGTTGGGCTACTGTGCATGAAATAATCTTTATTACTAAGGGCCTTTTTTAACCATGTTCACTTCGTTTATAAAATTGCTTAAAGAGTGAAAATTTTTGCTTTATTTCTTATTTGTGTTTTTAACTAAGTTGTTTATTTTTATTTTATATCCCATTACCAGTTGTCTCCTCGTCATTTTCAGTCTTATAAAGATTTATATGAAATATCTTTCTTTCCTTTCATAAACAATAAAATACCACTATTTAAAAGTAATCTCGATTATATTTTATAATTTCTCTGAACCTATGAGAGCATACCGGGATTAAATTGGAATAGTAGTTTTAGTGAAAATGGATAATAATGTGCAACTTAATTTTTGTTTCGCTCATTTTTCTATATCAACTTTCCTAAAAGTAATCAAATACAGAGGCTGTTTACACATTTTTTAGACGATATATATTGTAGACACAAAACTGAATTACATAAAATTCTTATGTTTGAAATGTTTTTATTTGATAGCCCTTATTCTGAACTATCTTGCGACACCGTAATTTCCAGTATAATAATGCCTTTTGATGTATCAGAAGAGGTATTCTATCCCATTCCTCCTGCACAGCTTTCCAGAATCCTGTATGGGTTGTAGGAAGACGTTTGGATAATGCAGATTTTAAAAGTAGGAAGGCACAAAAATCTATGGGTGATACATAGGGAGATTTAGTAGGGATATCAGTGAAGGGTATGGCCTTAATACCGGTTTTTTGTTCATTTCTTTTAGGAAATTTACAGTGGTTTTTGATGTGTGACTGCTAGCTTTATTCTGATGGAGTTCCATAGATGGATGGCACTGCGAGTAAAGCGATGGTATTTCATTCAAAAAAATTGGTGATAAAATATGTTCCTGGTAGTATTTGGAGTTAATCTTGAGATTTTTTTCAACTCTCTTTATTTTTAACTTGCCATTATATTAAAAACCAGAAGCAATCATGAATTTTTTTAGAAAAACTTTCTTTCGATTCTTTGAACTATGTACTTAAATTTTTTCTCCCCTTTTAAGATAATACATGGCTCTTATTTTGTTGTAATCATTTAAATACACCCATGATTCATCTATTGTGGCAATTTTTTCCATTTTTCTTTGGATAAATGTTTCTCATACAAAATTCTGCAACGTGCCCTGCGTTCAGTGATATCATTTAGAGAAAGACGATGCACATTGCGTATTTCCGCTTTCTTCAGATTTAAATTAACGTTTATCATTTTGTTAACAGTGGACACGGAGCATTTTAATGATTTTGCAACTGTCCTTTGACTAGGGGGATTTTCTATTAACATTAGACAACGTACTTTTGTAATAGTCGAAGATGCACGTATTTTCTTTGGATACTTGTTTGGAATTTTTGTCCCACTTAAGGCTCCAGTTTGACTTTTTTCCTTTCTTTTTGATGATATTACCTATCGACGCTACAGATATCACCAAACCATGACTCTTACAACGTTTTGGATAAAGGAACATGAATACTTCTCTTAGGAAAGAGCATAAATATAGCCTTCGAACCAATGCTTCGTTAAAAACGCCATTTTGAATAAAAAAAGCACCTCAAGCCGCAGACCATATTTTGACTTTTAAAAACATAGTACAAATGCGATTATTTATTTTTCAACAAAAGATTTTTTAATACCGCTAACCAAAAGCATCTAAAAAATGTGCGAACAGCCTCTGTAAATTCTAATTTAGGTTTGTGTTCAACATAACGTTTACGCATAAACGAAACTATATTTTACGCTCGTAATTTTTGTTTAGTCCCTTAAAACTGTAAATGAAAAGCAGAAACAAAATTTTTCCACGTAAGTCCTGCGTGAGAATCGTCATGATTTTCGGAAAGGATGATTGTTTTGGAGCGTCCTATGGGCATCAACCCCGTATTAGGCGAGCAATTTTCAACAACTTTACATTCGCAAAAAACAGCGCTACTTTCCATTGGAGTGCTCTGAAAGCATCTGCTGACACAGAGATGAACCTCGGGCTGTATGCACGCACAGACGTCCCTCGTTCTTACAAAATGGTTTTCTTTTTAAACAGCAAAGGGAAAAAGGGCTTTCTCATTTCTTGCATCTGTTACCTCAAATGGCGCCATTCAATGGGAAGAACTACGAGCCTAAAAACAGATTATTTTAGAAGAGTGAGTTTTAACGGTATCCAAACTGCTTCTTGTTTTAGATTCACTTCTCTTCCTTCTCAGATATATATACGTTGAAATATGAGAGGAATATTCTAGAATCCAAATGTATCTTTTATACCAAGTTCATACAAGAGAATCCAATACGCTCGAATAATATTTTTTTAAAATCATGAACCCGTAAATGTTTGAAATAAAATGCCTAAAAATACAAAATAAAAATATATTTGAAAATTAATGTTATGTTTCACTCTAAACAATACATTGTTATTATTTTTTATGTATACTAAATGGTTAATTACTATCTTATTTTCCACTTCTTATTTACTAAACTTATCACCATCTGTGAAAAAATTAAAATTGCATGCCCACATGCGTACTTATCTTATACATATACAGTTATACCTACATATAACTGTATCTTATACCAATTCTTTATCTTATGAATTTATATTGCATACATACACACACACATATATATATATATGCATATATGTATATATATAAACACATATTTCCTTGTCTGTGCAAATTATTTTAAAACTTATCCTTTCTCTGAATATATATTTAAATTGTCTCACATGCTTTTTTATAAATATATAATGATCAAAAATTCAATATTTCCACTTTTTATTTACTAAACTTATCACCATCTGTGAAAGAATTAAAATTGCATACCCACATGCATACTTATCTTATACATATACACTTATACCTACGTATAACTTTTTCTTATACCAATTCTTTATCACACTTATACCTACGTATAACTTTTCTTATACCAATTCTTTATCTTATGAATTTATATTGAATACATACACACACACACACACACACACACACACACACACATATATATATATATATATATATATATAAACACATATTTCCTTGTCTGTGCATATTATTTTAAAACTTATCCTTTCTCTGAATATATATTTAAATTGTCTCACATGCTTTTTTATAAATATATAATGATCAAAAATTCAATATTTCCACTTCTTATTTACTAAACTTATCACCATCTGTGAAAGAATTAAAATTGCATTCCCACATGCATACTTATCTTATACATATACACTTATACCTACGTATAACTGTATCTTATACCAATTCTTCATCTTATGAATTTATATTGCATACATACACACACACACACACATATATATATATATATATATATATATATATATATATATATATATATATATATATATATATATATATATATATATATATATATATATATAAACACATATTTCCTTGTCTGTGCAGATTATTTTAAAACTTATCCTTTCTCTAAATGTATATTTAAATTGTCTCACGTGCTTTTTTATAAATATATAATGATCAAAAATTCAATATTTCCACTTCTTATTTACTAAACCTATCACCATCTGTGAAAGAATTAAAACTAAAAGCCTACATGAGTACTTATCTTACACATATACATTTACACCTACATATAAATGTATCCTATACCAATTCGTTATGTTATGAATTTATATAGCATACATAAACACACATATATATATATATATATATATATATATATATATATGAATATATGTATATATATAAACACATATTTCCTTTTCTGTGCAGATTATTTTCAAAATTATCCTTTCTCTAAATACATATTTAAATTGTCTCACATCCTTTTTCATTAATAAATAATTATCAAAATATGTAGTTTTAAGTTTTTCTGAATAAAATGTATGTTTTTAAAATTTTTTAATGCTTTAACCCCCACAAATTACAAATGTAAAATCAGGCTTTATATTGTAACTATAGAGTTCTAAATTTAACTATCTATGATTGTGTTTTAGTGTCTTGGATACTGCATAAAGCAAACTACTATGACTAGAATGATATTTATCTGAAATATTCCTGCTAGTATGTTTACAAAATTTAGCTGATTAAGTGGCTATATTATCAAGTGATTTTTTAAAACATTTATTAGAGATGTTTGTTAGTTCTTTTTTAATGACTTATCTTCTAAGTCCTTTCTGACATAATCGTCCAAAACCTTAGTTCTGTTCCCACGCCACTGAAAAAAGATAGAAAAAATTACCATAAAATAGAAAAAGATATTTCCTTTTCTCAAAATTTGCAATCAATTTTACCGATTCTAATAAGAAATAAGAATAAATAATATAGGAAATATATAGAGACGCGTTTCATTCTATTTTGCCCCTAGCTCATATTATGATAGTCCATACAAGCATTATATCTACAAAATAATCAACATCCATAAACTTCATAAATAACAGAAACCTATATTTTTTTAGTTTTACATGAGCGAATTAATATGCAAAGAAAAGTTATATCAGTTTCCAAGAAAACATTGCATTTGTAAGATGATGCTTTTAATCAGTAAGAGTTAGCTATCATAAGAAATGTTTTGAGGAAAGTTTGTAATATTATCTTTTATTTATATAGATTTGTTTCAAAGAAATTTTAATCATAAAGTAGGAAAACTTAGAAGAAGTATTATTTATTATGGCATATTGAATATTTCTCGTAACTGTATTCATAAATATAAATTTAAAATATTAAAAAAAAAATTAGAAACGGTTTCTTTGGTGAAAATATAAATGTTTCTTTCCTTTTATCCTTTTTTTTGTATTAGTCCTGATAATAACCGTACAAGAAATTAATTAATAAGATGCCATATAAGCAAAAGTTTTTAATTTAAAAATATTCTCTTCTAAAAAAATATTTATTAAAATTTAGAAATCAAAATTTAAGATATAGTATTAGCTGCATATCCGCCATTCGAAAAATGTTACTGGCCCTAGTTTTGCATGACTATGTGCTTAAATAGCTATTTGTTCTATAATTTCATATAATACTAGTCTCATTTTATGTCTTTATATTGTGTTCTATCTACACGAAATCATTATTTTCTTTTTGTGAAAAATTAGTTTATACTATATATACTATAAGTTTATCCTAGCTATATTTTTCATTTTTTATTGTCTTATAAATGAGACATTTAACGTATTAAAAAAGCCTCGAAATATTTTCTTCCATGTCGTTTGTAATTTTATATTTTCTTTCAATATTATATTTTATTTTGCTACAGTTTTTATTTTAAATAAATTGTCTACCTGGATCTTATAATAACTGAAATGGATTTTTTCAGGTCATTAAATGTCTTAACTCTTCATTTATATCACTTAGTCCCAATAAGTATTCTGACAGAGAAAAATTTCATGTATATTAAAAATTGTATAAAATAGCTTCAAGCTAAAAATAAAAGAAATAACACCCGTAGAATAGACAGTTTCTAATGTAAATGAATTTTACAAAAAAATTTACTTTACAAATACATAAAGTGTTATATCATTACAGTTTAATGACATTCTCGGTAAATTGCTGTGCCCTCTATATAGTAAGTATGTCTCAATACCAAATAACGTTTTGTGTATTTAACCTCTTTTAATCAGTTTTATTTATTTGGAGGAAATGTTGTCCCTACAGTAAATTCATTTTGACAACACTCGTAAATTACCGAAATAGCTTACAATATAAGCAGATGCTTAAAATTGCCACTATTTCTTTAGCAAGCGTTAAATTTCTGAAAAGGCTTCACAACAAAAAATGTATATGCGTTTGCAATACTTATTCCTGAATATTCTAATTCTCATTTCAGAGTTAAATAATTTGTGAATCCTTTAGAAACAGATAATTTACTTTAACTTCGTTCAAAAAGAAGCTTAAAGCTTCAGGACTGAATAAAAACCAAAAACTTTTGAAATTTCAACAAGACTTGTATTTTGTGACTAATAATATACCATAAACATCATAAGAGAAATTACTATTAAAATTTAACAAATTTCTCTCTGTGTATTATATTACATTTCAAAAGCCCTCGTTGTTAGTTGATTATTTATATCATTAACTCTCTAAAGGAATCGTTAAGAAAGGGTGGTGTACGTAGATTTTGTAAATTAAAGGTAAATAAATAAAGTATTGTGTTATAATATTTTTTCAAAATTTATTGTATTACAAATTATTAGGACTACATATTACTAATGCTTACGGCTATTAAAACTACATGATAAATGATTATTTACGTGAACATTAATAAATCACTAAGTAAACAAGAACATTTCAATGAATATGGTAAAAAACCATGTAAGAAGAGTAAATGATGGAGATAGCTGTTTTATAATCTAAAGTTTTCTTTCCATTGAGGGAGAAAGCAAGAAACTCTCTGGCAGAAAACTGCCAAATTGTGAACAACTAAACTAAGAATTGTTAGGATGACTTCCTTTTTCAATAGCTCCCTTTCGCTGTTTTGTGCTAGGGAATTTCTTGGTTTTTTCTTGATAAGGAATGATTTTCTAAATCCCCAAAACTAATTGATTTTTTTTTAATTTTTATAAGTTGCTATGTATTATTTATTCATAAAAATTTAATTATTCAGTTTATATGAATATCCTAGATTTTAACAGCTTTCATTTACATTGTTCCTGTTTGAAATTTTCCTGTTCATTTTACTTTATACATTACAACAATTATATTTCCTTAAAAACAACCATTTAATCCAGCAAATAGAGTACACTGAAGACACGTTTAGTTAAAATTAAATTGTTTGTTTTTTATAGTGATTGTACAAGTACGTTCTGAAGTTATTTTATATGTACGAGGTAAAAATATTAAAATAAAAATTCATTAGTAAAAGTATTTATTTAACCACCTCATACACACACAATTCTGTTAAGTTTAACTATGAAACTTAACTATGAAGAAATTCAAAATTTCAAAGCTCCTTTTAATGAGCCGTACATTTATCAAATTACTATATATAAAATTTTTAAATTACATACGAAAAAAACAATCTATAAAGCACAGAATTGATTTGATCCACCAAAAAGTTTTGAAATAAAAGGAAGCATTATCTTTCATTCCAATTCAAATGATTCATAATTGCCCCATTAATATTATATAGTATTTGTCTCTCTTAAAGTTCAGAAACCTCGAACTCAACGAGACTGACGAATTTGGGTAACTAATAATAAAACACAGACATCATAAGATAATTATTACTGCAAAAGTTATTAATTTTTTTCTATGAAATATATCATATTTCAAAAACATTCACTTTATCAGATGATTATATATATCTCCTTAGCTAAAAACTCATTAAAGGTCAATTAAAGTTAGTATACATGATTTATCATAAATTAAAATAAATTAAATAAATATTAAATTATTGTAATTTTAGAATTTAGTGCATTATGAAACTTTAAGCCTGTATTCCTTACAGAGTTACACAGTGAGTAAGCACATATTTAAGTAACCATTGTAATTCTCTGGTTTAAAATATCATGTTAAGAAATAAGAGAAATTATTGTGGAAAAAAAGATAAATGTAGATAGCTGTATCTCAGCTTACATAACAATTTCCTCTGTTAGAAACACTGCTCAAGAAGGAAAAATTAAAAGTATTTTTAAGTTGCTTTGCTGCTGAAATACACCCTATTGCATTTTTCTGCTAGTAGGGAAAGAGTTTCTTCGTTTTCCAATCTAAATATTTCTTTACATGCTCTCATGCTCAAAAATTGAGAATATTTCAGAATCCCACGGAAATCGTGCTCCTAGAACAAGAATATCCCTAAAAAAATAGCAATATATACATAGGTAAAATGGCTGCAATACAGTTTAGAATAAGCCACCAAATAACGCTGACAGAACATCAGAGCTGTACTGTGGCATTAGATGAACGGACGCAGTAGTGCAACTTAGTTCCAAAACAGCACTCAAGGATCACAGGACCATAACCGTTAAGAAATGATTCAGACGAGTATCTGAGAAACTCAAAGTGCAGTGTCTACGCTTCGAAGATTCCTCAGATCAGGTGCTCTCGTTAACAGAAATTATGCAAAGATCATCTCCGTGTTGCAACGCAGAAAGGTGACTCTAGTAAATATGGTACATAGTACACTCTACCTTACCACCTTCATGCTTACTGTGTGGTGTTTATCGAGGAATCCAGATTTTCAATCCAACAGGACTCATATCGAATCTTCATAAAGAGATTACCAGGAACCCATTACATCCAGGAAAACATACCTTTACGTAAGTAAAGAACTACCCGTTTCGCGTGGAATTCCTATAAGTTTTCGGATATATCTCAATTCCTGATTTGGAACTATGATTGTCCAGATCTATCGAGCACAACAGTCGACCCAGTTGGCTGCTAGTCTTTTTAGATTTATCCTGGAGGTGTACGACATATTGCAAGTATAGGGAGGCTCCACTTAGTTCGACCCCTCAGTTATCAATATACCCGTCGTTCCTTGGTCGATACTTTCGGATGACAGCAACAGAGTTGCATCATTTGGAAGATAGCTAGATACCCGAAAAAACGTAGTGTCCTTGATGGTAGAGTTAATGTGGGTGGCGAGAACTACCCGACCTAAAACGAATGCCTAATGAAATGAGCAGGAGGGAATTTGAGAAAGTCACACCTTCTAAATGGACAACCGGATTTATCGGGACACCATTCTGGTGCAACGTGTTAGTCTGTTCACACGTACAATATCTCTAATTTTGTCTTTCGGAGTAGGAATACCTTTTCTCATCGGAATCTCCCCCGATTTGAGCCTCAACGAACATATAGGGAAAATTCTCAACACATCGAAATGCACACTTTAACCTCCCCCTACCCCACTTGTACATATATTCCAGAGTGCAGTGAGGAATAAATTCACTATGACTGAGATGTGCTTTCTAAAAACAGCTGATAATTAATTGCAGAGTATGTCCATACAATGGACTGGGTGCGTTGTAGTTCATAGGAAACATGAAGCCCATTAACCATTAAGCAAACCGAATACTTTTAGCAATGCTACACGTGACGTACGATAGGTTCTTCATTTGATTTAGTGTACATATTTCTTATTTTTATTGGTACTACGGTACACATACTCATTTTCTGTTCTTTTTCATTTGTTTATTATCGAGTCTTTATATTTATCTTATGTTTGACGTATTTTTGGATTTTCATTTGAACAAATGGTTATTATCCTTAATTTATGAGCACGAGTATAGTTTGTAGATACGTTTTTTATTCTAACTGTTATTTACTTTTAAGTTTTATTTTATTTTATTTTCTGTCAGTAACCTAGCTTTTACAGTTTTGAAATGCATGTTAACTGTTTACGATTCTCATGCGCATTACATTTTGTTTAGTTACTTAGGGTAACCTATGTTTCGATAAAAACAGTCAAAGAAGTTTATGTAGCCCCATATCTCAGGGGTACAAAGAACGTCAATTTTAATTAAGGCTCCGCCGTTTGTCTTATAAACAGATTTTCCAAGTTGTGTTCTAAATTTCCCGTTGTTTTTTACGTTTGAAATAAAAATACTAGAGAAAAACTATAGTGGTTAAACTATTTATTTAATCCTCGCATGTAAAAACACATGATTTCATTTAATAGATGCAACTATAAAAAATATAAATATCAGTATTTTTTAAAACCACACATTTCTCAATTTTTTTTATCTATAAACTACCAGAATAAAAAAGCTAGCCTACGAAGTTCAGAATTGCAGAATGCACAGAAAATATTTTAAATAAAGGAAATATTTTCTTTTCTTCAATTCAGATTATTCATAATTGCCACATTAATATTTATACAGGAGTCGTCTTTTTTTTAAGTCCAGAAAAAAAAGCTAAATCTTTCTCTGCATGAATTTCTCATAAAGAAGTCATAAGAAAGACATAGTGGCAAATGCGCTTCCGAAGATTTATGGTGGGGTGTGTATAGTTCACTGATACTAGTAAAAAAGGCATTTTGCATTGAATCATTCATATCTGCATTTAATTAACTGCTTTCATTAAGAGGAATAAAAAGGGAATTGTGGAGTTTTCGAAGGGCAAGTTTGTTTATTCAACTTCTTTGAAGCTGGCAGAAATACACGGAGATAGGAGTTATGGATTTTCTTAATGGATTCAGAAGAAAAAATAGCTTTACAAAAGAGTTGAAAATTAATTGTTTCTATCTTCTATAGAAAAGTCTTTACTCAGCAGAACATTATAAAAGTAGATGATAGGATTCTATGATCTTTTCATAAATAATCATATGTACTGAATTCTGTAATTGAGTGCATTGGTAAACATATAAATTTATAAAAAGAAAAATTAGAAAAAAGGCATATGGTTTGCATAATATTTCTCCTGAACTTGTTTGAAAGTATATAAATAAAAGAAAAATTATTGATCCAAAATTAAAAGGAAAATCTAAAACGAAGTTTTATAGATAAATTGTTATGCATTGCTAACTGAAGTTCCCTGCGTTTTCTGGGTAAAGATGAGATATGATATTTTATTTATATTCAAAATTCATTATTTTGATAGTAGGTGAATGGTTTAAAAATTTACGAAGATTAATAAAATTGTAAATTATCTTAGATACAAAAGAAATATTATTTTTAACGTAAGGATTGGCTTTAAGCAATGCTTTTGTTTGTCTCTCCGGAGAGCCAACTAAAAATATATGTATAATCACTTCTAATATTCTTATTGCTCTCAAGAATGTATACTAATTAAATAAATTTGTTTTAGAAAATTCTGTAATTGGGTGTACTGGTAAACATAAATTTTTAAAAAGAAAAATTAGAAACAAGCATGTGGTTTGCATAATGTTTCTCCTGATCTTGTTTGAAAATCTATAAATAAAAGGAAAAAATAATAATCCAAAACTAAAATGAAAATCTAAAACGAAAGTTTTATAGATAAATCGTTATGCATTACTAACTGAAGTTCCCAGCGTTTTCTGTGTAAAGATGAGATATGATATTTTATTTAGATCAAAATTCATTATTTTGATAGCAGGTGAATGGTACAAAAATTTACGAATATCTAATAAAACTGTAAATTTTTTAGATGCAAAATAAATATTATTTTTAAAGTAAGGATTGGTTTTGAACATTGCTTTCGTTTATCTCTCCGGAGAGCCAACTAAAAATATATATATAATCACTCTAGTATTCTTATTGCCTCTCCAAAATGTATACAAAATAAATAAATTTGTTGTAAAAAATTTGTTTTTTAAATATAACAATTTTTATTTTATATCAAGAGAAACCAAGATTCTGTTATTTTAAATGTAACAAGCCTTTCTAAATTGGTGTGAGTTTCTTTTTATCTGTGAATCCCAAAGCTTGGGGGAGGTTGTACAGGGTATCTCAAAATTTCGTTATCAAACTGGACATGTTACTCTGTTATATAGGGACAAAAAAAATACATAAGAACTTGTGTCCGAAATTTCAAGTTAAAATGAAAATGAAAATTAAATGTTGTTATGCTGAATTAATATCACTTTTTAAATTAATGGGATCCATGTGCATATGTATTTCAGTTTATTCAAAGACGTTATAAATACTTTGGTTTATAGCTGTGTAATAAAGGAGTTTTCTTTGGTACTTCCAAATTTGGGAATTATTTATCGTAAGACCACAGAGCCTATACATTAAAATTTATTATTAATCTTTATATATATATTATATTTATATCTGTCTGTGTGTGGTTATGTGTGTGAAATTAAATACTGTTATGATCAATTAATGCACTTATTAAATTAATGTGAAAAATGTTTATGTGTATTTCAGTTAATTCAAAGATGTTATAAATCTTTTGGTTTATAGCTATGTAATAAAGGAGTTTTTTTTGGTACTTTCAAAGATTGCAATTATTTATCGCAACACCACAGAGCCTATACATTAAAATTTGTTATTGATCTCTATAAATAAATAAATATATATATATATATATATATATATATATATATATATATATATATATATATATATATATATATATATTCGTGTGTCTTTATAAATATATATATATATATATATATATATATATTAGTGTGTATGTATGGATATGTATATGTGTATATATATGTGTGTAAATAGATGGGCGTCTGTATGCATATATATGTGTGTATTTGCGTATTCTAATAAATAACGTTGGTTCTGTGGGGGGGGTGTTTAATTGTTGTAGCACAGTTAGTTAATGGAAGAGTTTCTTTCCTCACTCACCTTGGTCTTGGTGACTGTGACTTTTGGGGTGGTCGTGAGAGTGTCTTGTTCTTGTTCTTGTCCAACCGCTAGAGAATGATGTTCAGTGGATTATGGGAGAGTAGATCGCGCGATTATTTTATACTAAGACATTGCAGGAGAAGGAAGAATTTGTTTACTAACACAGAATTGGCTGAAATACAATACGTGTAGGGTGCCGTAGACGGAAATGGACGAGAAGCAATACTGACATACTTTGCACATTTCCCAGACTTCAGCCAAGCCATGATTTGTTTGGACAATTGTGTCGCACATAGGAGCTTTCCAAGTAAGTGCCCATCTTGTTCGAGAACAAACTATATAACTATATGCACACATGTCGCACAGGAAGCTATGTTACAGGATTTTAAGATAAACCCTCAAACAAGTTTCCGAGCAAGTAAGCGCTCCTTGGGTGCACATCGTGTTATGAAGCCCCAATCACTTCCATCTTTCAATGCATCCATCTACAGACTGTAGGACAACCCCTGTCACTTTCACTGTAAAGACACCAGTGAAGGGGAAACGGACAGTTTGTAATGAAGTGTAAAAAGGTCAATTCAACACGGCACGTTTCTCAGACTTCTTATCGCCTAAACTTGTATAAAGCGGTAGCTCAAATGTTTTTGAGCTCCTCTAATATTGTCGACCGGTGAAATTCTCGAAGGTCAGACCTAGTCTTCAAGATGCTAATTACTGGGGTATTTAGAGGGAATGAGATAGAACCGAGACCCACCTTTGCAGTAACTCAAGTGAATCAACTATGGAGGTGGCATTAAAAAGCATCCCTCAAAGACGGATAGGGCATAGCTTTACTCTCAAATAAGATATCCCACTATTAAGTATAAATTGTATTTACAGGGAATCATTTAAATATTTAAATTATACATTGCTTAACAATGTAATATGTACTAATTTCAAATGTAGTTCTCAATTAACTTTTATTCTATAATAAATAACAGAAGTGTGACATCTCTGAATGTTTCATTATGTCTACTATTTCCTCCGTTTACAGTCATGCGATCATTTATCTGCAAATAATTTCTTATTTGCATCAGTTTAAAACTGCTTTCGACTTCAGAACCGTGGCAACCTTTTTTAAATCAAATGAGATGAAGAGAAATAAGTACGTTAGTATGTGTGTTCAGAAATATTAAGTTGGCTGAAAATGAGCTTAATAGGTGCATATTTTATTGATTTTATAAAACGAATCATGATACTAATTTTAAGTTTTTTTCCTTTTACCTACCATGATATAGTGTTTAATTTTATAAAGATTTTAATTTAAATTGTTTATGTCTGTGGATCATAAATTAATACCTTATTATATATGCAAAAAAATATTTGTTTTTTATACATCTAGAATAAACTTTTTATTCCCCACACAGAAAATCGAGTAGTATTTTAGACTCGCAGCAATTAGATAAATTTTGAAATGTAACATATAACAAAAGAATCATGGTATTTTTCATCTTCCCTTTTCTTACTTTTGGGGAATCTGATGAATAGTGGAAGGCATTATAAGACCCTGGCGACATCGGGGACCTACGATATCTAGTTTTCAATAAAAATATTAGTTTAGAACAATCTAGACAGTCTTGAAAACTGTTGGTGAAAAAGCCCATTTTCTCTTTAGAAATTATCTCTATAAATATTGTTTTCAGTGCGATGCCCAAATATTACGTCTTAAAACAGAAAACATTTTTAATATCAATTCTATCCTCCTCTAATTTTATCCTTGAATCAAATAAAAAGGAAAGTCTGTATATGACTCATATCCCTTCTACATTTTACCTGCCCGACAAGCTGTTCTTATTCATGGAAGATTTTGGCACGTACATTAAATCTTTTATAATGATGTCGCGTCGCATACTTCTAAAATTTATTACATTCCATCTTCTTTCCAAAAATTCGAACTAAGATATATGTGCACTTTAAAAAAATGGCGGACAAGGCACGAAAATGATAGTTAATAAAGGCAAGCAACGTACAATCATTTACGCTACACATTTTTTTAATAAACTTTTATGCTTCACTTATCACTTTTGGATGATGCATATCTATGGTACCTTTAAATTTAGTGTCAAAGTCAAAAGACTTCCAAACGTTCTTTATCATTACAATTTTACCTTTTAAGAGTCTTTTGAGTGTTCAATTAAGACAATTAATTTTTACTAAGACGTTATGTTTTAGTACTTATAAGCATATTCTCTTCGAAAAAGAATTTTAATACTATTATTTTTGGAAAGATTACTAGATACATTTTTAAAATTGTTTTAATTCTTTTCTTCTAACGTGCCGATATTTCAGTGTTGCATTTTCTATTTAAAAATCCTGTTATAAAGTTACTATTGCTCGAAAAAAAAAAGAATTTGTTTACATTTTGTTAAATTTTCTTTTAGTCTCAAGTCTAAATTTGTTAGTGTGATTCTCTTTAGAATTTATCCATTCTAAGAAAAATATCAGGTCTAATATTAATATCCCCCCTCTAAAAAGTGTTTAGAGTAAAGGAAAACATAAAAGAAAAAGAAAACATAATTTTTAAATAAAAGCGTTTTTAATCCTATTTTATTTCCCCAAATACAGGATTCAATTCTTTCAAATTTAAGAATTCTCTCCCAACCTAGTAATAGTTCCTTTTTATACGTGAATCACATAAAACGGGTAGACTATATGTATGACCCATAACCTGTATCCATAGCCTTTGTCATAGCTTCGCTAAAACTTGCTTGCCTGACAGGGGTTTGTACCCTTAATGTTTGTCATAGCCTCGTTAGAATTTGTTTGCCTGACAGGGCATTGTATTCTTATTCTTTGTCATAGCCTAGCTAAAACTTGCCTGACTGATAGAGGGTTGTACCTATATCCTTTGCCATAGCTTCGCTAGAATTTGTTTGGCTGACAGGGCTTTGTAACCATATTTTTTGTCATAGCCTAGCTAGAACTTGCTTGCCTGACAGGGGATTGTACCCATAATCCTTGTCATAGCCTGGCTAGAACTTGCTTGCCTGACAGGGCATTGTATTCTTGTTCTTTATCATCCCTTCGCTAGAACTTGCTTACTTGACAGGACGTTGTTATTCATGCAAGGATTTTGACACATACTTTAAATTTTTTATAATGATGTCACGTAACATGCTCATACAATATATTACATTCAAATTTCTAAGAATTTAAGCTAAGATATATACGCATTTTTCAAAAATGAGAGATAAGGTGCGAAAGTGGTAATTAATAAATACCAGCAACCTACAATCATTTTCGCTCTATATTTTTTAAATAATCTTCTATGTCCCTCTTATCACTTTTGTATAATACATATCTATGGTACCTTTAAATTTAGATTTCAAAGTCACAAGACTTTCAAACAATTTTTGTCATTAAAATTTTATCCTTGAAGATTCTTTCCAGTGGTCAATAATAGCAATTAATTTTGCCTAAGGCCGACATTCTTAGCTTTTTTTTGTATTTTCTCTTCAGCAATGATTTTAATACTACTATTTTCAGAACAAATATCAGTTTAAATGTCTGAAACCATACTAAATAACTTTTAAAATTATTTTTTCTTCCTTTTTTTAAGCGGGTGGATTTCCAGTGTTGCATTTCTGTTTGGAAAGATCATTTTAAAGTTATTGTTATTCGAAAAAAAATGTATATGCTTACTTTTTTTAACTCTATTTTAGTCAGAAACCAAAATTTGTTAATGCAATTCTTTCTGGAATTCAGACACTAACAGAAAAATGTACGCATGATCAGTTCTAATATACTTATCGTTCCTCGAAGGTGCATTTACAGTGAGGGAATTTTTTAAAAAGAAAACGTTAGACGGACAGTCGTTAGAAAAGAAAAACGGACATTGTTAGCTCTTTGTATTTTCTCTTCAGAAATGATTTTAATACTATTGTTTTTAGAACAAATATAAGTTTAAATGTCTGAAACCATACAAAATTATTTTTAAAATTATTTTTTTCTCTTTTTTTTTAACTGGTTGACTTCCAGTATTGCATTTCTGTTTGGAAAGATCATTTTAAAGTTATTGTTATTCAAAAGAAAATGTATATGCTTACTTTCTTTGAAATTTCTTTTAGTCAGAAACCAAAATTTGTTAATGCAATTCTCTCTGGAATTCAGACACTATCAGAAAAATGTACGCATGATCAGTTCTAATATACTTATCATTCCTCGAAGGTGCATTTAAAGTAAGGGATTTTTTTAAAAAGAAAACTTGAGTTTTAAATGAAAGCTCTTTTTATCCTATTTTACTTCCCATGAAAGGCAAGATTCTATTGTTTCAAATTTAACATTTCTTCCCTAACCTGGTACTAGTTTCTTTTTATCCGTGAATCACATAAAACGGGAAGACTATATATGACTCATAGCCTCGCTAGAGCTTGCCTGCCTGACAGGGCGTTGTTATTCATGGAAGGTTTTTGGCACGTACTTTAAATCTTTTATAATGATGTCGCGTCGCATGCTCGTAAAATTTATTACATTCCAGTTTCTTGCTAAAAATACGAACTGAGATATATGTGCATTTTTCAAAAAATAAATGGCAAGATGCGAAGGTGATAGTTATTAAATGCCATCGATATACAATCATTTACGCTACATTTTTTTATTTTATCTTTCAAACTTTGATGCCTCCCTTATCACTTTTGGATGATTCATATCTATGGCAGTCTAAATTTAGTGTTTAAAGTCAGGTGGTTTCCATGGGTATTTGCCATTAAAATTTTACCTCTGAAGTTTCTTTATAGTTTTCTAGTTTTAAATGAAGGCAATTAATTCTGTTTAAGCTAGGTGGTCTTTGTAGGCGAAAAGTTTCATAACTAAAGTTAATAACTAATTGGCGAAATTGCTTTAATAATTAACGACAAAAAATATTTTTGAGTACTATTCGTTCCGGGAAAATATTGAATTACTTTCCAGATTTATTCCATATTATGCTAATTAACAGCACTAAATCAAATTCCTTCTTAAAACTAAAAACTAAGACATTAAGTTAAGCCTCTGAAATTTCTTTATAGTTTTCTAGTTTTAAATGAAGTCAATTAATTCTGTTTAAGTAAGGCGGTCTTTGTTGGCGAAATGTTTCATAACTAAAGTTAATAGTTAACTGGCAAAATTGCTTTAATAATTAACGACAAAAAATATTTTAAGTACTATTCGTTCCGGGAAAATGTTGAATTTCTTTGCAGATTCATTGCAAATTATGCAAATTAACGGCACTAAATAAAATTTCTTGTTAACACTAAAAACTCTAAGACATTAATTTAAGCCTTTGAAGCTTCTTAATAGCTTTCTAGTTTTAAATGAATGCAATTAATTCTGTTTAAGTAAGGCGGTCTTTGTTGGCGAAAAGTTTCATAACTAAAATTAATAACTAGTTAGCGAAATTGCTTTAATAATTACGGAAAAAATATTTTTTAATACTATTCGTTTCGGAAAAAATGTTGAATTACTTTCCATATTGATTCCAGATTATACAAATTGATGGCACTAAATAAAATTCCTCGTTAATACTACAAACTCTAAGACATTGAGTTAAGCGAGAAGTTTCTTTATAGTTTTCTAGTTTTAAATGAAGACAATTAATTATGCTTAAGTTAGGCGGTCTTTGTTGGCGAAAAGTGTCATAAGTAAAGTTAATAACTAGTTGGAGAATTTGCGTTAATAATTATCGACAAAAATATTTTTAAGTACTATTCATTCCGGGAAAATGTTGAATTACTTTCCAGATTTATTCCAGATTATGCAAATTAAAGGCACTAAATAAAATTCCTTGTTAAAACTAACAACTCTACGACATGAAGTTAAGCCTCTGAAAATTCTTTGTAGTTTTCTTGTTTTAAAAGAAGGCATTTAATTCTTTTTAAGTAAGGCGGTCTTTGTTGGCGAAAAGTTATAGTTAATAACTAATCAGCGAACTTGCTTTAATAATTATTGACAAAAACTTTTTGACTACTATTCATACCGAAAAAAATGTTGAATTACTTTCCAGATTTATTCCAGATTATACAAATTAAAGGCACTAAATAAAATTCCTTGTTAATAGTAAAAACTCTAAGACATTAAGTTTAGCCACTGAAGTTTCTTTAAAGATTTTTAGTTTTAATTGAAGGTAATTAATTCTTTTTAAGAAAAATGGTCTTTGTTGGCGAAAAATTTCATAACTAATGTTAATAACTTATTGGCGAAATTGCTTTAATAATTAAGGATAAAAAATTTTTTTGAATACTATTCGTTCAGGGAAAATGTTGAATTTCTTTCCAGATTGATTGTAGATTATGCAAATTAACGTCACTAATAAAAAATTCCTTGTTAATACTACAAACTCTAAGACATTAAGTTAAGTTTGTGAAGTTTCTTTATAATTTTCTAGTTTTAAATGAAGGCAATTAATTCTGTTTAAGTAAGGCGGTCTTTGTTGGCGAAAAGTTTCATAACTATAGTTAATAACTAATTGGTGAAATTGCTTTAATAATTAATGGCAAAAAATAGTTTTGAGTACTATTCATTCCGGGAAAATGTTGAATTTCTTTCCAGATTGATTCTAGATTATGCAAATTAACGGCACTAAATAAAATTCCTTGTTAATACTAAAAACTCTAGACATTATTAATGATGCAAACGATGTCAACATAAAATTTTATGCGTGAAAATTAATTAATGGGATAATTATTTGAGAGGTAATCGCGCTTTATGTAACTCTCTAACCATTGTAAAAACACCAAGTTCTAAGCCTTTGATCTCTTTATGGTAACATATTCTGTGTCTGAACGAGTAAACACCCAAAGAGTTTTGAAAAAACATCTTGTAGACGATAAGGTTTAAGGTTATCAACTTTAGCACGATTATTGGCTTAAAAGATTTTCCGACTCCTTTGCTTAAACCCTAAAAATTCCTGTTAGAATCTTTATTTTATTTCTAAAGAATGATAAATTATAAAATAATAGATTTGTGTACCAAGGATAGTACATAATCTCATCTTGAAATTTGGCTGAGAGAAAAATCTATTTTGAATATGTCTTTTGGAAGGTTATAGTGTTTGTTAACTTATGTTTTCCAGGCGCTAAAGAGAGAATTACATCAATTCATGAATTCAATTACATACCTGGAAAAGTAAAGAATATGTGCTCTTTAGATCCTAATAAAAATTGCACGTTTTATGTTTTTTTTATGAAATACATATTTATGGTATTTTAGACACAATAGTTTAGAATTAAATATAAAATGGTACTATATAAAACCAAGAGCAAGTTTAAAAAAATCATTTTACTTTAAATACAGGGTGCATAATAAAATCCTTAATCAGCCTCTCGTTAATAGGGAATAGGATTAAAAACTTTTTATTACTGAATAATATTCTATAAACTAACTTTATTGTATATACATCTCCCATTTATAATCATATGATCCCCTACCTCCTTCGTCATTGCCACCAGATTTTAACCTCGATTACTCTAAGTAATCTTTTTACCAATCACCCAAAGAAGGAGAAAAAAATCTTTAAATTTAAATATCTTGATCAGTTTTTTACATAGAGAAGTGGATTATTTTGTGTTACAGTTTTTAGTACGAATTTCAGTTTCACTAAATAATAATATGATAGATAAACAGAAAAATTAAAATTTTATAACTTTCACAAAACTGAATTTTTAATTCTAAAAATACCATGAAATGAATACTTATCTTATATGAAACATTTTTGTAGTTCTAAGTATATATCTATGACCAATTACCAAGAAAGAGGCTTGCTAAAGTCTTTATTATGCGTACTGTATTCAAAATTATACCATTGATAGAATTGTCGAAGTTTTATATGAGGAAATTTTAAGTATTTAAATCGCATTTTACCTACTAGAAAAAACTCATTTAAATCTCTCTCTCAGAACTATATTAGTGTATATTCTATAGTTAGCGCAAAAAAAAAAATAAAATAATAATTCTTTCAGATTTTTAGATGTAATATTACGAATTTTTCCTGACGGTTTGCTTTAAGTAAATTCCAAATTACTAATATACTAACATATAGCCCATCATATGACGGGATCAGTAAAACTTTAATTTTCCAATTTGTTGTTAATACTGGTTATAAAACTTTCATTGCAACAAAAAATAATCAATGATTAAATTTAAAATTATCACATAAGAACCTAATCTATTATTTAAGCCAAATATAAAAGAAAAGTATTTACGTAATATCTAAGTTCAGTGATAAAACGTGTGAAAATAATGCAGACGATATTTAAATAATTTAAAATAAGAAATGATTAAATGAGATAATTAAAGGAATGACGTCATAATGCTAGAAAAAATGTTATTTTTACCTATTTATTATGTGATAAATTGATAAATTTAATCGCCTGCTCTTAACCGGGGAAAATAAGGCTTGAAATAATGGCATTAAATGCTCTAAAAGGGGGGAAGGGGTCTCTTTAGAACGTTTTAAAGAGGACAGTATTTTTCGCTGTGATATGAAGAATATTACTACCAATTTATTTTAGAATCGGATGAATAGTTTAGTAGAAGATAAACTTTACTCGCTTTGAGTTTTGCTAACCCTAACTCATCAAGAATCCAGTATGGATGCCTCTATCCATTCCAGGTTCAACCGCTTCATACATTCGAGGACAGACCGACAGGTAACTTAAGTTATTATTATATAGGGGATTTCGTTAATCAAACATATCATTTGAACTTCAGTCCATCTTAGTAGATCAGTGCCGTGTCGATTTAGCAGTCACAATGACTTTTCATAAAAAGATGGTTGCCATTACATAAGAAATTTAAACTTCTTAAAGGAAGTCGTTGTAATTTAGGATCAGGAACCAAGCAGAAAATCCCTAGGCTTAACCTGCCAAACACGAGATACCGTCTAGGGACTTGTAGGACATTGCGACCTCGAATCTATTTCACGTCACCCAAACCATTAATGAACACGGTGGATCTTATACCGGCTCGAGCATCTATCCCCCCCCCTTTCAGTTACGAAATTGCTGCCATTGCCGACTGAGCTACCACGGTACACCGGCTCCTATCTCGGCAAATAAACTCTTAGAATTATTAGCATCACCACAAATATTAAAAATTATTTTTATTTTTCAAAAAAAAAATTTCTTTACATCTCCCTGCTGCATAAAATAAACCTAATTATGATATTTAAACTGTATGTTCCTTAACAAATTAGATGAATAATAATGTCGAACATAGCTGTTTTACACAGTAAAATATAACGCCTCAATTAAAACTGATATGTTAATAAGAATTTTCAACTGAATAAATCACTATAAGCATTTTCCCTAAGATGATACTCAGTATTTTCCCGAAGATGATACTCAGTAAAAATTAAAAATTATTTCTAAAACTAATTATCTAAATCAACAAATACTATATAATTAGTATTTTTTAAAATTACTAAAAAAAAACTTTTGCGAAGTTGAAACATATTAAACTCAGTTTCAGA
>CM063502.1:76649008-76781508 GCA_032207245.1 Pardosa pseudoannulata | reverse complement strand
GACAGTCGGACTTCTCTACTCGACTCTCGACAGCTGAATACCCTCCCTCTTGACTTTTATATCATTTTCATCTCTGTCCTTTCTTACTTCTTTTCGTCCAATCGGGAGAGTTGTCTAAATCTATTGGTCTCCTTTACCCGCCTTGAAACATGGGAAAACCTTGCCCCTTCACATTGAGCACTGTCCTTTAGGGACTGATAAATAACTCCACAAATGTACATTCTTATTTAGTGCCATGTACGGAGACGCGATTCTAATGTGGGACTGGGATCAGAACCCCGCCCGAGAAGCAATGCAAAAACAATAGTTGAATTAATTTTTATTCTCTTTTTTACAAAAGATGTGATGAGGTCAGATATTTATTACCAAGCAATTTTTTCTCATTTTGATTTTAGCAATAATATCAATTAATCAATCATATTAATTATATCAATTATATTAATTATCAATTATATTAATGATCTAAATCGCCTCACCACACTGTGAAGTAGTACTTATTAAAAACTAACCTAGGTATATGACATTTATTCCCAAATGCGAAAAGGAAGAGAAAAAAGAAATAATTTTTCTCGCTAAATATTTTTAGTAAAATACTCTTTTTCAAAAATAAAAGATTCAGTTAGTATACTTCAATGCTATTATATTCCATCGGTACGTTAGAAATTTAGCCGCTTGCGTGCATCTTATAACCTGACCCTTCATATATACAAAGTAAATAAAGTAAATAACACATGATTTTTACTTAGGAGTGTTTAAGCATATTTTGTATAAAATATGAGAATGTATAAATAATATATAAATCAAATCTAAAAGAAATGAACGTCCATCAGTTTAACTTCAAGTTAAATACTTCCATAAATTAAAGCTGCAACGCAATATTACTTTATACTTCAAAAAGGAACGAGTTCCGATAAATCAAAAATTGTAGATGTTCAACGGTATGTTTTACACCTGATTTTTTTAACATTTAATGAAACATTTTCACCTTGTTCGAATGTACATTTACTGTGAGGAAATGAAAAACGCTGTAACAGGAAACTTACTTCTTAAAGCTTTGCAGTCATAAAAACAAGAAAGAGAGCGTACTGAAAAAAAAAGCTCTAAAGCATTTTTTCAGCCAAAGGAATTTGATATCGCAGTTGAAATTTTTCTACGATTCTCTGAGAAAGCAGATGTGTTTAAAATGTTTAAGTTTTTTTGCTATATTTAGATTTTAACTACTGAAATGGATTTTAAATATTTAATGCATGCTGATAAATAATTTTAGGTATATATCTATATTTCTAATATACATTCAGTCGAATAAAACAAAAAATAAGATTCGTGTACGACAGATGTTATAATGGAAATATATATTTAATTATATAATCCTAAATGATACAAAAACAAATAATTATTTTTTATACACATATTTTTCGATGGTACTGAAAGGTGTTTATTATTATTATATAATTTTATTTTAATAAATGACTCAAAATTATATACAGAAGCATGCAATACTATATGCCGAATGCCATGTCATTCTCAGTCAAAGAAAACTAGATCGCAGTTAATTTGTTACAATTCTATGTGTGAACGATATGTTTAAACTATTCGTGGTTTTTTGAAATAGTTAAATTTTAAATGCAGAAATGGTTTTGTAAATGTTAAATGCGTACTGATAAATGTTTGTAGCTAAATATATTGATTTAAAACATACATTTAATTGAATAAAACAAAAATAAAGATTCATGTTCTATAGGTGTTATAATGGAAATACATATTTAATTATATAATCCTAATAAAGATACAAAACATGGCAATAATTTTCTTTTTTACAGTGAATCATATATTTTTTCAGTGGTATAGCTACATATGTTTTTTTATGATATAACTTTACTTTAATAAGTGCCTCAAGATCATATAGAGAATTATACAACACTATATTCCATACTATATGTCGAATACCATATCATTCTCCGTCAAAGAAAACTGATATCACATTTGAAATTTTTCACGATTCTCAGTGTAAGTGGATATGTTTTAACTACTTGGTTAATACATGGTTTTAGAAATAGTTAAATTTTAAATGCAGGAATGGTTTTGTAAATGTTAAATAAATACTGATAAATGTTTTTAGCTAAATATATTCCTTTAAAATATACATTTGATCGAATAAAACAAAAATTAAGATTCTTGTTCGACAGACGTTATAATGGAAATACATATTTAATAATATAATCTTAAAAAAGGTACAAAACATGACAATAATTTTCTTTTTTACAGGGAATCACATATTTTCTCAGTGTATAGCTACATATGGATTTTTATCATATAAGTTCATTTTAATAAATGCCTCAAGATCACATAGAGAAGTATACAACACTACATGCCATATTATATGCCAAATGAGATATCATTCTCAGTCAAAAAAAACTGATATCACAGTTATAATGTCCCACAATTCTCTGTGAAAGCGGATATGTTTACACTATGAATGGTTTTTATAATATTTAAATTTTAAATGCAGAAATTGTTCGAAAATGTTAAATGCATACTAATAAATGTTTTAGTCAAATATCTTTATTTAAAACATATATTACATCAAATTAAATAAAAATTAAGATTCGTGTAGGACAGATGTTATAATGGAAATACATATTTAAATATATAATCCTAATAGTGATACAAAACATAGCAATAATTTTCTTTTTTACAGTGAATCACATATTTTCTCAGTGGTATCACTACATATTATATAACTTCCTTTTAATATGTGCCTGAAGATCATATAGAGAATTATACAACACTTTATGCCATACTATATGCCGAATGCCATATCATTCTCAGTAAAAAAAAACTGATATCGCAGTTGATATGTCCCACGATTCTCTGTGAAAGTGGATATGTTTAAAGTATACATGGTGTTTATAATATTTAAATTTTAAATGCAGAAATTGTTCGAAAATGTTAAATGCATACTGATAAATGTTTTTAGCTAAATATCTTTATTTGAAACTTACATTTAATCGAATAAAACAAAAAAAAAACGATTCGTGTACAACAGATGTTATAATGGAAATACATATTTAAATATATAATCCTAATAATGATACAAAACATAGCAATAATTTTCTTTTTTACAGTGAATCACATATTTTCTCACTGGTATCGCTACATATGGTTTTTTATTATATAACTTCATTTTAATAAGTGCCTCAAGATCATATAGAGAATTATACAACAATATATGACATACTATAGGCAGAATGACATATCATTCTCAGTCAAATTAAAGTGATATCGCAGTTGAAATTTTTCACGATTTTCTGTGAAAACGGATATGTTTTAACTACATAGTTAATACTTGATTTTTAAAATATTTAAATTTTAAATGCAGAAATGGTTCGAAAATGTTAAATGCATACTGATAAATATTTTAAGTTAAATATCTTTATTTGAAACATACTTTTAATCGAATAAAACAAAAATTAAAACTCGCATACGACAGATAGTTTAATAGAAATACATATTAAACTATATAATCCTAAAGACGTTACATAATATGTCAATAATTTTCTTTTTTTTACAGAAGATCGCATGTTTTTTAGATGGTAATGATGCATATGGCTTTTTATTAAATAATTTCATTTTAATAACTGATTATATAGAGAAGATTGCAATACTATATGTCGGACTATATGCTGAATGTCATTATATTAAGTTTTTATGACCTTTAAAAATTTTCTATGGTTCTCTCTGAAAGCGGGGGTGTTTCATGTATTCATAACTTTAAATGGAATTATTAGAGTAATAATTTGCTATAAATGTATTTACATAATGAAAAAAAATCCTATTAAATAAGAGATCACATTTTTCCTGGATGATATTGAGACTTTTAATAATATTATTAAAGCCGACAATTAGTCATAAATGGGGTTATATAATGCATAAATGATTTATTTTTTAAATAGGGATTCGCGTTTTCTGCCGATGATGATAAGAGACATAGCTTATTATCGTATAACTCCAAAATATTTTATTCAAACAAATAAAATAAAAATTTAGAATAAATACTATTACATAATCTAGAAATTAATTTATATTAATATTGTGGATCCCATTTTTCCTTGATGTTACTGAAAGATATAGCTTATTATATGGCTTCATTTTAATAACCAACTGAAGATTATTGAGAAAAGCATACAATATCATATAACCCAATATCAAAATCTTATATTACTCCGAGAATAACATTTCTTTTTATTTATTACATCTGGAGTGTTTAGATAAAGAGAAGGAAATGTATCTGAAGAACATAATGTACGGGTAATATAATACCCCTCCCTTCCAAGTTCTGAATTATTCGGTAAATATAGAAACAGAAAAGATTGGTATTAAAACTGGTCATCCCGGTAGATAAACAAAGGATCGGGTAAACTTTGTAAATGCATTTCTGCGTAATTGAGCCATTCTAGGGATTCCTAGAGTATAAATGTACACACGAATATTTGTTTTCTTCAATCTTTCGCCAACTCATATGTCTGTAATGGTTACTAATAAATAAAAGAAAAACTATATTAGACGAGATGTGATTTATAATAATATTTATTAATCTATGACCCTTCTTATCTATAACTCGGAATTGAAAAATGCCAAGGTACTATTGTCATAAATGTCCGAAAAATACTCCAATGAACTCTATTCATAAATAAACATCTTCTTTAATTTTTATTTTAAAGCCTCTAATTTATTATTGGCACTAAAATATTTTATTCACCTTTAAACTTGTTTCATTTTTATCTCATTGTCTTTTTAATAAGTGTCTCCTATGCTAAATTATTCAATTTTAATATTAAATTTTCCACACATTAATTATATTATTTTATACCATTATTTCTTAAATATATTACGTCATTTTAATCTGTTTCCATAATAGATTATTTGAATTCTATATTTTCATTACCGTTTGTACTTAATTTTTATTTCTGTACGGCATTTCAATAAATTTCATTTGAAACAGTTCAATTGGATTTTAGTTATGCGTCATCGTAATACTCATAAATCAGTCTGCATCTGTCTGTCCGCGTTAAAGCTCAATTTTTCGAAAACGGTTCAAATTTGGAGTCGATATAGGTATCCATGGATTGGGAAATTTCTTGGGAACTTATTTTGTCACGTCTTAAATTTGTAGAACCATAATTAATTAAAATATTAATCAAAATTCCCCCATTTCTAAGGAAATCATTTGTAAAAGATAGCCTTGGAGTTAGCTGTTATTAAGTCACAACTGAAATACTTCAGATAAACCAATAAAACGTAATTTTTCTAGAATATTTAAGGGGTAATTAATCTTATAAGTTTTGGTATAAGATTTAAGTGCCAGTCAGAAAAATCTGTTTGACAAGCCGAGGTAGCTCCGTCGCAAAGCAATGATCTCGTAGCTGAAAGGTTGCGGGTTCGGAACCGCAGCTGGCGTAAGATCCGCAGTGTTTGTTAAAGGTGGCTGGGACACATAAAATATGTTCGTGGTCACAATGTCCTCCAAGTTCTCAATTAGTCCCTCTGATGGTGGCAGCCCAATTCTGTGGATCTTCTGCCTGGTCCCTGCTTCAAAATGACGAGAGCCTACTTGAGCGAAGTCGTTCTTACACATTAATGGTTTTCATTAAAACGAAAGGCTTACCCTGTCGGCTTAATACGAGAGCCTGCAGACTCAATCTGCTTGGTTTGTGCAAATGGAATGAGAAATAACGACAACAACAAAATCTGTTTGAGGTCCGTTGCTTGCATGTAATGCTTGCAAGTAATGGCGCGGGTATATAAACAATTACATCGAGACATAAGATTACTTGGTCAATAGTTTATTTGCGGAAAATGTTAAAACTTTAACAATGGCAACATTACATACAAATAGAATCAACTTGTTTTTATCGTTTGTTTGGATACCCATGGCCAAATACAACGGGACATTCATCGGAAATTTAAGGTGTATGGAGAAGCAGGTCTGCTGAAAACTATTATAGTTGTTGTTTCTGATGCCACTTGGTCAAAACAAACACGACTGAACCATACGCTACTTGTATTAAGGATAAGGGGTTTAACTAAGTACGACTTATGCTCTAGTGGGTCTTCGTAATTTAGATGCAGGGACCAAGCAGAAGACCCATAGGCTTGGCTTTCCACCCCCAGAGGTATTGATTAATTAAGAAATTGGAGGACATTGTGACCACGAACAAAAATATTGTAGTGAATGGTGCTTGTAGTTCAGCTGAAGTCGCGTTTCAGCTGAAGAAGCTCGTCAGTGTGGGATTCCATCCACACCTAATACAACAAGAAAATAGTTGATGAAGCAATTAGAGTAAATAGTTAGATATTGTAATAGTCTTATCTCTCCCTAAGCGATTTCAACGCATTCTGTCACTTAAATATCTCTTTGAAAGAGTGGCCGTTCCTGCTGGACTTACAAAAGTAGTAAGTGGTTTCAGACTTCTTCAAGCAGAAAAATGACGAGTTTTACCAAAGAGGTTGAAAATTCGTGGGTCAAATCCCACTGCTGGCTTGGAAGCTCGTGCCCTTTAAGCAATAGAAGTTGGTCTCATTACATTCAACCTTATGAAGCAGTGGTATATTTTCCAAATTACTCAAGGCCATCTTGCAGGACTGGATACTAAATCTTTTTGCTACAGACTTCAATTGAAAATTTTTTGATCGACTGTTATTCAGAACATTTGTTCATGCTCTCAAGTCATTTCTTTAAAAAATACAAAAAATATGTATGGAACTTTGTACTCCTGAATGTCTTTCTGCAGTATGTGAGCAAATTCATTGAAAAGGATGTTTAAAAATCAACCCTTCAGTACTACCTAAGAAAAGAAAAAGTATTACATTTAATATTTTCCAATATGTTTGAAATATCTTTTCTATAAATTATAAACATATTTGTAGAAGTCCTTTTTGCCGTTAGAAAGTGTTGCTGTGAGAGTTAGCTTTGGATACCTTCACATTTTAGTGGTTCGAACTTTTTCTTTATTTATATTATTTGGTTACATATATATATATATATATATATATATATATATATATATATATATATATATTTGGATTATATATAGTCACTTGTGCACTCACAGGAATACATATTCAGTAGCGGTAGATAGGAAAATAGGTTGACATGAGACTGGATTTCAGTGCAAGCAGTTTCAATACAGTACGTTGATTCTCATTGCTGCGAAAATATTTTTACATCAGTGTAGTGGCGCCATCTATATTCTATTTTGTAAAACAGTTATTCACGTATATTATAAAAAATGTTTTTTCCCCTTAATAGAAAAATACTTTATGTCTAAAGAGTAGAACAACACTTAAGCGAATATTGGTTTGTATTTAAAAGTTTAACTTTGTGTAAATAATATTAACACAAATAGTTAATACATAATAACGATCAGTTTGACTTTATAATAATTTAAAAAAATTTCTAATGAGTATCAGAATCAACAAAAAATATAGCTATCACAATGAAAACACTTCTTTAATATACTGATTATGTTGATTTAGATACTGAATTTGGGGAAAGCATGACTTAGCTGATAAATTTATTTAATACAGGTGAATCACAAGTTCTATGTTATTGTCTTATGATTTGACATTGCTTAAGTTTTACAGCTCTAGTTGAAAATTTGGTAAACAATGATAAAATATTGCATAAAGGAAGATGTTAAGATAATTTTATTCGATTGTAAAACTACAGACAAAATCTACTATTTTTTTCAGCTTATCTAACATTTTGAACTATGGGATAGCGTTTTCCAAGAAAAAGATTGGCACATATGTAATATTAATTTCTTAAAAAGGTTAAATTAAGAATGTCGTTTCCCCAGAAAAAAAATGGAATATATGTACTACTAATTTTTAAAGAGATTAATTTATAATTATAATTTTCCAAAAAAAAATTTCACTACTAATATATGCACTACTAATTTCTTACAGAAGTAAAATTCAAAATGTCGTTTTTCAAGAAAAAAAAAATTGGGATATGTCTATTATTTATTTTTAAGAGTTTAAACTAGGAGTGTCATTTTTCAAGGAAAAAAGGACATATGCGACTAGATTGTTAAAGAGATTAAACTAGGAAGTGTCGTTTTCCAAGAAAAAGTAATCAATTATATGTATTACTACTCACTTAGGTTAAATTAGGGGTGCCGTCTTCCAATAAAATAGAGGAATGTATATATTAAAAGTTTTTAAAAGATGCTTAATTACAGTTATATGCATATGCATTAAAAATATTTTTACTGTAGAAAAATTAAAAATACATAAAAAAAGAAATAAAGAATTGGGATAGATTGGGAGATGGGGATAGATACAGAAAATTGGAATATATCTACTATTAATTTTTAAAGAGGTTAATTTAGGAGTATCATTTTCAAGGTAAAAAATTTAGGACTTAAGTGCCACTAGATTTTTAAAGAGATTAAACTAGGAAATGTCGTTTTCCAAGAAAAAAATAATCAGTTATGTGTATTACTACTCACTTAGAGAGGTTAAATTAGGGGATTCGTCGTCCAATAAAATAAAGAGGTTGTGTATTAAAAGTTTTTAAAGGATGTTTAATTACCGTGATAGGCCTATGTATTAAAAATATTTTTAATGTAGAAAGATTAAAAATACATTAAGAAAATAAAGAATTTCGTAAGATGTTAATAAATATGATATTGTTCCAATGTATATAAGTTAAAAGTTCAAAATAAATAAATAACGGATGTTGTTTTAAGAGTCATAGAATTTTTACAAAAGCAATCCTTTTTTGATTAACCTACTACAGGTAATCGTAGAAGATAAAATATAACTATTTGATATGTCAGTAAATTTCAGTTCAAACTTTGTGTTCATAAATCTTAATTTTATAGATATTTATTTATCACTTTAAAAGTGTTTTTTTTTTCTTTCAAAAAATTCTCTTTTATCACAAAAGTAAATAGAAAAGTATTAAATATTTCAAAATTCATTGCCTTGATTGGACTGTCAAATAGTCTGAGCAAAGATATAAAGGAACTTGTTATTATTATAAATTAAAAATAGTTACATAAATAGAACATGCATTTTAGTTTAAAATGCAAGCATTATTTCATACCCTCTTATAAGGAGATTTTATATCAATCACTGGCAAAAGGTTATTCAGATTATCATTTCATGTAACTTTTGTAATAGTTTTCTTAACTGAATTTGTGCTTGGAAAATATCTAAAACATCTGATTGTATAAATAGGGATTTTAATTTCCTCTTGGGAAAGAAAATTCAACAGTGTTTAGTGGTCAATCTGCAGAGAAAGAGCACCGAGATGCCATAGTTTGAGAATAACAGTGCATTAAATACATGTACACTCAGAGGACGTGCAGATGGTGTAGTGGTCAGTGGACAATGATAAAATCTTGAGATGCCGGATTCAAGAAAGACAGGTGAACTAAACATATCCCTCTACACCCAGTAACTGTTCAGATGGCCTAGTGGTCACTGGTCAGTGTGGAGGGCTAGAATATCAAGATTCCTGGAATGGAATAGTTTCTAATATACCGTATGGTGTGAAACCTCTCATAGAACTCTGGTCTTCATGTAAATTCGACTTTGTACTAGCAAGACTTCTTGGACCCAGTCGGCTCACTCATCGTCATCTTCTATCAGGAGAGCCTAAGCCTACAAGTCGGCACTATAAAACTGCTGTAATAGTGAGACATATTCTTCTCGAATACCCAAAGTTTAATCACCATTGTTTGCATCATTTTGGCTCTCTCACTCTTACACTAATCATTGAGAATCTTCTCTGTTATAAATTTTCATAATAAAATAGATGCTCTGTTAAACATTTTGCTTTAACTCTTACGTTGTTAGAAGAGTTTTGAATTATACCTGAGTAATTATGCCTATCAAGCCATTTGACATTGCCAGTTTGCATAATACAAGAATGTTTACCTTTCAGAAAATGTGTGTTTTACAAAACAGATATTCTATTTGTGAAAAAGTCCCTTATCAGTTTTCTCATCTTTAATTAACTGAAAAGCAACTCAATAGATGCATATGCTGGTAATTTTTTTTTCGTATCTCAGCCCATATCACTAAGAGTATTCAATATATATTAATTTTAAATTTTAGTATATATATATATATATATATATATATATATATATATATATATATATATATATATATATATATATATCATATATATATATACATATATATATACATATATATATATATATATATACATATATATACATATATATATACATATATATATATACATATATATATACATATATATATATATATATATATATATATATATATATATATATATATATATATATATATATATATATATATATATAATATATATATATATATATATATATATATAAGGAGAAAGAGAGAGAGAGAGAGATAGATATAGATATACATATCTCAGTTTCTCTTGACAATTTTTAAATACAGTAAAATCAATTGTCTCAGTAGTATGCATAAATAGTAGTATTTATAGTAGTATTTTACCATTCTTTTTTAGAATTAACATTGTATTCTCTGGCCCTTTAGAGAAAAGTCTGTAGCTTTGACCTTGCTTGTACCATAATATTAAGTAAAGTATTGTCGTAAATGGAAATAATAAGTGACGCTTCCTGTAAGATGAAATATATGTTGCCCAAACCTTAAAGAAATAAAGATTTATATTTTTGAAACAGTGATAATATTTAGTAGTTGTTTATGGTGGTAACTGCTATTAAATATTGTAGGTCATCATGAGGACAACTGTTCAAGACTGTTTTAGAGAACCATGGAAACAACTCACTAAATTCCTTTGGAAGTTATTTTTTTACTTTTTTCGTGTAATATGATATTTTAAATAAGTATCTTTAACTGAAGCACAGACCTAATGTTAACAGCTACAGAAATACATAGTAATTTTAATATAAAAAAGTGAAACCATAACACATTGAATATTCAACAAAAAGAACCATTTATATACGAAATTATCACAATATTAACGAATATTTTTGAAGGCTTTAATTTAGGCAATATTTGATTAATTTCAAATTTTATCTGCTTTGAATGCAAATTAATCATTTAATTATAACAATTTTTTTTGCTTAATGTAGTTAAAACGGTTTCTACTAGATTAGAATAATTAAATACAATACAATTAGGGCCAGGATTCCTCCCAAATCCAAAGAAATATTTTAAAGAAACCTATTTGATTAGATTGCTAAATAATATTATTCAAAGTCACTTTAATAATGCAAGAAAATGTCCATGCCGAACATTTTTTTGTTTTTATTTTAATATTTTAATGACCATTGAAATGCGATTTCTAAAAGAAGAGGTGATAGAAGATTTTCTTAAAAATTTTTAGTAACATTTTCAGTAATTTTAATAAAAGCAAAAAAGACTTTTAGTTGAATTAATAGTATTACAAAATGTTTTGTTTGCTAATAATTAATTATTAATTCCTTCTTATATACAGTATTATGTTTTCAAATAAATTAAATAATTATAAACTATGATTTCATCATTTTGAAACATTTTAGCTTTCATTACTTACCTGCAGATGGCAGCACTACTAGGAGTAAAAGTGAACTAGGAGTAAAATTGAAAGCAATCTGAAAACTTCAGAATTTTCTTAGTAAATACTAAGAAAACTGAAACTATGAATACTTGTCTATATCGTATGTGCTGTGGTCCTACAATTTTTTTAATAATGAAATATTTAACTGGAGATATCAACTATTTATTGCTTAAAAATTAGTTTAGTTAAAAACATCACATTCTCATTTCTTTTACAAATAATGTGACCATCTATATTTATAACACTTATTTTAGATCGTGGAAAGTATTTTTGTTCTTATCGTAAGAATTTGAAAAAATCAAGAAAAAGAAGAATAATAGTGAAAATATTTATTTTTTCCTCGATAAATATCTGTAACAGCTAAGAGCAGAATACATATGTTATACCCTTCAACACATTATTTTTAATTAACTTTTATTCTATAATCTACAAAATAACTGATAGCTCTTAAAGACATATGACAATTAAAAACTTACCTTAAACAAGGCTAGGTGAACATTCCGTTAGTTCCTACCCCTGAACGGATTAAAAAAAATCGAGGGGCTCAAAATGGAAAAAAGAAATAGGGAAAGAAGAACAACTAAGTTTCTTAATACGAAAATTCCAGAACTTTTTTTAAAAAATAATGAAAAGTTTTAATTGTATGTATTAATAATATCCATAAAACTTTCAAGACACTAATCCTGTAATAGATAAATACATATGATGGACTGTATAATGGTTCAAAAATATAAAATATTTACAGTAAGAAAGAGCTTAGATCAATTTCTTTCTGCCAAGTGGATGATCCAGCTTCGTCTTTTTTTCTTTTTCTCTTCGCATGCACCAGGTTAATTTTGGGTTACCTCCTCTACGTTTTCACTCCGGTGTCCACTTGAGGGCAATATCTGGATCTCATCTCATCTCATCTCTGCCCATTCTCAAGACGGCCTGTGAAACATCATCTTATTTTTATTTCATCATCTATTAGTTTCTTACCATAGCTTGTCATTAGTTATTATATTCGAACAAAAAATTTTCATTAACGATCTAAGGCATTTGTTTCGGAAGCCATGTAACTTGTTGGCCTGGTTTGTTGTCAACTACCATGTTTCAGAGTTATATGAAAGGACTGGTTTTATTAGGTATTTGTACAGACTTAATTGTACTCTTAAAGTTATGTTAGAGATTTTTCATATTTTATTTAGATTTCTGAAACAATTTTGGGCTTTAGCAAATCTGTACTGTATATCAGTTTAACCAGACATAGATTAAACAAATTTTACATGAAAACTAAGAGCCGGCCTCACCAACGTCGTTTAATAACTAACCGCGATTAACCATGACGCAAACCAATGATGAGACTCAATTTTCTGTTCAAAGATTAATCGCGGTTAGCCGTTAAACGACTTTGATGAGACCGGCCCTAAAATATACACATCTACCGTATGACTACTGGCGTGTGAAACATACAAGGAGAGACCGAACCCGGTGAAAGTTAACTTGGGCAAGTGCGAACATCGAAAATTCAAATTCTTGAAATCACCAAACAGGAAGAAGGAAATAGGTGCAACAAATAGCCATCATATTAATTATGACAGTTAAAATTCTTAATTTTTATCAGCATGATTATTACCGGTTAAATAAGCTTTTGTTTTCTTAACAAGCCGAAAAACAAATATAATAAAAGAACTTTTCCCCATGTGTAATGATTCGTTCACTGGCATTCATCTCGAAAACTTAAATACATCGAGACTTAATTGTTTTTAAACTTAGTACTGAACTTATCATTACAGGCTAATTTCTCAACACACACACACACACATATATATATATATATATGTAAGGAAAATTCTGAGGGTTTTTCAAAACTTAAATCAAAGGCTAAAAATTCCAGCGTCATTTTGCATTCCCTTTTTTAATCCCTAACCTAAATTGACCACTGGGGCTACAGTTTACACCCTCAGAGAAAGGGCCTGACCAATTATAACTCTACATGGCCTTAGCCGACAATTTAGGAAATTAAAAGGAGATGCACGCTGTCGGAGGGAGATATGTTTCCTACAGATGTTGACCAAGGTGTTAAGGGTCTTGTACATATAACTCCATGCTAGCTGACCCTTCAGTTTGTCCTGTCTCTATAATGTAGTGAGAACCCGTCCTCCAAACGTTATCTTAATAAAGGTCTTTAGCTAAAACGGTCTCCTTTTTATGGCCATGACTGCAACCACCCATCGCGAAGTCTGTCTTATTACATATATACATACAATGAAACGAAAATAATTCACTAACGTAAATAACAGTCCCATATACCTGAGTATAAGATAGTAATTGACAGCCCTCTCTCAATGCATATGCATAGTAGGTATTCTATCAGCAGCCCTAGAAATTTCACTGTCTTCGCACCTACTAGTCCAGGCCCTGGATATATATATATATATATATATATATATATATATATATATATATATATATATATATATATATATATATATATATATATATATATATATATATATATATATATACATATATATATATACATATATATATATATATATATATATATATATATGTGTATATATATATATATATATATATATATATATATATATATATATATATATATATAAATATATATATATATATATATATATATGTGTGTACATATATATATACATACATATACTATATATATATATATATATATATACTTAACATAATATTCACTCCTAAAATTTTAATTTTTAAAAATCCTATATTCAAAATGTTGCATTGAAATATTTAGATCCGGTAATGCATTTTCTCCAAACATTTTTCTTTGTGACATATTTAATTTTTAACATTTTTGGTTGAATGGAAATGTAAAAAATTATGCTAATATGAAATTTAACATTTTACATTCAAGTAACAAAATTAATTAAGATTCATTTTGCAAGACGAAAGCTGGTTTCTCCTTTTCAGTTGTTCTTCCTAGATTATTTTGTATTCTTTGCCACAAAACTGTGTATTGGTTTGTAAAAATACACATTACAAATCCATTTGGTATTTTTGAAAATAGGAGTGAAGATCACAACAATAAGGCCAGGTCTCACTAAATTCGTTTAACGGCTAACCATGATTAATCTCTGTTTAAACGGAGAATTGAGTCCCACCATCGGTTGTCATCATAGGTTAATCGCGATTAGTAGCTAAACGACTTTGATGACACCGTCCCTAATACTGACGAAACAATCGTACTCATTTTATTCTCTGCAATCTGATTCTTAAATTATTCTAACAGATTTTTTCAACATTAAAAGTTTATCTGCAGAAGCGTTTGTTCTCTGTTCTGATCAGTTGAGATAGCATCTGCTTCTAATAATAAAAATAGGTATTATTAAACCAAGAATATCATTTCCTACTGTGAAAAGTTGTTTTAGATATTATAAGTGTGTTTTAGCTTTTTAAGAAAATAAAAACTTGTAAACAGCTAAAAACGGACCGGTATATGCCAATACAAATTAAGAATTTTGAACTTTCATAGTTAATGATGTGTATTCGAACCGCCAATTTCCCAGTTTCTATTTGGCAACTGCAGGAATTCAAATTTTCGACGTTCGCACATGCCCAAGATAACTTTCACCTTGTTTAGGTATAATCATAAATAACTGCTCTATAGGGCTTATCACGTATGTTTCTAACTCTAGTACTCATCCCGTAGATGTTCAGATTTTGGTCGTTGCGGAGAGTTAGTATAATGCATATCTGCGTCCGACAGTAGCTTGTATTAAAAGCTTAAACACAAACAAGTATCTATCTGTTTCTGATTTTTTCAAGGTGAGTGGCACTGATCATCTACTTTGATGGTTAATCTTGTGAAATAATGGAATTCTTCTTGCCAAAGAAATGACTCTTGGATTTTTGGTACGGCTGTCATATGTTGTATAGGATAGATAAAAACAGCGATGTTCATCTTCAATATTTTCACTTTCAGTTTGATAGAAATTATCTGAAGGAAATGAAAAAAGTTATTATTCCTAGAAGTGGACTAAATAACTGTGAATGATTCTTCGTGGAATTGATTATCGTTGTCAACCATTTCAAAACATTCATTAGCATTACTTTCAAATTATTACATCCATTCATTAGTCACTTCATTAACATTCATAAAATGACTTTTTTTAACGAAGGATGTGACGTTAAACTTACTGGAAACTATGTGGCTTGAGAACTTGTGAATACAAAACCTTGTCAATGAAATTAGACTTACTGAGGTGGCTGATGAAGTTAATAGCTTTAAACTCAAGTTGTAAATTTTAAGAATTATACACTTCAAATTATGATTAAATCTACTTAGATTTTTAGCACTTAAAAATTTTGCAAGTATAATTCAATAAACAAATTACGTCTATAAATTATGAATTATAGATTTTATATTATATAATTTAGAATTATATTGAACTGGAACATTTAAACAGTTTAAAATGTTTCAAAAACTTTAAATATCAATAAATTAACCACTTGTGAATTTATGGCTAGAAACATAATTAAATTTAATGATTATACACGATTAGCATTTTAGTTGACACTCTTCACTGATACAGATGTTTGAAGCCGTATGTCCCTCTCTTGTTAGCCAGCTTTTAGCAAAACAGTCGACCGTAGCGTTCCAACTCGCTTTATGTATTATGCATTAGCTCCGTTTTTATGCATTCCATTCCTCTCAATTTACCCATTTATTGCATATTTAAGTATTGGAATTATCGTTGACTTAGTTTTTTTAGTGGTTTGGGAATCAATATCAACAACACTAATTCCTTCAGTAGAATGTTTCAATAGTTTTAATTTAGGTAATTTGTCATTTCGGGTTGAATCTAGTAGAAGCATACAGTTAATCATTGAACCAACCTTTCCATGCGGTTTTTGAATGTAATGTTTAATGCTACTTTAACTATGTAATGTTTGCTGAGCAATTAATCAGTGATGTAACATGCAAACTGCTGTTATTGCCATCGACACAATTTTTTCAAAACTTAATCTTTTCTACAGATTGAGTAGATGTAGATTCGAATGAATGCGCAGTTCTTGTGCCTTGTACAGTTGTGTACATCGGTCATTAAAACATTCATCTGAAAAGTCTTTCCTTCGAAAATTTGAAATGGAAAATTTGATACTTTTCAGTCTCTAAACGCCAGTCCTGTAAACAACTTAGATTTTCAGATATCTTCTGTTACTTATGACTTTGTCTTTTGCATTTACGTTTTATGAGGTTTCAAACATCATTAAATATTTACTTTTCTGGCAGGTACATCTACTAAAATCATGAAAATTAGTTTCGTCTAATACAAAACTTCAATCTACACTATGTGTACGCATTATACCAAATACATCTTTTCATGCATTCTGTGGTGTTTAAAATAATCACTTATGAAGAACGGCTATACTATGCAAGGTTGCTTAAACTTCATATTTTTATCTCCAGTTCATTTTAAGTTATATTAGAAAAATTCCCGAGTATATATTTGGCAGAAATTATTTTGGTATTAATGAGGTAAACAGTTTGTACAGTTTGTCTAGATTGAAAATTAGTTAAAAGTATACATTATTAAAGACCACGTATTACTCGTCTTTAACGAGGACAGGCAATCTTCACCCACATTTGTTATAGCAATACTAGCATTTGAAAGGATTTTCTATTGTAAAACTTTACTTTATCGGAACTTGGTACTTGAAAGTATATAAAATGTTAAATCGCAGCTTTATTTTGACTATATAGAATCCTGAATATATAAAAGGGCAGTTCACCTATAGCAATGTTTAGATTTGTAAATGTTTTCCCTTCGCTATTTAAATTATTACCATATTCTATATCTTTTTATTATCTTTATTCTTAAAAAAAATATTTCTGAGTTTCTTGTCAAATGAGAGTAAGCTATCATCGGAAGTCTGGGCTTTTTATATTTACAATATATACTTTGCAATGTGCTAAAGTTGTATGCAACATTGCTGGAAACACTCCAGCAAAAGTTCTTCACAATTTTTACATGGTTTTTAAATTTAGCCTTCAGATATCTTGGATAACTCTTTTGTTTCGTTTTCATTTGGTTCCTAGTTTTCAAAGTAAAATTTTAAATATTTTCCTTCCGGTCGAACACAATTTCTAGCAAAAAAATATAGTAATACGTGATAATTAGGGATATCAATATTGTTATCAATTCCATCAAATTTATTGTTTAAAATACTCTGTATAATGTATTTAAAATGTTAGTCTAGCGTTGAATTTAGGTGAGGATGCATGCTAGGTTTGACAGGTTAAATGTTAGGTCGGCTAATAATTATGGCATATTCTCATTGGCACAGTCTACCCTTAAAAGCGTGACTTTTTTCCAAATTCTATCCTAATTTTTAAAAAAATTAGGATATAAATTCTCGTTTCCGGCCGTTGAACTTACCTATTTTAGTTGGAGTTTAACAGTAAGTTTATTTTTCTCCTATCCTACTTTTTCTCTAATTTTCTTTCTATGCAGCCGGAAACGAGAATCAAAATTCATAGGGTAAGGTAGTTGAATAATATCAACTTCTGTCAAACCTGACATATTAATGACTCATTTAAGAAATACAGCTCCTAGACGAAGTTCGTGGATTCAAATCCTAATACTGGCATGCTTTTTATAGCAGTTAAGATCAGTCTTAAAGCAGTAGGTCTAGGTCCGATTCAACCTCTTGTAGAAAAAATCCCATTGCTTTCCAAATCAACCAAGAAAACATGGCATAGATATAAGGCAGAAGATATACACTTTGAGTCCCTACTAAGTAATATTCAAATTTCTAATTTAAAATGGAAAGATTTTCAAACGCATATCGGTAGATCCTTTATACTGGCGATCATCTAAATGTCGGAACTAAAAATCTCGTAAAACTCTGTATCTGTTTTACTTTCGACATCCTCTTTCTGGTGTAAGAATAATAAAAGGATAACGTAAACTTCACTTTGTACTCTGCTAACAGGCCAAAAATGTTCTTTAAATGAAACGCATAACTCATCAGCCACAACAATTAAAATCTTAAAGAAGTCTTGTTTTATTATTTAAAGTTACTTGTGTTATACCACTGGGCAATACTGTTAAATGTTAATGAAGCATAAAGATAATTTTGTGGGATCTGGATTTGAAAAATGTTACCGAAGAGTCCTGAAATAATCATGAAAGATAATTAAATATTCCTTGTTAAATCTAAAACATGAGGCTATAGTGATGAGTAAAATCTATCATTTTTTGAAAGATCTCTGTGCCGTATAATGGTATAGACTATATTGTAAGCTGGAGATTTGACCCTCAAGACTTAGGAAGAGGAAGAAAGGGCTATTTTAAAACACCTAGATAAATATTTTGTTTATACCAAACAATCCAGGAAGGAGGTAACCCCAAACTTTGAGTGAACGCAATCTAGTAGAACTGTATGTCCAAGAAATAGAGTTTGATTGTAAGCAGATGTACCTGGAATCTACTGCTTTAGAAGCTTCTGACCTACACTAGGCTTTCGAGCCACGACTATTTCACATTTCTTGGGAACTGTCGGAGGTTGTGCTTGTCGCTTATGTCCTAAATAGGATCTTGCCCCGTAAAACTTCAACCAACCAACCAACCCCGTCTCTGAGAACATGAGTTTTTTTTTTCTTGGAATCCATGTAGATATGTTTGAAGAAAATTCGTCGACGAAACTGTTATATGCTAAGAGTTTTTATGAAAATACCACCAGAACTGGATACTCAGGAGTTATATGCACTGATATCCACTATAACATCTGTCTGCACAGTACATGGGCATCATCACTTTTGACAACACCTACGACTATCAGCCTATATTAAAGTAGACCTTGAAGTTCTCAGAAGTGCGCCCCGGATCTCCTCCCTAAAGGTAAGACATTTTACTAATTTTGCTAACAAAACAATCGTGCTTAACAAGTCCTTGGTTTTCATACTGTACTGGTTTGAGCCTCAAATAGCGACGATTTAAACAGGAATGTAAAGAATTCCTTAGTTTCCAGCGATACAAATAAATCAAACGCAACTGGCGGGATAACTAGTAATTAACTAGTATCGATAATTTTTACAAACTGGAAACACTTGAAATTAAAATTTAACAAAGAATTAAAACAGGAAAGTGGAAAAATACTATTTACATTTCATATCTAAATGTAATCTTTGTAAATTGAGTATGTTTAACAATTTGCTGTCGCTATATTTTACAAAGAATACAATGTTAGTTTTCGCTTGGCACTATATTTACATTACTATTCTCACTTAACTCAAATACCAATAAATTGACGAAACTAAAATTTAAACTAGAATATCGGGAATAAGTTTAGATCCCAACGGGTTAAGTTCTATCGTTACACCAAAACATCTGAACTAGGTAATGAATTTCCCTGAACGCCTGTTGATTTTCATAAACAAGAACGTTTTTCATATCTTAAATATATTTTGCTTGAAAGTTTCTCTACGTACGGACTAAATACTTTTCTACATATATTTCAAGTTTAACTATTTCCTGTTTATTCCATACCTGTAAATATGTAAATTTTTTGAAACATTCGTCTCAAAAAGTCTTGAATAAAGCTATGTCATGATACAAAGTTTTTACATTTGAAAATGAACTAAGTTATCAATGTATTTTGATGAAAACTAACAGATACTGGTAACATTTTAAATTTTTTAATCGTATTTTATAGGTAGACTGGATGGCTTAAGTTTTGTGAAAGCAAGTATAGGGAATCGCCTGTTGGTAGTCCGAATACATTCTATTACGAGAATGTCATCAACGGATCACATCTCGGGTGCTCATATTCCAGTACTCATCCTGTAGATATACAGATTTTAGTCTTTACGTAAAGCTTGCATAATACATACCTACTTCTGGCAGTAGCTAGGGTTACTAAACGCCGTACCAATTTTAAATATAAACAAGCCTGTTTTATTTAAAAATTTCATGAGTGCCAGTGTTCTTTCCTGGATAGATGTGCCTGAAATCGTCTACTTTGAAGACCAAGTTCGAAAAATTATGAAATTCTTGAACAAGATTTTAAAAACTTCAGCATTTCTGATACTGCTGACATGTTATAAAGACTAGAAAATAACAGTAATGCTCTTGTTAAACATTCTCACTTTCAGTTTGAAAGGAATAATTTGAAGGCAACTAAAGTTCTTACTAGACTTCTATTTTGTAGAAGAGAACTACTTAATTACTATGAATGAAACCTTGTGGAATTTACCCTTGCTATTTCAAAACATTGACATTACTTTTATATCAAACATCCATCAATTCATTAGTAATTTCATTACCATTCATAAAAGGACTTAATTCTCGGAAGAATGTGTCCTGAAACTTACTGGAAACTTTGCCTTGAGAACTTGCGAGGAAGAAAAAACTTATCAATCGGTTTAGACTTGCTACAGTGGCTGATGGAGTTAAGCGTTAAACTCAAGATGTAAATTTTAACAACTATATCCTTCCAATTATGAAATGAATCATCTATATTTTTAAAACTTCAGAATTTTTCTAAGTATAAATCAATGAACGAATTATAAATATAATTTAGAAATGTATTGAACTAGAACTTTAAGCAATTTAAAATGTTCCAAAATCTTTAAATACCAATAAATTCCCTACTTGTAAATTTATCGCTAGTAACAAAACTAAATTTAGTAACTATACATGATTAGCATTTTAGTTGAAGTTCTCCACTGGTAGGTGTTCGGAGCCGGAGATTCCGGTTTTACTTTTTAACGCTTAGCAAAAGTCTACCTAACGTTCCAACTCACTATGCATTACTACGCATAAGCTCCATTTTTATGTATTCAATTTACCCATTTATTTCATACTAAAGTATTGGAATCAATATCAGCATTAATTCTGTCTGCAGAATGTCTTCAATAGTTTTAATTTATTAAATCTGTCATTTGGAGATGGATCCAGTAGAAGCGATATATTTAATCCCTCAACCAACCTTTCCATGCGGTTTTCGAATGTAATGTTTCATGCTTCTTTAACTAACACTTGCCAAGCAATTGCTCAATGATGAAGCATCAAAAACCGCTGTCATGAACACAATTTTCAAGACTTAATTTTTTTGTACAGATTGATTTTACAGAAGATGTAGATTGCTATGAATCCGGTGTTCTTAATCCTAATACAGCTGTAGTACATACCGATGATTGAAACATTAAAGTCTTTCCGTTTGAAAATTTGAGATAGAAAATGTTTATTTTCAGTCTAAACGTCAACCCTGTAAACAATCTACATTTTCAGATATCTTCTCTTATTTATAACTCTGCTATTTGGATCTGCTTTTAATCAGGTTTTTAAACATGGGTTTACTTTTCCGGCAGGTCTATGAATTAAAATCAAGAGTTTTGTTTACCCCAAAGCTTAAATTTAAGGTACTACTTGTACGATTATACCAAGTACCTGTTTTCATGAAGTTTTATTTTTATAAGTGGCATCTTGATGGTGTTTAAACTGATGGATGATCACTAATGAAGAGAACTATAGTATGCAAGGGTACTAAAACTTCATATTTTAGTCTGCAGTTCATTTCAAATTATATTTGAAATATTCATATATTTGGCTAGAAAGGATCTGATATAATTAAGCAGTTCATACATTGTGCTTAGATTAAAAAATATCTAAGTAGTATACATACATTAAAGACATCGTATTTGTCTTTGATGATTAAAGGCAATCATCATTCACTCTTGTAGTATCAATATTCGCATTTGAATTCTCTACTGGGCGGCTTTCCTTTTAATATCGAAATTAGTACTGTAGAACAGCTAAAACTTTAATTATTAGCTTTATTTGGCCAAGTAGAATCCTAAATATAAAAGTGGAAGCTTGCCTACTTCTATTTTTTTTCGATTTATAGAAGATTCCTTCACTATTGAAATCGATACCATATTCTATATTTACTGTTTTTAGCGGTTTTTCAACGCTATTTGACAGTTTCTGTGTGGTCAAATGGAGTAAGCAATCAGAAATGAAACTAGGCTTTTCTCCATTTCAAGTATATACTTTGACACTCTAGCAGAAGTTGTCTTTCCAATTTTCCAGTTTTTTTATGAATGAATTTTGTTTATTTTCATAAAATTTTGCTAAAAGATCACTTGGGTGATTCATTCTTTAGCTTATGTTTCGTTTGCTTCTATTTTTCAGAATGACAGTTTTAAACATATTTTCTATAGAACACCATTTTTGGCAAGAAATTATAAGTGGTAATTATTAGAATTGGCAATACTGATATTAGATCCTGACAAAGTTCTAAAATCTCGGTATAATGTACTCAAAATGTTAAAAATACAGTGCTGAGTTTAGGTGAGGATGTATGCCAGGTTTGACAGGTTAAATGTTAGGTCAGCTAATAGACATATTCTCATTGGCACAGTGTACTCGTAAAAGAGCGACTTATTTCCAAATTATATTCTAAATTTTTAAAATTTAGAATAGAATTCCTCGATTCCGGCCGTTGAACTTGCATATTTTATTTGGTGATTAACAGCAAATTTATTTTTCTTCTGTCCTACTTTTTCTCTAATTTTCTTTCTATAGAGCCGGAAACGAGAATCAAAATTCATAGGTTAAGGTAAATGAATAATATATATAATCAACTTCTGTCAAACCTGACTTTTAATGCTTCATCTAAGAAATATAGCTCCTAGCCGAAGTTAGTGGGTTCAAATACTAACTGCTGGCATGCTTTTTATAGCCGGTAAGATCAGTCTTTAAGCAGTATGTCCAGGTCCGATTGAGCCTCGTGTGGCAAAAAGACCATTGCGCTGCAAACCGGCCAACTAAAAAAAATGGTAGATATAAGGCAGAAGGTATACACGTGGGGTCCCTACTAAATAATATTCAAACTTCTAGTTTTTTAAAATGGAAAGCTTTTCGAACACATATCGTTGGATCCTTTATACTGGTGATCGTCTAAATGTCAGAACTAAAAATCTGGTAAAACTGTAAAACTCGGTATCTGTTTTACTTTCGACACGTACCGGTGGATCCTTTATACTGGCAACTTGTCCACTTAGACTGTGTATGCTTTATATTTTGGCACACGGCATCATATCTTAAGGGGTTTATTGGATGAACCACCGCATCCCTCTTCTCCATTTTACAGGCTTATTTTGGTCAATTTAACTTGCTTTTTATGAACTGTTTTAGTAGTTTTTCCATTTTTAATTTTAGAGTTTATTTATTGTGCTTTATGCTTTTACCCTCTAATGTCTCAGCATTTTGCATTTTACGTACCTTTCCTGTGTACTTCAGTTTATAAACAGACATTTCTATAATTTTAAATTGGTACGGTTTTACCTTTGCTGGTTTTAGCCTGTTCTGTTTCCGGATTAGGACACTTATCTGTTATGCCTTGTATTTACGAAACAACACCTTGTGCTTGGCGCTTATGTCCTAAATAGGACCTTGCGCCGTAAAACTTTAACTAACCAACCAACCTTTATACTGGCGATCATCTAAATGTTAGGAGTAAAAGTATTACCTCAACATCTGTTTTACTTTCGACATCCTCGTTCCGGTGTAAGAATAATAAAAGTACAGCATAAATTTTACTTCGTACTCTAACAGGTCAAAAATGTTCTTGATATAAAACGCAAAACTCATCAGCCACAACAATTTAAATGTAATAAAAGACTTGCTCTGTCAATTGAATTAATTCGCTTGTCTCATACCACTGAGTAATACTCTTAAATGTTATTGAAACATCAAGATAATTCAATAGGATCTGTTTTTGAAAAATCTTGTCGAAAAGTCCTGAAATAATCCTCACGGAAAAGAATGAAATATTCTGTATTAAATAAAACATGAGGCTACATTAATGAGCAATGAATATCATTTTTTAAGAGTCAACCTTCCTATAGTATTTATAGACTATTGCAAGCCGGAAAGTTTTCCCTTAAGATTTTGAAGAGAAAGGTTGTTTTAAAACGCATAAATATTTTGGGTAGACCAAACAATACATGAAGTTGACCCAAACTTCGATGGGTGAACAGTCGAGGAAGATTGTCCTCTCATTAAGATCAAGAAACCAAGGAGTGCGGTTGTAAGTGGATACGCCTAGCATCTACTGCTTTAGAATTCTAAGGCCTATACTGGACTCTCGAGCCATGAATGATATTTTAAATTTCTTAGGCATTGTCTCCCGTCTCTTTAAGAACATGCATTTTTTTCTTGCGAACTACGTAGATACGTTTTTGAAGAAAATTCGTCAAAGAAGTGGTTTTCCGTTATTGAGTTTTTCTGGATACACCTCCAAAACTGGATACTTAGGAGTTATATGCAATGACATAACCTGCCATATGTTTGTGCAGCCCCATTTGCATCGCCAAGTTGGACAACACTTTCCACTGACAGCCTAATGTGAAATTAGGCTTTAAAGTTCTGAGAGGTCCATCCCGGAACTCATCTGCAAAGGTAAGACATTTTACTGACAATTTTGATAACACAATAATCATACTTAACAAGTCCTTTGATTTCGCTCTCTAGTGGTTTGCTCCTCAATTCGTAAAGTTTTAAACGTTTAGTATAAAATGACTTAGTTTCCTACGATAGAAATAAATTTTAAACCCAACTGGAAAAATGGGTAGGTAACTCTAGTATTGATATTTACAAAACATTGTAAACACTCGCAAAATTCCTTTACAACAATCGTTTATTTCAGTCTTACGACAACCATTATTTAAGACTACCACTTCCATAGCTAAAATTATTAGAATTTATCGATTTCTACAGCACTGAACTGCATAATAGAAGCAATAGTATAATTTTTTTCTTGTTAACTGATATGTTGTAAATTAAGTACGTATGACCTTTTACTCTAAATTTGTTTTGCAACGGATAAAATGGCGAGCTTGGTTAGACACCGTATATAAGTTGCTAGTTCCACTAGTTGAACTCGGTTTCTTCCACTTTAACTCGAAATTTCAATAAATTAGTTCAACTATAACGTTTAGAGAATGGGAACGACAAAATCTAGTTTCGATTACAACTGGTTAAATTCTAGTGATACACAAAAACCTCCTGAGTATTTAACATCGCTGGACTCCTTTTGATTTCCATAAACAAGACCTTATGTATTTTACTTTTACTTTTCTACTATTTTTGATTAAGTACATTTAAGTACTTTACTAAATATATTCCAGATTAACGCTTCATTTTTAGTTTATTTCACAACTAAATATGTAATATTTTAAACTTCCGAAACACTTGTCATGAATAGTCTTAAATATAATATTTTATGATAGTTACATTTAAAATAATTGGTAATTGGTGTACTTTTATGAAAGCCCAGTAATGACTTACTGGTAACATGTAAAATTTAATTCTTTATAGGTAAACTGGATGTGAAAGCAAGTTTTGGCGAATCACTTGTAGATAGTCCAAATATATTCTACTAAGAAAACGTCCTCAATGAATCTCTGCAAGACTGGGCTGGATTAAAATCTAAAAGCTGAGTAGTGCGTATCAATAATTGGATCTCTTCAGATATCCGTACATTGGGAAACTCAAACTGATGCTGAAGGTAAGACGCAACACTTTCTAATTCTGTATTCTCACGTGACATATCTACAATTTACAAAGTCGGTGTCATTTCCTCAGTCCAATGGAGGCTTTATTTACTATCTTAAAATACTAAATTAAGACTTGTTAGTGAAATCCTTACTAAATGGCAATTCTAAGCTTCTCGACTAGTTTTGCATAATTTCAGCGAATGATGTTCGAGAGATAGGTCGCTGCTCTTAGTTACCGGAGTTTGAAGATTTGAATTGTGTAGTTAGAACGGATGTGCATTGCCGTCCGGATTTGGATTTAAGCAGTAGGTCTGTTTAATTAGCCTTTGTGTAGTAAAAGAGAAGTAGCTCTTCAAACCAGATGTGGTTTTTAACGTCCTGTAATATGAACTTAAGTTAATTTAAATTGACCAGAATTTAAAAGCAATGGTAAGATCATTTCATATTAGTTTAAAAAAATAAACTGTGCAAGGTTTGTAAGAGAACTGTAAATTTATTCGTAGGTACGCTTAAGAAAATGGGACAACAGAAACGTTTTCAACAAATTTTAAAGACCTCATCCTATATCAATCTGAACCTTCATATATAAATCAAAATTCATTACGCGAGGAATCTGCACATTCTGCTTCGAGAAAAGTAATTTTGAACGAAAGCATTGCTTCAACATATACATGTTAGCATGTAATAAGGCTTGTTGAGTGATAAGTTTAACTCGTTGAAAAGAATAATTTTATTGCATCGAACTGAATGTTCTGGAATTCTAATGGTGTACAGTTACAACACGTAATGTTAAAAGCCCAATTTTGGTAATATATAGTTATATCCTATTTTTGAGGTATTAAGATAATGAAAGACTTAAAATTCTCAAATGCAATTTAAGATTTTTTTGTCTTTTATATGAAAATATCTTAATATTTTAATTTTGTATTATTTTTATTTTACCATTTATAGTTGCATGTTTGGAATAATACCTACGCATGCCTTTGGGAACTTTGCAATAGATTTCGAAGACTGTTGAATTCTACAGATGCTATGGAGTTATTCTTTACCTTAGTCACAAGCGATGGAAGCCTTTCCTACCTGCTGAACATTTATTCAGAACAAGACACGAAAATTAGATGAACCTTCTACGTTTATTTTTTGGGCTTAAGTATATCCAAAGTGAAATTCTTTTATTGTGAAAACATTTTTAGATGATCCAGAACTGACGCAATTTTGAAATTATTCACTACGTCCCCCTCCCCTCTGTGTTTTAAAACTTCCTGATCGGTCTTGTATAATGCCATTGTGTGGGGATCAAATAATTTCTTTCACAACCTATAAATATTTATTTACCGTGACACGATTTCTGAATACAAGAATCGCTTATTAATGACATCTTGGCAATATTTCTATTTGTGAAATCTGGTGTTGATCTTGATGCGAGTTGAAGATTTGTGGTAATTTAGATTTTAAGATTTTAACATGGCCATGTTTTTATTATAAATATTTATTTAGTTTAGCTATTAGTATATATTTTATATATAGAATAGTAAAATAAGTAGCATAGTATAGTTATAGTTATAGTATAGTTATAGTAGTAGTTTGTAGAAGAGTACATGATTCTGGAAATGAGTTTTCTTACATTTCAAATCCCTGTGTTGTAAAAATGATTCCAAAGTCTGTAGACAGAACAATTCTGATGCATTGTAAATAAATGGGAGATATTCTTTGTGTTTAAAATTATCTCCACTTTAGAAAAGGTGTACACTTTGCAGGATTATAGGGTATGGTACTGGTCAGTCTGAATAAATTAAAAGCTATTCGCTTGGTAAATACTTTGAACTTTGAACTAATGAAAACATGTCTTGGAGAATAGCTCAAATTTTTATATGTATTATACTGCGTTATGTATACACCCCTGTCTTTAGCAATTATCTTAAGCACAAAACTGCGATTATGTTGATTCAAATCGTTAAAGAATATATTTTATGTTTACGAATATTAATCTCAAATTGTACTAAACACTTATTATGCGGCAACAATTGTAGGAAGAATGTATTGGAAATGCAATATTAAATTTTATTTTTATTTTATGCTTACCCACTGAATTTGTTGAATGAAAGATTCCCTTTAAGTATACTGTCTTGTCCTTCTAAAACTATTCTGTTGTATATGTATACGAACTAAACTGAACTTTCATTTGTATTCATATGTATAGACGAAAAAATAAAGTATTTAAAAGCTTTAAAGTCATTATTTGCTTTCACATTTTCTTTACATTTAATTTCGTACATTATTTGTTTACCTCTATCTCAAGGCACATGAATTTTCAGATTGACATTTCTGGGCGGGTTTAGAGTCAATTTTACACTCCCTGGTAGACTTGGCCTTTTGCAAAGATATTTAACATGACGCTTCAGTTTGTATATATTATTGGAACCGAGGACATATTTGTGAACAAATGATTTGTAATAAAGGAAAAGTATTTCTCCCGCTATGAGACTTGTGCGAAAATGGTGACTATAAAGTAGGAATGAAACTGTTGAAATTAACCCAGTCTCCAATATGTCAGTATCTGAAGAACTGGATTTGAAATTATGTTCGTAAATGAAATTTTGTTATAGCTCATTATTAAGAAAGTACCATGCTTGGCGAATGTATGTTTAAAACAAAATGCATTTGGGGTTTCAAAAAATAAAGCTCCCTTCGTAGGCCGAAGTCGTATCGGAAGTGGAAAATTTAAATATATTCAACATATAGCAATGTGGTGTAAATATAGTAACTGCTTTGAGAAACTTTCTGTGCTTGCCTATAACGGTAGCTTGATGGGAACATTCGTTTAGCTAGCTGAAAGTGGTAAAATCATATTTACTCATTGTGACAGGGAAGGGAATATGTCCAAACTGTACATTGAAAAAGAAATCGCAAATAGCCTGAACTACGATGAAACCGTTAATTTCTCCGTGAAAGCTAAATATAGGAAAGTAAAGTTATTAATACCTTATCTCTTTATATAATGCATAAAAATAAAGTTGGTCCTTTTTATTTTGTGAGTTGAGAGATCATTCTGAGTATACGCTACAGATATAAAACTTGTATATTTTTTACTAGACTTGGCGGTAGGGGCGCTAAAGTACCTAGTTTCGATCGCGGTTTTCGGATTTTCGCTGAGATACATAAAAGTATGTTAAAGTACATACATTATAGTTCCATTAGGGAGCATTTTTTTTACATTTTGCACGGAGCTGTAGAAAAGTTAATTTAATAGAGTTCTCTTTGATAACCTTCTAGCCACTCAAAAGAGTAACTCAAGTAAATTATTTATCTTATGACGAAAAATAATCCAGATAGACACTGGAATTTTTATTTTTTATTGATAAGGTACTCAATACATAGCTTCCATCCACAGTTACAAATTTCTGCAGATATGTCCTGGCCTTTCGGGTTTCTTCACTGTATAATCACCATGCGATCCTTTGTCTTTTTCATACTGCAGGTTACTTCAAGTTAAGAATTTCTGAAACCAAACAAATCAACATTTACTTGCAGAAATATGTTCATAATCATCAATAAATAAGCAGAATAAATTTTATTGAAATATGTTGACTATTTTTAGTAACAATTAAAACTACGGTAATTATATTGCCAGTATCTATAGTTTCCCTTTTGAAGGTTAATTCAATCTACGTCTTGTACGACCTTCCCTGGAGTATTTGGAATATTCATACCAATCAATTCTTTTAGATACATTTTAAATTGTTACAAGTAATAATTGAATTGTGAAATGTATTGCCCGTTTCGGGAGGGAAATGCAGTAGAAAGATGGGTGGATAAAGTACCACAGATGAACATTGGAGTAGTAAACCACGTTTAATCAGTGAAAATCGGAAGGATTGTTATTAAAGGGTGTGATATCGAGTGGAACCAAAAAAAAGTAGAAAAACTTATTTCACGTAAAGCGCAATTGCAATACAGACATCGGTGTTGCCTGTGGTGTAAACTTCGGGGCGGCAACTTCAACCAATTCCTATTAAAACTGTCTTGTTTCATGTCGCTTCAGCAGATATTGCCAGCATACCGGGTATGTTTGTATGCGTCTGGCAATCCTTAGTCCGTTGGTGTTTCTCATCGTCTTATTTCTCTTCAGCAGATATCGCCAGTAAACCAGCTATATTTAACACGTTGACGAACACTTGCTTCTATAGCCGTCAAAGCGAAGTTCATTATATGGCATTACGGCAATAGCCGTCCAAAACGAAACGGTCGTTTCTAGACACTACGGCTATAGCGGCACAAATGTGCATTTACCGGAGTACAAGTAGAAGCTTAGTGTCATGTTTTGGAAACAATTTTTTAGGTTGAATTTCGTGTTCTACCTGTTACACAACTTGCAGCTTCAGTATGCACGGGGTTGTGAAGGGATTAGTGCGATCGTGTTTTCTTTTGAATTTTTTTGTCATTTATTTATTTTTGTTTGATTGTGAACTAACATTTCGTGTAAAACTCCCAAAAATACTTTGTTGCACACAAAAATATTGCTTATTTGAATCGTTAACCCTTAATTTAGCTAAGTCTGGCCGCTTCACTGGACATGTATATTTATAACTGCTATGTAACATAATTGTCAGTGTTCCCCATAGCGGACATTATCTCAAAAATGGAAAATATATTTTTTTTTGTTTATTTTACAGAGATCCTAATGTCTATACAGGCATGGGAAAAAAACAGAAATTAAAAAATATTTGAAAAAACATCTTGTCAAATTAAGGGTTAAACCTGTCATTTATATTTTTAAATTTTTGCTGTTATAGCCACCATCGTCCCATTACTTAGTGTCTAGAGTCCACTGGCTCCATGACGGTTATAGCCGCAACCTAATTAAAGGTGCTGAATTAATCAGAATTAAGTTTATTTAAGTAAAAAGAATAAAACTATACTTCTAATATTCTAAAAATTACAAAAACATAGTTTTAATTTTCAAACTTCACTTGTTCCTACTGTCCGTCAATGTGTTTAACGTGTCATGCAATCCTTATCCGTTTATGTCAACTGTGCTGTGGACTTTGGAGATGCAACTTCGACCAATTCCTGTCTGGTCGTCCTTAGTTTCATTTCATGGTTTTAATTATAAGAACAGGTCAGCCTTTATTTTCTAGTTATTTTGTTTTTAAGAAATTGTCGTTCTTAATATTCTCGTAGCCTCATTTCTGATTTTGAACTGCTTGTATTGCAATTAATACCTCCAATGTGAAAAAAAAACCTTTAAATTTTTGCAAATTTTAAATTTAAATATCTCGGTCAGTTTTTAAAGAGCAACTCTTTCATTTCTTATTAATTATAATCGTACTGATAAAAAACACAATGGAAAAGTTTAAACGTTGTAACTCAAAATTTAAATTTTAATTTTAAAGTACCAGAAAAAGAAGCACTTTCCTGATTTGAAACATTTTTGTAATTGAAATTGAAAGTATACAACCAATAATTGAGGAGAAAAAGACCGTCCTAGGAAAAGTTTATTTCGAATTATCTATATTACAACTACTTTTGTGAGCATATATATTACTTTTCGAATTAATAGTCTAATACTATATAAAATATAATCAGCATAGTTGAAAATTAGTTTCATTTTCCCTCTGAGAAACATAATTAAAAAAAGGACATATATAAATAACGTTATAGTAAACTAAATATAAAATATGAATGCAACAACTATAAGTGATTTTAAATGCAGATACATAGATCTATTTTATGGTATCGATATATAGCTTAAATTGAAAGTACTGTATTAAATTGAATTATTTTAAATATAAACAGAATAGTTGAAGAAAATTATATTATTCACCCATACATAGTCATCGAAACGAAATTCAAACAGTTTTCAAATCCTAAAATATTATAGATTTTTAAAATGAAAGAAAGGCAATTTTTGACCGGCCTCTTTCAAAGCAATATGAGAAAAATCCCAACTTATTTTTAATTAATCTGAAAATAGTTTTGCAAGAAAAATTGTGCCATTTATCGCTTTTTTCTCTTTATTTATTGCTACTATATTCATTGTACTCATTGAAGGCCTTTACATCCTAAGGAAATAAATATTCGTTCAATAGCTAAAAAATACTTAGAACGAATCATTTTTATGCACGGTTGCTCATTTTCAAACAGATCTACATAATTTTAAAAATAACTCAAGTGAAAAAATATGCCTTTTTTATTATGTTACATTTCTAAACATTTACTGAAAAGAGAATTCTGTAGCTTTTCTGACCAGTTGGATCAAAATGAGAATCTTTCATTTCCCTTTGGGATAAGATACCCAAAATATTTATCATTATTCCTTGACAGAAAGTTATATTCAAAAGCTAAAACCATCCATCAAAATAAATGAAGAATATTTGCCAGTCATTTTATGCATTTAAGTCTATAGAAAGATGAAGCAAAGCATAAAACTTACTTTTATTCTATTTTCATTTCTTTATACTTATTCAATTATATTATTCCATGAACCTATGAAATAGAATAAATAGTCATTATCTCTATCCAATTATACTCCTATTTTATTTATTCATTTTATTACTTTAATTTAATTTGCAACTGAATGGCATTATAAATTCATTACTAATGCATTAGTAAAAATTTAATTAAGCTTGATATGACGTTGTTGAAAATTTTAAAATGTTTCTGGAAGTCTCTGAAAGTAAAATCCCACGCGTTTTTTATGCCCTTTTATAGTTAATTGCTATAGTTAATCTTTTATGGTTAATAGCACTCTTTTTATTCATGTACTGAGTTTTTTTTTTTGCTTACAGACAAAATATTCACATATACAGAATAGAAAATTGTATTTTAAAATTTACAATATTTTAGGCTTTGAAGAAAGTTTGAATTTTGTTTCTGCGACCATTCTAATCACAGCTATAATAATTTAATTAGAAGTATAGTCTCCAAATTGATAGCGGAAGTGGGCGATTAAGTGAACTTCACTTCAGGTGATTTCTTTTCATGTTTTTTTAATATAATAGTTTTTATTTTAAAACTTCCGTTAACTGAGTTTCTATGTTATAAACTGGTTTTGAATCCACGTACTGCATATTACTGTACCTATTTACTTAGTTGAACTGATTGTAATAGAGAAGAGGAGCAATGCATTTAAATATAAATTTCTCTGATTTTTCTATCTGTCTCTGTTACGAGGAACAAGATACCTCAAAAACATTTGTTTCAAATGACAGGAATTTTTTGTCACAGAATTTTTATTATACAGTCTAAAATGTAGTAAAAAATAGAGATGCACTACCAAATACAACAATAATCCTAAAGATACAGTTTCAATATTCTACGGCTAGTCGTCTTTGAACAGTGGCGAATAGGGATGTGACGTTTGTGTAACAATGAGTTACACTACTGGGCAACACCAGCTCGGGATACTGACCGAAGGACAAAAAGTGATGTCAGTGACTCACCTTCGACCCCATTGGACAAGAGGGGTTGTTAACGCGAGTCAGTCGTTTTTGACCCTGGCAACAGTGGCCATCGGACTTGTTAGGTAGATTTGGTGGCCCCTTCAGAGAGAGAGCAGGCCAAGATGGAGTGAACAGCATAGCATCATCGGAGGCAGGGAGTTGCTCCACCATTTTCCTCATCATATTGAGACGCCATATTGACCACTTGAGAATTGCTTTATTTGCTTCGCCATTTTCCTTATCAGACTGAGACGCCACATTACACCACATTAGAACTGTCGTTCTTAACCAAAAATAGTTCTGTAAATTAAGATTCAGCAAAAGGGTAAGTCTTTGCTCGTTTGTATCTGGTGTCTTGATCTTTGTGTTACCTCAACAGGCCTGGTATAAGATATTGGTACAAAAGGTTCTAACCCCCATGAGGATTGCTGTACATATGTGTTATATATGTAAGATGTCGTAACGACCTTCAGCACCCAATGAATGTGGCTCTCCTGTCGCCATCACCAGCTACCTTCACACACACTAGAGCGACGATTATGTGACAGAGAGTAAGGAACGATGCCAATCGCTCTCTTTATAAGACGACAGACGAAACAAGAACTTTATTTCTAATCTATGTTCAATGTTCTATGTAATCTATAAATGCAATGTTTCGTCCAAATACATGTGTTGTCAAGAAGTTAATTGGATATAACTACCTGAATTTACTTGAACCCAACTCTCCCCTCTGAAGTATGCTGTAATTATTATGAGATTTGAGATGTATGTGGTGAACCCTCTCCATAAAAGATTTATCCCCAAGCCTCTGTTTTTGAGTTATACCGGATGGCATTAAAATCCGTTATAATGAAATATTTCTTTATATAGAGCTCAGATTGCAATCCAAAAGATAGATGCACTACTAGATGATACAATTGTCCTAAATATATTTCTATATTGATTTCGTTTATTGATTCAACACACATTGATTTTTACACATTGGTTAAATAACATAACTGAGCTTGTATATAATGCCCTTTAAATATTTTTTTAGAGTAGTTTAAATGTTGGTTAATTCTTGATAATGTAGTCAAAAAGTACAAAATATATAACACCTTTGGTTTTCATAGTGAAAATAAGTGAGTTTTTCGTAATGAGTTTTTCGTAAATAAATGTCACATATATTATTCTGAAATTGCATGTGATATATTGCAACCAAACCTGTAAATATGTATGTATTATGAATAAGTAATTGTGTGTGTGAAGAAAATAGATTTAACATATATTTGACATCTTGTATTGCTGAGATTTTTAACCCTTCAGTGGAAACACTATTTTAAAATTTCTCATCAAAGACCAGGGGTTTTAACTCGGTCTCCTTTAGATCCGACAGGTCATAAACTTACTAACAGTCAAACTACAAAATGGAGACACTTCCAGAGTCTTTCAGCTATCAGAAGTGCAATTGGTTCTCCAGGAAACGTCATAAAGGGACGTTACACCTGGGGAAATAGATAATTGGTCTGCCGAGTTCGCATAGTAGATTGTTTTTCTACACATCTCATCGGGGTCCCTATTCCATGCGCATAATGGTCTTTGTCGTGTAGTCCTCGTTTATATTTGAGTATCAACCTGTGATCAAATGTATAGTGGTGATTTATTTTTAATTGCGTTGTGTTAAGTATTTTTGTACTAAATTTAACCACAGGTTCTGAGAAACTACAGACATAAAAATGAAAATAAACTAACAGCTAAATTGACAGCAACCGAGACTAGCTTAATATTAAAAAAAAAGTAAATTTATTATAATATATATATATACATCTATTTACATACAAATTGATGCTAATTTTCATAAAATAAGCTTTGTCAACATCTTCTAAATTAGTTCTGACAAATTTTTTATATACTTAAGTAATTTTGTAAATAGATAAAGGACCTAATCTCAATTTCAAAAATGTATGTAAATTTGGGGTACCTTTGTGGGTCTAAAATGTTGGGCCCGGAACACTTCTGGTTGAAGGGTATCTATGGCTGATCAGGAGAGGGAATCTATATATCATCCGTTGGTCTCGTCAGGGGCTTCCTCCTGAGTCTTTGGGGTGCGGCCGTACTATTTGGTGCAGGAACACTTCCTGTCGGACTTGGCTGGACTCTCCTAGTCTAGACTATTGAGCACCTTCTCCTCTGGAGTCACGAACAACTTCCGTCGGACCCGACTGGACTCCCGACTTTCGAACACCTTCTTTTGGGACTTCCGAACCTTCCATCTCATCTTTTAGATTTTTCATATTTAATTATTTCAACCTTGTCCCCTCTTCCTTCTTGTCGTCCAATCGGGATAGTTGTAAGAATTTCATTGGTCTGCTTCAACCCCGCCTTGAGACCGCCAACGTGCCAAACCTTATCCCTTCTAATTGGACACTGTCCCTTAGGGACTCATAAATACTCCACAAAGGTACATTCTTATTTAATGTCAAGTACGGAGACGGGATTCTAATCTGGGACTGGGATCAGAACCCCGCCCGAGATCACCGTACAAGACAACAATATCCGTTGAATAGAAATTTATGGTCCTCCATCTCTTTACAAAGATGTGATGAGGTCAGATTTAGATCCCGAACATTTTACTTCTTGTATGAATGAATCAATTATATAACAGATCTAAATCGCCTCATCACAGTTTTGACCGGCCAAATTGGGAGGGGGCGTGAGTTTTTACTGCACTAAACACAAACTTTTAGCATTCTACGGCAAACCGTTTTTAGTTTTTCCATACACATACGTACGTACATACAGGCGGGAGAAACTAGTCAAAATGGATTCAGATATGGTCAAAATGGATATTTTAGATAGATATGTTTCCTTTATGTAAGTGCAGATGTAACTCTTAAACAAGTCAAAATGGATTTATGCATAATTAAAATTGATATTTCCGTAGAATTGTGAAGACCTAAAATTTCCACACTTACAATGCTTCTTTACTTTGTACAAGGAAGTAAAAATCGAGATTCGATGACATTTTAATTTTAATATATAAAATTCTCCTGTCCGTATGTTTGTAATAGAACTCCTCCTAAACGGCTAGACTGATTTTGATGAAATTTTGTGTGTGTAATTAAGTTGATTCAAGAGTGGTTTAGATTCACAATTTGATTCGATAGAAAATGTTTTTTTTGTATTAAAAATCCAGAATTGTGTGCTTATTGAGATTATCAAAATACCACTTGAAACACTTGGCTGACAATATATCTATGGCGCAGTGGTCAGGGCAAAGAGATTCATTACGAGATGTCCCAGGATCGAATACCTGTACAGGTGATGTAGGAATTTTAATTTAATGTAATAATGTTTGTGATGAATATACGCTTAGTGCCGTCAAATATTTTTAAAATAATTTTTTTCCTCATTTTTCCATCAAAACGGTCCAACATATAATTTACTTAAAAATTTTTACAATTTTTGGATTTACAGAGTTAAAACAAGACAATGTCTGTAGGGTAGTTTAATATATATTATAAATCTTAATTAGAAGCATTTTTATGTTCTTTCATTATTGGGAAGGAAGTCCTTAACAAATTAAATTCTGTGTTTCACTTTCCCCCTACCAGTAAAGTTTAACTCAAATTATAATTTACCTCAAAACAACTTTATGACCTTTGTCTTAACTTAAATTGGTTTGGTATTTTATTACGAAGCTAATGAACCATATTCGCAAAAACTTTTACCGTCTGTGAAAAAGCACGGTAAAAGTTCGTCAAATTACGGAGAAGATCGGCGAAACCAAATATTAATTAACTTTGATGACCTTAAGAATGACAATAGTACTTATCAGGAAGGACACATTACCTATTTATTACGTGTCATCAAGAACTTTTTTTGTTATAAGTTGATATTTTTAAACTTCATGGGGGAGATAACAACTTTGTGATGACATTTCATTATAACGTTGGAAATTCTGCTTGTTTTAGGTTATCACTTTTTCGGCTATAATTTAGCCCATAATTATAAAAGGGAGACTTATTTTAGGATGTGTGATAGCTTATATCGTTGTTTAATTACATAGAAAAGAAATCAATGTTCTCCCTCCGATATTTTTCTTAATTCTTACTTAAGGGATGATTACATCAGATGAATACTGAAATAAAATATAGTCAGATTTCATCTTTTTAGTGTTGTATCAAATGTATTATTCAGAAGGAAATTCCGCTTGTTATTTCTAATAATGAACATTCGATTGATCTTTGAAAGAAAATTTCTTATAGAAATTTTGAGATGCATAATTTTTAATATCTAATTGTTGCTTGCTGCAATGGCACATAAAACTAAATAGAAATAAACTAGATACCGATAAAAGATGTTTTTGCGATTTGAGAAATAAAAATAAATCAAAGTTAAACAACACAAAGACTTGAATTAGTATTATAAAAACGTAATCAGATCTGATGCTTTGATGGCAATTAATTTTGGAATCTTAATAAAGCAGGTATTTGAATTGTCTAAGAGTATAACGGTTAAGTTATCTTTTGCTAGGAGAATCTGCCCCTACTTGCACGAGGCGTGATATCATTAAGTCACATATTCTTATTGGTTTGGAGCGCTACAGTCTACTTTTTGCAACACGAGGGCTGATGAGACCATATTCTTATTGAAAGTCCAAATGTTATAATTACCGTATTTTTTATTTTAAATCATCCTGTGTAAATATGAAAGGCTTAGGTCACACTCTCATACAAATATTTTTGATTTTATACATACCATCGGATTTTATTAACATATTTAGCTTTTACCACTTCATCTTGATCATGGTTCCATATTTTGTTACTTATTGCTGTCACCTAACTTTTCAACAGTTCATAATTTTACCTTATGTAATAGCTTTAATCCTTTACTTTATATATTTTTAAAAAAGTTTTAACTTTTATAAATTTAACTTGGGGTCTTGACTCGTTGAGTTTTTTGTTTAACCACGTGTTTGGCACATTTTGTCCCATGTGGAATTAGTGCCATTAGATTGCAACCAATCAACCCACCAAAGGTTAATTAATTAATTAATTTATTTATTTTGAAACCTAAGTATTATTACATCAAGGCTTAGTGATTAAAAGCGTTTCCAATTGCGTATGAACATGTATGCTAAAATCGGATTTGAATTCAGAGAACTCAGACAACAGCACACAAAAAAGAGGAATTCAAATAAATTATTTATTTATCTATCTTATTATGACCAAAAATAATCCAAATAGACACTTGATTTTTATTTCTTATTCTTAAGATACTTTGTACATAGTCCCTCTACACAGTTATACATTGCTAAAAATATTTTTATATTTTTCGAATTTCTTCACTGTATAATTACCCTGCGATACTTTATCTTCTTCATACTGCAGGTTACTTCAAGTTAAGAATATCTGAAACCAAACAAATCAACATTTACTTGCAGCAACATGTTCATAATGATCAATAAATAAGCAGAACAAATTTTATCCAAATATCTAGATTATTTTAGTAACAATAAAAACTACGATGATTACACTGTGAGTATCTATCTTTTCCACACATTTCCAACTTAAACTTTTATTTGAGAGCTAAGCAAAAGAACATGTTTCTCATTCAAAAGCAGAGAAGGGATGATGCATTCAAACACGTGTGGATCACAGGATTATTCCCACAGCGAGACACGGTGACGAATAATTTCCCAGATAAAGTAGCTTAGTCAGAGATACTAACAGTAAAAAGGAACTTAGATCAGTGGAAAAAGTAGGTCATTCGTCGAAGACAGTTGGAAAGAAGTCAGTATTTGCATTCAGAAAAAGTAAATGGTCGAATTCAAGCCATGGAAGACAGTTGGGAAAATAGATTTGTATTAATAAAAATTAGAAAGAGAAGAAATTGTAAGAGATATTTTAAGTATAATAATTTTGATATACTACATATATATATATATATATATATATATATATATATATATATATATATATATATATATAGATAGATAGAGAGAGAGAGAGAGAGAGAAAGAGAGAGAGAGAGAGGCCAAAATAATATTTTGGCTATTATGATTTAATTCCTAAACCAATATAGTGCTATTAGAGGACATTAATTTCAAGAAAATGACCAATCATTAGGTAATAACTTGTAATCACTCTTCTTTATTTCGTGAATATAAGGTGGGTTGGCCGTCGCACGATTTCTATTGTTTTCTCATAAGTTGAAAATGCGCAATGTAGAGCACGGCTGTGTATGCATGTTTCTCTTAACCCTATGAACTCTGCTACTGTTAATGTGTAGCAAAAATAAAATCGTGCAAAATCACGGAAGCTCGAAATAATTAGGATGCTACGTATATAAATATCCCAAAAAAAGAGGTTATTAATTTCGCTTATATGTAATGAGTGCGGTCGGTCGACTCTTTCCAACGTAGGTGGTAAAAAGCGTTTAATCATGACTGAGATGACCACCATATTCTTTTTTCGTGTGGAATCAATGCTTAAAAGGGCATGGATGTAATTCAAATCTCAGATTTCTGAATCTCAGATCTCAGAATCTTTTACTCAGATTTGATTAACATCCTTTTACGAAGATTTCGAATCTAATTATGTAACCAAACCGTGTTTGATATATAAACAAAATTTTCTGCATTCGTCTTATTTGTATTGTAACGAAGCGAAATAACTTTTACTTTTTCTTCTCTTCTACACACACGCACACACTATGCAACAAAAACACATGAGGCACTCAGATTTTTACGTTTTTTCAAAAGTAAAAAAATAAACGTTTAATAGTTCTGTATTTTTAACTGTACGATATTTTGGGTCTCATAATTTTTACCAAAAGTTTAGTGACGTAATTTACAGTGACGTTATTTTTGCAGGTATTCTTAACTTTTTAGTTAAAAAATAATCTTTTCCTTTTTTTTCTCTTTCAACACATACATACATTTATATTTTTTTATTATTTATCTACACACTTTGCAATCAGTCTTCCCTAACTGGATAAAGGCAGTAAATCGATCATTAGGGCTTTCACTGCCTCTTAAAGCTCCACTTTAACACAGAGATCGCAGAAACGGATACTCAAGGGAATTCTGCAACACTGGTTTGTCCTAAATGAAGTCGATATCTTAGTAATATTTAAGTAATTATTTAATTTTGGATGATTTGAAGAAGAAAAACACATACATATACATAAGATTTTAAATTATTTTATTATACCATTTAAAGTATCTTTTAACTATTCAAGGCATTGCAATTATTTAGCAGAATACGAAGTACAGTTGTCTCATATCAATTGTCTCATTATGTAACAAGTTATTTTTAAAATTAAGTGAGGTCTTGATTTTTTCTACAACCAGGTGATCAAACTCTTTGCTATTTGGCAGAGTAACTTATTCTTATTTAATTGTTCCAACCTGATTGGTTTTGGCTGGCTCTTTTTTGAGGCATCAAAATGAAAGTATTTTGAAGCGGACAGTGAAGAAGATAGTAGTGAGAATACACACAAGCAGTTATATATATATATATATATATATATATATATATATATATATATATATATATATATATATATATATATATATATATATATATATATATATATATATATATGTATATATACATATATATATGTGTGTGTGTGTGTGTGTGTAAGCTGTAATACTAAATTTTCTTCATTTATATATTCTTCAGTGAAATTTGATCGCTACATACTAATTTGAATCATTCTGTAGTAGCGGTTATTTTAAGATTCCCAGTCTAGCAGACCGCATTTCAGAGGTTGCGAGATCAGTTGAGTTACATAGAACGCTCAATTCTATTATTTGTATTATTTATTGTAACTTACGAAAGTATTTCATTGACTTAGGTGCTGTTAAAAAAAAGCGTCCTTTATACCTTACTAAACGCAAACAGAAAAAATATAAATAGCATGTCAAGCCAAACCATAAGTTTTCAGGCATTAAAAGGTCTGAGGATGAAAAGTGATCACGATGATTCAGGATCAGAAATACCCGCTGGTGAGGATAATAATTCAGTACCTTCTTTTGATACTCAAATAGATAATAATTATATGTTTAAAAACATTTCAAATAAGTTTTTAGACCAAATAGAGCTGTCAGGACATTACAAAATAACGTTATAAAGATAGTCACAAGATTTGTAGCAGTTAAAGTAAAAAGATGTACTTTGAACTTTGACAATTTATATGATAATAATAACTTTATAAATTTAAATAGTGTGTGGTAGTTTATCCACTTTCCTTTTTTGCTTCATCAATTCTAAAGAATTCTAAGTTGTTGAATATTTTTTTGTCTTTATTACTTTAGTAATAAAATATACACTAATTTTAAAGCATGAAAAAATGTAACGTTAAATAAAAGAGCAACGTTAAAAACCAAATTTCATTAATAATGATTGAGTTTCACTAACAAGTCAAAATAATCTGAACAATAAGAACTGATAAAATTAAACAACTGAGAATAGTTTTTATCTTACTTGTACTTAAGCCTCCTCCTAAACGCACCACAGCAGCTGTGTGATAAAATACATTAGTAGTAGTTAAGAGTTAAACATATTCGTAAACAGTAATCAGATTTGTTAATTTTACAAGAGGAAATTTTAAATAAGTGTAAAAATCTCATTTTCAAATAATAAATTAGAAATTTATTAATAGTTAATTTGTAACTCCTTAATAATTAATTGACAGTAAATTATTAACTATTTGGTGGTTAATTATTAAAGAATTGTTAATTAAAGCTTCAGCTTCAAAAATAGCTAACCTTTGTTATTTTAAATACACTTACATGAATATAGTCTTATGACAATGCACATTTTCTAGTAAATCATTTAAAAGTAATTAGCCTCAAACGTCTACGGTCGCCTTTTACCGGTAACATTCATAAGATTTATTAATATTTTCATAGAAAATTTTAAATAAAAAGGCATAGCTCATTTTCAAACAATTAATTACTGCTTTCAAAAATAGTTAACTTTTACCACCAAAATTTTAACTAGGTTAACATTGTTTTATTTCTGATGACATATTATATTTCCCAGTAAACCAACAAGGAAACGATAAACTTTTAAATATAATTTATTTTGTTTTTGAGCAATCTACTTAAAAATGTAAGGTTTTAGCAATATAGCGTTTAATTGAAAGTATTCAGAATTTCATAGTAAAATCTCAATTACTTCAAAATAAATTAATAATTTGTTGTTTCAAAAGGAATATTATCAAAAATGCTCCATGTGCATTCCTTTCACATATAATAGGATCATTTTTATTCATGTAATTTTTAGACCTTAGAATAAATATTAGCTGTTATCGTAGGCAATGGTTGGAAATATATATAGCATAAAGTAAAAATAGTTGAAATATCCATTTTTTCTGTACAAAACATATATAAGAATTCTTTAATTCCGAAAAGGAGATTTTTTTGCTGTTTGAATTATATTAATTTTAACTAACATTTATTTTGTGCTTAACAAGGTAAATTATCGATGGATTTCGAAAGTATATTATGTTTAAACATGCACTTGAAATGTTTTAAACACTTATAAAAGTTGAAAATTTTTCTTTGCAATGCTATTTAAAGTAGTTATTTGTAATGACTGAATTGTCTGTTATGGTAATAACTGTATTAGCTAGAAGGTGATTGATATTAACATGTTGACGGACACTTGTGTCTATAGCCGTCAAATTGAAGTTCACTGTGTTGCATGACGGCAATAGCCGTCCAAAACGAAACGGTAGTTTTTAGACACTACGGCTAAAGCGGTACAAATGTGCATTTACCGGCGTACAAGTAGAAGCCTAATGTCATGTTTTGGAAGTATTTTTTTAGGTTGAATTTCGTTGTCCACCTGTTACACGACTTGCAGCTTCAGTATGCATATGGTTGTGAAGGGAGTAGTACGATCGTGTCTCTCTTGAATTTATAATTGTTATTAATTTCATGTAAAACTCTCAAAAATACTTTGTTACACACAAAAAATTGCTTAATTGAGTCATTAAACTTGTTTTTAAATTTTTGTTACAGTCACCATCATCCCATTACTTAGCGTTTAGAGTCCGCTGGCGCCATGACGGTTATAGCTGCAACCTAATTAAAGGTGCTGAATCAATCAAAATTAATTTTATTTAAGTAGGAAGAATAAAGCTATACTTCTAATATTCTAAAAATTACAAAAACATATAGTGTTAATTTTCGAACTGCACTTGTTCCTACAGTCAATGTGTTAAACCTTCTTGGGTGTGACTCTTAGACATATTTCGCAATGAAATAAGATAGAAATATCAAATAAGCGTACTCACTGTAAACTCAAAAGCAATAAAAGTTATTTTTAATGGTACTGTCAACTGAAACATTCATCAGTTTTAAATTTTTCATATCAAATTTTAAATAAATGTACAGAGCTTTTAACACATGTCATATCATCTTCGTAGAAAAACTGTCTGGATTTTAATTTTATTTGTTTAAGCAATATATCTGACACCAGATTAAATTGCACGTGGTAAATATTCAAGGAAGTTATTTGTAATAACTGAATTGTCTGATATGGTGTAATAACTATATTATCTAGAAGGTGATTGATATTAAACACCCTTAGGTGTGACTCTTAGACATATTTCTCAATGAAATTAGATAGAAATATCGAATAAGCGTGCCCACTGTAAACTCAAAAGCAATAAAAGTTATTTTTAATGGTACTGTCAATTGAAACATTCATCAATTTTAAATTTTTCATATCAAATTTTAAATAAATGTGCAGAGCTTTTAACACATGTCATATCATCTTCGTAGAAAAACTGTCTGGATTTTAATTTTATTTGTTTAAGCAATATATCTGACACACGGATTGAATCGCACGTGGTAAATATTCGAGCGAGTTGCACGTCTGACGAAACGCAAGTTCAAAGTCGCTGGCATCATGCTGCTACAGTTTAAGAGATGATGAATGGTTTGTTTTCGGCGGCGCGAGAAATGTCGCCTGAGCTATTTTCTCCTTCCAACAGTTCAGCGAAAATCGAGGTTTCAATGAAGTAAGCGATCGTGATCAGCGGAATATGAGTAAAAAGGGTTCTCAGAAATGACACATGTTAAAAAAATGACAACTATCATGTTTCATTTAAATGTATGCAGTGTCGACTAAGAGACCAATCCCTTCATTATGTTTGATTTGTGTGTCCTAATCACAAAAGCACATGTGGCATAGAATTTCAGGAAATGTATGTAGTGTTATTCCTCTTTGGTGGGATATTAGTGGTTAAATACTAGGAGAAGAACTGTGCACTTTTATCACATCTCCAGGTGAAGATAAAACGAAAAATGTTCATTTCTGTGAATAAATATACTCGGTATTAAAATTTGTCCAGAACTGCATTCTTCAACCCCTTGCTCGTGGAATATATTCGAGATAAAAGTGCCAAAAATGGAAAAAATTCTCTTTAATTTTGTTCTCTATTATCATCACAATGTTAGAAATAGATTATTTTTGAAAAAAAAACGAACTTTTAAAAGAAATAACTATTTTTAATACTTTTACATGTATATTGGAAATGTTAATAAATTACGGTAATTTTTGCTCAAATTACAGCAAAATAAACCAAATGACATTATTGTCTGAATAAATATAATAAACTAATACAGCAATATTATTATTTATATCAACTGTCTTGGATTCTATTTCCCTTAGATTCCTTTGAATTTCTCAAATCCTTTACAGTATCCTAGAAATAGCGACAAATGGCCAAACTTTTGGCAGGAAAATAGCTCTGTCTATTGGAAAAATGGCAAATTAAATATTGTGCATTGGATGAACCGATTTCGGGTTTCACGGAATTGAAATACCGTTTTTTTTCTTCCCCGAACTCAGGTCGGGCATTCCCCAAAACTGCAGCATTTGCGTTGCCCGAACTGAGTTTGGGTGTCACAGGCTGGGAATTAACTACGAGTGAGTATAAACTGTTCAATCAACCATCCTGTATTGTTTTCTGCACGTACACTTACTTAAGAAACCTACTCTTGAAAATTATATCTCACAGTCACACAGTGTTTTGTAAAAATGTGTGTTGTACCTACTTTAGAGATCTACATTATTTTCAATTTCTGCATTTCTTTTTAATTTAAAAATATTTATTAAGATAAACTTCTTTAAGTATTAATATATGTTTTTAAAAAATAATATTTTAAAGAATACGTATTTTTAAAAATATAAAATTTTCAGATTCGTATTAGAGAATTCTCAAAAATAACACATTAAATATTTTGGCAAATATCATTTTTTATCTAAATGTATGCAGTATCAACTAAAAAATTATACCTCATTATGTATGATTTGTGTTTTTTAATCACAAAAGAAAATTTAAGAATTTACGAAAACATTAATTTTTAGTTTTTATTTTATATTAATAAAGCATTTTTTAAACAAATTTAATGGTACGAGATATTTACCTAGTTATATATTGTTTCTTTTTTACAAATTTAATATAATTTGCGAACTAGGAAATTGTCTAAAATAAGAGTTTGTCTTTAAAATTTTAAATAAATAGACTCTAGTATAAACACATATTTTTAAAATATATGCATATTTTTTATATATATAAATTCGAGATACATAATTCTTCAGAATATTTTTATATATTCATACAATATTCATTTCATGAACTCTTGTAAAGAATTATAAAATATGTAATTTTATAATCTGAATCCAATCATTCATCATCATTTAACTCTTCGTTGTATGAGAAACAAAGGAAAATTTAAAATAAAATTTACTTTAAATCTTTTTAAACGTTTTATTTTAATACTATATGAATATTTTTTATGAGATTACTCTATTGTTTTAATATAATTACTCTTATATAATACTTTATATATACATAATATAATTTAAATAATATTGCTCTGTGCTATAAAATTATACCTAAGTATGATATTTTATGAATAAAATATTTTCACATATTTATGGTACCAGTTCAATTTTTGAAATTTTTTTTCTCTTATTCGTTTAGTAAGCAACATCTTATCTGTAAATTTAATCTACATATTAAATTTTATCTGTAATCTATTGTAATCTATTCTTTCGTAATCTATTGATGTAAATTTTATTTATGAGAAAAAATTTTAAAAAAATACAATTTTAAATCTTTATATATATATATATATATAAAATATATATAATATATTTACTAAATATGATCTTTTTAAAAATACAATCTTATAACACAGATAAATGTTATTCAATTGCATAAAATGGAACTAATTAGCTTATATGCTGATTATAATTACTTCTTATCAACTCACTAATACCAATAAGATATGTATTAAATTTTATTGTTCTCCTTTAAGGTTAATTTATTACTATTCAAAGAGAAACATAACTACATTACATAAAAGAAAGAGATTACAAAGAGAAACATAACTACATAACATACAGTTTGGCTCTCCGGTGAAAATAAAGAAATTTTTTTAGTACTATCCCTATATTTTTACAACAGGAATTAAATTAGAGCATTATCTACTTTCTTTATAAAAGAACATAATATATAGTAGATGTTATTTTATTACACATTGCATCTTTGTCTATAATAATTTGTTTTATGATGATATGAATTTGACCTAAGTAATATTTCTCTAACAAGTCTTAATAATATGGTACAAACTCGTTTTTAACTAGTCGAGATTAAATCTGTATGCACATTTATGGAACTAATTATCTTATATGCTGATTATAATTACTTCTTATCCTCAACTCAGTAATACCATCAAGATATGTACTAAATTTTATTGTTCTCCTTTAAGGTTAATTTATTACTATTCAAAGAGAAACATAACTACATTACATAAGAGAAAGAGATTACAAAGAGAAACATAACTGCATAACATACATTTTGGCTCTCCGGGGAAAATAGAGAATTTTTTAGTACTATCACTATATTTAGAAAACAGGAATTAAATTAGAGCATTATCTACTTTCTTTATAAAAGAGCATAATATATTGTAGATGTTATTTTATTAGACATTGCATCTTTGTCTATAATCATTTAATTGTTTTATGATGATATGAATTTGACCTAAGTAATATTTCTCTAACAAGTCTTAAAAATATGGTACAAACTCGTTTTTAACTAGTCGAGATTAAATCTGTATGCACATTTATGGAACTAATTATCTTACATGCTGATTATAATTACTTCTTATCCTCAACTCAGTAATACCAATAAGATATGTATTAAGTTTTATTGTTCTCCTTTAAGGTTAATTTATTACTATTCAAAGAGAAACATAACTACATTACATAAGAGAAAGAGATTACAAAGAGAAACATAACTACATAACATACATTTTGGCTCTCCGGGGAAAATAGAGAATTTTTTAGTACTATCACTATATTTAGAAAACAGGAATTAAATTAGAGCATTATCTACTTTCTTTATAAAAGAGCATAATATATTGTAGATGTTATTTTATTAGACATTGCATCTTTGTCTATAATCATTTAATTGTTTTATAATGATATGAATTTGACCTAAGTAATATTTCTCTAACAAGTCTTAAAAATATGGTACAAACTGGTTTTTAACTAGTCGAGATTAAATATGTATGCACATTTATGGAACTAATTAGCTTATATGCTGATTATAATTACTTCTTATTAACTCACTAATACCAATAAGATATGTATTAAATTTTATTGTTCTTCTTGAAGGCTAATTTATTACTATTCAAAGAGAAGCATAAAATAATTTTTATTACATCTGAGTGCTATGTAATAGTAGTACTACTTTGTTTTTAATTTTTTAATATAATCTATAAGTGCAACTTAAAAACATCAAAAATGAAAATTAAATAGTAAATAAATCTGTTTTGAAAGTAAATTTTAACTTATTTGAAAACTGTAAAACACAAGTAAAAAAATGTGACTAAATATATAGGGTTTATTCGGGGTTCAGAACTTTATGCAATTGTTCCCTCTGTTTACTTCAACAGTCCCCAAGTTTACTAAGGACTAAAGTGTAGAAATTTTCTGGCCACCTGCTGCTTCCATTTTGTGGGTCTGCAAGTATGTGACCCGCGGAGCATATATATTGTGACCAAAAGTGGATAAATTTGAGCTTAAACTCATTTCTAGGACTCTAGTTTGGAAAGAGCAAACTTGGCAGGGAGGAAAAATAAATTGATCTACCACCAAGATAAACCTTAACAAGCTTTCTCTCTATATTTATTGCTTTCAAGACTTTCAGCAATATATTGACCGTGTTTGTTCTACGGGAAACTGTTGTAACTTATGTACTTGTCAGGTTTTACTGAATAAACTCAGCAGGGATGGAATTTCCAAAACAAAAAGATGATGAGGAAGCAATCACTATCGTGAACTATTTGAAACTGGGTAAAAATATTGTAAAGGCAGGATTTAAGTGACTGATAAAATACTTCTACAGAAACTAATACTTAAATCGCTCTAAGATAAAGTATGTAATAATAAATTAACTGTGTTAAATCTTTTTTAATTGCTTACAGTACAAAAACTAACATTTATCACTCTTTTACTGTCGTTTTGTTTCCTGATACGGATCTCTTTAATGAAAAGTTTTCTTACGCAGATAATATGTGAGGAGAAATAGAATATTGGGGAACCATTTATCTGTATGCAATGTAAAGGATTTTAAACATATTACTTTTAAAGACAAAAAATAGAGTAAATAAATTCATACACTATGTACTACAAACTTAGCAACAAAAATAAAATAATTTGCAGTTATAAAATTAGTTATTAATAAAAATGCCTGACCTTTACTAAAAGGTTGTTATTTCGTTGGCCGAACAAGACAACTGTTGTCTTAGTCTATGGGTTAAAATTCCATTTTTTCTATGAATGCTTACATATATATAATACGTTATTAGCTTTAAGAAGTAGACTCTGTTTTATTTAAGTACCGGATAGCAAAACACTAGCTATAGGGCTCCTAAACAACCATGTTAGATCATGTGAAATTTAATTAGTTTTATATAAAATGACTTTTTTCATATACCAAACATTGAAGGATACATAAAATTCAAGGGATATAATAAGAGGGATGAATTATGTGAAAGAAAATGCACTGATTTACTTGTCTCCATTGAACTATAATTGCAGTCTTTAACCCTTTAAAGTTCACTATTGAAAATTCTTTGAGAATTAGGTTAATAATGTAATCTATGAACCTTATATAAGTGAAATATGTGAAAAATATTTCGATTTCTGTAGGTAGTGGGGGTTTTTTTGCTGGGGGGGGGGGGTTAACTGTGAAACTATCTATACCCTTGTGCAGCTTGAAAATAATACGTTCTTAAAATTTTAATTATAGTGGAAGATCATTGAATATTTATCATTAAAAGGATGTGATAGATAAATAGCTAAAGAATTTATAAGTAATGTTTTGTGTAGGTATATTTATTTGGGGACATCAAGGAAAAAAAATCAAATTTCTGAGGGTTTTCCCACAAAGCAAGTTTAAACGCGGATATTTCAAAGAGAAAAATAAATTGTGTGTAGTTCTACTATTTATTAATAGTATAAAGTGTTACATACATACAAAAAAATCATTAATATAATTTTAAGAAAAGAAAAATATTTTAACAGATGGTTTCACTGCGAAACCACTGCTCTATAAAGGGTTAAAAGCTTGACGATTTGATTTTCTTCATTGTTTCTAAAGAATATTTATCTGAAAAATTGATAATTTTTCAGAAATTTATTTACTAACAAAATCAGTTTATGTTTCATATTATAGCTGTATTTTCCCGAGAATGTAGTGACTTAAAAACTTATTCCCTATTTTTTATATGGAACATGTATTTCAAAGATCAAGTCAAAAATTACTGATTTTGCGAAAATTCTAAATAATCATAGATTGAGGTTAATAAAAAGCAATTATATCACTTATAAATGTACCAAAATTTATAGGCTCGAAAGAAAGGGTATTCGATGTTAGTATTTTATATTGAATTATTAAATTATAAATTTTTTCTCTTATTAGATATTATTATTTAATATTATTTGCTCATTCTTGAGTTTGGGGGATAGAGAACTCAGGTAGGAAGGGGGGGGTTGGATAGAGAACTCAGGTAGTCTGGAATGTAAACTCATTCGATACACTCTAGGTTCTTGACAGAGAATTGTTTATTCAAGTTTACCATAGTAATAACTCAAAAATACAGGTATTTTATCATATGCCAAGTTAGAAATGCATACATGATATATTTCTCTAGTACTTATTAATTTCAAGTGGAAGACATTTTCTTTATTGTTTTGTTTTACACAAATACCAACAACTTTAACCTAAAATACATTGAGATTGGGAAAAAATAGATTTATTTTAAATTAATTTTAAGCCCCATTTTCAGAGAAATGTGCTTTCAAAGTAGTCATTTAAATGTGTTGTTTTTTGTTGCATTTCTTTTAATCACGCAACATGAAAATAATTCTGTAAAATTAATGATGCTGTACAATTTGCAGAATATATAAAATATTCTACATTAACTGCAATTAAGGTTAATATACGTAAATCTGGTTTATACACGTATTTTCAATTATATTCCCAACTATTCGTGCTCTAAACAGTTGGTTTATTAAAGCCTCTTAAAGAAAATAAATTCATTATCAGAGTCTCATACTCCAATTTCCTATACCACAAAATTGTAACCTCTAAATAATTTACCAAAAAGGTCCTTTTCGTAACGTACATTTAGTAACACTTTAAGGCCTATTTAATCTTGAAAGTATTATTTTCCCATGCTTCCCAGACTAGGGGTAACCGCAATAAAACGTGCAAAGTTATAATAAAAAATTTACGATAAACCTAGTTGTTAGCCACCTGTCCTCAAATATTGATACTAAACATTATAGAATATTATTGTTACTTACTGTAGTAAAATTACTGTAATTATCTTTTTTATCCCTGTACTTCTCAGTAAATTATCATAACAAATAAGAGAAGAAAAGGTCACTTAAAAGTGAGGTATATCATCGATGCAGTACCACCTTCACCTATTCACTCTCCAATAAGCCACTTGAAAAATTCTTGACCCATGAGACATTTCAGTAATTTTAGAGTTCATCAATCAAGCTTTTCATCGAACTTTCGGTTCGCAGACCAACATTGTCTAATTTAAGAGAAACCGACAAATGCTATGAAATGGAGATAAACATCATGTTCCATATATACAAAAATTTTGCACCTGCTTCACGAAATTCAGTATAAAAATCCTTAACCCTCTGACTGCTCAATTTGTAAACCGAGATCTCTTTAAAAATTGCGTATTTTTTTGTAGCATAGTTTAAATATATATATAAATTGGAAAATTGAAATACTAATTTTTTTCTTGAAAAGATTTTTTTATATTGTCTTCTATCATGAGAAAATAAGCTTTCAGAAAAGCTAATTTCATATGTTATAACATAAAAAATTATTTTTTAATAAATTTCAATTGAAATACAGTTAATTTCTATTTATAACATAATGTCTATATTTCTATTATCTAATATGACAATAGTTCTAGTCATATAATGCTATTTATCACCTAATTAAATGACTAATACTGTATATAATTATTCCACTGGTTAAATAGTGAAATGGTGGAATATGCTTCTTAATAAAGGAAGAAAAACAAATGGCAACGAAAATCGCGGAATGAACAAATTTTGCTACATTTGAATTGCTTGTGGAAATCGCGGGATGAGCATTCAGCGGGTTAATGCAATTTGTAGTAAACTCTTTGAAATAAGTCTGATCTCTTTTTCGTTAATATTTGTAAGATAATATACTTTTACAATATAGTTATTATGCTTTAATATACATCAAAGGTATTTAAAGGTATTAGGAAAAAAAAATTGTTAAATGCAGATAGCTTTTGTACCCAATGCAATATTTCAAAGTGTGTATGATTGTCATACCTTATTAAATCTACTTTTTCTGTCTATTATTTCTGAATCCCAGATCCACAATGTCTATTTTAACAAATATATATTTAAACAATAATCATATATTTTAATTAGATAATGTTTTAGATCCACTATTATTTTAAATCACCACTTAATTTATCATAATGTCCTACAAGAAATGCACCAAACACTTCTTATATACATTAAGTCTGTGTATTTCCAAAATTAGCCAAAATTATAGTCTTTTAATAATTTAAAGAATTTGGATCGGTCTTTAGTGTAATAAGTGGTTGAAAATTATTGCTCAAAAAACATTTAAAAAAAATAAAATGTTTTCAAAATAGAGTATAAAAATAACTGCTGAATAAAATATTTTAATGTAATTGATTTAGTGATGCATCAATAAATGTATATGTGTGTGTGTGTTCAAAGTTTCTTAACTTTAAATAAATAATTTACAAAATTAGTCTGTAACTTCCAATGTCGCTTTAAAGCTAAGAGAAGGAAAAGGTAGATGCCGTATGTCTTAAAAAAATCACTTACGATTTATTAAAAAATATTTAAAAATCAAGTGACAAAAATATTCTATTATTATACATTAATTATGTTTCTATTAGCGATATTTCTACAATTAGCCGAAATAATATTCTTTAAATAAATACAACATCTTGGAGCAGTCTTTAGTTTGATTTTGATAATTAGGGAAAAATTATAGCACTAGGAGCGTTTTAAAAAATAAAATATTTTCAAAACATTCAATGCAAAAATAATTATTGAATAAAATATTTTAATGTAAGTGATTAAGTGATACATCAATATATATATATATATATATATATATATATATATATATATATATATATATATATATGTGTGTGTGTGTGTGTGTGTGTGTGTGTGCGTATTCAAAGTTTCTAAATTTAAATAAATAATTTACATAATCGCTTTGTAAATTATAGCACTAGGAACATTTAAAAAAATAAAATATGTTCAAAACGTTGAGTGTAAAAATAACTATCGGATACAATATTTTAATGTAATTAATTGATTCAGTGATAGATCAATATATTTATAAATGTGTGCCTATGTGTATGTGTGTGTGTGTTTAAAGTTTCTAAATTTAAATAAATAATTTACAAAATCGTTTTGCAAATTATAACATTAGGAAAATTTTAAAAAATAGAATATTTTCAAAACATTGAGTGTGAAAATAACTATCGGATAAAATATTTTAATGTAATTAATTGATTCAGTGATACATCAATATATTTATAAATGTGTGCCTGTGTGTATGTGTGTGTGTGTGTTCAAAGTTTCTAAATTTAAATAAATAATTCACAAAATCGTTTTGCAAATTATAACACTAGAAAAATTTTAAAAAATAAAATATTTTCAAAACATTGAGTGTGAAAATAACTATCGGATAAAATATTTTAATGTAATTGATTTAGTGATACATCAATGTATATATATAAATATATATATATATATATATATATATATATATATATATATATATATATATATATATATATACACACACACATATATATATATATATATATATATATATATATATATGTGTGTGTGTGTGTGTGTGTGTGTGTGCGTTCAACGTTTCTAAATTTAAATAAATAATTTATAAAATCGCTTTGTAACTTTCACTGTCTCCTTAAAAAAAGCTAAGTAAGAGGTAGATGTCGTCTCTGTAAAAAATTGCTTATGAGTTATTAAACAAAGATTTAAAAAAGCAAGTGACAAAAAATATTCAATTAGGGATAGATGTTCCTGGTGATAATTAAGAAATGCAAACAAATCTCGATAAGATCTAAACTCTATCTTGATTAAATGTTACAGAGATTGAGATGATTAATGAAGTTTGTGTGATGATAATGTCTACACCGCAATTTGCAAGATAAAATTAGCTGAAAAACTATACCTTATTTTTTACAGCAAATTTTTCGCTATAAATAATATGCTCTCAATTTTTTTAGTTCTTTTATATTATATAAACCGATAATGACACATTGGATATTAATGTGACGGTATTACAACCTCGTAAAACAGGGTATAGCCCCAAAACAAATGTAATACGAATGGAACACTATTCATATTTCCAATTATGTATAGAAGCTGAATACTTTCTTAAAACAATGATATCCTTTTACTAAGATCAGATTACTTTCTATATTTGTGCTATCGTAAAAGGTACCTCTATATTATGCACTGAAAAGAGGAGTCGTAAAATCCTGTATGTAATAAAAAAAATTCTTTGCATCTCAGGCATGTGATGGAAATAAATATAAAAATTAAATTTAAGGAATAAGAATTATTTAAAATACATTTTCACAGCAAGACATTGCATATATATAATATGCTGAAAATTGGATCACTTCGTGATCAGAAATTCGTGGAATTTAGCATCATTACGCTGTAGAAAGCTGTGGTAATATTATTCTCGCGCAAATTTATAATTTGGATTGTCTGTTGCTTAAACTATCATATTTGTTAACAATCTGCAGCATACGATATTTATTCAATAGTTCAATTAATACGTTTATCTTTTATAGGGGTTCTAAACCTTTAATAGAAAAATTGAATACTCAACTTTATATGGGAACATGTATAACCCAGACCGAAGGCTGGGTGCGAAGCAGCTAGTATACTTATATTGTTTGATGCTTTCTAACTTTACACCTGATTAATGCTTAATATGTTTATTTACCATTCCAAGTTTACATTTTAAATATAAGGTAATGTACATGCATAAAAATTCTAACACTTATTCAGTGTTCATAGATTTCCAATTTATACCGTTAATCAATCTATGTATTCAAAGAAACAAGCAATGGCAATGAACATCAATTTTACAAAAAAAAAAAAAAAAAAAAAAAAAAAAAATCGTGGTTTCAAATTTATATTTTTGAATGTTTACAGTATTTTATACTTGAATTTCCTTAGTTTCAGTCACTTCATTTATGAAAATTAAATACTAATCTTCAAAACACTGTAAATACTTAAAATCAAATCCCCCAACTTTACTTTAAATTTAAATTTATATAGTTTGGAAAAAATATGCTAAATTCTTTATCAATTTAATATTCAAGCACACATATAACCACGAGAAAATGTGTAAATTAATACTGATGAGTACCTCACTATTTGATTGACTTATTTCCGCTATCACATCTGGAAAATATGTATCTATGGTTTGACAGCTGGAGTTTAAAGATTTCTCTAATATAATAGTAAAAGTAATTCTGTAATTTAATAAATTATATTCTACATTCAAACCGGTTTACTTTTTTAATTCAACCAATGATATTAAAATAGTATTAAAATATTTCGTATCTAGTTCTTTAAATACAAATAATTATATTCAAATGGCATGAATATTAGAAAAAACGTTAAAGAGACTTAAAAAACGTTGAATTGTGAAAAAAATGGGAATCAGCTGTGCTTTCACGACAAAAATTGTTATTTCCAAATTTCTTAGGAAACAAATTATAATTTAAGGAGTATTAGGAGTATTAACATTTAAAAAAATTGAAACATTATTACAAATGCAAAGGGACAAATGAAAGACTTATAGTCGTATGCTTTTCTAAGTTCAGTATGACCCTTATGCTTATTTTGTAAATAAAGTTACTTGCGAAAATATTATTGATGGATCATCAATTTGTGAAATAATACTTATTTAAAAACATCTGGAAAGTGCATTACAAATCATTATTACAAATGATCATTATTACAAATGATAGGAGCATCGCAAAATGCAACACTTCACTTGAGTTTTGAACTTTTACCAGAATCAAAATATCCACACTTAAAGAAAGCCTAATTTGTATTTTTAATGTAAATTATTGGTGTGAATCTTTGAATTCCTTTATGCATTTTGTAAAATGGAAATATTATTCACAATTGATCCTGCAGAATTTCTGATAAAGGCATTAAACTATTTTCTAACGAATTAAAAATACTACACTTATTCAGTGTTCATAGATTAACAATTTATACCGTTGATAAATATATGTATTCAAAGAAACAAGCAATGGCAATGAGCATCAATTTTGTAAAAAAGAAAAAAAAAGAAAAAAAAATCGTGTTTTCAAATTTATATTTTTCAATTATAAAACCCTTAGTTAAATAGTACTACAGTAATGCATTTTTATGATGTTTTATTTTTAGATTAATCTTTTAAACTTTATAAGTGAAGAATTGAATTTTTTTTTTTTTTATAAAATTTTCACTCTTTACAATTATTTGTTTTTCTGTGTATTTTATGCAGCACTTAATATTTGTTATACTATTTTATTTGAATAAAATATGAGTTTATATATTTAAAGCTTGTAAATGGAGTGTTGCCCTTTAAAAAGTATATAAAGCCAAATGCTCTATTTGTCCGTAAGCATGCGCACTTTTGTTATATATCCTGTATAAATAAGGAATTCCTAAATGACACATATACTATACTCTTCTATAACTTAAGTTTTAAAAGTAATTTTTTTTAGTTAAATAGTTTTTTTAAATATGCTGTGATTTAATTATTGGAAAAAATTCTATATAAACATGTTTCCTTTTTTTTCAACATCTCAAATTCTTGAAACCTTATAATTAACCAAATGTTGTGGAAATATTTTCCCATTGAGGATGAGAGCATGTGTCATCATATCTCGATCGCCCAGGAGATGTCATTTGCCGATAATTTTACCACTTGGAACTCCACAGTTGAAACCTCTTTTATCAACTTGTCTTTGAGTGGAAAGCCACCTTAAGGCAAGACCATTGGTAAGAAGAGAAATGCAAGAAAAGATAGCTTTTAAACTTATGATGAATGAAGTTTAACTAAGAAATTAAGCTTTATAGAAATTTTTGCCCGTTTTGCAGGTATGGGGGTGTAAGTCATAATAGCTGGACCTCCCAGGAGATAGCACTTACCCTTAACCTTACTACTTGGAACTCCACAGTCGAAACCACTTTTTGAACGCAACCAGTTTTTGAACGCAAAGCCACCTTAAGGCAAGATCAATGGCGAGTAAAAGAATGTATGAAAAGATAACTTATATTTATAATGAATGAAGTTTGTAAATGTCCAGCCTAATTTGAGATAATAAAGCTACTAAAAGAAAGTTTCTACAATCTGTGTAATGAATGATTATTAAAATTAAGCCTCGATTTAATAACTGTATTGCTTCTGAATCATTTCCATCTTGTAATTTTTTTTATAAATTTAGATTCTTATTAAATATAAAATCTCATCCTATGTGAAATCTTCGAATTCATCAAAACTAAAAATAGAGATAAATTGAAGGTTTGACTATAAAGTTTCAGGGATGATAGAGGTATTGAATTGTTGTTAATCACAGCAAAAAGACAAGCATATCAGATTTAAGGTATAATATTATTCGTTTAATAGGTAGAAATTTAATATAAAATATTCGAGTTTTTATGGACATCGTCCATCTAAGGTACCCAGCTTACCACTGTCATGGATTTCCTCACACCTCCAATGAAAAATAACAATAGAATCAATCGGACACGTTAAACATATTTCTACAATCAATTGCAATAGAGTCATATCCACACCTTTACAGTACCTTGTAATTTGGAATAATTATGACTTTAAAATTTTACAGAAAATCGAATGACTTTTTATATAAATGAAAGAAGAATGACTCAAAGTAAAGTTACATGGAGGGACTCCTTAACTTTGATTTTGCTAACAGAACCATAATCTCTGAACACTCCATATTTACAAACACATTGACCTTTATAATAAGAGAAAGTGATTATCTCCTTCTAAATGATTAATATGTTTCTTTTATCAAATAACTTTCAATTTCTATCGATATTATCCTGTTCAGAAAGGGAATCAGAAGTTTTAATCTAAGACATGACATTCATTTTACCTTAACATTTGGTGATATTTAGGTTGATGCGGCTCATAAAAGCACCAGCGCTGAGACCTATGGCCTATTGTACTGAAAGCCCCTCCCCCCGTTTCCCGAGAATAAAAGAATCCCAACAGTAAGTTAAAGAATTAACACTTAAGTCTCAAAGAGACCAATAACTGAAATAAATTTCAGCAGCAGTTTAACCGAGAAGTTAGTTAACTCCCATGGTTCAATAGTATGATATTCAAGATATTCAAAACGCTTAGCAGAGTAATATTCATATTCACATAATATATGTAACGAACTCTAGTCTGCCACTTGACACCCCCTACATGTTGGTCTATCAGTGATGCCAATAATGTTCAGATGTCTTCCGTTAATGTTGGAAACATTACTACAAGGTGTTTCAAAAATGACCGGTATATTTAAAAAATCAATAAAAGCTAAACTGACAGTGATAGAAATACACAGTTTATTGCAATATGTTTGGGACAATAGTAAATTTTCAGGCAGACAAACTTTCAAAATTAGTTACAATATTCCACAGCATATGGCGTTGCAGTCTGAAAAAATCTAGACTACGATATTATTCTGTATGGACTTAAAAGACCAGTTGTACCTCCACTATCCAGAAGCAATTGAATAACTGGAGCAGTATATCTGCTCTGCATGTGAAGCCATCCCGCATGAAATGTTTACAAGGGTTTCTAATAATTTCGTTTTGAGAATACGCCATATTATTGCTGAGCCTAGTGGATATCTGGAAAATATCGTAGTTTAGATTTTTCCAGATTGCAGCACCGTTGTGGAACATTATAACTAATTTTGAAAGTTTGTCTGCCTGAAAATTTAATATTGTCCCAAGTATATTGTAAAAAACTGTGTATTTCTATCACTGTCCGTTTAGTTTTTATTGATTTTTCAAATATGCCGGTCATTTTTTAAACACCCTGTAGTATAAACAAGTCACTCCTTAAATTGGGACTGATTTGTCATTGTTGCTGTAGTTAGTTAATTTCCCTTTATTTAAATAAATTAGTCTTAAATTAATTTAAAACTGTCATTCTAGCTGATACTCTTGTTAAATGAACGATATATTACGCTGTGGTAACAATATCCCTTTTAATAACGCATAAAGCATCTAATTATACATACAATTAATCACTTAAAATTTTCTTGTCAACGGTTTCCTGTTAATGCTCCGTTATAGATTCATCTGAATTCCTTTTAAAAAATTGAAAAAATATCCAACGTGAAAAGAGAACTGTTTGGGAGATCGGCAATCTTTGAAGTCTTTTCAGTTACGATTTCGCGAAAACATAATATTCCTTCAGAGAAAGTGCAGAACTTTCTACTAAAAGGTTTAATGTTCGCTTATGCAAAGATCCTGGAAATCTGACACCCACGATACGAAAGAATCACAAGAAAAGTATTGTTTAGTCTTGTAGGCAGCCACATGCCTGGGAGACCACATGCACGATCATACAATGAAACGTTGAGGGAAGGTGTTGCTACGATGGGTGAGGTCTGCTTAAAGTTTTTGGTGGTTTTTTAAATATTTCTCTCAATGTTCAAGTGCGTTGTGTCAAGAGAGGAATTATGTGCCCAAGAAAATGAGTGCTATTGCGAATTACAAGTGCAATAACCATTTAATGGTTTCTGTTTTTAGAGCAATTTAACTAGAAATAAGGACAAATTATAACCCATAAGCAGCATATATTTTAAAATTTCTGTTACAGCTGCAACTTTTAACCACAGTTAAGGTGTTTACTGGAATTTAAGGGCATAATTGAGTCACAGTTGTGGTGATAGGCAATTAAAAAAAAAATAATTTAACAGTAATTCACAAATTTGCAGAAAAATGGATTTTGAAACCTTCTAAATCCATTACCTAAATCAACATAAGAATAAAATTTCAAAAAATTATAGATACACAATGAGGGATTTTGATAATTTTGTGAAATTTTTGAGAAATTTAATCTAATCTCAATTCAGATCAGTTTTATATATAACCCATTGTCCTTACTGGAATTTAAGGACATAAATGAGTCACAGTTGTGGTGATAGGCAATTTAAAAAAAATAATTTAACAGTAATTCACAAATTTGCAGAATAATGGATTTTGAAACATTCTGAATCCATTACCTAAATCAACATAAGAATAAAATTTCAAAAAATTATAGATACACAATGAGGGATTTTGAGAACTGTGTGAAATTTTTGAGAAATTTAATCTAATCTCAATTCAGATCAGTTTTATATATAACCCATTGTCCTTACTGGAATTTAAGGACATAAATGAGTCACAGTTGTGGTGATAGGCAATTTAAAAAAAATAATTTAACAGTAATTCACAAATTTGCAGAATAATGGATTTTGAAACATTCTGAATCCATTACCTAAATCAACATAAGAATAAAATTTCAAAAAATTATAGATACACAATGAGGGATTTTGAGAACTGTGTGAAATTTTTGAGAAATTTAATCTAATCTCAATTCAAATCAGTTTTATATATAACCCATTGTCCTTACTGGAATTTAAGGACATAATTGAGTCATAATTGTGGTGAGAGGCAATTAAAAAAAATAATTTAACAGTAATTCACAAATCTGCAGAAAAATGGATTTTGAAACCTTCTAAATCCATTACCTAAATCAGCCCAAGAATAAAATTTCAAAAAAAATTATAGATACACAATGAGGAATTTGGAGAATTGTGTGAACGTTTTGAGAAATTTAATCTAATCTCAATTCAGATCAGTTTTATATATAACCTAATAAAATTGAAAGTGTAGAAACTAGTAAAAAAATTTATACATTCAAACAGTTAGTATAGTGGTGTAAGCATATTCTTCGAAGAGCTCTTTTAAGTTTTAATTATGAATTTCAAGTCTTGAATGTAATATATCCTTAAATTTTACTAATATATAAAAGTATTAGAAAAACTTACAGAAATATGTTGCTAAATTTGTTTCTAAACTGTTTTTTTTCTTGCATTTTACTATATTATACATTTTAGAAGTCTTATGGTAAAATCCATACTAGAAAATATGTTTACATAATGTTATAACAATTTGCCAAAATCATTTTTTGAAAAATAAAATTGTTTTAATGTTTAAAAACACTTACAGATCTTCTTTATAGTTAATTTGTTATTTTTTTTTAATTTCAATAAACTTTTAAAATGTCTTGCATATTTTGTGAAACTAATTTTTGTCAATTACAATTTTCCCGAAACATCGTATACATCTCAAAACAGTATGTTTTTCCACGATCAGTTTATGAAATAATATACTATTTTAGTATATAAATCCTCAGATTCGTCATAGGTAATATTTAGAATAAAAAGTTTGCTCACATAAATTATTTAGGTATATTATCACAAACATCTATTGCTTACTGTCCTTGCCTTCACTATGCATGTTCTTCAGTAAGGTTATTGTTAATAGATTTTAAATCTGATATGAGTTTCTGATGTAAGATATTTAATATTAAGTGAAATTTAAGTATATTTTATCATTGAGTGTATTATTAAAATATGGGTCATGACGTGATGAGTTAGGATGTAAAAAACTTTCTACACCCATTGCCATTCACGACCCGGATTTAGATAATACGATACTTAATCGAAGGTGATCTTCAACAGACTTGAATATTGCATATAATGAATTGTTTATCTATCTTCTAACATTCTGAAAATGTATTTTGCATTCTTCCCATGTGTAATTAATAACAGTGTTAAAAATCTATTGTTCACACTTACCAGTTTTAAGATTTTTCGATATTAATACTTTTTAAGCAAAAACAAAAGGCACTTAAAGTTAAATTTGTAAAACGTCTTCAAAACTTTCACATCTTAACATTTTCGTTGAGGATTTCTTTCTTTAAAAAACTGAAAAATGTTTATAATAAAACAGTAGAGATAATAAACTGTGCAATACTGATCATATATCATTAAACAAAAGAGCAGAGGTTTTATTATAAGGTTTATCAGTTACGTTACAGCTCTGTAATCAACAGATCCATCTTAGATTGGTAGAGATTGTTCAAAAATTTAAAATAATATTCCTGTTTATAAAATATTTTAACCCACATTCATTTTGATATAAAACATTTTAATTTTAGTTTTTAGATAAGATTTTTAACACGTTATTTTTTTCTAAATATAATTCTAAACCCCAAGTATAAATTCAAATTACTTATTAAAGAAGGTCACTAGAATGACTTAAAATTGCTCTTATAGACAAAATATATCTTTGAAATTCAGCTAAATTAAATAATTCTCTAGACTGAAACTGTATATTAATGTTAATATTTCGCTGTGTTAATGGTTTCAGGATATTTCTCTCAATTTTAATTTATGAGGTTTAATATGCGAAGAAAACATTTGTCCAACCTTGTAATCACAATAAAAGTAATCACGTGCAATACTGATCATTTATCATTAAACAAAAGAGCGGAGGTTTCATTATCAGGTTTATCAGTTACGTTACAGCTCGATAATCAACAGATGCATCTTAGATTGGGAGAGATTATTCAAAAATTTAAAATAATATTCCTGTTTATAAAATATTTTAACCCACATTCATTTTGATATAAAACATTTTAATTTTAGTTTTTAGATAAGATTTTTACCACGTTATTTTTTTTTTCTAAATATAATTCTAAACCCCAAATTTAAATTCAAATTACTTATTAAAGAAGGTCACTAGAATGACTTAAAATTGCTCTTATAGACAAAATATATCTTTGAAATTCAGCTAAATTAAATAATTCTCTAGACTGAAACTCTATATTAATGTTAATATTTCGCTATGTTAATGGTTTCAGGATATTTCTCTCAATTTTAATTTATGAGATTTAATATGCGAAGAAAACATTTATCCAACCTTGTAATTACAATAAAAGTTAATCCTGATGAATATAAAACATTTAACTCGGTAAAGTTAATTGAATTTAAGGAAAGATTAATATTGTTTTATATTTAAACGAATGTGCTATAGAATGCGTTTAGTAATTAGTAAATCATATTCAAATAACAAAAGCTTTCTCCTTTCATTTTGCCGAACGATGGCCGATTGGTTAGGGTGCTGGCCTTCGGTACCAGAGTTTGTGGGTTCGAATCCCACAGTGGCATGGATGTTCGTAGCCGTTCGGAATTGGCTTTAAGCTGTAGGTCCCGGTCTCATTAGCCCTCGTGTTGCAAAAAGTAGACCGTAGCACACCAAACCAAACCTTTCATTTTAACGGCATATTTTCTTTTTTTGCCTACTCTAATGTATTAATTGAATATAAGCCAATTATTTGCAATGCGATAACTTTGAAAAATTCTGGGCGAATTTTGTTTTTGCACCTACTTTAAATTATCCTGATAGATGTTTCATTTATAACTATTTTATTACTGTTATTAATCTTAATCTGCAAGCATAAAACAATACTCTTTTGATATTATAAACCTCATTCGTGGAAAGAACCTATCAAAAATCTTTTGAAACACTTAAAATTATTTTAATGGATTTCAAGAGCCATTGAAGTTCCTTAAAATCAACCTCGTATAAAAACAGCAAAATATGCCAGAAAGGCCGTTTCGCGATCAGCTCCGGGCAACGCAACTTTGTACCTTAGGAGTGGGTGTATGTTTTTTGTGGGCCTGAATTCGGTACTTAACGCCGATGTAGGTTTCTAACAGAACAGAGAAACTGTTGTGCTGATGCCTGACCTCTAATTTAGCCTCTGAAGGCCAAGTGGCATAAGCACTGAATGATTTGGAGAGGTTGGCATATCCACAGTGTAGAAGCCGTATAGCGGGTGTGATTCACATCTCCTATCTATAAAAACTTAAAGTCTTGATGGATGACGTATCTGCAGTTCCCTTTTTTGGCTTTCTATCTCTATGGCAAAAAAACTAGATGAGCCGTTTTTGGATTATATTTGGCAAACTTATAAGCTAAGTGATGTAAAACTGAAAAAGAAATAGCATAAATTTACGTTATATGTCAAGCAGATGAAGTGTTGAAAGCTCACCAAGAACAAAATAGAGAAAGAAATGCAGACTTAATTGTTCATCAACTGTAGTGACGTATAATAAAATTTTTCATACCTCGCAGCTTTCAAAAATGATAGAAATTGCAATGATTCGTTTCAAGAGATCTAGACGTTAACAGTCGCTTTATTTTAAAAATTTATAATGCAAGTTTAAATCAAAGTATTAAAATGTGTTATGTTTGTGAGAATTATTTTTAAAAAGTTTGTCTGGGTAATTCTAATATGAAGTTTATAAAGTTTTATTTAACATTCATTGAACTTGAAATCTAAAAAAATAGTATTACATTTTAATCCTAAAATACTTTGATGAAAATTAAACAGGTATAAATGCATCTAAATAGTAGACTAAAGTAAAAGATAAACTATATTAGCTATCTTCAGTTATATTATCATTATGATATACATTCTATTATTTGAGAAATTCTGTTAAACTTTACAACGAGCTTTTTTGAGAGTCGCTAATTATTAAAATAATCATACAGTCGATAATTATGTCATTTAACTTCCCAGCTACGTTCCCAGCTACGTGTATAGAAGTTAAATGAGCTACACAAATGAGCTACACATAACTCTAATATTATGTATTTAAAATGTATTCAATTTATATTTTGTCTCATTAAAGCTATTATTTCCCCAACTGAAAAGTGATCCTTTTTTATCAACCTTTCCGAAATTAATTGTCCTTACAAATATAAAATCGTCAGCAAAAGCTCCAAACCATTATGCAACAAAAAAGTATAAAATTCCCTGAATTCCTCCAAAACCGTAATGAAAGGAAAAACCTTGTTAAAAATCAATCACGTTCTTTCCAGCAAAACTGACCTTCGTAAGGATTTCTAAATGATCTACATCCACGCTAATCCGAGGTCAAGGTTTTAGATCAGGTTGTTATCAATCCTTACTACTACAGTTACCCAAACACACACACTTTTTTCACGAATTTTTTCAATCAGATCATGTTACCACAAATACGTTCGAAAGCTTAAGCAAAAGAATGCACGGATTGAACCTATGGTGTAGATGCATCATTTTTAAAATTAAAAATTATATTAGAAAGTAAAAATTAAACAGTTTGTTGAAGAACTATATATTAATTGATCACCACACTTGTTTATCTCGATATAAACTCAACTTAATAATTACTATAAATTCTCTTTAGAACATTTCCTTTAATCTCCATAACGTGGAGTGAAGAGACTCTAATGTGATCTTCCAATTTCTTAATAAAAGTGCACGTTAAAGTATTCTTTTATTTTTTAAATATTTTTACCTTTGTTAACAATTTTAAATAGTGCAGAGTAACTGAGGGAAAAAAGGCTTCCACTCAAAAAACTTAAATCTGTTTTACCATTATTACTTTTGGGAATCTCTTTTAATTTACTAAATAACCAATATTTTTTATAGATCTTGTAAACATCTATATTTTTCAGAATATCCGCTGATAATAAAAGTTGTTTGTCATCTGATTTGGATTTTTGGTACAACACATTTTTCTGGTTCTATATACTCCAAAATGAAGCTCATGAGTTTGAAAATTATCCACCTTCGACTTATCACTTCCCAAAGATTTTCTGCTAATAGCTTTAACAAAGGTAATACCCCATTTATCCAACTTCAACATTTACTAAAGATTTTACTCAACATCTTTGTTATATTCTGTACTTTTAACACTTTTTTATTATACCTTTGAAATAATCATTTTTATTTTCTGCCTCTTATTTATACTTGTTCAATTTTTGAGTACTTTACACAGCACTTTATCCTTTCTTTGAATATGCAAGCATATTGCATTAACTAAATTTGAATTTGTGCATTTGATACCCTTTAACCACAGTATGACTCGTAACGCATGAGAAGCTAGAATGTAGTTTTCATTGACATCTTTCTTGCCAATTTCTGTTACAGAGCATCATTTAATTATTATAATGTCCAATGCAAGTGTATATAACAAATGTTGTTCATAAAAGTGAAAATACAACTATTTTAACTCATTAGAGTGTGAGTTTAGTAAACTTATTGCAGTACTTATTTTCTGTAATATAATATTGAAAGTTCAAGTAATATAAACTTATTTTTTTCTACAAAAATTTGCAAAACTCATAGAATGTCTTTTAATATTAGGGCTCATTACAACTTATTTATATTTTCTTTCCACTAGAAAAAAACAAGTGTTCTAAAAGCATTTTTTCTTACACATCACATAGGGTTTTTCTTCTACAGAAACATTATTGTAACAAAATGTGTTGACCTCGGCAAAGTTTAACAGATGATAGGACACTGCCCAATCGCCTGCTATTAAGTTTGCAAATATCCACACCCGTAGTTACTAGTTGACGACTTTCCATTAGAGATAACCTCCCATGGGTGCTGAAACTAATAGAATGCTATCAGTCACGAAGTTTTTATCTCGTCACGACCATGGCCTCCAGAGGTATCTGAATGATATCCCATGGTCTAAATCATTCAGTAGATTCTGGTGGTTTCAATTTGTTGCGTGCAGAAACCCAATTGCAGCGTTTAGAATTATTTAGATAGGATGAACTTCTTGAAAGAAGGCTTGTAGTAAATGTTTTCAAAGCAATGATTTGACTGCATTTCCGATTTAGTGGGATGATTTTGAGAAACGGGGTGCATAAAATGATCGAAGGATCACGCCAAATTATATCATGCTGAAAGTTAATTCTTAAGTATCTAACCATAAGTGAACCAACCTCTGATCATCATTTACTTAGCAAATAGTAGGTTGCAAATCTTTCTAGACTTCTTGTAACATTTAATTTTTGAAGACATTCCGATGTATTTATAAGTATGCGCCGCCCATTTACTTTTATACCCATTTGTAAGTTTGATTTTATTTGCCTTTAATAAGCATGCTAATAACTAATGAACAAACTGAAGTAACTTTTTCACAATATATAAATATATATACTTAGAACTTTATGTAGAAAAGTTTATCAGTTATATTTCAACTCTTCATAAGCATTAATGAAAATTACTAATTGTATGTGACAATAATGATTAAGAGGGTCATTGAATCCCTCCTTTATGTTCTCTTCTTCGAAAGATGTTAAAATATATTTTTGCTTATACTACTTTTTTAAAAACTAGTAGTTCTGATAAATGATTAAAGATACAGGTTCTAAGACAAACTCAGGATTTGTGGTAGAATGTCCCCGTGGTTAATACCCAGATAATAATATGTATATACATAAAGAAATTGTTATCGGTAAAAACTGCTCTTCACCAACACAAGATTAGAGCCCATATTTTTAATTCCACAGTGCTTGCTCGGCAATGGAATTTGCGTAATCATCCTGTGGAAGGTACTCTCTTACGAACTCTATGACTAGGCACAATAACTAATAAAAATCATTTATTTTCACCGTAAACTCGAGGAAATGCTGGACATATTTTCCATAGCCGAGAATCAACAGTGTATTTTTTGTTTTTTGATAAGTGCCGTACCTAATGAGGACGGTTAATCCCTTGCTTAATTTCTCATGAGCTGAAAATAGCGGTTCTGTTGTTACCTCCAAAAACAATCTCGCTGGCAAAAGTGCATACAAAGACAAGAAAATAACAAGTAATTGAGGCTTTTCTTGAAAGAACTGACATCTAATTTAAGAAAAGTGCAAGAAGACTGCAGAAGTGCAGATGGAATGAAGTCTCAATATATCCTGTAGTTCATTTAATTTGGGTGGCGGGTAAATTAAGATAAAGAAAGATAAAACGTGAATTGGGAAAATGGTAAAGAACTTTAGGGTTGGATGGGGAATGTATGCCAAATGGTGGTGTCAACGTTCAATAACAGGCACCTGGACCGTACAGTTTCCTCTCGAGATTTGGCTGCACACTGGTCAGGTGCTACAATTGTATCACTGTCAGCTTGGTCAATTTGTAGATGTCTGCTGCATCGTGAACTGCGATTGAGTATTATGGACTGTATCATCTGCTACGAAATGTGCTAGAGTCGGAAATCATTCCTTTCCTTTAAGACATTCCTAGAGTTGTATTTCATCAGGATAATTCGCGCCAACATGTTGGAAAATTTGTTTAAGATTTCTTTTCAGTAGAACACATACAGCTTCTTCCGTGGCCTGTTATTTTCCGGATATGTCACATATTGAACATGTGTGGAATTTCGTTAGTTGACGTCTCGCTCGTGATCTTCGTACTACAGTTTTGAACTAGTATGTTTTGGACAAGCATACAATCCATATGGGATGTTCTTCATGAAAGGTTAGTTTTAATAATAAGGTTAGGTGTTCAACTGAAATAATTTTATAGGCAGCCAGAATCACACAGCTATGAGAAAAATGTATACGCTGTTAACCAATCAGAAAACCTATAACAATAATTATTTAATTTTTATTTAAAATTTATTTAAATTTTTGCTAGCTTTTATTAGTATACAAAAATACGTACCCAGTTTTCAAGGGCCACATAATAAATATCAACAGGGGTGCTCCACAACCCGCTTATGGACATGACTGAAGAAAACATTTAAGTTAATTCTAGCATAGGTAAATGTTTGCATAAACAATGTGAAATAGTGTGTAAAACATTATTAGTTTCTAGGCATTATAAAGAGCTTATTTTTCATTTCCATGTTCAAGAAAGAAAAATATTTATAGAAAACAATCTGTATACTAAAATGATGTCAAAGAAAGTAAATATTACATAATGCGTAATTTTAGGATTAATTTGTTAGTATTATTTTATAGGATTATCTGCTTTATAGTACATTGCTATAACTGCTCCATGAATCATTATATAGAGAAAATGCTACGGTATAGGTGAACTGTGGTTTTATTTCATGTCATGGCATTATAGACAAATAAACATTTAAAAGATACCTAGATTGTATAGTCGTTAGCCTATTATGTTCCTACCACATGGGATTGGGTTCTATTCCAGACCAAGGCTGGTATGCATTTGTGTTGTTCCCTTACAGAGAGTAATGTTGTCCGCTTATATAAAACTCCCATGATGAAATTAGTCAAAAAATTTTATGGTGTTGAATTGTTCAATGTTAATAAGACAAGTGCATCTGCATTGGAGATGATTAAATCAGGATTAAAAATATAATATAGATTCAAAATACAATATATATTCCACAAATTTGCTTCTAGGGGATTAAAATCACACCTTCAAAATTCTAGCATTAAAAAATATTACAAAACGATAGAAGTATTAAGATGATTTGTTTTATATTCATGTTTATTTTAAAAAAGATTACGTAAATCTAGTGAGTTTTTTTAGTACAAAGGAAGCATTTATATATGTGTATATATATGCTTCATTAATAAACTAATATATATATATATATATATATATATATATATATATATATATATATATATATATATATATATATATACTAGACAACCCGAGAAAAATTGTCCTAATTTAACGCTGTAAATCCAAAAATTGTAAAATATTTTTAAATAAGTTATAAATTGGACCGTTTTGATGGAAAAGTAAGGAAAACTTTTTTAGAAATACTTGACGCTACCACGAGTTGATCCATCATAAACGTAATTAAATTAAATTTCCCACTCCGTCTGGACGGGGATTTGATCTTGGGGCTTCTCGTATTTAAGCCCGTCGCGCTGACCATTGAGCCACAGATACGTTGGCGATGAGTGGTTTCAAGCGAAGATGATTATAAAAATCTCAATAAAAGCACAATTTTGTATTTTTAATAAAAAACAATTTCTATTGGATCAAATTGGGAATCTAAACCTTTCTCGAATAAACTTAATTACATACACAAAATTTCATCAAAATCTGTCCAGCCGTTTAGGAGGAGTTCTATTACAAACGCACAGACTATATATATATATATATATATATATATATATATATATATATATATAATATATACTATTTTGGAAATGGACATTGTTTGTATATTTCCCATAGAGTCACGCAATGGAATTATTATTTACTCTGGTAAGTAAACGGAATTCTCACTGTAAAAGGAAAGAAATTCTTCTCCTTTTTTTCTAGCGCACATGTGAAGCTTTGTCAACACATAAACTCTTCTCTTTTGGCATAATTGGTAGGATGTGTGAATTTATTTCCTACTTTGTATTCTGTTCAATGAAGCATTTATTTGTATATGTACGTATTATCTCCCATAAAATCTGCTTTAATCGTAGAAAGGTGTTTATGATACCCAAATTAAGTGGCAAACTCCGTGCTAACTTTTACCAATTCTAGATTAAGCTTATTTATTTTCAAAAGATATTTTGTGCATTTCCCTTTACAGAAAAAAAAAGGTTTCTGGGAGTCTTTTAACACATATATGGGAAAACAAGCTTTATAGCGTCAGCTTGACTGAGTCACGTCAAACGGTAGCAAATTTCAAGGTTTAACTTGGTATCACAATGAGAGTGTCTCTACATTTCTAATTTCTCATTCGTTAGAATATTGATTAGATAAATTGCATAGACTTCTTAATAGGAAAACTGGAGTAGGGTTTATGAATTAAACCAATTCAGGTCCCGTTTGAAGTTGCAATGCATTTAACAGCACATTTTTTTGGCTGATTTAGTAGAATAAGTATTTTTATTTATTCTCACATGTACTTTCAATGAAATTTTGCAGTTTTTTAGAGATCCCGTTTAAAGTTGCAGTACATTTATATCCATTTTTCTTTTTACTCATTTAGTAGAATAAGTATTTTTATTTATTCTCACATGTACTTTCAATGAAATTTTGCAGTTTTTTAGAGATCCCGTTTAAAGTTGCAGTACATTTATATCCATTTTTCGTTTTACTCATTTAGTAGAATAAGTAATTTATTTATTCTTACATGTTCTTTCAATGAAATTTTACTATTTTTAGAGGTCCCGTTTAAAGTTGCAGTACATTTACAGCCATTTTTCTTTTTACTCATTTAGTAGAATAAGTATTTTATTTATTCTCATATGTACTTTCAATGAAATTTTACTTTTTTTAGAGGTCCCGTTTAAAGTTGCAGTACATTTACAGCCATTTTTTTTACTCATTTAGTAGAATAAGTATTTTTATTTATTCTCACATGTACTTTCAATAAAATTTTACAATTTTTTAAAGGTCCCGTTTACAGTTGCAGAACATTTACAGCCTTTATTTTTTGACTGATTTAGTAGAATAAGTATTTTCATTTATTCTGACATATACTTTCAATGAAATTTTACAATTTTTTAGAGGTTCCGTTTAAAGTTGCAGTACATTTATAGCCAGTTTTTTGATTGATTTAATAGAATAAGTATTTTTATTTGTTCAAACATGTACTTTAAGTGAAATTTTATAAAATATCTTATCAAGCGTACCCAGTGTCTATCGTGAATAAACTTTGATTTGGTATAGCAACTGCAATTTCATTTTTATACTGGAAATCTTAGATTTAGTCTTCTTTTTCTTTTCTCATAAATAATGTTTCGTTTAAAGAGAGTATGGGTGCATTTACTTGAATAACAAGAAACGTTTCTTTTACTCTATAAATGAATGAAGAATCTGTATTACTTTCTGAATTAAAGCTTCCGTTGCTTATTCATGACAAATTAAGAGTAATATTGTTTCCTTACGTTGCAACACCTTATCTTTCAAAATTTGTTCTTTTACAGAACATAAAATGGTTTATTTTGTTGTGGTATCAAAATATAATGGACTAGCCTTACCTTTTTGTTATGAAACATAAAAATACACTTATCCAGATTTCAATGCAATCCTACTTTACGGAAGATCATGACAAAAATGTATGTAAGCATGCAGTGGATTGCTGTCGGTAAAACGTAGATTACTTTACATTTTGCTTTCGTTGACATTTGTTCCTAATGTATGAATATTTTATATTTAATTTTTCTTAATTTACGTCATATTTATATAGTGTTCAATTTCTAAAGTTTAATCAATGACAGCAATATAAAGTAGGAAGAACTTTTCAGGCAATCACTGATCCTTACAAAGATAGAGCCAGAAATGTAAAAAAAAATCCTCCCAGTCTTAATTTGATGAGATTAGGTATCTTATAACTGTAACGGAAAAGTAGCAACAAATTAATTCTGTTAAATAATGTTTTTTATATAAAATTCTTCTGTCCTTGTGTTTGTAATAGAACTTCTCCTAAACGGCTGGACTGGTTTTGATAAAATTTTGTGTATGTAATTAAGTTGGTTTGAGAATGGTTTAGATTCACAATCTGATCAGATAGAAAATATTTATTAAAAATCCAGAATTTCGCGCTTATAGGGATTATTATAATGCTGCTTGAAACTTTTCACTGCTATCGTATCTGTGGCGCAGTGGTCAGCGCATCGGGTTTCAGTACGAGAAGTCCCAGGATCGAATCCCGTACAAACTATGTGGGAATTTTAATTTAATCTTATTAGTGTGTGATGACTGTACGCGTGGTGGTGTCAAGTATTTTTAAAATAACTTACTTTCCCATCAAAACGGTCCACTTTATAATTTATTTAAAAACATTTTACAATTTTTGAATTTACAGCATTAAGGCATGACAACATCTGTCGGGTCATTTAGTTATTTATATAAAGACAATGGAAAAGATCCAGTATTGGAAGACCCTTCACCACATAAGCAGCCATTTGAGAATCATTTTTCTTTATTAAGATTTAAATATGAATTAAACCTGGTGCTACTGTTTATGATGTATTTTCCTAAAATGCTAAATTTAAATGATATAGGTAGATTATTCAGGATGATAATTCCTTCAGAATGATAGAGGATATATTAATAAATCTTAAGATTCTTCTATATTAGAAGAGGCACATTAGTTTTTATTTTTCCACAGAGTGTCATACTCAGTATCCCTTCTTTTTCCTGTTGTTCTACACGCATTTTATGCTATACCTGGTGAAAAAAAAGTCAACATCTTCCACTTCATTAAGCTGGTTCTTAGTCCATTAGATACGCCATACATCTGGAAGGTAATTAGACGCAGAAAGAATGGTATAACATATATATTAATAATTAAAACACGTATTGCAAATGATGATACAGAATTAGCTTTACTTTACTAGAAAGTGTAAAACATATTTTTCATTTTTTAATGAAAAGTACATCATTGGCCTTCATACATCAAAGATGCAATAAAGTGTAGTTGACAGAGACAGAAACAAGAGCAAAACACACTAGATAAGATATATTCAAATTACTTAAAAACATATTATAAAAATTACTAAAGTAAAATTACTAAAAAGGATATAATTCTAAAATGTTAAAATTTTAAGTGAAGAATGTAAACTGCAACATCTTCCTGGTCCGCTTCTATATATTATTTTTAGGCATTGCTGAAGGATATAAAAGAGGTTCATCGTCCATCATGGCGTTTTCCTTACTGTGTTCTAAAAGCGTTCATAAATATGTGCTATCTATCCATCCATACAACTGGCAGAAATTTTTTAACCTATAAATAAAATATAAAACTACTTAAGCTCTATTGTTTAATTTTATAATTGAATTTCTAAAGTGGATATTTACCCAACAGGTACCAGAAGCCCAAGAGTTCAAATGTTACATCAGATGTTATTCGGAATCATCTTTTTAGTAGTTTTGCGTCTAATGAACTTTCATGCAGCAGAAAATCACTGTATCACTTCAAACTCAACTATACCATTTCCGGTATTGGATTCATAGTACCAGATCTATCCTAAAATATCGGTTTATAGACCGTAACGTGTATTTCCACAGTCATATTTAGAACGCGTGAATGTCTATCGTGAATTAGTTACGTTATCGCAATAATTTAAGTATAATAATAGTTTTTAAAAATAGTTTAAAGGCTACATTTATTTTATTAAATTTACTTTCTGTGAATGCCAGTGAGAAATTTGTAAGTAAACCAACATGATGTAAAATTGATATAATATTACAATATAGTAAGATACCGATATTAATTTCCCAAGTAGAAAGAGGAAGGGGGGGAATATGACCAATAAAAGAAAATATTAATCCACTGGAAAATGTGTAAAGATCACTAAAAAAATTATTTGATGATTTGAAAAGAATTGGTACCTTTTAGTTGCTGAAAAAGTTGACCTCAGTTTCAATCTGATTTAATTGAAAAATATTTATTAAAAAAGAATTTTCCCTGAATGTTAAACTATCCTTTTTACCTTTTATATTATATGGCATTGAAATATTTTTTAAAGTTATAGATGGTAGAAAATGAAGTAACAGTTAAAAGTTAGTTATCAAACCTGAAGACAAAATATCTTCTTAAAATTATATCACAAAGTACAGTAATAATGTAAATTACATATTTATAGTGAACATTTACGAAACCTGTAATATTATTGTTTCTTGGGATAGAATAGAAATTTACCTGTCGAACATCGGGAATAAATTTAGATAAAGGACAGATTTAATATCTATAATTATATGAATAAAATAAGCATTTCTTAAAAATAAGGTTAATGCAACCACTGAGCATTGAAATGTGTTTCAGCAAAGTATTCACTAAATTGTGTTTCAGACTTTTTACACTTCTCTTTCATGACTGAAGAAACGAAAGACAATTATGGATGAATTAGAGATATACATATAACATCAATAATTCTAGGAATAAAGTAAACATTTCGTAAAAGTAGGGTCAGTGCCACCACTGAGCATTGAAACGTGTTTCAGGACAGTATTCACAAAATTCTATTTCAAACTTTCTACATTTCTCTTTTATTACTGAAGTAACAAAAGACGATTATGGATAAATTATGGATGTACATATAACATCAATAATTCTATGAATAAAATAAGCATTTCATAAAAATAGGTTTAGTGCCACCACTGAGCAATGAAATATGTTTCGGGACAGTATTTACTAAATTGTGTTTCAAACTTTCTAAACTTCTCTTTCATTATTCAACTAACGAAAGAGAATTGTGGATATATTATGGATGTCCATAGAACATCAATAATTCTATGAACAAAATAAGCATTTCATAAAAATAGGGTTAGTACCACCACTGAGCATTAAAATGTGTTTCGGGACTGTATTTACTAATTATGTTCCAAACTTTCTATACTTCTCTTTCATTACGGAAGTGGATAAGTCAAACATTTGCAGTGATCATATCACAGCGCAGCCTTGGTGTTATTCAAAAAGCTGTCACAAATGCTGTCGTGTAGCTTTTTAGTTATGAATGAGTTAATGAAAGAGAAAAAAATTAACTGAATTTCTCATCTTTCTCAATAACACTTTAATCATTTAATATACATTAAATGCTCTTAATTAATCATTTAATGCTCTGCATTTTATCATCGTCATCTGATAACTTACACAGAAGCTAACGTCTGTTCTGGCAAAAGATAAAATATTAATTTGATATTTTTATTTGGTGAAAGAAGTAACGTTTAATAAAAAACAAAAACTATTTTGAATACTATAACATAAAAAATTATGTTAATACACTTGGTTTTTGGTCCAAGCAAATATTTCCCATTTGCATTAATTTAATTAAAAACCCTTAAATGTTTTGTGCATTATTTTGAATAAACCCGTTTTGTAAATACATACATACCCACCTATGCATATATATATATATATATATATAATATATATATAGTATATTTGTAATATATTGTTTTCTTTTAAAGTACAAAGTTGCTTAAATGAATATTTTATATATAATATATGTGTAACAAAATAATAAACTTAATATGTCAAAATATATAATATATATATATATATATATATATATATATATATATATATATATATATATATATAATATATGTTATATATATATATTATATATATATATATATATATTTATGAAAATTTGTAAAATTGTAAAAATTTTATATAATTTTGATGCATTTTTATAAATTTTATATATATATTATATTATTTTATATTTATTTTATAATAAATGTATATATATATGTTTTTATATAATATTTTATTTTTAACATTTTTCTTATAAATTTTATATATAATATAAAAATATATATATATATATATATATATATATATGTATATATAAATGGTTTATATATGTTTATTTTTTTATATTTTATATATATACAAAAGTATAATTTATTTTTGTTTTAATGTTTTAAAAAGTGTGTTGTCGTGTTCTAGTAAAATTTTAACAAAGTATAAAAAAAAATTTTTAAATCAATTGATAATGTATAAATTAAAAAAAGTGTACTATTTTTTAACACAATAATGTATTATATGCATTTAATACATAATCTTTGCTTTTAAAATTTTCATCCCAAAAAATCTTTGAAAATTTGAAAAAAATTTAACAATTTAAGAACCTATTTATGTGCAAAGAATAAATGGAAGAATAAATGGCTTTATTCCTGTTTTCTTTTCTGTAACAACAATTATATCTAAAGTACCAAAGTAGAAAATTTTTTTGTTTCATAATATGCAATAATGCTTTGTCTGTTAACAACTTAATATACCAATACTACAACAATACAGTGATGAAAAATGGTTTCACATGATATATACATAAAAAAAAGGCTTCTGTACTATTTGCAGCAGGAAACTCTTACGCAGATCGACCTCGCTCTCTTATTTTCCATCTATCTTGAAAGGGAAAAAAGAGAAGGCTATTGTTAACAAGACATAAAAGAAGGGGGCCTCGTGTTCCTTCTCGTTATAAAAAAAAGTTTTTTTTAGCATATTTCCAATTTACATGAATTATTCCTCTCCGCATCATTTTTCTGGCTTAACCTCTCAGTTACAAGTAAGTGTAGCAGTAGATTTTGCTTCGCAGCCGAGTGACGGATGAAACAGCAAATATATAACTCGCTATGGAATTACGGTAATAAAGTCGTAAATATTCAGTGCTTAATTAGTCGTGTATTTAACAGATGTTGTAAAACGGAAATATCCAGCAAGCCAAAGAATAAATTTCTTTACCGTATATTTTTTATGGAAGTTAATATTTCTGAGTTTGACAAATGGTCTTTATAAGCATTGCTTCTTCTTTTGTTTGTAGACAAAATTTCGAAAATGGTTTCTGCTTGTTTAAAGATAAAGAGAAACTGATCATAGAAATTTTACACCTAATTTCCATTAAAATTTCTGATGCATGGAATTGTACTCCAAAAATAAGGCTACGAGGACTTTTGGAAGTGTTCAAAGTTATCCTCTTCATCATCAATACACTTTTGTAGGTGAATTTTCCAAAGTTCAAATACCTCTAGCCTTCCATTTCTTGGTATCGGGGGAAAATATGCTTTTATAGACTTATTGCTCTCATCATCAGAATAAAGACGGCAACCACGTTAATATTCTTTAGCTTACGAATATATCCACTATAGCAGGGTCAGGAGAATAATGTGGATATTTTATACTTTGATATGTTTTTGTTCAAGAAATTCGACTGTCAATCTTGGAGTATGAGAAAATGCATTGTCATGGTGAAGAATAAATCCCTTTACATTAACTTCTTGAAGAGTTTCTGAAAGATACTTTATGGTGTACCAGTTAGTTATAACTGCCTTCTGTACTCCCAACAGAATGGCTTTGATCAGTTTGTGATCAGTTTTGTTAGTTTGAGAACAAAAACAGTAATACATTCCATTACCATTTGTGTCACTCTCCGCTTTTTGGTGTTCTGTTAAAGTATTCGGAATCCAATGGCAAACTAATTTTTTATAAGCATTTCATCGTGAATAATTTCCTGTATAGCTGCGGATCCGATGGTAAGTTAATTCTATATATATCATTTGGTGTGATAATTATCATCGATTAAACTTTTTCGTATGGCTGGCACATTTTCGGGGACTAAACCTGACAAGATTCTTCCTGTGTGTTCTTCCTCCAGGAGAAAGCCTCTTGGAATCTCTGTGAACAATCTGAATACAGTAACACTAGAGGGATCTTCGTTTCTAAATGTTAATCGGAGACGTTGAAGGCACTTTACTCTATTTTCCTTTCCTTTCGTTCTGTGACAGCTAAATTGAAATAATTGTTACAAATTATCACATGCGGCTATAACACATTTACATTTCTAAAGATTATTCTTTTTCTCTTTTCGTCTACCACTGTCTCAAAAATTTCAATTTCACAGCAACTTACACATTGTTAATAGATATAAAAGTTGCCCCGTGTCCCTTCTCATTCTAAAAATAGTTCTTTTAAACATATTTCAAAAATTACATGAATTATTTGAAAATATCTCTTTAGTTAAAGTAATCTAGGAGTGGATTTTGCTTCGAAGTGTAGTAGTAGTTGCAGACAGATGTAGTTGCAAACATAAACTTGCTATTGAATTATTACAATATAAAGCTTAAAATATTACGTACTTAATTTCTCATGGTGGTTGCTAACAGATTTGTAGAACAGAAATATTTAGTTAGTTGATGAATCGTTTTCTTGACTATGTATGGTTTTATGGATATTAAATTTTCCGAGGTTCACTCTGACAAATGCCTTAATTAAGTATTGGGTTTTTTTCTTAGTTTTTAGGCAAAATTTTGAAAATGATTTTTTCTTATTTAAAGATATAAACAAACTTAACACAGTGATTTTACATGTTAATGCATTTCTATTTAAAACTCATATATGTACTCATATACAAATTATCTATTACATGAGATGCAATAAATGTATTTTCTTTTCACATACATTCGCATAAGTTAATTCCGGATTAGATGGACCAGCAGGTGAAATGGGCTGTCGTATATTTCTGGAAAAGGCATCTAAATAACAAGGCTAGTGATGCCATTTTATAATAGTGTATATAGATGTTATACTACTTGTTTCCTGTTATATTAATTAATTATTTAAAGAAAAAAACAGCCCTTAATACAAATCACGAGTATCAAATTCGTTTGTATTATTTGAATTGTAAGCTGATGGACAAACCAACTTATTTTACTAACAATTGTCTCCAGATATGTGTAATTTTACTTATGTGGTTTTCAATATTAATAAATTCTCTACACAAAACAGATCGTATAAATTTTTTAAATATATACGATTGTCAATAACTAAATATCAATAATCATGATCATTAATACGCATTTAATTATGACGATATAATTTTATTGTTTAAATTGTAAGCTAATACATAAATTATCTGAAAACAATTTTGATCTAATGTTTCATTTTAAGTATAAATCGTTCCAGTTAATTATTCTAGAGAGCAGGTCTGCTGTTGGAACTAAAGCAGGCATCATGATTACTTAGTCCATCTTCTCTGGCATTTAGGAGAGATGAAGCAATTTTCATTCGACGAAAATTTAAATTTTTCCTGCAGGTCTTTCTTCAGTTGTATCTATAACTACATAACTATATAACTATAAAATTATTAATAATATTTATTAATAATAATATTTAAAATGCTATTATAAATATAAAATTATTAATAATAATATATTTTTATTAATTATTTGTCATCATATACGTGCAATTTTACTTATTTGTTTTTCAATGTTGAGAAAATTTTCCACTTACCCAAAACGGAGTATACAGAATTTTTAGCTATTCACAATTTTAAATTACTATATATCCACAAATATAATCAATAATACACATTGAATTATGATGATTTAATACAATTGTTATTGAAAATTATATCTGGCGTAGAATTTTGTAAAACTCAATCAAACAATTGCCCCAATTTTCTGAAAAACTGATGAATATAGCTTAAATTTGAAAAGATGGTGTACGCTTCATAAGCTATTAAGTTTTAAATAATTTTTTTTTACTGATAGTATTTTTGTCATTACTTGTAATTGGCATGCACTACAAAAACCATCTTTATTTATATTTTTTTCAAGCTCAACATAATAATCTGCTTATTTTTTTTATCCTAATGGATTTGTCCATTTGGGTTTTTAATGAAAGAGCCTACAAGAACATGTAAAATAATAATATAGCATACTTCTCTTTCGTAAAGTATAATTTTATTCTTTTCTTTTATGTTATGGGATTCAACTGATTCTTTATATATAGTAATAATAATAATATGGTTGCCATAAAAGCATTTCCTTTAAATGCATGCAAGAACATGTAGAGAAAATTAAAGAGTAAACTACAGCAAGATAGAATTTATGTAGGTATTTCTTAATGAACCCCATAGCTGAACATGTTATTTATATTCTACGACTTCAATTCATTTCATTCTATAGATGTTGGCTGGGAAATTAGAGGCAAAGAACCCGAAAATAATTTGTCTGGTTTAATTCAATTCTCGTTTGAAACAGATTCTATTCCAGGCAGCACTTTAAACGCAATTTTTTTGTAATCGACCCTGCAACAATACATACGTAACAGAAAATATCTTTCTAAAATGAATGTAAAAAAACTGCTTCCTATACGAGAATAAAGAGTAATTTCTTGTAAGCTAACGCCTATTCTTCCATTACCTACGAAATTGAGTGGGATTTGCTAATAAAACATTAAAATATGCACGATTACCGTATCCTTATTTGCTACATTTGGGACGACGACTAGAATTTTTTATGAACACATAAAAAATCTCTTTTCTCTCCTCCAGAGGCTTACAGAATGGGCGTTGAATGCCTCTCGTGTGGGGAAAATTTCTCATAGTTTTCATCCGTTTATCGCTCCCTGGCGAGAAACGCTCACGTTGTGCAGTAACCCCGCATGATGGGTGCCTTTAAGCGTCAGTCGTTGCTTGGCAACCGCAGAGTTTGTGACAAATCTTTTTCCTACTCCTAGGACCATGTGTTTCATCCTTTTTCTTGCTTCTTGACCAAACGTTTCAACTTATCAGCAATTTTTTTTTACTTTCCAAACTGCATCCAAGTCTTGAAGCAGAATTTATTCTAATAATTTAAATTGTAATTATTATGGTCATAAGTTTCTGTTATTTTCTTTGTAAACAAATCGAAAATGAAACTCTCCTGAAGTAATTGTCTGGTGACAGCTCTAAGGACACAATTTTTATTGTATGTATATTAAAATATGATACAAAGAGGAATACTCTTTTAATACATTACGTAGAATAACAATGCTTTCCACGAATTCCCAAAGATTAGAACTATGGATTTGTTCGACTATATTGCTTATAGCAAATGTAAGGCATTTTGCAGACTGTTCCTCACTACAGCCAAATATGTAAGTATTTTTTTCCTGCTTCAGTAAATTGATATTTAATGAGAAATATTTTGAATGCAAAATACCCTGTATACCGAAGAATTTGTATTTGACTTAAACATTGATTTAAAAACATTTCCGAGATCGTCTAGCCTGTACTTTGGAATTCTGAAAATATTAAATTGGTAGTTTAGACTCCGGTAAAATTTTTCACAGTTAATCAAGTCCTCGTCTAGTTTAATTAGGAGGGTACAGAGATTTGAAGTTTATAGAATTGTCATGAGTAAAGTATTTTAACCTATCTTTCATATCATAATAATGAAGCTAAGTTTCCGTTGAAGCTCCAGTACATTAATGCTTTATTATATGTATCTTGAAGATTTGTATTTTAAGCAAAAGAAAAGAAGACAATATACCAAATTTTACATGGAAAAATACAATATTCATAATTAGAATAACTTAACTTTTTGCACTGAAGCTATTTATAACAGAGAGACAACTCTCTCTCTCTCTCTCTCTCTCTCTCTCTCTCTCTCTCTCTCTCTCTCTCTCTCTCTCTCTCTCTCTCTCTCTCTCTCTCTCTCTCTATATATATATATATATATATATATATATATATATATATATATATATATATATATATATATATATATATATATATATATATATATATATATATATATATATATATATATATTATAATATATATATATATATTATATATATATATATATATGTATATATAAATATATATATATATATATATATATATATATATATATATAATATATTTCTCCAAATATATATATATTTTTATATATATATTTGAAACTTTCAAATCACTCGATAGCTAGTAATTCAAAGATGCTTAATATTCTGAAGTAATCTATAAAAATATATTTTAGTATTTGTGTTTGCATAATTATTAATTATGGAAAAATTAGGCCTGTAAATACAAAATATAAACATGTAACAAATATATATTGTAATATAAATTAAAGTTCATGTATTTTTATCATTTACTAACATTTTAAATCATTGGAATCTGCTAAGTAATAAAAGATGTTTTTAAATTAAACAAACTGTACCACACTTTGATGGTCTTATAAATGTTAAAAAATAATATAGTTATATTTTAATACATTTTATATCTCAAATCTCACTTTTTGTCCATGAATTGTGAAATAATTTTAAGAATAAAATAGTAAATAATTAATTATTTTTAACAATAAATTTAGGTTATGTTGTAAAATTAACGGTACAGTTTAGCATGTTACTACTAAATAGGCAGAAGGCACTTGAATAAATTCAGTGAAAGCTTCAGTCATTTCCAAAATTTTTCTATTTTCAGTGTGTTCTAGTCTTTTAAAAATAGTTCAAATTACTGGAAGATTTCGCATGAAAAATCATTCAAGAGTATAAATTCAATGAAATAGAGTCATATTACTCATCAAATTAATTAACTAGTTTTAATTAATTCTCCATAAATTACAAAGAAGAATAAAATTAGTTCTAAAATTAATCTAAATCTTCAAAGGAATTTTATCGTGGAGTGTAAGATGATTAATTATATAACTCCTTCACTTTATCAAAATTTCTGGGAAAGTGCCAATAAAATCAAAATAATGCTTCACATTTCATTCATGAATAGAGAAAGTGTTTCAAGAATTTATTTTTCTTTTTATTGTAGTTGTTTTTCTCACTCTCTTTTTTTCATGAATACTAAAATTATTTCTCATAAAATTCTATTCTGTAAACTATTAAGTGAAAATTTTTGTTAAGGAGGCATAATACCTTCACTAGTTAAGTATTCATTGTCGTTCATTGTCACAACTGTGGCCTATTTTTGATTCAATATAAAATAAAATTTCTGTTCTTTTTAGAATAAAAAATTTCCCAGATCATTGATGAGATGCCAACGATATAAAAAATATTTAGTTTTGTTGCATGAATTTTTTTAAACATAAAATATTTCCTCCAAAGTGAAAGAAGTAGAAATTCACTTACCCGCAAAATAATTTTCTAATTTTGTAAATTAGAAAATAGTTTTGATATCAAATAAAAGATTCTTATCTTTTTCATTCTGTCATCCTTAGTTGTATCAAAAAGTACAATATATTTTATTTAATACTATAAAAAAAGCTAATACTTTTTAAAAAATTTTATTTCAACAGTTTTTTTTTAATTTTAAAATACAAGATACCGTTGTAGATTAAGGTTCGGAAAAAAATATATCACTCGATAGCTAATAATTCAAAGATAATATTTAATATTCTGAAGTAATCTATAAAATTATATTAGCATTTGTGTTTGCCTAATTATTAATTATGGAAAATTAGGTCTGTAAAGACAAAATATGGACATGTAAAAAGTATATCTATCGGAATGTAAATTAAAGTTCATGTATTTTTTTATTTTTCATCAAGTATCAACTTTAAAACTTTATTCCAATTTGATACAAAAGTATAATTTCTAAAATGCATATTTCAAAAGCTTTTCTTTTATTTTCCTAAACTTACTTTCCTAGCTGTTCCTAAGATTTTTAATGAATATTTTTTAAGTTATTTCTAACAATATTCTACTTGAAAAGACAAAACAAAATATTTTTTTCAAACCTAGAGCATTCTTAAAAACTTATAAAAATTCATTATAAAATTTAGAACTTTTTGTATGAGGAATCATATAAAAACTGTTATAATTAATATTCCGAGTCTCCAAAACTACTGTTTGCTATTAAACTAGCAATTGTTTAAAAAGGGAATCTGGTTAGATTTTTTTTAAGTCTTCAATGTTCACCAAATTTAGTAAAAATTGTAGTGTTAGTTTAAATATCACATTGCTTTAAATATCCCCCTTTTATGTCACGAGTTCTGTAAATGTAACTACCCACCATACCCGCTTTATTCACTTTAATTTTTTTTAAGTTTTGTGATGTGCTGAAAGTTCCCAGTGAAAGAAGAAAAATCTCATACAAATAATTATTATTTCTAAAATCATTTCAAACTCAGTATATTGAATTTTAAATTTCTGAATATTTAAAAATAATAAAATGAAAATGATAACTCCATAACATTAGATAGTAAAATCATGGAAAAAAAGAAGAATAAAAAGAGTATATCTCTGAAAATTCAAAATTAATGTACATATATTTTGTTTATAAGATCAATGTCTATTTCTTTATAACATTAATTGGCAAAAATATACTGCGTAAATATATGCAAAATTTAATTAATCTTAAAAATTTGACATTTTTAAGAAATAAATTGCGTAAAACAATGAATATTAATAGGAAAAAAATAGACATTTTATGATCCACAGACTTTAAATTATAAAAACTTTAATTAAAAAAACATTTTATTTCATTTTATTTATTTGTATACAAACAAGTAAAATTAGATCCCGTCACAGAATTTTAGGAATTCTGAATTGCTGTGATCTAAGCTATTTTTGATTTTATAACCTTACAAACTAAATAAAAACATTATTATTTTGATTTGTAAATATACGTAAAATTTAACTTATCTTGAACAATTTGATACTTCTAGAGAACGAAAAGTATTGAACTAAAATAATGAACCATTTGAGGCAAAAAGTTGAAGGTTAGGTTATGTTCAGCAACCTTAAAAATATCCATAAGAAGTTGAATCCAAACTAAAAATTACTGGTTATCTAATTTTTTTAACGACCGACAAGTAAATTTAGATTTCTAAATCCTACGGAAATTACGAAATTCGGGGTTGCTTAGAAGGGCTATTTTTTGTTTTAAAATATTATGAATAATATAATTACCAACAGATTTTGAAAAACTTTATTTTAACGAGTATATGCTATTAAAACAATACTAAATTTATTTGATCTTAAGAATTTTGATATTTCTTGGGAAATATTTAAAGAATTGTACTGAAACTATGAGCATTCAAAACAAATTAATGAAAGATAAGTTATTATCAACAGTTTTTTAAATACCCGTAAGAAGTTTAATACAAACAAAAAATATTAGTTATATATATTTTTTATTGACACACCAGTGAAATTAAATGTCCATATCTCACGAAATTCGGGATTGCTGTGAGCTGGGCTATTTTCGGTTTAAAACATTATAAATCAGATTAAAAAGAAATCTAAAATATTGCGAGCATTATCCTAATAGATATCCTATCTGGTTGAGAATTTATTAAGAGTGACAGCTTCCATTTACTGATTAGCCAATTCCCTCAGTGGGAAAATCGTAACCGACAACTAAAAGCCGCATCTATTTAACTAGGAGCCAGACGACTGCAATCGGAAGGATTGTGTGGATACACATGCAATGCTTGCATTGAAGATAAGTCGAATGGCTCAGTTCAGAGGATACATTTCCCGAGTGAGAAATTAGCGTCTCAGATAGCATCTGCTGGAGGTTAAATTATGTCCTATCCATTTTTTAAGCGATATAGTAACTCTTCATTGCTCAGCTCTACTAAATATATACACTGCTGAAATACGATTTTAACTGATTTAATCATTAACGAACTTAAATGCCAAATAATTAAGTGAGAAGTGTTTTAAGTAATACTACTGTTGTTAAACCATTATAAAGTATATAAAAACAGTTGCCTGAGTAGCTTATGTTTTACACTACTTACTACTTTTGGATATTGCATTTCTGTATAGTAATGCAATACTCTGTGCTGAACTGTACACAATAATTTTTCATTTGTTCGGTATCTGTTTACTACATCACACGCTTATTATGCTTAAACAAAACACCATTTTGTAACTGTGAAAATAAAGGGAATACCATAACCATAATTAAAAGTTCAATTTATTAAAATACCAGTGCTATCTTATATTTTTTTTTATATTAGTTAAAATTATTTTAATTAAATGATAATATTGTTTGTTAAAATCATCTGCACCATTATTATTAAAAATACTTAAGCACGCTGAATCTTTCTGTTATTGTTTCTAAATTTTATGTTCAATCATTCACACCTCTTGATTTATCTTAGCCATTCTCTAAGCAAGAGAAAAAAATATCTATAATAATAGGGAAAATTTCAAGCAATAGACAATTCGAAACAATAGTCTGGTTTTAGAGAACTAAAATCTACTTTTTCCCTTTTTGTTACAAGAAATAATGAGATCGGGATCTACATTTTAAAGCCCAAACGTATAAACGGCTCGTTATATCTATGCCAATAGTCAGATCCGAATCTACGAACTCCGAAAGTAGAAGACATCGCTTAACTTGTTCAGCCGTACTCCAGCTAGTAATAACTGCAGCGATGAGAATGATAATTAATAAAGAGTTAAAGTATTTTAATAAATACACATTTTCCTTCAAATATTCAAGAATTAATTATTCTGATTAGCGAGTTTCATCATGCAATGTTAGCATAACATTTAACGCATTAAACTTCATTAATTTTGTACATTTAAGTTATTCATTGACCATGGAGGAATTTTAAAGTAATCAAACTAGTCTACTACACAGAGACCTCTTCCAAGTCAAAATTCTGTAAAATAAATGTTAATTTTCAAAAATGAGGTCGAATTTTTAAAGAGAATTAAAACAGGGTTCCTGTATTTAACCCTAGAACGCAAGTTGTTCTCAGACGTTTTATAATTAAAATAATACACAGTTAAAAGCTAAGGATAATTTCAAAAAGGAATAATTTTAAAAAAAATTTCTAGCTTTTGTTACAACAATAAGAACGTTAAACAGAAACAGAAAATCTTTTTAGGATAAAATATCAGTTACATTACTCTACATATCAAAATATTATAAGTTATAAAAAACTAATGATAGATTTTGACATTTTATGTATTAAATATTAAAATTAAAAATATTTTTATTATTTATATTTATATTTAAAGATAAATTATTAGTATTATGATACTTGTTATTGAATATCTCGTGGAGCAAATAAATTTTGCAATAGAGACATTTTATAATAATAACTCATTTTTACTAACTGCTTAAAAAACATTACGGGCTAATGTAACGTGACCGCCTTCGAGATTCGAAAGAGTTGTTGTGGACGCAAAAACATTGAGTCTTTTATATAACATATATTTTATTACAACTATTTATTAAAATATGCTGTATATTTATTATAAATTGGAATTAGTACAGCACATTGACAACAGGTGACAGTGTCATAGCCAGGATTAAGCTATGGGAAAGGAGGAGGCTCAAAGAGTAATGATCCTCTTCCTCACCATGTTTCACTATTTTTTAAATAAAATAAAATAAAATTTAGAAAAACCATACAATATTTAATATTCATACTTAATTGCATTAAAATATATTAAAAATTTAATATTATATATATATATATATATATATATATATATATATATATATATATATATATATATATTAATGTCTATTCTCAATCTCGTAAAAAATTTTCAGTAAATATATAAAAATTTGGGGCAGTGATGTTTGGTTAATAAATGTATATAGGGCCGAAATAAAAACTGTTATAGAAATATGAGGTTTTTCTTCGGTTCTGGGAGGTAAAGGGTTGTTCCAACTAGAATATCTACATGCTTTAAATCTCGAGAGCTGTAGCAGGCAACACTAACCAGAAATTCATCAGGTACAAAGTATATGAATAGGGGAAGTGATGAAAATAATGTACAGGATGTCCATAATTGAACTTTCCTATTTTAAAGTTATCTACAGTCTAAATTCTGTTTAGAAAGTTATGAAATGTTGTGTAGGATATAAAAAAAGAGATGGGAATTTGTTTGAGTAAATAATAATAAAAAAAATTAAAACATCCAACCAAAAGGCGATTTTTGATGAATAACGTATAACCAACATTTACTCTAATTAATAAAAATATTACAAGACATGCTGTCTTTCAGATCAGGTATAGTTCTTCAGTTGTTGTTTTTGATATCACTTCGTCAAACCACGCACGATTGAGCCATACGCTACTCGTATAAGGCAAAGGGGTGAACCTTTCGTCTTAACGAGTACCACTAGTGTGAAAGTACGACTTACGCTCAAGTGGCTCCCCGTAACTTAGAAGCAGGGACCAAGTAGAAGACCCATAGGCCTACCTCCCTAGAGGTATTGATTGACAAATGGTAGGACTATGTGACCTCGAACATATTATACGGGCCCCAGTCACTTTTAACGAACACGGTGGATCTTAGGTTGGCTCGGGCTCCGAACGCGCGCCCCTCCAGTTACGAGAGCGTCTCCTTTGTCAGCTGAGCTTCACAGCTCAGTACAATTCTTGGCTTAATCAAAACTTACTAGATGTTTCAAATACTGAAGTAGCACTGGTTAAGGTCTGGGGATCAAGATGACCACACATTAGGAAAGTGGCAGCTGATGGGCCGTTCTTCTGTAAAGTGATTTTTGAGCACGTTCTTAACAAGAAGACTAATGTATGGAGGTCTATCTTGGTTTTTGGAATAATATTATATTTACTCTAACAAATGCCCCCCCGTGGTTACCACTTTTATGTGTGTAAGGGTTTCACGAACCCAAGATACCCGAATGATCTTTCTATGTTCTACGTGTTGTAAAAGCTTACTTCTGTGGTGTTATCTCCTTACCGTGGTGGGTTAATCAAAATCCTCATATTACGATCCTCTCGTAAGTCAGCAGCAGCTAGGTAGTCGCTTCGTTTGTCTGTCGTAGCAATAAGTAGATAAGTAATTCGTATGAGGCATTCAAACCCCTGTGTCGAGTTAAAATACACTTACTATGACAAATGAGATATTTGTTTCAGTTAAGAATATTGTGATTTGCACCCCGAGCTCTTAAAGTTTTACTGGGGAGCACATGAGGCTAAGAGTCGCTGATTGCCCACTCCTGTTATACGGACAAGTTATGTGTAAGAGTAATGGGCAGGGAGCATTTACAATAAATTTATTTTTTAAACAATTATTAATTATAAGATTCAAAAGAAGTTAATATTTTACGATCCAATTTTATCCACTTTTACATAAACATATTTCTAATGATATACTACATTTTCGAGCACATACATTTTTGAGAATTAAAAACAATAAAAGTTAGTTGACAGTCCAAAGTCTCAATAAATTATATTAAATGACCTTGGTTTCAGTATATATATATATATATATATATATATATATATATATATATATATATGTATATATATATATATATATATATATATATATATATATATATAAATTATCTTTCTAAATATCAATATTCAGTAATATAAAATTGAATATTTTATCCGTTTGTGGATTTACAAATTTAAAATATACGTTGAAAAATATAAAAACTAAACTCCTAGGTGCATCAGCCCAACTTGGGGTCATGTTCTACGGTGCTAATCTTCGTTCTTCAGATCAAGGGTCCTGGGGTGCAGCGCATATGTCCCGGTTAGGTGGTGAAACTTACGTGGAACCCCCAGTGTTTAGTTCCCAAGCATGCTTGATTCTCAATTTCTCTACCCTCTGAACGGATGAAAACTGAGTCAGCCTAATATAATTTTATAATTTTCTCTAACTACGTTTGAAAACTGCATTAAATATTTCGCCTTAGAAGTAAGTATAAGAATTTTTTCAATCTTCAATGCATTTATCTTAGTGCATTCAATGAATTTATCCAAAAAGTTGTTCAGAGTTTCTATTTAAAACCCAAACACATACTGGGGATTGGCACACATTAATATAAAGTGTTGTTCCAATGATTGCTTCAAATGTTCTAGGCGAATATTAATGAAAAACTGAAGGAATATATTTGTACAAATGAAATTCTTGCCTATGAATAAAATCAAATAAAATTATCTCTGCCTAAAGGGAATAAAATGATGTTTGATTCATTAAAAACGTGAGTTGCCTAAAAAAGAACAAATTGACACGATTAATAATGAAGATTATGGTTAAAAAATATAGCACATGATGTCTCTTAAAAATATAAGTTTAAAAAATTTATAACGTGGAAAAAATACTAAGACATAATAAAATCCATCCATGATTTATTCTAGCTTAAAACGTTTCAGTGATAAAATCATCATGTTTTCAATAAAAGTAATAGATATATACTTTAATAAATTGATTACTGTCATGCCATACTCCGTTTCTTTCAAAATATATTTTGTTTTTAATTTTTAGGATGTCAAAATGACCTTGCAAATATATAACTAGTCTAAATTTAAAAAATAAGGTCTCATTCTATTAGCATACATTTAATGCCTAATTCTGCTAAAATGAAAGCTGAAAAAATTTGTGATATACTGCAAAATTTATATTTTCGTATATAACATAATTTTATACTTTAAAATATGTTTCTATGTAATGAAAATTTATCATTCATTACATTACATTAAACTATCATTGTCTTACATTAAACTATCATTGATAATTCTTTTTAAAATGTAATTAGCAATTTATACTTATGGGAAGCAAGCCATGCATTTTATTGTTTGGGTCATATGCTATCTTTTTTCTTTTATCAAAGTCATGAATTATGTCCACCAAAAGAAATCTGAAACGGAAGATAATGCGATTCATTTGGGCTGTGTTAGGAGTTACCACATAGATTTTGATAGATCTCCAAACCGCAAATGCAAACAGTCTGTTTCATTAGAGACGAATTTAACTGAAGTGAACAAGTATATGCATGATCTTTTAATCTAGGAGAAAATTAAGGAAATCACATTTCCTCTAATAACTCTGCTAATCAGCATTTAAAAATTAAGTTAATATTTTAAAATAAAAGAACCTCAGTATGAAGTTAAGACTTTATTGCTTGATAATAGTATCAGTAGGATTAGCAATACGAACTGCTTACAGTAGCCGCTTAGAGAGCTATAGCAGTAGAAGTGACCATAAAGAATGGTACTTATAAAAGGACCATAAAGAAATTTACCATAAAGAATGGAACAATGGTACTTTCTTTCTCAATGAATTCCATTTACTTTCTTTATCACTATGATTTTCTCAAAGTTTTCCGGATATCTAAGTTAAGATGTAATATAAGAATATAAGAATGATAATTTAAGAATGATTATCAATCACCTTCACAGCTTCTAAAATGCTCTCTTGTGGTAGAAATAAAGGATAAATCTTAAAGCAGGAATACCAATTACATGGCACTGGTGCCAGGTTTGGTGCCACGGCAAAAATTTAAAATATCTCTAAAAAAATAATGCAGGTACTATATATATAAAATATGACACTTGAAAATTTTGCATCTGAATTTATTTGCATTTTGGCACTTTGATAAAATTCTATTTGTCATCTGTGGTTGAAAGAATTTATTTTACCGCTTCATCTTGGTGAAATTATTATGTTTAATTGTGTGAAATTGTTATAAATCTTGCCGTATTATATTATTCAAAATAAGTTATGATAATTTGTTTGAAATACAGCCATAACCATATAAAAATATTGCCTGTTATAGTTGTTCGCTGTAATACAGAAATAAGATCATGATACAAATATTAAGATATGCTTATACTAATTTCATAATTTCTAAAATGTTACGTCATAAATCTATCTTTCTATCATTACCATTACAGCAAAGTTCCGAGGAACTCACATAAAGCCTTTTAGAATTTCTTCTACAAAATTGCTGAGTAACTTTTCACTATTATCTTGAGAACTAATGGATCTAAAACTAGGCAAACTACTTTCACAAGGAATACAGAAATAATTATAACCACAATTATCACCAATTAACCACAATTCTTCATTCTAATCATTAGCTTTATAACGTTATGATTAGAATGTATGAGTAACTTTAATTTATTAAATAATGAATAAACATAAATTTACTAAGTTTCTGATGATACCAAATTAAATAAATGCTTACAAAGTAATATTAAACTATGGTCAATAGATATGTTTGGACAGTTTTAATATATAATATGTTATCTTAAAATCCATGTACACTTTCCTGTTAGAATTCTAAACTCTACCCTTACTAGATTCCCAAACTTATTCCAGAGGAATATTTCCCATTCATGAAGTTTTCTAATAAGTTTTCTAATGATAAATTTCCTGAACAAAAATTGATTTATAACATGTTAAATTGAAGTTAATAATTTACTATTATAACATTATAGGATAATTAAAAGCTTAGAAAACTATGAGGAATTCTCATTTTACTTCTGAAAAGTTTTAAAACGATAGCGATTGCAACTAACAGCATCCAAAATCATCATTTTTAAGGATATAAAAAACATGAAAAGAGCTCATTTTATTGTGATCAATCATAGTTTCAGTTCTTTAGAATGTACTTTGAAACAAAAATGACAGAAGATGAGAACTTTCCACTTTCTCCAGAAGCATAATTATCTTGGATTTTAAAAGAAAACATTCTTAAATAAATAAAATTATTCTGAAAAAAATAAGACATGTTTAGTTGAACTAAAAAAATATACAGTAAATCGAATAGTTAAGGGGGGGGTCTGTACTTGCCATATTGGATTTCTCCCATTCAGTGCTAACTTATGGAAAAAAAAACAAAATTCCCTATGGCCGTCTCGAATTTTAAAAATTCTTTTAAAAAATTATACCCCATGATAGAACAATAAATTCTCTGAGATGCTATATTTTTCTTATTTTTTATTTATTTACTTATTTTGAATTTATGGCTATTAAATATTCTTATTTCTGTTTCAAAAAGAGTATACCGAAATTTTTCACAAATATTTGAAAATTAAACATTTCTCTCGATGGTTTTTTAAAGGAAAAACATAGAATTCTAGAGAATAGGCTGTTCTATCACGTAGGATAGTATGTTTAAAGAATTTTTTAAATGCGAGACAAACAGGAGAAATTTTATTTTTCTCCTCTCTGAATTTATTAAGTTCTCCTGTATTTATTAAGTTAACATACAGCCAGAGGACAATAATAGGGCAAGTACAAATCCACCTTAATGATTGATCTCACATTGGTAACAATTGAATAACTCTCCAAAATTCAAACCAAAATTACCCAGAAAGTAGTTAAACAACACAATTAGTGATAAGCTATAAAATAATTATTTTTGAATATTTTTTCTAAAAATGTAAAACTTATGCAGCTTTATAAAAACAAAATCTCATGCTTCTAATCGAAAATGGAACATGATGACAGCTATGATTTTGTGAGGTGATTTTCTCCGGAAGCGTTACATACACTTTTGTATAATGATTTCATACGTGTGAGTGTGAAATTTGTTTGACAAAAGATCATAAAGTTAATCTTATGTTTTGAGCAATAGGCAACACCATGAAAGAAACCTTACTTATCACTATCATTCAAAATTCTCCACCCCTTGAAAAAGTGGCACTTCTGTGTGAGTGTGTGTGTCAGCGCATTAAATATCCCGTTGTATATCGAGTGTTCTCAAGTTTAAAAAGCTACGTGGTCAAACGCATGTGGCGTACTATAATGTATAATGTTTTGTGTCTCACGCATTGTATGCAGCACCCATTGTGCTTCCTTTCCTTTGCTTGCTCTAGGGGGATCCCAGAACGTCTTTCATTGAAATAACTGACAATACTATGCGCTAGGTAAAGTCTACGGGAGGTCAATTGCATTCACCGTTAGGTCATAGAAATTCTTACCAAGCAAAAATGTTTATCAAAGAAGGTGAAAACATGGATTATTATTGTAAGCTTAAAATGGGATGAAAAACCTTTTTCCCAATTTTTTTTTCTTGAAAGGTACATATCTTGAATATAGAACAGAATGTTAGTCATGAAATAGAACAGCATTGGTAGTGACAGTACGTAAAAACTACTGTAAATGTTCCATGCATTTTATGAAGAGAAACAATAATAATACTTATGGAAATGTAATATTTTTAGAATGTTATTGTATAAATTTTACCAATGTGCTAATTAGTTGAACTTTAACGCAAATTAATTACTTTAGTTATGTTCAATTGAACATAACTCATTATAACGTTATATTTAACGCATAAGTATAATGTAAATTGAGCAATTTAGCTACGTTAACGTAACTAATTCAATGTATTCTATGAAAATAATAGACGTTTTCCATTGAAATTACTGTGCACTGGGTTGAAGTGTGAAGGAGGATACTAGTAGGAAAGGAAAATGATTATCAAAGAAGTAAAAAAAATGATTATAGTAAGATTAAAATGGGATGAACATTTATGTTCTCATGTTTTCCTAAGATATGGAACGGGATGTTTATCCTGGAAGAGCAGTACTGTAATAATTATTGTTGATATATTGTAAATTTCGTATAGAGAATCAATCATTATACTTAAAGAAATGTATTATCTTAATATTCTGGCATGAACTTTACTAACGTAATAGTTAACTTTTATGTGGTATAATTACGTTAATTACATAATACCTTACATTTACCATAATGCAACGTTATATTAAAAGTATACGAATTATGTTAACTGTGCGAATTAGTGATAGGAACGTAACTTTTTTAAAGATTTTCATTAATGTAATTAACTATACTACGCGCCTGGTTAAAATCTATGGGAGGTCAAATTCGTTCACCGTTAGGTCATAGAAATTTTTACCAACAAAATGTTTATCAAAAGAGATTAAAATATTGATTATTACTGTACAAAAACGGGAATTAAAAACCTGTTTCCAAATTTTCTTGGAAAGTACATATCTGTGATATGGAAAGGGGTGTTAAATATGGAATGAAACAACATTGGTAGTAGCAGTAGTATAACTACTGTATACATTTTTGTATAGAAAATCAATGTCAGTAATTAGAAAATCATAATATTTTAGAATACACTTATATGAATTGAAACCTAAGAGCACTTTAATGTAATACTTACTGCAGTAGGCACAAAAGTATTTAAAACATTTTATCAATGTATTCACTTCTCTATACAAGGAAAAATTACAATTAATGTAAATAATATGAAACAGTTGTAAATAAATGAAGAAATTTTAAAAAACATTTTTAAATATTTATTATGTACATAATATAGCCATTTGTACAATTTAGCTTAAATAACACAAACTACTAACTTTGTTACGGTGACTACGATAACCGAAATTGTTGTATTCACTAAAAATTAGCATAATATTACGTTTGAATAAAACTTATGAAAGATATACAGCTTACAAAATTTATATATTTAACTTGTTGTATAATTAAATATAATGATATACTGTTTAATCAAATGAAATCTGTCAATCTATATATAGATATACTTTCTATACATACTTTAATGATACAATTCATTGTTAATCGATTGGATAAAATCCATATCTTAAGCATTTTTAAATTTGTAAAATTAATTTGAGAGTTGATTCAGTATTTGTTGCTATTTTCTGGAATAAACTATAGATTTCTAATAGTTATATTGCTGACCCAAACACACGGGATTTAAAGTTGAAAAGTCTTTCCTACTTGTCCTAAGATGGGCTGGATGCATATGATTCATAAGAGATATAATTGTGAAATGAGGAGAACTTAATTAAAGACGTAAAATCTAGTAATTAATCGTATTCCATATGAAAATGACTTTACTAAACTGGAATAAGTAACACCAATATAAAATTTGTATACTTTTATATTGGTGTACAGTAAACATAACAGTATAACAGTAAAACTTGCATATTTATAAGCAGTTCCTATTTGGCTAAATATTTGATATAAAAATAAGTAAGAGAAGAGAAGTGATCTTTCTCTGTATGCTTATTTCAAACTTAGAAATTGTTATTTACTACTTGCTAGTAAAAATTATTCTAGATCGTACTTATTTTGAATGAGTAATGAGATTCTTCGCATTCTTTCTAAATTGGCTTATAAAGACTTTTAAACAGAAAAGTCAGTTATGGAACTCGGAGTTTGTAAGGAATATAAACATAACTTGATTTCTGAAGAGCAAACTTGAAACTAGTTGTTATACTTTTTAAACTTTCAAATCATTACCCTTTATAGAAATGTATTCTCTTTCAAAACTGGGAAGATATAATGATGCACTGATGCCATTCTTAAGAGGAACAAGAAATTTTTCCGAACCATAACCTCTACAGAAGCAAAAGGACTTCGCTGATAGACTCCATTGTGTTTATGTGATGTGAATAAAACAATAGACTTTCTTTTTGATGGCATTCACTTTGATCGAAAAAGATCTGTGTAACTTGCTTCCCTTGCTCTTCTTTAGATACAGTTGCGTTTTCAATTACAGATCTATTATAAGCACTCGTCACTTTTTCTAGGGCTTGTTTTACAAGAGAAATATTTTCGAAGTAGCTTTGTCCTTCTTGAACTACTGACGTAATTTCTTTGTTTCAGAAACTCGTATTGAAAGTTAGCCAGTCTTATCTACGTCTTTAAAGTTGGCCCCCGATATTAAGGTAAACTTATTGACGTTTAAGATCGTATGAACCACGAAAAAAATTTTGGGATGCATTTTTTAAAGTAATTTATGTATTTGAAATTTGGTGGAAAACACAACTCCCCACCCGTTTCTTCCTACGCTAGGAAAAAAGTATTTCATCATCATTCTATATTTTTACTATGAATTCATGTATTTGGTGAAATACTCAATGTTATTTTTTTCAAAATGCCTTATCACAATCTCGTTTCCGAAATTAATCTGTAAGAGATTGATGTTCATTGTTAGTTATACCCATCAAATTTTAAATTTTAACTCTTAACTTGATTGCTGGTACAGCTGCATGACTCATATATTGAGAGGTCACATCCCCTTAAGAAACCAAAATATGACATAACTGAAGAAGTTATTCCATCAGATTTAGATTACATGGTAATTAATTAATGAATACCAAATATTTTTACCAATTTTACGACATTTTATATTTTAATCTGAATAACTAATTTATATTAAGACTACACAAAACTAATCAAAACAGCTTGTTTGAGGAATTCTAAATTAAAAATAACCATATAGACTTCGTGGGTCATTAAAATAATTTCACAAGCAAAAAAAATTGTTATTTTAAAAATGCGTTAAAAATGTTACAGAATCTTAACTAAAACATTTTATATGTTACTCCTAAATATCTAAATTATTCAAACATTATAATTTAATTTAAATAAAATAACTGCTGTTCAAAATTTAACGTTATATAGGAGATTTCAAGGACATTTTTAGATTATTAGTTTGTTTAATATTTTATTGGATATTTAACAAAGGGCATATATATATATATATATATATATGAATATTTAGCAATATGTTACGATATTGCATACCAATAATATTTTTGTATGTATTTCATATCGTGTATTTACATTTATTCTTTGAATATTTCAACCGTTAAAACTTTCTAATTCTCTGGTGGCATACATTACTCTAGCTTTTAGCTGTTTGTGAAAAATGGGCGAGAAATTTTATGACATTATCTCCATATCTTTGATGTCAAGTTACGAGTAAGCTTCTGACGAAGGCACGAAAATCCGACTGTTTATTTATATTCCTTCTTTCGTCATTAAATCTTAAAAATTAAATAAGCATTAAATGCAGCAAATATTTACTGTTTGCAGTTTTTTATAATCTAACAGTCATATATTCCGACAGTTGCCGCTGTATGTCACGCATGTATGAATCACCCGTAAAACAACAAACAGATTTAAACTATTCGGATTTCCGGTTTACGCATTAATCCATTGTAACTGTTGGCACGTGCTGTCGTGAAAGTACGTCAATTAAACTAAACCCACTGAACCAAGCTGTCTAGAGACGCACTTTGGAAGACTTCCATCCAAACAGAAGAGGAAAGAAAGAAGGGGGGAAAAGAATCTTTCTCTTCTGTGTGTTCCCCATGCACTATATTCTTATTTATTTTTCTATGCCATCGTAAATAGCATGGTCCGATTCGAAATTCCAACAAAAAGCGACCTTGTTGAAAAAGAAATTATAAGGATAGTCACCTGATTCATAGAAGCTGATGTCACAAAGCTTGCCGTTTGGTAACCAGACAAGATTAGTCTATTTTAAATATATTGGAATGTAAAAGTCTTTATTTCTAGATCTTGGAGGACGGAAGCATGTTCTTTTTGATCACTTACGTAGTCACTGGCTTTATCAACCGACCGCAAACATGTAAAACATGCCAAGATATGCCTTTTAGATCCTAATTTAAAATGTTTACAGAAAGTTCTCAACATGAATAAAAAATTTTTAACATTCTTTTCACTAAAAGGAGCTACCGCAGAAAGTGAGCTCCAAATATACAAAAACCGCTGGCGTTAAACTTTATTTTTATGCCATATTTTAGCCATTCCACCAGAGCAAATCATCTAAAAAGGGAATTTTTCTTATAAAAAATACTAAAACTTGGTGACTTTTAAGAAAAATAAATGTACATTTTTTTAATTTATGATAGGCTTCCATTCTAATATGGAAAAAATTCATGGGATAAATATATGGGATAAATTCTGTAAGTGATACGAAGTTAGTTATAGAGTTGTCGTTATCAGATATGGAGTTTTTACCTATATATTTTATACCCATTTACAGACAACCAAATTTCTCATTTTTTCAGAAACTGACATCACTTCTTTATCTCTTTCGATTTATTCATCATTTTGAATTATTTACCTAATGAACTATAGGCTTAATCTTTCGATGCAGGGGGTATTTTGTCCCCGAGTGCAAATTTAGCATTCCATATTCCACAAGTTTTTAAGTATATAAATTACATTAAAAAGAAAATAATTAAATATCACATTTTTAAGAGCTTTACAATTATAAAACGAGTCCAGATATTCTTCCATTCCTCGTTATGATAATATTGTTATCGGTACGCTCATAAATCTTAGACTAAAGTATTTTTTTTTTTTAAATTATCTGAAAATTCTGGTAAATTCCAGAGGTCACAAACTGATATTTTCCCCTTCAGGCCTTAAATTTTATACGCTTACGTTGTTACATTCTTCACACTAGCACCCAAGAAATTGTTATATGTTTAGTGTTTCCCTCCTGAGGGAAAATGATGAGAATGAAAAAAAATGAAATTCCAGAAATCACAAACTGATATTTTCCACTGTAGACGTTAACTTTTATACACTTACATTGTTATAGTCTTTACACTAGAGCCCAAGAAACTGTTATATGTTTAGTGTTTCCTTCCTGGGGAAAAATTAGACAATGAGAATAATAAAATTGAAATTCCAGAAATCACAAACGGATATTCTCCCCTTCAGACCTTAAATTTTATACACTTACATTGTTACATTCTTCACACTACTACCCAAGCAATTGTTATATGTTTAGTGTTTCCTTCCTGGGGGAAGAGGATAAAAAAATCTTTTACTTCTTACCGGATTTCTATTCTTCAGTTCGAATGTAAGTATGATTTATATCCTGTTTTTCTGAAATTGTTGATAATTGTGGATCTCTTCATAAGAAGTTAAATCTACAGCATGAAATCTCTCCTTCAGTATGGTTCTAATGCCAAGTTTCGTGTCATTTCCTACAGCAACTTGATTAAATGGTATTTTAATGATGGTTAAGCATTTAATTTCCCCAGTTTTTGTCAGCAATGCATACAACAGGGTAATTCGTCCGAGGAACAATTTAAATTTGTTCTAAAACAAAACATGGAACTGTTTAATCTGATGCCATGTCAGGATACATCATTCGAAGGTATTCCGATCTAAATTGGAAGATTTCACTACGTTGAGAAATCGTTGAAAAATAGTTGCACTGGAATGAAAGTGGAATCTGAGGATTTCACAATCAACAGCCAGCAGGTTCTGTCATGTCAATTCTACCACGCAGTTACTCTTTGTTGAGCTTAAAATACAATTGCGGTTTAACAAGTCTAAAAAAAAGCCACTTATGTTATCGAAAAGTGTAAACTAAAAAGCATGCAATACACCTGTTCCCAATAATGATGATGCCATCTTTCTGGAAAGAGCTGATGGGTCTAATTGATTTATCGGGCATTCCTTAAAAATAAAGGTCTGGCTAACTCGTATTAAAAGAGATAGTAGCATATGGAAACTTTTGGTTTAGCTCACATTATCGGTTTATCGTACATGCTTCTTTAATACTGCTAATTTTTGGTGATAAAGGTGACCAAAAAAATTGAATGAATCCTCCAAAGTGGGAATTAGCTTTAGAGTACAGGAATCTGGTATGGCTGGATAACAAAGCTGTCTAAAGTTTTTAATCTAAATCCAAATTACTCAAACATTCATATATGTGTGTTATGTATTTATACGTAAGTGCGTTATGTGTATGTGTGTGTTACATACGGCACAATGCATTTTCTTGTTTGTTAAAAAATATATCGGTAGTGTTTCAATTTTTTCCTTTTGAAAAGAAGGAAATAAAGAAAGAAGCACTGGGAATAAAAAAATTTCATAATAATAATTTTTAGGCTGTTATATATTTATAAGGCCTGAATATGTTTATAAATTTAAGAATCTTGCCACCTAGATATTAGAGAATGGTTGAATTAATAGACTAAAATAATCACGTTTAAGTCACATAATTATAAATTAGAATATACAATTAAAATAGCATTACTTTATTGTATGGCATTTTAAATTGTTATTGGTTCATACATACTGGTCAAGTGCATTTTAACGTGTATTTTAAGTATCTGAAACAAATAAGAATACTTCAAATACGATAAAATAAGAATCTTCAAAACGAAAACCATGGAATCTCTTTTTCTCTAGAAATTGTCGAGTTTGTGAGCGAAAGATCCCATAAATCAGAAAATTTATCCCTTTTCAAGGAAGTAGGGAGGGGCTCCTCCTTCACTTGTCGCTTCCTAATAATGACATGAATTATCCTGACGGGGTGAATCATACAAAACACAATATCATGAACAGAGAATTCACTCTGTCAGTTTTCTTTCAGTTTATTTCCTGTGACAACTCTAATATTTATTCTGGAATGCAATTGAAGGAGCATTTCAGTTGAATATATTGCTCTCAAGGGGACGATAGATGCTACAAACTATTTTTATAAAATGTCATCTTTACGTTATGAAAATGTGTAATCATATGAATTCAAATGCAGCTAAATAAACCCTAATAAAAAGTTTAAAACACTTCTTTTAAATGTTTTATTAGTTTTAAAAGGTTTATCACATAAATTGGTGTACCTTCAAACAAAATGGCTCTTCATTGTTAAAGGGTTGCCGGCCCTTGGTTTAAACTGGAGAGAGGCAAACTACGGCCCGTCTGAAGGTTCTATCTGGCCTGTCGTAAAATAAAAAAAAATGCGTAATATTTATATAACACAGTAAGTTACCACAAGGAAAATGATCTACAATTGAAGTCTAATCACTTTCTATTTTGTTTATGCACACACACACGCATATATATATTTAATAAAAAAGGAATAAATAATACAATAATATATATAATATAAATTAGTTTGTCCTGTGCCTATAATGAAATAGGAACCCGTCCTCCAACGTTCTGTTAATCACGGTCTTTAACTAAAACGGTGTAATTTTTTATGGGCCATGACTGCAACCACCAATCGTGAAGTCCGTCTTACTTCATATATATATATATATATATATATATATATATATATATATATATATATATATATATATATATATATATATATATATATATATATATATGTGTATATATATATGTATATATATATATATATATATATATATATATATATATATATATATATATATATATATATATATATATATATATATATATATATATATATATATATATATATATATATATATATATATATATATATATATATAATATATATATATATATAAATTTTTCACTTTAATATTTCCTTAAAAACCTCCTCTCTTCCATTCTAATTAATTAAAATCTTTTTCCCAGGCTCAAAATGTCTTAATCAAAGGAGTGTCCTCGACTTATAATTCTTCCAATACATTTCCCAAAGATTTTTGTCCAATAGTTGTAAATTTTCTGTCTATTCAGCACGTTTTCCAGCTCTCGCCGGCAAATGGCTCAGCTTTTCTCTTGACCTAACAGTTAAATTCTCTGACTAAGTTTCTCGTCCCTACATCTGGCTGGGAAAAATCTGTCTGCCTTTACTCTTAGGTACACCTCTGTTCGAGCAAAGTGTTTTTCGTATCATTCTCTTCTCTGTCGTTTACTGATAAAGATCTAATTTTTAGCAATTAATGAATGAAATTCAAGTTTTGTTACGAACTGTGCCTGTTCATTTTACCAAAATGTATCGACTGCCATTTACTTAAATAATCTAGTTCCTGAGGCTTCTCCTTGCCCAGTAGCCCGTTTAGGTAAAAAGAATAGGAGCTATAATTTCAAATGTATAATTCCTGGATTTTATATATGTATATATATATATATATATATATATATATATATATATATATATATATATATATAATATATATATATATATATATATATATATAATATAATACTAAAAATTTGTAATATTACTTAATTACGTATGCACACTCTCTCTCAGATACGCACACACACACACACATACATATATATATACATATATATATACATACATATATATACATATATATATATATATATATATATATATATATATATATATATATATATATATATATATATATATATATATATATATATATATATAATCCCTATGCCAGTAATTGTTACATTGAGATAACTTTTAATAGTTTCAAAGTTCTAATTATACGATTCCGCGAAAAGCAGCAATTCCGCCAAGAAATATATCAGTAATACGACTCCATCGATGAAACACGGCAACTTAAGCAGCTCCAAGTCAGTAGAGTCATAAAAGTCGGCGAGACAATTAAATGTGTGTTGACATCCCAAGATAGGGAATGACACACACGAACATAAATACAAAAAGCATCCAGAATGACAAGTTATGCTATTCAGGAGAGGAATTGGTTTGATGACTAATATTTATATTAGGAAGATCGATAACAGAGCATAATTCTCTCATTTCGGAGCCTTGGAACTTTGTTTATATGCTCTTTTATTTCTCTTTAGAAAACGTATTAAGAAATCAAAGCATATTTTTGGTCATGATTGTAACAATTTAATAACACTATATGTCTCATGCGTGCATCTTTCTCATTAAAAAGCTAAAGTAGAAAATATTTATATTGAATATATGCTATGATCTAATATATTCTTATTACAAACGTTGAAAAACATTTTTTTTTAATTTTTATCAATATTTATATTAATCCGATCAGTTATAGTACATGTATCTCTCATTTCGAAAGATTGCAATTTTATTTATATGCTTTTTTTATTCGTTTTCTTGAGACAAATAGGTAATGTTGATTTTTATTCTGATTGTAACATTAAATATTATTATATCATTCCTTTCTCATATATTCATTATCCTGCCTACAAATATGAAACACTATTATATACCTATTATAAATTTTAAAAAAACATTTAATACAAGCAACTTTAATCAAAATCTTATATCATTTACCAAAATTATTTTTATTTTATTTTGAAAAAGATTCTTATACTACTTATTAGCAATTCGACGGCGCTCATCGAAATTTGCGGCATCGTGTTGGTTGTATCTCACAGATACATTTTTATTTTATATGATTTCTGTTGATTTATATTACATGAAATGTACTAAATATGTTCTATTTAGTTCTAGACTGGTTACAAGAGGGAAAATTTTACTTTGAGGTTTTTCTCTTTTTTTTTCCCTCTTTTTTATCTATTTATTATTTACAAGCACTGTCGCACTGTCATATACTACATAAAATTATATTGTTTTATAAATATTTATATTAAGGCATTTAATACAGTTGAAAAATAAAAAAGACAGTTTTATGTAATATAGAAATGACAAAGTATATAAATTTAAGATCAGTTTTCAGAAGTACATTTCTAGCTCATGATTACTGCATGTTTAAAACAAAAATAAACTTTGAATTTTATGTAGGAGTATTTTTTCACATGCTATACACTTCTTATTTGTTTGGCATCTAACAAAATTTAGTGTCTATTTGTGGTATTTTACATATTTTTATTTCAGCAGTTGGTCTTAAGTTTTGTAGTATTGTTTGCATATCATTTAATTCTTCTTTTCTGTTATTAAAAAAATATTAACGACTGGTTCAAAGGTTTGATTAATTATTTAAAAATCACCATGCATCAAAGCAAGTTAAAAACTTATAGGAAATCTTAATACCACTATAAAGTTTCAAATGATGAACCTTATCAGACTCATGTATTTAAGAGATAAAAATAAGGTATACAACGAAAAATATTCCTAAAATTCACTAGTAAGTACTTTTTCTCTATTTATTATTTACAAACGCTGTTACATAATTTATAAAATGTTTTATAAATATATACTGAGGCAATTAATACAGTTTAAAATATTTTTAAAAAATGTATAATAGAAGTTGAATACCAGATTGACAAATGCTGATAAGTTGGCCGAACGATGGCCGAATGGTAGAGCGCTGCTCTTCGGAACCAGAGTTCGCGGGTTCGAATCCCGCTGCTGGCATGGATGTTTGTAGCCGTTCGGAATCGGCTTTAAACTGTAGGTCCCGGTCTCATTAGCCCTCGTGTGCAAAACAGTAGACCGTAGTGCTCCCAAACCAAACCAAACCAAACTGATAAAGTTGAGATCACAAGAAGTAATTTTCCGGGTGAAAAACAATATATTGACAGTTGTGAATCTGACAGTTAAGCATGCCGATCGAGTGTTAATTGACGAAGATGATGTTAACTAGAAAATATTTGACGTTAAATCAGATACTCTGTTTTTATAAAGATAGCTTTTCATTTTATACTGACTGAATAAAAGTTAAAATGTTATCAATGTAAGTTTTAAATATACAAAAAAAAAAGATTTTTGAAAAGGAATTATATTTTAAAAAATAATTTAAAAACTGTCTCTCCCTTCTTTTATCTTAGATAACTATGAAACTTTGGCACAAACGCTCTAGTAAACACCCTTTACACTATCTGTGAAGTTTCATACCTTATTTATTTTAATATAAGCTGAAATTGTTAGGATTAATTAAAATGCCAATCTAAAAATATTTTAAAAAATTGTACCTACTTTGAACGGTAGTGATCTACTAATGAATTCAAGCTCACAATATTTGCCTACTAAACAGGAATTAAAGGTTTCCTGTAGTGAAGCCACTCTATGATTATATAATAATCTTTATGCATCAGTTAGTTTCCAGTAAGAACCAAAGTGGAAGTTTGTTAAATTTTATAAGATTTAGCTATAAATACGCTTATAAGATGAGTATTTAAAAACAGTTTTCTACTTTGTAATGTATTTCATTTTTTATAACATATTTTCTCATTTTATGTGTCTCGCATCCGTTTTAGGATAAATAAGTCAACAAGATTCAATGTTAACAAAGATAATGGGAAATTCAATTCATTGTAAGACATGCATTGCTTGAGAGTAAAACCTGCTCATATGTAGGCTCTATATTAGTATATTCACTCTTTCACTTATCTTATTAAGTATATTATGCATTATACCGAGCTAACATATTGGTATACCTTTTTTCAGTCTTCTGAATTTACTTTTATAAATAGATAATACCAAATTAAATTGAACTAAATGCATAATGTCTTGATTATAGCGAAGTATATTAAACAAATAGTATTTTAACAGTTTTCGATACAGTAAATGAATGATAATAAAGGAGAAAATATTGGATTATTTCTCGCTCCAGTCTACAAGTCTGATATGCATATATTGAAGAAGTAGCTCAATTGTGGCTGTAAATAGATAACTCGTATTAGTTTTTAATTAATTTTTTGCATTTATCATTTTGATTTTGCTATCATATTTTCTATACTCTGGATCAAAGGTTTTATCCTGTACAACAATTTTCAGAGGTCTAAAAATCAATTAAAATCGAAGCCTAAATTTTCATCTCAGATTCAGATAAGACATGTTACCGACATAACAACTTATAAAAAACCTTTTAAAATCAACCGAATATGAAGAAGTTTCTTAAATCCTATTTCAAAGGCACTATTGTTTAAATCTGTATCGATTCATGATAAATACACTTGGAAGTTACGATTTCTGATTCCATCTTCGAAGTTTGCTAACATATGTCTGAAGTCTGAGGTATGTTAATATGCTTCGAAGAGGAAATGCCTAGACCTATTTTCTGGAACAAAACATTGATAATGAGTCGAAATAGGACATAATGGATTATCCTGAACCACAAAAAAAACTTACAATAAGACACTGCATATTTTTATTTTTTGTAGATGCCAAACAAAATGTAGTCCAGGGATGGGCAAACTACAGCGCACCGTAAGGTTTTATCCGGCCCGTGGATAGAATTTTAAGTTGCCGGTCCGAGGCAAATTAAAAGAAATATATATTTATACATTATACATTCGTCTCCTTTGCTTAAATATTATATCCCAAATTTATTATCTCAAGCCCAGAAGATTAGCGGTATATTTGCTTCTTATATGTGAACAAGTGTTTTCAACTTTGAGCCTTAGAAAGAATAATTTCAGAAGTAGACTGAAAGATGAGTATATAGCATCATTCCTTAAAATCAGTACATCTCACTTCGAACCTCAATATACAGACCTTTTAAAAATGAAATCGCAATTTCATTCATCTCCTTAACGTATTTAAACCGTTATACTGAACTGCGGTTGCTCAGTCGGCAAAGGCAACGATCTTGTAACTGAGAGGTTGAGGTTCGGAACCCGAGCCAGCCTGAGATCCGGCCGTGTTCGCTAAAGTTGGCTGGAACACCTAAAATAGGTTAGTGGTAACAATGTCCTCCATATTCTCAATGAATACCGCTGGGAGTGGCAGTCCAAGTCTATGGGTCTTCTGCTTGGTCCCTGCTTCAAAGTTATGTGGACCCACTAGAGCATTAGCCGTACTTTCATCCTTGTGGTGCTTGTTGAAACGAAAGGCTTATCCCTTCGCCTTAAATCGAGTAACCTCCGGCTTATATCGGGCTGTGTTTGACCAAGTGGCATAAGACAAAAACAAACCGTTATACTTGTATATTGTTTTTAAAACTTTAGAAAAATTTATCTTGGCACACCAAATTTATTTTCTTTCGATTTTTTGCCCGCGACCTAAAAAGTTTGCCCATCTTTGATGTAGTCATTTAGAATAAACGAATAAAAAATACCTTTTTTATCAGTAAAATAAACAAACAATTTTTAAAATCACTTGTTAAAGGCTCTGTCACTTAATACTGTATCTATTAATATTAAGTTGGCTTCGAAGGCGAAATTCCTTGACCTGTTATCTTGAAGAAAACGTTGATAATGAACCCTAAGAAAACATAACGGATTATCCCAAGCCACAAAAGAAACAAACTGACAAAAAAGCCACTGCATATTTCTATTTTTTATAAATTCCAAACAAAAATCTATCCCAAACAACTAGAATAACATCTTTTGGAGTCACATGGTGGAAATTGATACTGTATTACAACAGCGATCACTGGCCGATTAAAGGTATTCTTGTAAGACCTGTTCTTTTTCTTTTTTTCGGCCATTTCCGAGTCGTGAGATTGAGCGTTATATAATGTGGTGGGTAACAATTTCTTGGGGTGGAGTTTTAAATAGCTCAGCCCTAGTAATTAACGAAACTCGTGAAGTTTAAACCTCACAGACCTTTCAATCAAGTGTCTATAACTGCTAATTGACTCATGTGTGGGCAACACGAGATAGCATCGGATAACATCCCTCCAATTAAATCATTTTGATACAGTTTCGTGCCTACGGTTTTGCCTTTCATCGTGCTAGATCAGGGGAAAATAGGTGACCATTTACGTTTTCTATAAATCATTGGCGGAAAATTTTTCACGGGCTGCTAATAATCACGAGTTTCATGAATGAGATCTCTGATTTAAACTGACAGACGCAAATAAAAATAAAACGAATAAAATAAAAGGTTATATTAAACTCGAAAAACTGCCACTAATTATCTTAGCATGTGCATGCATTAAATGGATAAATCATGATAAAATATGCGGAAAACTGAAATTACTTAATGCGCCTATCATGTGCGGAAAAATTATTCAAAGATATACACCGATATATTTTATCTTAACTCTAAGTCACGTATTTTGCATAAAATACAATGAAACCGTAATAAATTTCTTTTCATGCGGATAGAAATGGAAAATGAGGAATTCGAGAAAATGTTTGATGTTGAAAGTGGGCGTAAGAATTTGATTTATGGATAAAATTAATTATTTACGATAGAAATTGAAAATATTTAACACCTCATAAAATATAACTTGTAATGTTAATTAGCATTGAAAAAAATGTTTTGTAATTGACACTTCCTTTATTTTGTTTGATCATACTGTAGATGGTTGGTTGGGAGTTCTACGGTCTACTTTTTGCAACACGAGGGCTAATGAGACCGGATTATACTGTAGAGAATGACATTTCTATTGCCTGTATTTACAAAAGTATGCTTCCACTGTCAATTTGGGTGTACATAAAGGATTATAACTTTGATGTACGCTTCAGAGAAATTCGTTACTGATTCACTGGTATAGGTCAGGGGTTACCATCTTGTAAAAACACACAGGCCACTTTGGAAACATTATGCAGTATTGCGGGCCACACTTTCATAATATACCACTTTCATAAAATTCTGCAATTGGAACATATACCATTTTGGAATAATACTCATAGTTCAATTAAAAAACAATAGTTATTAAAATTCCTTAAAACAGTTGAAACTCCCTGTGTTACGAAATACATTTCTGGGGCTTATGACAGTTTGTACAATTTAAATGTAAAAATAAATAAGAAAAGAGGAAATGAAAAAAATATAAACACTGATTGTTTAAAGATTAATTAAAGCTCATATAATACTAATAGTTTATAATTTTATAGCATAGGAACATTAAAAATAAACAACTAGGCAATTATAGCCCCAAGCAATTGAAGACAATCACTAAACAATATCGGTTTCTTTAATTTAATATTGCACAGTGGAAAGAAGAAAAAAAATTACCTTAAGACACAGTTAAGTAGAGTAATCAAAATAAAATTTGTAAAAGGATAATTTATTTAGAGTATTGTGATTAGTCACCAGAATTAACCAATAAACGAATATCCCCTACCAGTTCCATTAATTCTAATCTTAGAAGCTAAAGCAAGAGCGAATTTTTGGGCTTGAAAACTAGCTCCGTAGGCCAAGTGTGGCGTGCGAGCTGTCAGTAGGAAATCCCTGGTCTAGCTGGTCTAACTGTTATTTTGTCCAAGTATTCTATCGAAGCAGTGACCATTGTCACCCCTATTTGAACAATCTTTCGTGGTCTAGAAGGACCCCGATGAGTCTCAGATCCATCTACACGATCTTGAAACATTTTATCAACATAAAATGCTGATTACTCCAGTTCTCCTAAATGCCTCATTTATCATACTACCCGAAAAACAAACCTACTAGACCGAACTTTTTCGATGTGGTTGCAAGAAAATGGATAAATGGATAGGAGGGAAAATAGTATTGGTTCAACAGGAATAAATTTGGGATTAAATAATGGAATGATCAACGAGGGAAATCAAAAAATGAGGCGACGGTGGATCAAGGTTCCCCTGTATTTTGAAACTGGTGAATCTGTAATGTCTTGCACACACCTCAAAGCAATTTTCTTTAGATAAATTATACAACATTCAGTTCTTAAAGCGCTATACTAATATGAAATTTTTTTTCCTAAAAAACTATCAATCTGGAATTATGAACGATTATGAATGTAATGTTTATGCACATACCTCTAATTTTTATTAATTATGAATACTTATTAAAAAATCCCGATTTTAAATTTAATGCTTACTTGAACTTAAATTTTCATTGAACGAAAATACTGTAATATAATTAGTATAATTTGTACTTATAAAACCACAACAGCGGGAAAATAACGAGGTTAACCAGAGCACAGGAAGTAGTTCTTTTTTTTTATTTAATCTAGTATTAGTTAATTTTAAAGTAAAATTTTTCCAAAAATTCGTAAAAAAATTATGGAAGTATATATTTATGTATTTTAAATTACACAGATGGAGAGTGGAAATTCTCGACTTTTTAACAATGCAAGAACGTACTGCATAGAAAAATAACGAAAGTACACAGGGAAATTTAAATATTGCTCCACTAATACGTTTTAAAATCGACCTTTCGGAAAAACCGCATAAATTAGTAAAAAACATTATTACTTCAAAAATATGATACGGTACGGTGGTGAAATAATAAGGACTATATGACTTTGTTCACATTTTCAGTCTAAAACCTTCTAGAAAGAACAGATGGTAGTTTTAATGCTCCGAAACTCTTTAAAATAGTCGTCACGCTTTTTGATGAGCTTCGCTGGGAAGTACGACTTATAAGGTGAAATTAGTTCTCTGAAAGCTTAATTAATATCTAATAATAATTAAAGTTCTAGATAAAGTAACCAGAGATCGTCCTCTAGTCCAAAATGTCAGGAGAACATAATTTACAAACGAAATTCCAGGGCATAAAATTTACAGACACTGTTGATATATATTCCTCAGTTCTATCAAGCTTTTACATACTAAAACAGTCTATATTAGATTTTGCTTTGTAGTTCAGTGCAAGATTATTTTATTTAAATCTGTTATATTTGTACTTTTTTTCATTTAAAATGTATTGTAATACCATGAGAAGCATTATTTTATCAGTAATATATTGCTTGCTCAATTTGGAAAAAAAAATTCGTAAGTTAAAAATTAACATTTTACAATTTTTGAGATTTTAAATTATAATTCACAAGCAAACTAGACTAATTGATATTTGTGCAGAAATTAGAAACATCTGTAACCACACTGATGTATTATAACAACTTAAACATTCTATTATGTTTCCACGGCGTACATATTATTCCAGTAAATATCGAATCAATTTCTCAAAAAATATTTTATTTTTTTCTTGAATACGTCCAATTTATTACTTTGAAAAACGGTATGAAATTTTGGTATAGCAAAGGAATTCTAAAACTTATTTCCATTAAATGTGCAGTACATTTTACTACAGAGAACCAATACATTAATCAAGATTTCCGAAACACATTGGTTAGGACATTTATATTAATCAACAAAGCTTTCATTGAGCTTCTCATTTATATTCGAGGTTTCACGAAAGAACTGTGAAAGCATTTGGCTGGAAACGCACCCAAGACTGGCAATTCCGTAATTAGTCTATGTCAGTATTTCCATAATCACCGCAAGCGAAAGCTTTGTAATGGGAAGACAGTGCGTCGACCTATTAAATAACTTTTGAACCTGATGTTAATGACAACAGTTCATCGGTGATGCCACCCATTGCCTTAGGTGCTGATCTGATGAATAAACGTAGAAAAGTATCATAACCATCAAACGAAAAAAATATACTAAACATAAAATATCATTTTTGTAGAGAGGTACAATTGGACCTAAGCAAATCTAACTTTCGGTAACGACATATATTATGTTTGCAAATGAACATGTACTATAATGGAACCGGATTCTCAACATAAATACCTTATTTGTTGTTGTATTTAACATAAAATGGGAGTCGGCCTGCTTTGTTTGATAGATTACGACAATGTCAAAGCCCATAATCTTTTTTTTTCACTCTACAGTTCCGAAAGTTTAAGAGACCCGTTCCACAGCGTCAACGACAGAAATAGATTCACATTCGGTGTTGAAAATTGGGCGGTCTGAGGCGTTATTGCGACAATTTATATTCCCTAATAGATAACCTTAGAGGACAGAACATACCTCGTTCTTCAAACAGCCTAGTTTCAAGGTGTTTTATTTTTACTCTCCTGATGTATTGCTTTTCCGTTTGTACGGAAATGCTCTTTTATATTTAAGCAAAATGATTTAGAGGTAACTTTATAAACTAAATATTTAGACTTAATAAAACCTTGGTAGGATATCTCCATATTCCCAGAATTTAACCCCTTACTGTACAGTTTTTTTTTTTTTTTTTTTTTTTTGAAAAAGGCCAGCCAAAAAAATCAATTTTTTTAATGTAAAAAACACAATTTAGAACGTTGAATTTAGAAAAAAAATAAATATATACTTTTTTATACTTGAATAAGTAAGTGTTATAGCTTACAATCCCATATAAATTATGAATATCAATAAAACGATTTTTCTTTTAACTTTCAAATTGTTATTTTCGATTCTCGATTGCATTCGAGTGTGAAAAATTATAGCAACGTAAAGTACAACGTTGCTTGAATTACTCGAGTGTACACAGTTTAACCAGTTTAGCGCTCGAGTTAACTCGAGCGTGCACGTTAAGGGGTTAAGGATTGATTCGATGTTTTGGAGGAATAGTTGGGTGTATAACTATTTGGATTATTTGAATGTACCTCTCTACAATCAGTACTTAATTCCCGATAAGTGGTCATTATTAAGCTTTCATATTATCGAAAATATCTATAATATGATAAATGAAAAATTCCCTTAGTAGATGGTTTGGTATAGAGAACTAAGGTCTACTAATTTTTCTGCACAAGAGCTACGAACTCTCATTTGCAAATGTTTCCATTCATTGCTCATTATAGGCAATGACCCGATATAGACCATTATAGACCATCTAGATGACCATTACAGGGCCCAACGTAACCAAATTGGGGCCCGGGTAAAAACTTATTTTGCCCCCCCCCCACTTCTGCTTCACTACTTCAGTAATGAAGAACCGAACTTTATGGAGATATTTAAATGTTTTACCTCATTATAGATATATAACAAGAAAATTGACTAGAACCTACAATAGCTATAAAGTCTATCTCCCCCTCTAATTATCAGACGAATTATATTAAAGAAGGAAACGTAAAATAAACATTTTATTAGATTTCGGGGGCCCCCTCTGATGTGGGGTCCCAGGGCAACTGCCCCGTGTGTCCTTGATTTAGTCAGTTAAATAAATTACCGTATTCAAGGTTGAAATTGGGTTAAAATGTCCCTTTAATGGCGAAAGGGAGAAAAAGGGTTCCTTGTTTATAAACACTGGTGGATCCATAACGAAGTAGATGTACACTGTGTTTTCCATTGAATTAAGATTTCAATCCTACCCTCACCCCCTTCACAGGGAAGATATAAAAGAGGAAAATTCAATCTGCTTTCATCTGTAACTTACTGTAATTAATCTTTTAACCGGTCCACTGATAAAGAAGAAAAAATCTTTAAGTTTCCAAAAATTTTAATTTAAGTACCTCGGTTAATTCTTATCACAGATAAGTGGAACATTTTTGTGTTACTGTTCTTAAGACGAGTTTAAATGTTTACTAAAAAAATTATATAAAAAACAAGGAAACATAAAAATTTAGACTTTTTAATTTTCTTAAAAGTAAATTTTAAATTTAAAAATACATTAAAAGGAATGCTTATTTTATTTGAATCATTTTTGTAGTTAAAAGTGTATATCTATAACTAACGTTTGCTGAGAAAAAGGTCAGAGAAAAACTTTACTATTCACCCTGTATAGATATTAGAATACAAATAATGCTCTTTGTTTTACAGGAATTTACTATGTACCCTGTATATAACGTTTAAAATATATTCATTATCAATCCTCTCAAAGGATATTGGAGGTTTCAATGATTAACTTTTATATAATAAACGGGAGTGTTAATTAAAATCATTAACAATATCTCTAGCATGTGCAAAAGAATTGTCATAGGATAGTAGTCTATGAAAAATATCTCCTGTTTCTTAAACGATATTTATTCACTATGATTCAAAGTAAACAGAAAATTATTTGTTACCAAATAGCTATATACCCCTTAGAAAAATATTTCTTAACATTCCTCTCAAGCGCATTATAGGGGGATAAATAACGTTCAGTATATATTTTGAACTCCCTTGTCATAGAAATCTATTCTATAATAATTATGTGGCACATTCTAGTGATTCTGTCAATAATTTAAAAGGACTATTAAAAATTAGGCCTCCTATTGATTGTGTACAGGCTAGCAATGGAACTGTCCATGATACATTCCAAAATATCTTCTCCCATTTTAATTTATATTACTTAAGGAAACAATATTGTTAAAAAATCGTTAATTTGTAATAAGGCACTTAAAGGTAATTCATACTCAATACTCAAACAGTGATAAACAGATTAATACTTTCATAAGCACTGTTTTAATTTATCTTTACTCTTACAGAGTAATCCTACAATTGCCCTATAATTGCCATTGCGACTGACAAACCTCCATGCATTTAAAACTTAATCTTACATTTTATCTTTATTAATATATTCTTTGAAATAAGAAACAAAAAGGACTGTTTAATTTTAAACTCAAACCTTCAAATATACTCCTTATCTCCTAATCGAAAAAGTCTAATCCTCTCCAAAAGTTAATTAGAAGACTATATTTTATCCATTAAGAGTTTCCTTATGCTAGCCATCGAATCAATAGCAGTTTAAGAATTCTTATAACAGTTTAAGCTTTCACTTTTCCTACAATTGCCATTGCGATTGACAAACCTCCTACATTTAAAACTTAACCTTACATTTTCTCCTTATTAATATATTCTTTGAAATAAGGAACAAAAAGAACTGTTTAATTTTAAACTCAATGTAAACCTTCAAATATACTCCTTATCTTCTAATCGAAAAAGTGTAATCCTCTCCAAAAGTTAATTAGAAGACTACATTTTATCCATTAAGAGTTTCCTTATGCCAGCCATCGAATCAATAGCAGTTTAAGAATTCTTATAACACTTTTAGCTGGAAGATATGTTGTTTATTTCGAAAACACTGTTTTCTTGATGTCTGGCGTCTTTTCTCCGTTTCAGCGATTTGGAGATTCCACAGTAGATAGGAATACTCGAATTACGATCTTCTCGAATATTTATTGCGAAAGCTCTTAACTCTGTCCTGTTCATTTTCATTCAGGTCATAATTTATAATTTATTTCTTTTGCTGTTTATAACTGTCATAAAATGACCCAAAAAACTTTCTAAAACAAGCATGTTAAACTCCAAGTTTTATATGGATGACATAAAGAATTGTACGTGGTAACGTAGTCAATAAAATATATGAACTTCACTTTCTGATGCATTAAGATAACTTTGATTAGTACATTACATAAAAGAAAAATCATAACACAAAAATTATTAAGTAATGCAAGAATAAACTACCAGAATATTTGATATTTTCTCCTTTAAACTTTGGAAGAACCTTTCAGAAATATCTTCTCCGACACCAATGTTACTTCAGAAGAAATATTTTCCGCAGTTATTCTCAAGATTAATGTAAGATGAACGTCGGTAATTTTATATCTGATTTTAGAAATTTCCATTCATAAGGGTAAAAAACGGTTTGTACTGATAAATACCTCCAAACTCGGAAATATTTTCGTACGAGAATTTTCTAGATTTATCAAACGTTGTTGGCAAATATTTGTAAAATTCGGGCACCTGGTCTATATTATACCTTAAAATCTTAAATATACTGGAGTTTGATTATATCCAGTTGCATATAATTAAGCACTAATTCGCTATTTATTGAGAAAATTAAAGAAAACAAAGAAAACTTGTCTATTAAAGGTTCAAAATCTACAAATTCATTTTTAAGGTTTATCGGTTTTTTCCATACATTCTTGATTATCACCTTGTCAACGAATTCTCCTTAGAGTGTATGACAACATCTGCACATACGAGTGCATAAGCGATTGTACGTGGAAGATGTAACACGACTAGAACTGGAAGAACAGAGATATTTATTGACAGTTAACTGACTGTCAAAATATAGAAATTCGGTTTAAACGCAATATTTCAGCTTAATTTAATTTCTGACGTATAAAATGTGTCCTCTCAAATATTTATTGCGAGTAAGTTTAACTATTATTTTTCACTAAGGTCATATTTCATATATTTTTCAATGTTTGTAACTGTCATAAAACGACACAAAAATCCTATAAATAATCACAGAAAACTTAGACCTTCTTCTTAACATATTTTCAAGTTCATTCGTAGAGCTCGGTTATATTTTTTAAAAATATGTTATAAATGTGCTTAACGTTTTCTAAGTAACTTCGAAATATTACAGTTAATTCAGTTATTCAGATTCAGATTGTCAGATAGAAAAAATGACTAAATGGTACATATTGAGCCCTCTTGAAGAATTATTGAAAAACTGCTTAATGGAGTTCTATTTATTTTCGAAGAAAGCATATTTTACACTCTTAATTTTACTGTAAGTTTTATAATATAAGACAAAGAAGAAAGACTGGTAACTAGTCTTAGCAAACTGGCTTAGCCTTTCTACTTAACTAATTTCCAAGATCATTTGCTGGGTTTACTTATAATTTTCCAAAATAAGGTACAAATCAGCTTAACATTTCTCTAAGGACCTTCCAAAATTTTATGACATACATTTACTAACAGCCAACTAACATCTGAAATTTTGGCACAAATTCGATATTTCAATTAAAACTAATCTAAAAGGTACATATTGAGTAATATTTGCAAAAAATATTCCTTCTCGTTCATAAAAAGGATAAAATATTATGCATTACATTCATAAAGCGTAAAAATATATTACTGTGTTTTAAATTAATTTTTTGGATGATGGATTTATAATGCATTTTCAAATTTTACTTCTAGGTTGTAATAATCGCTAAATTTCTTTTTAGACAATAGAGTAAATTCTGCATATCACATTAAACAAGTAATTGATCTAACAATAAATCTAATAAACTTTTGATATGTAACTAGTAGGTATTTTAAATTTCAAATAGTCACTTAAGAAATTCATATTTTACAATATACAGACAATTAGTTTTCGAAATGCATGCCAAGTTTGATTCTGAATAGGATAAAACAGCTTATAACAATTCAAACTGCAGTAAATAAATGTATTTTTCTTAAACTAAAAATTGAATTCTAATTAGCATTACATAAAATTTCTACATTACTGAAAATTTCTAATGAATATAGAATTTTATAGAACGTATTGGAAAATTTTAAAAAGTAATTTAAAACAGCATAAAATTTAGTCAAAAGACCAAAAATTGTCAAGAAATCTTTTTAAAAAAATGAAAAATTAATATGATGGTTTTTTATCATTATTCTTTCTATTGTTTGATACATGAAGAGATTTGACTTAAAATCCAAATTTAAAAACCCAACGAAATGGATACTGATACTAAAACATAGTTAACCTAAAGAGAAAACGTTTATACTTTTGTATTATGATTCTCCCCCTTTATATATTTTAATTCTTATAGAGGTCTAGACAATTTCCCTTTTAAAATGTTGAACACAAGGACTTAAATAGTACTTTTCTCTTCCTACATTTCTAGTTGCAAAGGAAAGCGAAATATATTTTATAAAAGGAAATGCAATCATATGATATGAAAAAATTGAACTAATCAAATAGTTAAAACAGTTAAAAAGACATTAAAAGTGAAGTCATATATTTATTTCCCACCTACCCAGCGGCAACATCTACATGTGTGAGTAATCCTAAAGGAGTTAAAAAGGAAGAGATAAACCAGCTTATTGTTCACAAGTTTTTTATCACGTGTGAGATGTTTGTGAAGTGTATGATGAATATTCCAAACACGAAAAGTTGAATTTAACGTGCTTTAAAAGAAGCAATTCAATTGATATTACTCTACAGCTTAATTTTTTTAAAAATCACATTTTCGAGCTTACACTATTTTACTTAAAAATATATTTTTAAATGTGTAAACTTCAAAATGGATTATTAATGAATATTTTTTTATACTTAAGGATTTATTATTTTGAAAATATTTAGCCTAGAAACCATCCAATTTTAAATAAATAACTTATTAGCTTTGTTGTTAATATTATTACATGTAATATATAATTTTATTATCAGTCAATATATTAAGATCACATTCTTATATTTAATATGATAACTAGATAAAATAACTACATAAAACAATTGTTGAAATTTGAAATGAAATCTCATTATAATCAAACAAAATAATCTTGTAATTTTTCTCAAATTACTGTTAAATTTTTTTTAAATATCTGTTCTTTTACAGAGAGTTATTTAAATTGACAAATTTGTTATTTGAAGAAATAAAATAGTTTTAAAAATAAACACAATTTCTATGAAAGTTGATTTAACGTTTAAAAATATGGTATAATGCCAGAAATTGCTGAAGCACTGTTATATATATCACCAGGAAATGCAGTAGTGTTGCTAATTCAGCGTATGAGAAACTTATTTTGCATAACTTACTGTTGTTTCAAAAGAAGTGCATCTTTTGCTCTTGTCGGCTAGAAACGCTTTTATAGAAAATTAAATAGCATATAAAACTACCAACTAGAAAACTACATTTTTGTATTCATGTCGGGAATTGAGCTTCCAAATTGAATTTATGAATATTTTGACCACAAGGACATTTCACATGCAATTCTATTTTTGAAGAATGCTCTAAAAGAACAATCTCCCACAATACGTATAGAATGCCGTTTGCATGGTAATCAAACATTGTGGGAATTCAGCGGCTTGATTTCGAACACAAGGGTTAATTAGAGCGGTACTTGCAGCTTAATCCGATTCTGAATGCAATGGACGCTCATGCAAATAGTGATTGTCGAATCTACTAACTCCATCACGAAAAGGAAGTAAGTGCACTATTCAATTGGCAATAGTCTGATTATTTATACCCGAAGTATACCGAATTCTGTTAGCATACATCTATACAAATTTTGATGAAACGCAAAGAAAAGAGTGAAAAAAAATGCATGTCATTTTAAATGTAGCTTATTCATAAAGTAATGTTTGGTTAGGAAAGCTACGGTTAAGCTTTTTTCAACATGAGAACAGATTACACAGATACCTGCTACTCTTAAAGCTGATTCCAAATGGCTACGAACATCCAAGTTAGCGAAGGAATTGAAACCCATGGACTCAGATGTTAAAATGCAGCTATCTACTCATTAGACCACTGTCCGGCACTTATGAAGCCTGGGATGATGTCATATGGTGATGAAAGGGAATAACGTTAATTCTTCTAACTCGCTAAAGTCAGATAGGGTAAAGTCAATAATACTATTCAGAATATGACCTGAAAAGTATTTATAATGCGATATAGATTGATATTTGAACATGTTAAACAGTAAAAGAAAACCTCATAAGTGTAAATACTTTGAAAAGGTGATGAAAGGGAATAACTTTAATTCTTCTAACTCGTTAAAGTCAGATAAGAAATGAATAATACTATTCAGAATATAAGCTGAGAAGTATTTATAATACGATTTAGATTGATATTTGAATATGTTAAAAAGTAAAATAAAACTTTATAGATGTAAATAATTTGAAAAGGTGATGAAAGGGAATAACTTTAACTCTTCTAACTCGTTAAAGTCAGATAAGGAATGAATAATACTATTCAGAATATACGCTGAAAAGTATTTATAATACGATTTAGATTGATATTTGAATATGTTAAACAGTAAAATAAAACTCTATAGATGTACTTTGAAAAGGTGATGAAAGGAGATAACTTTAATTCTTCTAACTCATTAAAGTCAGATAGGGAATGAATAATACTGTTCAGAATATGAGCTGAAAAGTATTTATAATATGATTTAGATTGATATTTGAACATGTTAAACACTAAAAGAAAACCTCATAGGTGTAAATACTTTGAAAAGGTGATGAAAGGGAATAACTTTAATTCTCCTAACTCGTTAAATTCAGATAGGGAATGAATAATACTATTCAGAATATGAGCTGAAAAGTATTTATAATACGATTTAGATTGATATTTGAACGTGTTAAACAGTATAAGAAAACTTTATAGATGTAAATATTTTAGCAGCATACCAATTTAATAGAATATTTATTTAGTATTTGCTATAGAAATATTTTAGCTAGATGCGACTAGCATACATAAGCATTTGACCTTGAAATATATATTTATGAAGTCATTTTTTTTTCCTTTTCACGAAACTTGAAACAAACTTTTCTATTTGTTTTTCAGTTTGCGTGGGAACATGTTTACTGAGAGTGACTTCTCTTTAGCTGTTGCACATCTTTAACACTTGAAAATTGATCGATCACGTGCAGTGCACTTTGTCACTGACGAAAAGCTAAAAATACTGCTTGTCACTTACTACATCGTCTATCCTGTCAATCTTTCTTGTTCTTAAGATCGAAATAAGACAACCGAATTTTTTTAATGGGTCTTTTTTTATCAAGTATTTTATAAAAAAATGGAAAGGTTATTCTTGTATATTAGATGAGCTAGAATAAATCTTAAGACATGTCGCATCTAATGATAAAATAAATAATTTTAAAATGAATTATAAGATAATAAAATTATTATGTATCATATAATACTAAAATTGATTTAAAATTACTTATATTTTTCTGGAAAAACAAATCATAGGAAACTTTCAGCTGAAATTTGTATTATAATCTTCATTATACGATTTTTTATTAAATATATTAAATATAAAGGCCATTATGCTGAATTTAGTAATATTTTTAACATTCTAAACTATCTTTCGTGCAGTTAAAGTATAAATGTCATTTAGTTCTTTAAAATGGTAGTATGAATCATTTAGTTAGTAGAAAATGAGATTTTTGAAAACTGAATATGTATAATAAAAACTACCGTTGTTTTTAATATAACTTTACACCATGTATTTACTGTACCCACAATACTATTGTGTTACATTGGGGTGTATTATTACTGTTCGTAGACAGTAATTATACACCTCAATGTGTCTTTGCCCCCTATATAATGTTAAGTCAGGGATGCAATTTCTTTTTTAGTTTAAAAATATATAAACGCTTGTGAACAGATTTATGAAAGCTTAGTTATTAGCATACTCTATGATTCTACAACCAGAAACCATTCTATGATTAAGATTTTTTATTTATCTTTAGATATTTTTCTAAGAAATTTTGACAGCCTATAAATTTGTCCACAATTTAAATTTTTAATACTGCATACAACAAAATGAAGTGTTAATTAAATATTGCGTAGGCTTTCATTTTATACCTTTTGTAGAAATTCTCTTGCTACCAAAAGAGTTGGATATATATTTGTATATACTTAATATTATTTTATTTGTGATATGCTTCTTTAGATAAGAAAAAGTAAATAAGCTAAATACTTCTTTCTATCCATTCAATATACCTATAAACTGACGTAAGTCAACGTTTATAAAGACATGTGCTTCATCTCCTTTTTTTACTTCAAGTCCATGACATTGCTTTAGGATATTTCGAGATTTCATTAATGTCCTATTCAGTTGCCACATTCGAAATCGAAATGCGTAGCGACCTCAGTAAATTAATGTTCTCTGTGGTTACCTAACACCTAGTATCAAATACACCTCTATACAAGTTGCCGAATTCCGGTGTACATTCTTAAATCTACGCTCAGGAAGTCTCTCTCAGCTTACTTAATTCTTGTGCACACTTTTTCTCACTGGAGAATGACTGCGATTGTAACGTGCGATGACCTAAAAGGTCAACAGTGGCTTACGCATTGCTAGGTTGATACAGTACTTCTTTGTGGAAAGATCGGAAGGTCCTGTTTTTTTTATCACTTTCCTGCCGTTCATGAAGAAATTATACATTTTTCGCAATATGTATTGCTGTCTTTAGCAGTGAAACGATGTATTTGTTGTTCCTTTCACAAACGATAAATTTATATCCTTTGACAAGGATGCTGGCTAAGTTGAGTATATTGTTTGTATTTATAGCAGGATGTTGAACTCTTTTTATTTTTATTTCATTTTGGGTTACTCGCCATAAAGTATGCACTCGAAGACAAAGTAAAAAACGCGCTGAATGAATCACTGACATTAAGATATTTTAAGTCGTTGTCTAATGCAAAACAATAAAACTGCGCAACAAGCATGATTCTTATTTTAGTAAAACATCTGAAAGATAAATAAAAATTTAAAACAGAGAATCAATTGATGGTTCGCTAAAAGTAATAAAGGTTTGTGTAAACAGGCTGTGTTTTCTCTAAATTTCTGACGTGCCATCTCATTTTCGCCTTTTCTTTCGGTTAGAACAAAATACTTCAAAAGCAGTTAAAAAATAATTTATATACTATTTATTATCACTAAAATCGTAGTTTCACATGTTAAATTCCTTTTGCTTAAACAAGCAAAATTGTTGTAATCGTGAAATTGCTTCAAAAAGAAATCAAAACTTTCATAATTATTTCAAACTTTTAAAATGACGTGTGGAAGAGCAATATGCATACATGATTGTTGTAAAAACTTATTCTAACAGCTTATACGAGTGACTCCAATTGCTGTAATCTTATTAAGAGAATCGTGGAAAAATTAATAAAGATATAAATTTGTATGTTGGCTTTTTAACATACTAATATATCTCAAATAACTTGTTTTTCCTCACGAAAGATAATACATAAATGTTAAGTGATTCCAGTCCCTTAAAACATTACTAAAAGCTCATAAATTTCAAAATATTAATCTTTACAATAAGAATGACTTAAGTCTGTTGTTCTGCAGCCGTGTTTCAGTATTCGACTATCTTAGTTTATGGTTAAAATAACATAAACAATTTTTATAATCTAAGATGTCATATTTAAAATTTTCTTCAAAATTTATGCACATAATATATATAATATATATATATATATATGCATGTAATATATGCAATATATTTATATATATATTATATATATATATATATATATATATATATATATGTCCATTTCAGTGTTGTGTGTGTGTGTGTGTCGTCTCTGCATGTGAGAGTTTGCAAAAAAATCAATAAATTTGAATACCCTATTAAAATCTTACTTAGCTACTTTTACGAAGTCTATTTATCCATTTCAGTCTAACTTAATGAACAGTTTATTCTTGAAATAAAATGTTCAGCAATTCTTCCGTATCAGAGGAAAAAGAAGATACTTCCATTTTCAATAACGTTTTTAAGTGCTTAAATGGCCGTTTGAAAGCTAATGACCTTCATTTATCAAAGAGTCCTCAGACGTCAATAGGCCTCCAACTTCGAAGGATCGTTTCGGAGGAGTTTTAATGAATTAACCATTGAAGTGATAAGTTCTAAACGGCAAAGTTGTTCTAAAGACTTCAAATAAAGTATTTAAACGGATTTGAATGAAATGATCCTTGTTCACTTTTCTACAAGAAAAATTTTTGATCCACATTACATTAAATCCAAAAGTTTTAGTTTAACAACATATTCTACAGGTTGTCAGAAAAAGGCTGAAATAGTGAATAGGACTAATACAGAAGGGATTAGAGAATAGAATAATCAAAGTACCTTTGTGTTCTACCTTAGGCGTATCCTACATTCCTGTGTCATGCTAGATATGACTAAAGGATTATAAAGTTGTATGTACTTTCGAACAAAAGTGAGATTAACTTTTTTTGATCGTCAAAGTTTGTAAAGTTTAATACAGGCATCCTGTGTAAATGCATTCATAGAATTATTGCTGAAACTTTTTTTTATTGGGAATGGGCGAAAACCTTTTCACCCACATCACTTTTTCCCTCTTTGCATGAGAGTTAGAACAATGTTAAGATAGAATTTAGATTCCTGCATGTAGAATTTTTATGGATAACATACGTAAAGTCTAGCCAAGTATTGATGTTTTTTCTGCCACATCCCATCGGCATTAAGAGATGAGTCTGATACGAATATTCATTTGAAAATGTTTTTACGTATTCGTGAATAGATGGGAAGACACTAAAATTAGACGATTACAAGCATGTTCTCTTAAATATGTAAAAATCTCATGATGATAAATCTCTAAAAAATAAATATTTCTGTTTTCTAATTTTTAAAACAATGAGGTTAAAACAATGTTAAGATATAATTTAGAACCCTGCATGTAGAATTATTATGTATAACATACGTAAATGCTAGCCACGTATTGATGTGATTTTCTGTCACATCCCATCGGCATTAAAAGATGAGTCTGATACGAATATTCATTTGAAAATGTTTTTACGTTGTCGTGAATAGATGGGAAAACATAAAAATTAGACGATTACAAGCATGTTCTCTTAAATATGTAAAATTCTCAGGATGATAAATCTCTAAAAATAAATATTTCTGTTTTCTAATGTTTAAAACAATGAAGTTCAAACAATTTTAAGATATAATTTAGAACCCTGCATGTAGAATTATTATGTATAACATACGTGGCTATATATGGCGAATCTGATACGAATATTCATTTGAAAATGTTTTTACGTAGTCGTGAATAGATGGGAAAACATTAAAATTAGACGATTACAAGCATGTTCTCTTAAATAGGTAAAAATCTCAGGATGATAAACCTCTAAAAAAATAAATATTTCTGTTTTCTAATTTTTTTGCATTGAAATAAATCACTTTTAAATACCAAGTACTAAGAAATTGTAAGATTTATGTCATATCTCCAAAATCAAATCATGATTTAAAATCAATTAAATCTACTGAATTTATTAATATTTAATATTTACAGCTGTAGGTTTTGTGTCACGGAATAGCGATATATCTATAAAAAATGACCCACGTTGAATTTAATATCATGAACTATTTTCTGCTAATAATTTTACCTTTGACTTTTGACTCTAACAAAACCTCCGCTATTAAATGAGCATCTGCATTGTACAAAGTAATACACACAACTCAGCAAGTGAGCCAGCCCATCCTTAAATCGTCACGCTTTATGAGACCATAAAAGATTGTCTCACCGATAAGCAGTGATGGCAATAAAACCTGGTATTATCTCTGGACTTGAACCTACAATTGAGAAGTACTTACACATTACTTTAGCGATCTTTGTTGTAAATTGACATTTAAACGTTGAAAATAGCCTCGAGTCCAGACAATTCCGTGACAGATGACACCCGACTAAATACAAGGTTTCATTAAAAAACGATAAAGAAGACATTAAATGAAATTGTACGAACTTTTTTTGAAATGTTAGTGAGTTTTATTGCGATTAATATGAGGTTTAATTTTGGTAACTGAAAATTAATTTTGCCTATTCTTTTAACCACAAAGGAAATTTCCCGGTTAATCATCAGTGATTCCATTATAGAACAATTATGCGAATAATTATTTATTTTATTGGTTTTATAAGTCATTAGTACGCATTAATTGTTTCATAGTTTAAGCAGGATTCAAAATATTTTAATATCGCCGTATAAATTAAAATTTTATATTCACGTACACTTAATATAATTTAAAAATTCAATGCTAACAAATGCTTAATATTTATATTTAGAAAGCAAGAATGTATTTAATTACAATGTATTAAAAATATGGGAATTCTCCGATATAAAAAACATTTTCAACAAAAAGTGTACTGTTTTTAGACAGTACTATCAGATAAACTACATAGAGGCTTCTAGCTTCTTTTATGTGCAACAAAAATATGAGCTTACTAGTCATGCAAAAAATCAGCAGACTAACCCTTTTATTTAAATGATTGCGACTGTGAATCCAGCCCATGTAGTGCATTCTGGGTACATACAAGTTGTAATTAACATTCTCTGAACTTTTAAAACCGTCTTATGTTCACATACAACACAATCCAACAAACATTTGTTATTAATTTCATTTAAAATTTAAAAGGTATTGCTGACCGTAGCAGTTATGATCGTGATGTTTATTTTTTAAATGACCATTTATTATTTCCTTGTTGAGAAATTAAACTTTTTAAAAGATTTCAAAAACGCTATTTTTCTCAGAAAATAAATATATGAAATATGAACCTTATCTTTGTATTTCTGCTTTAAATACTCGAAGATAAAGATGTCTTAAACCAGAAGAAAGGTTTAGCCGTTCTTGACCCCCCCCCCTTTTTTTTCACCGTCACATACTAATTATCAACTTAAATATAAGTACATTAATTGTATCCGATTTTATATAATGTAGCTATTCAAAGTAGTAAGTAAAACTTATGGATCACAGTTAGTTAATAATAATAGAAATCTTTTATTTTTTTTTTTCGGTTTGGTCGATTAGGATTTTTTGTGATTCTTATGTTATTGAATTTATCATTCTTGTATTGGGTAAAATTACGAAAGAAATGGAAAAAAACCACAATTTTATATTACTCATTTGTGTTAAATGATTTTATGGTAATGTACTCTACTAAAATATTTTTAAATTTATTCATATTGTATATAATTTGAGATTTCTTGCGATTCACAATATTAACTTATACCTAAATCGTGGACAAGAGAAACATTTCTCGGCCTCTTTTACTCACATAAAAGTGTGTGGGTTCAATGTTACTATCTTTATTATAAAGGTAAATTAACAGGCAAAAGGAAGAATATCCTCAATGAAACTCGTGTAGCAAAAGTAGACCGTAGCTGTCCAAACCAAACCAAACTAAACCAAACCTCGACGAAAAGATATCTTACGAGGGAAGATACGTTAAGAGTGTAAATTACGGCCAAGTGGCCAATGATTTTCAATAAGGGAGATAATCTCGTTTCTCTATAAGTCCATTCCATTTAGAATCAATTCGGTTAACTGAATGACATTTTTTTGGTTTTCCTCACATTTGACTTTAACAAAAGCTCGGCTACAGGTAATAATTCCAGAGAGGTAATCAATTATCCTTCATAACGGATATGGATTCATCCTCTGTGGTACCTTAAATCATTAAGTGTGGCAAAAGTATTTACAATTTTATCTTTTCCGAGAATAAAAAACATCTTGTCCTAGTATCCAGTCAATGGAACGATATAAAAAATCTTCGTATGCAAAGTTTCTATTCGATCCGAAAAGTGATAATCTATACTGCATCATTCGAAAAACTTTTATTTTTTTTTTCACTTGAATGTAACTTTCTCCTCGGATTTGAGTTAAGGTAGCTTTAAAATTATACATTAAAATATTTAGACGAAAATGAACATGACGGTTTTCTACTCCTTTCAAATACAAATCCGCTCCTATACATTCATTCTAAGAGCTACTAAATATATTTCTTCAGTACTACCGTTTTATATTTGTTTTTTCAATTATTCGCCATTATATGGAAATGTTAACCTCTATTCAATAGAAATGTAATCACCTGTGTGTCACCTGTTTACGTGACTTGTCTGGTAATATCATATCTCTATATTAATGGTATAAGATATACTGTAAAATAATAGCTTAATTTGCTAAATCATCATTTAATTCGTGCACACTCGATGAACAATTTCTGGAATCAAAAGCCATTTTGTAATACTTCGGAAATTATTGAGTTTAAGTATCTTCAAACCAATTTATTTTGATATTATTCATACCTACATAAAAATTCACAGCTTATAAGTCCTTCCCTACTTGTAAACCAGGACTACTGGAGGGTTCGATAAGACGATTTAGCAATTATCCCCAATCAGACACACTTGGATAATAAGAGTCCGTAAATTTTTGAGGTGTGTCATTATAAAAATTAGTCTACCATTTGCCAAATGCAACGTATCATTATTTATTATTTTTTTGTGGTTGATATCAAAGAAAGACGTAGAAAAAGCTATTGAAATAATCGTCAGAACTTCAATTAAAACAGTTAGGTGATTGGAGACCTGTCTGAAGCAATAAATGTCAATGGTTTCATGAATAATTAACTCTACCATTTGGTGATATCAAGGAAATCGTAGAATGTTTAGTATTGTAAACACATAGCTTTACATTGACTGTGGAGGTCCTATTACAAAGTCAATAATGCAAGACAAATTAGTACACATGAAATAAAAACCACTGGAATGCCTTCCAGGAACATATATTTCTATTTCTCATAGAGAATGGATATGGTTGTTAATAAATTTCTACTGACGTTTTTCAGTAAATAGACCACCCATATCTAGAATACATAATACTTTTAGAAATATTTTTCAGTAAGATATTTTTCTTTCTACTATCTCGAATAAGAAGTTTAGAGAAAGTACTGTAGTCATAAAATAATTTAACCTTGAGATGGTAGCGAATATTGTTGTTTTAGTACATATATGTCCAACTCGTAGCCCAGTTATACATTTTTGCGACCTGTATAGATTTTCATTATATGTTTATATACTAAAAAGTCTAACTACTTATATTATCTTATAATAAATAATTGGAGACCGATGTAAATTAGATGTTAGCGGTTAACAATTAATATTTAACCTTAATTTTTTATTCTATACCATCTACAACACTCGTAGGGATATTAAAATCTTAAAATGAAAGTAAACCTCTACTTATACCTAAATGGAAAAGTCTGAGACAGGTTTGAGATTTTTTAAAAAGTAGATATTAAATTATAAATCAAAAGTTTCTGGGGTAGCTAGGTAAAACATGTATTGTTTTATTATAATGCCACAAAAATTAAAAATATAAAACACAATTTTAAAATTGATAATTTTATCGTCATTTATTTCAGTCTTTGAATTATAGTACATTACTGTTCGAACTACGTTTAGAGTTCATATATGATAAATAAAGTTTTTATTTTACATTATTTATAAGTTTAAAATCAATAATCTAAACTAGAATGCTTAAAATGTCACAAATTAGTGAAAGACGATTTATTATGTAAAAGATAATATGCTTAATTTTTTTCGTATAAGTAAAATTTTCATTCTAATCATCAATGCTGAATGACTTTAGTTCATCTTACTTATAATTCTAAATTTTATCTTTGAAAACAAATTCAAATACAACCAAAAACATCATGGGCAGTAGTTACAAAAGAGTATTACAAAGTAGTTCAAAAGATTTTTAAAGTTTATATATATATATATATATATATATATATATATATATATATATATATATATTTAACAAAATGAACTTTAATTTTGTAGAAATAAAATTATTTTTTGTGTATTAAATATATACTAAAAATAAAAGATTACATTTTTTATGATAAATGTAACAGATTCATAAACTAGCAGAAGTCACAGTATACGTAAAACCTTTTCTATCTAATCGTGAGAACTACAACATTTAAATAGCCATTTATCAGATAAACAAGGAATCAAGCACACATTATATTCTCTAGCCGGGCAAATAACTATCATACATTAAAATTTTTGGTATCATTTTACTCAGAATATAACATTTTATCCAGTGATTTAAAATTATAAAGATTGATTTTTTAGCACTTTAGCAGTGTACTGTTTCCAGAATTATTTTTTTGATTTTTGACAAGAAATATTGATGTTGACGAGCTATTAACATCATGGTACTTTACATTTGTTATAATTAGTGTTACGACTAATCTTGTAGATTTGTATATTCAAGTGATGAAAGAAAATAGTATTTATTATACATATGAATTAGGCTTTGAATTTTTTTTAACTGATATCGGTTGGTATAATGCTAATAATAATTTGAAAGATATATATTCGATGAACGATGTATTTGAGTTGATATTTTATTATATCTAATATTTTAATAGACATCAAAATATTAATTTTATTGAATTTTAAGTAAACTCATTGAATATATTTTGAATGTGAAGTTTTACTATACATTCGTATAATTTCATAAGCCCTCTAAAGATTTTAGTTTGGACAAAACTGGTTTAGACTTATGTCAGAAAAAAAAATATATAAACGGTGCAAAATAAGATAAATTAAAAGTAATATTTATAAAATAAAGATAATTATAATGTCTTAATGTAAATTGTAGTACAAAGTTAACGATGCATTAGCTATAATTATTCGATAGTTTCAAATTTGTTTTATAGCAAGATACTAAAATACTGTAAAATATTTAAATTGTAATACATTTTTACCAGTCAGATTCAAAAGTAGATAAAAAGTCCAAAATCAACCATACCAACATTGTAGATATGTATTTGATGATTAAATTATTTACAAGTCTAGAGAATATAAATGTACTTCATAATTTTAAATACTTTCTAACAGCTCTGACATAATGAATAGCATAAACTGCAAGAAAAATGTAAAATAGTAATTAGAATGTTATTTAAATTAAGTGATATTTATATAAATATCTTTCACAGTTACCAAAAGAATTAGTATATTGTTGAAAGTTATTTTAGTTTCAAATGAAAAATATGTAAGTTGATGAGCCGAATGGAAGAGAAGGGTATAAAATAACAGAGAGTGATATTAGACGATACCTACACAAAAATATACATCTACATACATATATGTATTCTAACACTAATCAAAAGCAACACAAAAATAATAAAATACATTTCACGTGATCTATCAAAACTTTTTAGCAATTTTAAATACCATGTGAAATTAAAATAACTAATAAAATAAATTCGTTATGCCACGTGCAATTAAAGATGGAAGATTTCTAAATCCTTTCGATTTATTTTAGAAAAAGCTTTCATCTAACACGTTTTTGAAAGTAACAAATTTATTTGTATAATAGCTCACTTTAATTTAAGACTGATATTACAGTCTACTATAATGACGTGACAGATTGCGCTTTTCACGTTTATTTACATTGATTGATCTGTGTAACTTAAATAGTAATTACGTCATATTAAGATAGAAATCCTTACGTCATTTGCTTATTTACATTTAGCTTTAGTTAGCGACTGCGTCATTCAGTAACTTGTATATATTTTTTGAGGACAGACCAAAGCGCCACATGTTTTACGTCAATGTAAATTCTGCCTCATTATTCATGTTGTGATCGTTTGAAAAATTACGCCTAAGTATATTTGCCTTCCACCCTTGTTTTTCTAAGCAAAAAAAGAAAAATCTTTATTTGCTGATTACATTACAAGAGCTACACAACCCACAATGATATATTTTTTAAACTAATATGAAATGACATCTTCGTAACATTAGTTGAAAAGCTATGTCTACATTTAACTGAATTTTCCTACGATTAGTCTCTAAGCGTTAGCTTTAATTGTCTGAAAATGTTGATAAGACAAACACAGACCTTTAACATTTTTGATCATGCCTCTTGTCCTACCACAAAATTTAAAAAAGACAGGACATACAATATTTAAAGTCATTAAATTAGCTCATCTTTTGATGTATTTAATTAAAATTATCTAAATATATGGAAATTCTAATTATTTTACAAATTCTATTGCTGTGAGTGTACAATATAATCATAATACTCTATAATAATATATCATAATACACTATAATAAAATATCAAAAAATACCGCATTAGTTAGGAAATGATCAATTCTAATACATATATATATATATATATATATATATATATATATATATATATATATATATATATATATATATATATATATATATATATATATATATATATATATATATATATATATATATATATATATATATACATACATATATATATATATATATACATACATATATATATATATATATATATACATACATATATATATATATACATATATATATATGTATATATATATATATATATATATATATATATATATATATATATATATATATATATATATATATATATATATATATATATATATATATATATATATATATATATATATATATATATATATATATATACAGTAAAATGGTGTTTCTTATTGAAGCAATAAATTTTCAAAATTTTTAACCTGCGATAAATGGTGCCTTTATAAAATAGTGAATCTGATTATATTTAGTCTCCAACATCTTTAGCACATGGAGAAATTTATAAATTTTTGCAAACTGAATGTATAAAAACGTCAAGATAGCGTTAGGAATATTTAATTAATGGTTACGAAAGTGACGCAGCATTTTTACAAAGTTTCCAATAAACATCATTAATACATTCAGAGATTTTGAAAATATTTACGCTATGAAAAAGACAGATATTTTGTTAATTCTGTTTTCAATATGCGTATTATGTTTTAAAGAACTCTATGATTTCTACCCTAAAATGTAATGTTACTACAATTTCGATAACGTTAAATAAGATTTTATTTTGCAATAAAGATTTCTTATTAAGACAACAAACAGACAAATATTGTTTTTTTTTACTCAATTAACTGCATTTAAAAAATAAAATTATATGTGCAGGACACTAATAAGTTTTGTTCTACAAATTTTATAATTGTTCTAACATATTTAATTTTTTCAATAAATCATTGTTGATAAAATATTAATTTTTTCAGCAAAAGGGTTATATTTGTCAACTTTCATAATAAGATAAACCATCAAAGTCAGTTTTTAAAAAGTAATTTGACATTTTTTTGTCTGGTATTGCTATTATGAAGT